>CM034150.1:811769503-812447003 GCA_019776745.2 Taxus chinensis
CCTCATTTTCCATAGTTGTAAATAGAGTCACATTCCTACTCAATGCATCCGCAACTTGATTCTATTTTCCTGATTTATGTTTTAGAGAAAAATTATAACCTTGCAAAAATCATACCCACTTTGCATCCCTACTATTCAAATTTTTTTGTGTATTCACATGTTTTAGGGCTATGTGGTCATTAAATAACACAAACTCCTTAGGCACTAAGTAATGCCTTCAATACCTCAATGCTTGTAAAATTGCATAAAAATCCACATCATAAGTAGAGTAGTTATTTCTTACCTCATTCAGTTTCTCACTAAAGAAAGCTATTGGCTTTCTTCCTTGACTTAGGATAGCACCAATACCCACATGTGAGGCATCACAATTAACCTCAAACACTTTATCAAAATCTGGTAGCTCCAAAAAAGGTGCCTCTATCACCTTCTTCTTCAAGAACTGAAAGCTATCCTCAGCTACCTTTGTCCACAAAAACTCCCTTCCTTTTGTGCAATCTATTATAGGTACTACGATACTACTAAAAATTTTAATAAACTTTCTGTAAAATGTTCTTAAACCATAAAAGCTTCTTCCCTCTATTATACTCCATGGAGTACGTCATTCAATAATTCCATTTATCTTCTCAAAGTCCATTTGTACCCCATTTGCTGAAATAATAAAACCCAAACATACCAAACTCTCTTGCATAAACATGCACTTCTTCATATTTGCATAGAGATTCTATTTCCTTAACACTTTAAATATCACCCTCAGATGCCTCAAATGTTCTTCTTTAGTTTTACTGAAAATCAAGATATCATCAAAATAAACCACAAAAAAACTTACCATTTTATTTTCGCAGCATAGTGTTCATAAACGTCATAAAATTAATAGGTGCATTAGATAAATCGAATGGGCATCACCATCCAATCATATAATCCATTCCATTTATCTTGAATGTTATTTTACACACATCTCCTTCTCTAAACCAAATTTGATGGTAACCACTACGAAGATCAATCTTTAGTGAAATACCTAGATACTAGTAAGCACATCCATCATATCATCAAGGTGAGGTATAGGAAACCTATACTTGATTGTAATTTTATTGATTTCTCTGACTATCCATGCACATTCTCCATGTTCCATCTTTATTTGGATTTAATAAAAATCAGGAGTTACACACAGACTCATGATATTCCTTACTACACCATTTCTCATGAGCTCTGTCCCAGTTTCTTATTCAATTCTGCATGCAATGTTAGGCTCATCCTATAAGCTTCTTGATTTGGGAGTGAAGACCCTGGGATCAAATCAATATGTTGTTTGAATGTCTCTTTTGGGTGGTAACCCATCTGGTAGATCATCAGGAATAACATTATGAAATTCTTTTACTAATTTTGTCTTCCTCTACTGGTATTCGTGCACTTGCAAGTTCATCCTGTATTTGCGACCAATGCATAAAGAAACCTAGCTTCCTTTTCCTCCTTCACAAATTATTTTGCAGAAAGCATATTTTCAGGCCTTTCCCTCTTCCTTAAGAAGTAGTAAAACTATTTTTGTGCCATCCTTCCAGAAATTATAAGTATTCTTTCCCCCATCATGAATAACTTTTCTATCAAATTACCATGGTATTCCTAGCAACAAATAACATGCATCCATAGGAATAACATCACACCAAATCTCATCCCTATAACTTTTCCCAATATAAAAAATTTATCAAACATCTCTTATCAATAGTAACTTCATTACCCTTCTTGAACCGTGCAATACGGTAAGGGTTAGGATTCTTCTCACAACGCAAGCCTAGTTTCTCAACCATCTCATTTAAAACCATGTTCTTAAAAATACCACCATCAATAATAACATTACATACCTTTCCTACATGAAGTGCATCTTGTTCTGTAAGATATTTGTTACGTATCCATGCATCACCTTTTGATATTGTTTCTTAGAGAAATCATCATCCTTTTGATCATCAGATTTTCTCCCACATCTGGTGGAATTTCTAGGTCTTGTTCATCTTCTTCTTATTCAAATTCAACAAGATTTACCCTTGGAGATTCGAATTGTCTCTTTTCATGTGTATAATAATGTGGGCATTTAAAATCCATATGCCTCTCTTCACAACATTTGTAACAAACAAATGGTCTTTGTGGAGCCTCCCATCCTCTACCGCCAGCATATCCTTTGCCCATGGAAATCCTCCACCTCTTTGCTAATTTGGGGAATATTTTCTTATATCTTCTTGATTTTTCACTCCATGAGGTGGTTCTCCCCTATTTTGATTGAAACCAGCTCATCCCCAAAAGGAGGATGAGACTCCCCTATTCATCCTAGTTGATCTCCTAAAAATTTGACGGCTTTATTTTTCTTTGGAATTTAAGGCTAGTTGATAAGCATCCTCCATGCTCTTAATCTTGTGCATGCTTATTTCATCTTGAATGTAAAATTTTAATCCATTTACATACCTTGCATCCATTTTTTTCCTTGGTTTCCTCATGCTCTACATGAATGGACAACTTGTAGAACTCATCTGTGTATTCTTGCATGGTTTGTAAGTTCTGTCTGAGATTTTGAAACCTCCTGAAAAGGGTTTATGTATAATCCACAGGGATAAATTTTTATTTTAGCTTCCTCTCCATCTTACTCCAAGTCCTAATCCTTTCTTGACCTCTCTTTTTATAGGTGATCCCACCATAACATAGCATGACCTTTAAATTTTGTGCATGTAAATTTTTCCTTCTTTTCTTCTAACATGGCCTTCCACTCAAAAAAAAATCCCATGCTATTCAACCAGTCTATCAACTCCTCTGGTTTTAGACTACCTCCATACTCTAAAACATCAACTCTTATCCTGCCATTCTTTCCTTCTAATACTCAAAGAATCCTTTCTTCAAAAGCTAAGGGTGGCACTTGTGTCTCCTCCTCTTCACAAACTTATTCTTCAGCAGTGTCATCTCCACCTTGATTTCCTCTATGGGTTATCATTGCAACAAGTGCAGCAACTTGCTTCTACAGATCCTATATGTTTCTATTCATCTAGGCAATAGCTCTTCCTCTTCCTCTTCCTTCCATTTTTTCTCCAAGATTCAAACTTTCTCTGATACCAGATAATGTAGCCATAATCTAAAGACACTCAATATACTGCAAATAATTTGAACTCCAAAAGAAAATAGATCTCCTTCTTCATTATTGAATCATGAATTACAATTTTTCCTAAATAGGAAAACAACTCCCAACTCAATTTTCCAAGAAAACTTTAACTAACTTTGACTAAATCTACTCTAGGTGGTGGAAATTACTATTTTTAGCAGTTTACTAGAACTTGTTATTCTTAGTAAGTTCACATGCTTATTTGTACGAGCACAAAAAATTTCATGCATCTTCTACCTACCTAAATTAGAGGAATTTCCAGCTTTCCAACTCACAATGCATCTAAGAGACTAACATTAACTAATGCCCTAAAATAGGAAAAAACCAAATTACAAATTAAATCCTAATTTTTGGCCCTCAAATGGTGGGATTTAGGCCCAAAATGTGCCAAAACATGCTCCAACTAGAAATATAGGTTGACTAGTGTGTTTGTCTTGGTGAAATAGGTGGATTAAAAAAAACAGAGCCGATCAGACACCCGAAGCACAAGTTATGACCTTGTCAAGTTCCTGCTAATTTTAGTGCATCACATTTTACCTCTAAATAATATATTTCATCTTTCTTATCAGAATAAACTTATTCATGGTACCTTTAACTATTATGGTGGCATATGACCAATCCATCTTTATATCTCCACTAATGTCTCTGCAAAATCTTCGGCTCAATAACATACTGCATGCAACTAGATTATATACCACTAGTATTATGACATTAACCTTTTTATCTGCAAATTCCACAAGTGTTACCTAAGCATTGTTAACTTAACCAATGAGAGGTACTTATTTTATCTCCATGAAATAGCAATTACCAATAATAGGGATGAGCGTGAGACCAAGAGCATGTGTAATTTTTTCATGCATGATGTTATCCGAGTCACTAGAGTCAACTATACAATTATTTCATTTTTATCCATTAACCAACAAGGAGAGGTAGAAGGGTTTAATTTTTCCAGAAGAGGAATATGCAGAGGTAAGAAGGTTCTGAGATGTAGCATTTCTAAGAGTGGGAAGTGAGTCTTTTGTAATGAGATTTGTGGAACATGAATTTGAATTACTTCCTTTGATAATTTGGAAAAATTTATCAAATTATTTGGGATGAGTTCTCAAATACACAAATTAAGAATTTTGGACTTTGAACTTCTTTGTTACAGATCACAAGCACTAAGAGGGCGGGTGAATCAGTGCAGATTAAAACTTTTAGAGTCTTGATTCAATTTTATATTCTTTACCTATCTATATATATGAGAAGCATACAATCAATCAAGTATTCATCAAACACATAAACATTGAACATAAAGATTAACCATGGGAAACCCTTTCAGGAAAAAAACCCACCAAAATTGTTTCTTATACTCAAAACAAGGACTCATAAGAATATAACACATCTGACAAGATTTTTTTAGTGAGACGCCGATCTCAAAAGGAGCACCAACCCCTACGCATATGCTGATATTACGCACAACAAAGGACTCAAGTGAATATTACACATCACAAGAGATTTCTTTTTGTAGGAACCCATCTACAAGAAATCTACAACTCCCTGAATGTGCTAAGCTACAACTTAGACTTCTTTACATATACATTTTTATCATGTATTTACAACAATTGCTAATAAAATGAATTATGATCACTTTTTTGTCTCGATCTATGTTCTTCCTTTATCACTCTCTTCTGCTCATTCAAACTGTCACCTTTATGCTCTACTTATTTGATCATGTTCTTCATTATTTTCTCGATATTGCCCTTTCTCTTTGATTCACCATTGTAGTTCTTCTTACCTTTATTGCATTGTATTTTCTTCTCTTTACCTTTGTTGCTCGCTTGACTCTAGTGCCTTAGTTTTTCTCTCATGATCAATAACTATCGAATCACATCGATTTTTTTCTTTTATTGCATATTTTTCTCAAAAATCTTACTTCAAAACTTGCATTGTGTACTCTTCCTAATCTATCACCTGTGAATCCAGATCATTAAAAATTTTAGTTGAGTCCAGATTTTATTCTTTCCTTGTTTGGCTTAGTTCCTCCTTCCATGCATCTAACAAACCAATTTATTAGCTGACTTCCAAAATTAGAAAACTTGTATTGTTTAGAATTTGCATCGTGAAATTAAAACGGCGACCCATATTCTTTGCATTATTTTAATTCACCTTGAAATCAGGAATTTCCATTGAGCTTATAACCACATTGCCTCATGGTCAACATGCATTAAATGATAGTAGCTGGAACAAAGAATTTCATTGGTTTGTGTAAAGTTCCTGTTGTACTTGCAGTTGTAATTATCTTTCAATCAAATCTCCTTCAAAATCTGAATCTAAATTTTAACTATTTCAATTTGAACTCCAACCAATTGTCCTTGATCCACTCTAGTTCACTTTGATCGTTCTTTGGCTTCCTTTAGCATCTTTGATCTTTTCCTTCATATCGCAACTTCTCCTTTTGTCCTTTGAATTTTCCCTTCTTTATGTGGCTTTTATTTATCCATAGCGTCTGTATGCATTGTGTGGGATTTTTCTACTTCTCGAGGATGCCTCCTTATTTGCTACCTTTTGCGTCTTTTCTCCTTTTCTAGTTCTTCGTGGCTTTCCTTCTTTCTGCGGAAATCTTCTATACTTAGCGGATTTTCTGCTTATCTGTGGTTTTGCATCTTTTCCCCTTTATACGTGCCATTCTCCAAATCTTCATATATGTGTCTTTACCTTCTGATCTTCTTCACTTTGCGGCACTTTCTTGCCTTCATTGGCTTCTTCTGGAGCTTTCCTTTAATCTGTGGTTCCTTCCTTGAGCTTCTTTACTCTACGGTTCTCTATGTACTTGGTGGCTAACACCTTATATCTACGACTTGCAAAAATTTTGTCTAAGTCCTTTGGAGCTTATCTTTGATCATCTCAAAGCCTTTGTGAGCTAACACTACCAATCAACCTTCATCTTCTTCACATGCTCACTTTACCAATTGAATCCTTATGCCATCAATGTAACTTTATATCAACTAATCAATTTTGACATCAATGACAACACATATAACAATGAAAAATATTTAACATTCTTAACTTGGTTCAATTATGTCAAAATGAGACTCAAAGGAGGGTGAAGGTGTAGATGTAGTAATGAGAGGCTAACTACTTATTGGAATGGCATTGATGCTATTTTTATTCATATCAATACATTTGAATGCAAAAATGGAAACATAATTTTGTCAAGGAGAGGTAGACCTACCTGTATTAGAAGATGCAGAGGAAATTGCATAAAATTTGGGATTCTTCTATGTTGATTTCATGGTATAGGGTAGTAGTGATCCTCCTTTTGTTATTGTTTTTTTTGTAGAGTCACCACTTGAGGATATTTGAATTTTTAATAATTATCCCTCTCTTGATCCTTCGAAAGTGAACGCTGGATAAAAATGATTATTCACATCAACAATGATTTCATCATCCAAAGAAAGGGGATATTCACAAAACCCAATGTTTCTAGCATGGTCAATCTCATAAATGGAAAAAATTCCCTCATCATTTTCATACTCAATTGGAGTTTCATCATATTCTTCTTTGGGCCTTACTTCACATGTGGCATTAACAGGAGGTGCTTCAAGAGCTAATCTTCTTTCTCCTCCACCTATTCTATTTTTATTTTGACTCTAATTTTGATTTGGATAACATCCCCTCAGAAAGGTGGATTGTGAAAGTTACTTATTCAATGAAATCATGCCATTAGCCATTTTTTTGTACAAGAGAATCAGTGGCACCTTCTTTAGCGGTTTAACCATTTTGCTTACCATTTGGATTCTTTACTTTCCTAGACAAAATTAGATCATCTTATCCTCAAAAGGAATATTCTTGGAAATTTTTAAGAGTTTGAGGTTTAGCTCTCCATAGGATAAATCTGACCTCGATAAATTATGTATTTATGAAGAATATCTTTTGATTAATAGTGGATGGTGAAGCTTCTATAGGTATTCTTATCAACAATCTATTAAATAGGGCCTCAAAATCTCTCACGAGTTCATTTGATTATTTCTTTATTCAGACTCATTAAACAATAATATATTGAGATTCTTCAACTAATTTAAATATTTATTCAAACATGGTTCTGTCATTCCATTTTTTTATGGATAAAGAGGGAAATAAGTAGAACCATTTAGTTACTTTCTCTTGAAGTGACTCCACAAACAACCTTACTGAAACATATTCATGTTCCACGCCAATAACTCCACATGCAGTGATGAAAGCTACAATATATTCTTTAGGAAGTTGAGTGTCATCACCTTTGAATTTGGAAAAATTCTTGCAAGATCCCATCAACATTCACGAAGAGGTGGTGTAAGAAAAATCAAACCAATATTCCTTCCCCATGGAACAGGTCATTTAGGTCCTTTCATTTATTCTTCAAATTTTCCTTTTGCTTCTTCTTTTGGGAGAAGAATAGGTAGGGGTGGTGCAATTGGAGATTTAAGATTCTCAATTAGATTTCTTGTTGTATCACTCGATGTACCAGATGGAGATGATGATTGAGAGGAGTAACATGGATTATCTCTTATATGATATTGTTGTGATTGAAGAGTGTCAAATTTTAGATCAACAATACCTATTAATATTTATAATCTAGTGTATCTCTTTTCATCTAGCTTACGAGAAAATATGCAAAAAATATGTGAAAGGACACAACTGAAAACAATAGTGGCTTTCAAGCATCAAGT
Source organism: Taxus chinensis (assembly GCA_019776745.2). Lineage (NCBI taxonomy): Eukaryota > Viridiplantae > Streptophyta > Pinopsida > Cupressales > Taxaceae > Taxus > Taxus chinensis. The sequence goes on from CM034150.1 coordinate 811,777,331, forward strand.
TTCATGTTTTTTTTAATTTTTATGGGATTTTGGTATATCTGATTTTTAGGATTTTGTGAATTGTTATAGGGTGTGGGATAGAAAACTCTGTCCCATGATGGGCACCGAAAATTGTTGGCAAAATAATTTTTCATAAGGGTAAAGTAGGGGTTTTCACCAACACTCTAGGACTAGGTCCATATGCTTAGGAATGATAAAACTCCGTTTAATGAAAATAAGAAATATATACGCTACTCTAACCATCGTGAGTGGCCTCTTGACCAGAGATCACATAGGAATACTCCACTAAACCCATGCATAAGAAGGAGGTGGAGGAAAGGTGTGTGTATGGAGAGAGGGGAGAAAGTAAGGAGGAGGTATTAGTCAATAAATAGTGCACTAAGTTTATTGACATAAAACCATAACATTTCCAAGTAAACAATGAGAATACACCATGTCAAGGAAAGAGGAACAAAACACAAGTAAATCCAAGTTTATTTACATAATGTTGCACAAGTAACCATGCTCATGGAGTAAATTATATATGGAGAGGAAAATATAAGACAAGGAAATAGAAGAATTATATTTTCTTGCTTATAGTAGGATAATGTGTAGTCTTGTTTCTTAACCAAGGCTAGCTAGGCATATTTTCACTTCATCTAAACAAAGTCTAAATGCTCACTTAAAGTGGGTGTAGCCACTAGGTCCCTCCTTTTTTCACTCAAAAGATGTAGTTAGTGCATAAATATTCATGTAGACACAAAACTACGCACTTTGGGTATCTATTTAGTCTTGATTGCATACTACTATGCATATGATTCCTAAGTAAGAAAAGTACTAATCAACCCATGTCTTTGGCCACCTTTCTTTGCTTTTTGTTGCCACTTTTGGTCTTGCACCCTTACTTTCTCAGTATTCATTTTTATACCCTGGCATTTATCATCCTGGATATTAGCACCCAGCCAGAATGCCAACGCTAGGTGCCCTCATCTCCTTTAGGCACCCCTGACATCTATATACTTTATTCACATATTTTGAGTCTTTCCTAGTCGTTTGAGCATCTTATCTTTTTGGTAGTTTTCTTTTTCGGGGTTAATTACAAAATTCAAGTAAAGAAATCATATAAATATAAATTTATGTGATCATAATAAGGGACCAAACACTAAGCATTAGTTATCACCACCTAAGGTTGCATCCATCAAACATCTAAGAGCTCTATTGCATCCATCGAGCACCATCCAAGGGACAAAAGGGCTGGTTATTTTAGATACACTTCATAGGAGGGCAGTTCATTCTATCCCATGTGCACATCTATTACATTTCCTTACATCTAGCTACTTTTCTTGTTATCAAGTGTGACACACACAAGAGCCACCTGGGGCACAATTCCACACACACACACACAGAAATACATTAGGCCTTAGATGTAGTGTAGTGCTCAATCATAAGATCACCATTGTGATGGCTGAGGATAGTCCAACCCCTCATTTTTCTTCTTTCTTTTGTAGGATTTGATGTCTCTTTCAGGGTTTTATAGGTCATTATTTCATTACAGGTTTCCAACAACTTTGGCGATCATTGTGTAGCCTCATAGTGACCAAAGGATAACAACAGTGAAAAAATTCTGACCACTCAAAAGAGTTTTTCTGAGAATATCCGCAAACATAGGCACCCAGAAATAGGCCTAGGGTGCCCACAGGAGCCCCTGTCCCTCTCCATGTGCCCCAATCCAGAATATTCTTCCATCTCTACATTTTATCAAGCTTCATTGTGACAATCAGTGCTCCTGATTTTCCAATTTTCCATTTCTGTACACCTTCGGGATCTCTACGAATCAGCTAAGACATCTTACCTCTTCTTTGTAATTAGGGTCTCATACTTTTCATCTTAGTTTGCTTGGCTTAATTTTTGTACTTAATTTCTTAATTATTTATTCATTTATTGCTACAATAGCAATCATATTAGGAATTATATTCCCATATTTAGCTTAATCATTTTAGTGAACCCGACCTTTGAATCTACCTTCTCCTTAGGGATCGTATCCTCTTATCATTATGGCTCAATCTTATGGTGAATTTATTGATGCCCACCTTAAATACCTTAATGATCATATCATTAAGAATCTGCAGGACTTAAACTTGCTTTTATTCACTGCTCATGAGGAAGCCACCAACCTTGCAGAACTTACTTCTTCTGTAGCACCCTTGACTATTGTTATTTTCCTCATGAGAAGTGAATAAAAGCAAGTTTAAGTCCCGTAGATTCTCAACAATATGATCATTAAGACCAACCTTGTAGAGCTTAATTCTTCTATCACCCTTGACTATTGTTATTTTCCTACTTTGCATTCAAGTGTTGATATGTGATTTTTTTTTCCTATGAGGATATGTTCTCTTGATTATGGGAAATCATGCTTGAAATGGTTAAGTCTTTTCTGCTCTTATAGATGTGTGCATTATGATTTAAGGAAAATTGTAAACCTATCTATTTATCTGACTCACCCTTAGATCAATTTCAGTGATCCAAGAAATGTTTTAAATCTATTTGGAATGAACAACTGATGAATTGGCATTCCATGAACTAAGAGCATATGGACTGAACTTAGTAGACGTAAGCTCTTTAATTCTCTTTTTGTGTGAAAATATTTCCATTCAGGGGAAAGTTTCATTGGATATTTGGAAATCGGCCTTGACAGGTCATTACTGGTGTAATTGGGATTTCAACCTAATCATGGCATTGGAGAAAACCAGAATCCTAACTAGGTGAAATTATATCCTACCTAAGCTATGATTACTTGATGTAATTCTTATTCTGACCTAAACTCGGTACTAAGGAGTTGGAAGGGGTTGCTAAGTATTAAAACTGGAACCTAATACTATAAGGCTATATGAGGATCTAACTTAGTGCTTTAAACTATGGCATTTTTTGTTACTTACCTATGTGGAATTATCTAACCTAATTGCTAAGGACCTATGTTAGGGGTTAGTGGTTAGTGTTATATCCTAACGTATAAACTTTGAGTTACCTAAGATCTAACCTAAGCCATTTATCTATCCTAAGTTATTGGTATGAAAGGGAAACTAGGGTCGCAAGTGTTGGGCAACGGTTCCTAGAGAATTTAAGATGTTGATAAAGATGGAAGGATTGGTGGTACTACCAACTTTGGTAGGGGCTAATTAGGTTGGTGAAAGCCTAGGTGGCAGTTTCACTAAAATTTGAAATGCTTGTTAAATGTGACTTAGCAATAGCCAGACTTGGTGGGCGGTGGCAAATAGGATTGAGTGGGAGATTTGGGATTAACAAAATTAATTACGTTTGGTTTTTGAGCCCAAACCGCTTTGGTAGGCATGCCAGCAGATTTCGCAAGGGTTGTTTCATTGTGCATGGTCTCTGATTTTCACTCTGCATGAACTCTAGTTTTTCGAACCAACAGATTAAACTACACTTCATGACTATTTTTTAGGTTTCCAATCTATTTTCGTTTAATGGAATTTATAAGAGGCATTGTGGAAGAAGCTTATGGTTGTTGGATCTTTCATGGAGAAGAGGAGAAGAAATGAGTTTGGCTTACTGTCTTCTTCAAATTTATAGTGACACTATCAGGCATGATAGGCTCTGACTTTTAAATTCTTTTGCTCTCTTCTAAGTGATTTCATTGAAATAAATCTACTATGTTAGTTTAGTACATTGCATGTTGCCTGGTTATTTTTTATTGGGTTATAAATCTTGCTCATCTTGGTTTGAAATCCTTTACAAAGAATAATCTTGATTGGACTTTTCGGTATGTTAGTGTTAGCACATGAAAATCTATACAAAAAGGGAACTGTGTAAGCTACTTTGCATAATGTGATCTGATAATCATTGGTACTGGTTTTCTTGTTTAAAACATATATTGTTGTTTCTCATTGAGCTTTCTTAGAGAATCGTGGGTTCCTCTATTTCTATTGAAATGAATGTTAAATCTGGATAGACCCATATTTTTGTTTAAGGAACCTCACCTACAATTGGAGTTTGGTTGATACTTGTTGTCTTATGAGCTCTGTTGATTGGGTTTCAAGATTCTATATTTTGTGACTCATTTCTTAGATGTAATAATCGGGATGTGTTGCAGATGGGTTGATCTTGTTCTCCAACTCGTTAAAACTCTACTTGTTGTGTGTTAAAAACATGACAAATTGGGCCTGTCGTGAACCCATATTTGGTTGGAGCAAATGTTTTATGTGACCCTATAAGTTTTATAGGGAGTTCTTAATGAATATGGTTTGATAGCTATGGAATACAAACTGGACTCTCTGTTTGAAACCTTCCAATTCATCCTTGTTGTTAACTAAGGGTTAAAAGGTGATTATGTACACTTTTCTTTAACCAAAGAAGTTTTTAAATGTTTACTCACTACTCCATTCTTGTTCTTCGATGCAGAAGTTTCTATTAGTTCAATGTGGGTAATATATTGAAAGGCTATTAAAAGAACTTGTTTCATATTGATTGTAATGATGACTAGGCATGGTGTCGGCCCAGCTGAGAAACCGTTTGGTTTTCTTTGTAAAATTTTTAATCGTTAAGGGATTTAACTACCCGTACTGGATGCATTTAGTTGAATGTTTGAATTGATGAGAACACATGCTGAACAAGATGCTCGGGTTATAATTCGAGGCTGGAACACAAAGGAATTGGTTGAAAATATTGCAAGATTTTCATTTGAATATAGCCTATTTTGAATGAACTTCGGTAAACTCTGAACCTAAAATGAGATAGTTGCATGTTTGGATAATTGCATGTGTCTGAAGGAAACTGGAAATTATAGTCTACAAATTGTTTGGAAAACGTTTATTTTTTAATTTAGTTTGTTTAGTAGTTATCATTCTCCATCACATGTTAAAGGATTAGTTGATTGTATTTGGGATGAAACTAGAAATGATATATTTGCCTAAATTTCCAGGTAACCGTGAAAGGTTTGACTTGAAAATGTTTCGTAGTTTCTAATCCTATTAGGAATTCAATCTTTTACTTCAAGAGTGACAAGTTGAGAAGTAAGCATTTAATTCTGTCTAGACTAAACACCTGGGTAAATTTTGAGTATGAGTTCTTACTTGGGTTTCAATTCTTGATTGGGTTCATTGAGCTAATATAGATTTTATAAGGAATTATTAAAACTCTTATGGCTGTGTATAGCCTTCACTGTTTTAATGAATGAATGAAAGGGATCACTTGTTTGGTTGGGAGATCTTGTTTTTAAGAAAGGTTATAAGTTTCTCCTTTTTTATTTTAAGGTGTTTGGATCTCTTCCTTGGAACCCCTTTTATTCATCTGTAGAATTTTTATTGGATTGAAAAAGGAACTAGAATCAATGCTAGTAAAATAGATGATCGCAGTGGTAGGTACACTGCTGCTTGCTTCTTTTACAAATAGTTGGAATGAATTCAGCTATAAGGACTTATGATGGAATGCTTTTAGGATAAAGTTTAACATTATTGGTTAGCCTTATTTTACTTATCCTGTATAGTAATAGAAAAGAAGGTGAATGACGACTAGTTGTTGAAAAGGGAAAGCAAACTGGGGACTGGGTGATATTCTCTCTCTCCTCATTAGGTATTCTTATTTTATCTGTTGCGATGAACATCTTAATTAATGTTAAATGAATCATCTTAATTTAGATCAGGATGTAAGATAAATAACTTAGTATCCTATTCTATTGTGGTGAAGTTGGAATACAAGGTGATAGTATGATCTGTTGTTTTTAAAGGGAATCAATGGAATAAATATCATGTTAAAATGTTAGGATTGATAATTTTTAGTATATTCAGGATGTTATTTCTCTTCTTAACTGATTGTAATTACTTATCCCTACTGAATAATATACTAACTGATCCTTAAAGTAGGGTTGTTTTATGGAAACAATTAGTTGAGTGCATTTCGTTTGACGGTTTAGTGCTTATCATGCTCAGTTCATTGAACTGACTCGTGCTAGTAATTTTTGCAGATGGACAACGTAAGTGATAAAAAAAGGCACAAACTTATATGATGCATTGGTTGTTTTAAATCTGATTGGCATAGATTGTACTGAAAAAGAAAAGTTATATTCTTTTGAAAGGTTTTTGTTATGTCATGTGTCTAAGATGCATAGATTTTGTAAATGTATAAGTTTGACTATGAATTGAAAGTTGAGAATTTTCTGGCATTGGTTGTATAAATTCTCTTGTACCTTTGTTTGTAGGATGGTATCTTGTCTTGAGGATATTCTACTTATTATCTATATGATTGGATGTGAATTTTGATTAAAAAAATGTAAAAGGGACTTAAAGGAATTACCTAAGTAATGTGTAGTTAAATAAGGGGCAGAATGCAAAATTCTTATCTAATTATTTCATTATATCATGTGATGTGAAGTAAAACTATAATGAAAATTGTTGAGATTATAAAGGACATAAACGCGTGTTTTATACCCTAGCACTTTACTAAAGGAGGAAGACTCTTCCTCTCTAACAAAGATATACTTAAAAGAGGAAGATATGATTGCAAAACATTAAGGCTTGATTGTAATAAGTCTTATAAGTTTCAACCTAGTAGGTTATTACAACTCCTTGAGTGGTTAAATCATTTTATAAGAAAGGAACTTGTGTCGTTGCTGACCTATTTTTGGATAACGGAATATTATGCCAAAACTACCAATCTGGAAGCAACCTTTAGTTAATTAAGTTCTTAGGATTAATCAAAATCTGACTCTTAATAAGGACTTAAAGAGGGTTGGACACGGGGTTAGATGGGCTACCGAAACATGTCATCTATTAACCCAATTTAACTTAACATAAGTAAACTCTTGGAGGTATGTACATTCTAATGAGGATATTTTGTAGGATGTTGGCACATGTCAACTACAGGGTTGTACCTTTGAGAAGATTAGGATCTTCTCAAGGATACAACAGTACAGTTAACATGTGGCAACACCCTTTTGCATTGATTGTCAGGATCTACACACCTTTAAACTTGAACAAGTTTTCCTTCTAGGTTTGGATAGTAACATAGTTAGGATATGAAGTAGCCCTCTAGGACTCAGGGTGCCTTGGCACACGGGTTTAACCCAGGTTGACCCAGTATGCCAATTTATCCTAAGTCTTTGTGAGCCTCTTCATATCATGACCTATGCTGTTAACATGAACTAGAGTAAACCTTGGGCTAGGGGACTGACAAAAGTCAGTATAAGACATTCTAGATAACAATGGAGTGGGTTGAAGGATGTATTCCAGATTGATGAGTATGCCATCAAGGAATAAGATATACGAACAGTATGTTAGAAATCTTTGGCCAAAGTATCGCAAGCTGCTGATTGCATTGTCCTATGTCACCTAGGCTAAGGATCCTGATGCCGATGAATATTGGTAACAAATATTCAGTTAGGTTCCTTAGACAGATCACTCAATACCCAAAGTAGGGTAAGAAAACCAAGTATATGAAGTATTCAGGAGAATACTCAAAAACTCAATGTTACGTATGAATAGATCGGTAGTTCACCGAGTCATGAAATGAATAGATCGGTTGTTCACCGAGTCATTACAGCTACATATGGTTAACTGTTACAAGAATGGTTGTTATGAAATATGTGTTCTAAATTATGCATTTAGAACAGAAAACATTAATCATACAAAAAAAACAAAAAAAAATTCCTTGTTCCTAAAGTCTTAAAATGGGATTGTTACATCTTCCGCCGCTATTCCCACCCCCATTGTTACTCAACCATTTGATTATACTCTTCCACCCATTTCTATTGCTCCCATTTCTATCCCTACTCCCACTAACCACTTCACTCTACCTCTTTTTTCTCACATGCGACAATTTTCTTCCTCTTCCACTCAAGATTTAGCCTCCCTTTATCAGGACCTTCAAGCACAAATTTATCAATTACAACAAGCTACTTCTCGTGTGTCTCCATCTTTAGATTCCACTTTATTATTGCACACTCCATTCGCACCCACCATCTCCTCTCACTCACTTCCAATGTTTCACCCCTTAACTCCCCATTTTCAATGGGCATGGTGACCCACAAGAGCATCTCTGAGCATTCCATGTGTCCTGTTTAGATTTTGTGAATGATCACATTCTTCTAGCTAAGCTCTTTCCTCGCAGTCTCCATGATTATGTGATGCGTTGGTTTTATGAATTACCTATCCACTCAATAACATCTTTCATGCATCTATCTTATGCTTTTATTACTTATTTTTCTATCCATATTGGCTTTAAGATCTCATACATGTAACTTGTACAACTTAAACAATGGTCTAATGAACATCTAGTGGACTATGTCTTATGATACAAAAACAACCTCGCTAAGATGTCTAATGTGCTTGCCGAATCTGATATTCAAGAATTATTCAAATTTTATTTCCCACCTCTTTAGGAGAGTGTCCTATTTGAAATATCTCCATCATTTGATCAACTATGTCACACTCTCAACCTACGCAAAACTAAACTCTTATCCATAGGAAATCTTAAATATCAAGAACAAGCTTCATCCTCTATATGCTTTCAAAGTAATTCAACTTTTAAACCAACCACCAAACCTAATGAAGCTAAATTCACTATCAAAGCTATCTCTAACACCAAATAACTTCAATGGAAATCACCTAAGTGTACATATACAAAGTTGGCTATTGCTTTGCATCTTATATTACAACTTCTTCTTGAGAGAAATATTATCACGCTTCCTCCTCCACTCAAATTGAATCCATCTCATCCTAAAGGTCAAAATTACAATGAGAAATTTCAATGCGAGTATCATCAATGTGTCAGACATTATATAGGTAGGTGTTTCAAACTCCGCATTATCATCCAAGATCTTATCGATAGTAACAAACTCAAGCTTTTGGAGCCTACGGCTTCTACACTAGTCAATGAAAATCATAATCTCAAAATATTCAAAAATCCTCTACCAAAACATGAGAAACAAGTGGATGACTCCTTGAAAAATCATACATATCACACAGTTCCTCCTCCTCCATCAGGTGCTCTTGATTTTCTAGTTTCTCATACTGACACATCCCCACCACTCATTACTTTCTCTGACTATGATTATGACACTACATTTTCTTCTGATCACTTACACATTAGTGCTTCTATTGCCTTGAATTCTATTGATAAAACTTGAGTTGATCCATCTTGGTGTTAGAGTAGGTATTTATCTTAGCTCATGTTCACCTAGATACTTTATTTACCTTTATTGTATTTATCCTCACCCACTTATGTGTGTGGATATTTCTTTTATCTTATTTAGACATTACGAGATACTATCTAGTTTTTAGGTATAGTTCTTTCCTTATCTATGGTATTGACTAGATCCTTGATGTCTAGTTCTCTCCTAAATCTATGGTCGTGAATAGTTCTTTGATGACTAGTTATTTCCTTGATTTATGGCTTGATCTACAACCTTGACAGGTTCTTAGATTTTTATTCCTTGCCTATTTAAGCAAGGCCCATTCTCATTGTATTGCATTGAGTTCCATAATAATATATGATATTGTTACTCATTTATTTGCAAAGGTTTTATGTAAAGTTATTCTGGCGAATCGCTTTCATCTTATTGATCGTGGTTTTTTATAAGAATCTACCCATTAAAATCCTTAGCCCTTGGTCATATGGTATGGTCATATGAGGGCTTAAAGCTTGTGAGCTTAACTTCAGCCCCCTTTAATTTTATTTGTGTGGTGAAGGAAAGAACAATTTATTTTGTTTTATTGGCAACTAAAATAAATAATAGAGCAAAATATTAAAAAGCTTGTAAATTTTGATCGGTAACTCGGTTTTGAGTGTCGTTTTTTGCAAAAGTGTTTGTTTTTTCGTGCTCTTTCCATTGAAACTATTTATTTTGAGAAGTTTACTATAATTATAAAGTGTCAAATATGGAGGAGTGTTGTAATCAATTGTGGACGCAATTTTGGCTAAACCTGACGTCCTAAACTTTTGGGAGTTGCATTTTGTATCTATCATGGATTCTAAGAATGACATGCTTTTCTCTGAAGTGTGTGGACTTCAAGAGGATATTGTAAAATTTGTGGAAGAAAATAGATCACTCAAGAACCAAAATTCTCTTCTACAATCACTCATTCATGATAAGGAGACAATAATACACTTCCTGCAAAACAAATTTGGTAGCCTACAACATCACCATCATATTATGGACAGCCATATCCATGCTCCTAGTCCACTTGCAGCTATTTCTCCTGAACCCTATTGTTATTGCTCCTTGGTCATATGGTATGGTCATATGAGGCCTTAAAGCTTTTGATTCCTACTAGTAGGTGCTTAACTTCAGCCCCCTTTAATTTTATTTATGTGGTGGTGAAGGCAAGAACAATTTATTTTGTTTTAGTGGTAACTAAAATAAATAACATAGCAAAATATTAAAAAGCTTGTAAATTTTGATTGGTAACTCGGTTTTGAGTGTCTTTTTTTGTAAAAGTGTTTGTTTTTTCATGCTCTTTCCATTGGAAATATTTATTTTGAGACTTGTACCATAATTATAAAGTGCCAAATATGGAGGAGTGTTGTAATCAATTGTGGACACAATTTCAGCTAAGCCTGACGTCCTAAACTTTTGGGAGTTGCATTTTGTATCTATCATGGCTTCTAAGAATAATATGTTTTTCTCTTAAGTGTGTGGACTTCAAGAGGATATTGTAAAATTTGTGGAAGAAAATATATCACTCAATAACTGAAATTCTCTTCTATAATCACTCATTCACGATAAGGATACAATAATACACTTCCTGCAAAACAAACTTGCTAGCCTACAACATCACCATCATATTATGGACAGCCATATCCATGCTCCTAGTCCACTTGCAACTATTTCTCCTGAACCCACTGACATTACTTTGTTATTCTTTGAGTATGTTTCTGCTCTTGATGCTCATACACCTATGAAGCTTGTTACTACATGCTCTTCCACATCTATGCCTATTACAGTACCACATGTTGTGTATCCTACTTCTGCTCAGTTGCATGGATTTTTTGAGAAGCATACCACTGCATTCAGTTCTCACATGCTCCATTTTATGGGTCTCACTAGCATAGTCATTGGCAAACATTCACAGGGTATTGTTTTCTCTATTCCACATATTAAGTGGAATTCTCATCATGACATTGGTTTTCGAGCAGATACTTCATTGGGATCACACATTGATAGAGCTCCTTTTTTTGTTTGCTCGACTCTTTCTAAGGATCGTGAGCAACACATGAGTTCTACACCTTCACTCAAGCTTGAGAAACCTGATATTTCCACTGTCAAACATGATCCAACTGACACACATTATGATATTCTTTTGCATGCACCCATTGTGCATTTTACACCAAGTCATATGCAGGCATCTTCTTCATCCATCCGTGTTTATTTGGGGTGGATATCTGATCACTCGTGGTAGTGACATAGGCATTCATTGAGAGGACTCTACAAACATGGATCCTCCACCATTAGGCCCCTTTCTCCACTTTCTATACCTTATGCATTGTGATGCTTCTTGTTTTGAGCATTTTTCTTTAGCTGGTATAGTGTATCTCTCTTGTTTGTTAAGAGATTTTGTATCTGTATTTTCGACATTTTTGGCATGTTGATAGTATCTCTTATGGGGGATCTATTCTGGTGCATTCTAGTGTTATTTTATCAGTGTTTGAGTAGTTTTTTTGACAACTCATATAGATTTGTAGCACCACTCCACCCATTCAACAGTATGGGAGGGTGTGGTGTTGATCTTGCTTCTTCAGGTTTTATGTCCTTGCCTTGTTACCTTGGCTTTTCTTAGATCGTGACACTCTAGATTTTGTGTCCTTTGCCTTGTTTCTTTGGTTTTTGTTCTTGGATCATGGCACACCTATTTGCAGTAGTTGATTGAATTATGTTTGGTTTTTTTTTCACTTTCGACGTCACTCTATTGACGGTCTCCTTGTATGGAGCTATTCTGGTGAAACCCAATGTCAGTTTTTTTTGAGTTTTGTGATCGAGAAATGGATTCAAACCATAGTGCAAACCAAACTTCTTCAGCATTGTATGAGTTTTTTGAGCTGAGCTTCTTGGGATGCCTTGGAGCAGGTTTTTACTCTCTTTAATTTGTTATTACTGGTTTTGGGTACCTTGCGGTGTCCCTATTTCCCAGTTATTATACATGAGTACCTCATCAGGCCTAGTTGTCGGGACTCATACTATGGACATGCCACTTCTATTTTGGCCCCTAGCTTCACTTGAGGGGGGTGTTAGAGTAGGTATTTACCTTAGCTCATGTTCACCTAGGTACTTTATTTACCTTTATTGTATTTATCCTCACCCACTTATATGTGTGGATATTTCTTTTATCTTATTTAGATATTAGGAGATATTATCTAGTTCTTAGGTATAGTTATTTCCTTGATCTATGGTATTGACTAGTTCTTTCCTTGATCTATGGTATTGACTAGATCCTTGATGTCTAGTTCTCTCCTAAATCTATGGTCTTGACTAGTTCTTTGATGACTAGTTATTTCCTTGATTTATGACTTGATCTACGACCTTGACTGGTTCTTAGATTGTTATTCCTTACCTATTTAAGCAAGGCCCATCCTCATTGTATTACATTGAGTTCTATAATAATATATGATATTGTTGCTCATTTGTTTACAAAGGTTTTATGTAAATTTATTCTAGCGAATTGCTTTCATCTTATTAATTGTGGCGTTTGATTAGCATATGTGTTCTTGGCTGGTATGATATGGTTATCATTCCTTTCACTTGTCCCATCAATGCATGTTCCATTACACTCCTTGTTGCTATTGACTATCCGCTATCAAAAATTTTATATCCAATTCCCAACTCATATAGTGTTGTCTAGATTTCAGTCACTATCGGTCCTTTCACAATGCTTGTTGCTTTTCTTGTGGCACCATCATTTGATGGGTGTGACATTCTCTTAGGTCTCACTTGGCTCTTTAAAACATTGGCTATTATCTCAATGAATCATTTATGCCTAAAATTCATTCATAGCAGACAAGTCATTTTTATCAATGGTGATCCACCATCTACACCATGTCAGCAACCTCCTCTTGAGGTTGTCATTACATTAGCTAGATCACCTACATGCCTGCAGCCTCTCCAAACTAAAGCACAATATGCTCATATCTCACATATTCACACTTGGTTTACTTAGTCTCATAGGTCTACTAGTCCATCACATCATTCTAGATACATCACTAGGATAGCTCCTTCATCTCGGCATACTTGACCTCCTCGTTTCACTCCACATAGGTGTCCATCACCTCTGCACTCTAATTCACATAGGTGTTTATCATCTCCATGTTCTGCTTCACATAGGTCTCCATCACTGTCACACTTTTTTACACAAAGGTGTCTACTGTATACTCATCAGTCGCATGCATATAGGATTAATTCACCCACAGAGTGTCTATCTCATATACTGCCACTCTTAGATCATAATCACACACCTTTATCTCCATAAGCATCGGGTGGATGACCCTCCTCTTTCAATTTTATCGAATAGCACATTCATCATCACACACTTGGGGGAATCACACCTATTTCTCCCCCCTAGCATTGACATGTGTCTTATATTCACATCATTTCACATCTATACTTTAGCATACAACATATACATATTGATAAACTCTAGTATCGTCATTACCCAATGACACATTCTCATGCTTTTTTTCACACTTGACTGTTGAGGGCATCCTATACACATGAGCCTCACACAATGCACATTATACACTCAACATCACACACTAAAAACTTCACATCATGTGTTATACACCTATGACATCTTCTATTGTAGCCTCCACTACACATTTTACATATTTTTAACTGTACACACTCACAACATATCTTTCTCACATCTCCTACTATGCCCTGCACTCACTACCCTATGATGCACTTTTGTTCCATGGTCCATAGTCAACCGTTAAGGGTCTACATCTCAAATTGATCTCACGACACTCACACGTTCACTCACTCACTCACATGCTCTACACTTTACGCTATGACAATCACATCTTTCTAGTAAACACATTTCAAACCATTTCCCAATGACGCACTCTTGTTGAAAATTCATTTTTTATTGTTGAGGGGGAATAAATAAATGAACCTCATCTCATTCATACATAGGGGGGAAGTTTCTCCTATCATTCACACTACATTTCATTTTGTCTCATACATAGCATATCACATATCTTGTTCGCACTTGGTCTTGTTTACATTTACTTGTTATATATATATATATTATTGTACATGCTAGATATATATCTTATATGGCATCATCTTTATCATACACACATGTGTGTTCACTTGCTTTCTAGTTGTGATCATAGATTCTACATATCCATACATGCAGCACAAATGTTTGGCACAATACCTCTTCCCAGTTCCACAGCGGCTCTTAGGGGTATCCACTTTCGTACACTACAGGTATTATTGTTTCATTTTATTTCATAGCACATTATTATCAGATTATACACTTCTTGACATTATTTTAATCTTCTTAACAGGATAATGGCTGCTTCATGTACAACATTTGTCTTGTAGTTTTATTTGCCACCATGGATGTCTGCTACATTATTTGTCATTTATTTTCATTTTTTGCCACTATTTGTGGGCTTTTCCCTTTTTCTCATGTGTGCACTTTTCTTCTTTTGGCCTAGATGGCCTTGATTGTATTTTGAACTCATGAGTGATGTCCCACGTTTGAAACTCAATTTTTGCGGTTTACATTGTCTTCTTACATGTTGTCTTATTGCATCTTTAGATTACAAATTATTTTCTTGTCTGCTCACTTGCATTTTATATGCATTTTTTATTGTACTAACTTTTTTCTCCCAGCCACTTTTTTTTGTGTGTGCCTTGGTTTCTACCAAGCACGCTCCCTCCCCCTGCGGGGTACAATTTCAACATAGCAGTAGGTCCTCCTTTGGGTCATATACTCCTTCAGCGATGTCACATGCACCCTAAATGAGGGGGGAATCATTTAGGTGAATCAGTCACCCCATACATCATTATACAGTCATAGTTCATCATAGCACAGTACTATTATAGCACAGTCGTAAGTATCATACATGGCTTAGAATCAGACTTTGGTCCTTAGCATAACACAGACACTAGCGCCTAGACTAGGACAGTAGCGCCTGCACGCCCTTGACCCTTCCCATATGTCTATGACTAGGGGAAGCTACACAACATTTGGTAGTTTAGCACAGTCTACAGAACTCCATACAACGGCTTTTATAGGGCACGGAGTCCTTAAAACTTGGCATGCATGCACTACACAACAATTTTTACTTGTATGTTGGATCGAATTGTTTGAATGGTTCAAATTTTAACACACCATTTGCAGTGGCATTATACATTGCAGGAATTAGTTAAATTTTAGAGGTTAAAATTAGAATTTTCTCCCTACACTTCTTCCATATCATTGGTGTGAGATCGCCCGAAAAAATTGCAGCCGGCACAACTAGCGTGAGATTGCCCAAAAAACTCAGTCTTCTACAACATCTATAGGATCCTTTCTACACTCTTTTCTCATCACAAATTAGGTGCACATGTTCTTTTTTCACATTTTTAATTTTGCATACTCCTTTATATGTTTTTTTACACATAAACATGTGTATTTAACTACTTGTATGTTCTTCTCTTTTGCAGGTCCATTTGTATGGGAAGCGGTAGTCAACATCATTCAACACCACACACAACAAACATCGAAATCAACAACAGGCACATGACATCTACACATGTGCTTCCTCCCTAGGGTCATTTTTCATCATCACTTTTTACACTTATTCCTCCTTAGTATCCATACTTCACACTTTTATCATTTCACACTTTGTCTTATTCCTCAGTATTTTTCCTTCATCGATCTACATGGTTATTAGGTACACATCTCTTATCTACTTTATGTTATTGAGAATTATCTCAACAACATAAAGTGGGGGAAAATGTAGACACAAAATTATGTACTTTGAGTATCTATTTAGTTCGTATTGCATATTACTATTCATATGATTCCTAGGTAAGAAAAGTACTAAATAACATATGTCTTTGGCCATCTTTCTTTTCTTTATGTTGCCACTTTTGGTCTTGCACCCTTACTTGCTCAGTATTCCTTTTTATACCCTAGCGTTTATCATTTTGGATATTAGCACCTAGCCAAAATTCCAATGTCAGGCACCCTCATCCCCTCTGGGCGCCCCTGACCTCTATATACTTTATTCACATATTTTGGGTCCTTTATAGTCATTTAAGCATCTTATATTTTTGGTAGTTGGCCTTGTTGGGGTTAATTACAAAATTCAAGCAAAGGAATCATATAAATATGAATTTATGTGATCATAATAAGGTACCAAGCAATAAGCATTAGTTATCACCACCTAAGGTTGCATCCATCAAACATCTAAGAGCTCCATTGCATCCATCTAGCACCATCCAAGGGACACAAGGGCTGGTTATTTTGCATACACTTCATAGGAGAGAAGTTGATTCTATTCCATGTGCACATCTATTACATTTCTTTACATCTAGCTACTTTTCTTGCTATCAAGTGTGATGCGCACAAGAGCCACCTAGGGCACAATTTCACACACACACACATAGAACTACATTAGGTCTTAGATGTAGTGTTGTGCTTAGTTGTAAGATCACCATTGTTACAATTGAGGACACTCCAACCCCTCATTTTGCATCTTTCTATTATAGGATTTGATGTCTCTTTGAGGGATTTGTAGGTCATTATCTCATTGTTGGTTTCCAATGACTTCGGCAATCATTGTACGAGATCATAGCGACCAAAGGTTAACAACTTGCAAACACTAAAAAGAGGTTTTGGTATCATCTCTGTATACATAGGTGCCCAGAAACATGCCTAGGGCACCCACAGGTGCCCTTTTACCTCTCCAGGTGCCCCAGTCAGGAATATTCTTCCATCTTTACATTTTATCAAGCTTCGTTGTGATAATTAGTGCTCCGTATTTTTTAGTTTTCCATCTTTGTACACCTTCAAGATCTCTGCAAATCAACTAAGTCATCTTACCTCTTCTTTTCACTTAGGGTTTCATACTTTTCAGCTTAGTTTTTTTGGCTTAATTTATGTACTTAATTACTTCATTATTTATTTTTTTACTGTTGTAATAGCAATCAAATTGGGCATTATATTCCTATATTTATCTTAATCAGTTCATTAAATCCATCATCACACAATATGAAGGAGTTACAACATCATAAATTGACAACACATATAATAAGGAAGTTATTCAGCATAAATAATCACTATCAACACTTGAATTCCCATAATTCTATACTCATAAATGGTAACATTTGCTACTCAAACATAATAATCCTTCATAAACACAATGCATTATATAAAAAATAAGATGATTACATCCATGCGTTGGATCATGTGCACATATAAAAATATCTAACATACTACAACATTGATTCACATCATAAGAACTTCATGCTCATATATCCACTCTCTTACATACAAGAAAACATCATCTATTTATACATGGTGGGGACTTTCCCTTCACTGTTTACATGCATTATTACTAATAATAGATGTGTTATTATTAACCTACATGATTTTTACAACTTGACTTAAATATAAATCCAGCCATAAATATCTCAGCTTTATCCTGCTTTAATCCTATAAATAGGTTGTCTTCATGTGCCCTCTTTACCCTTTTCTGTATGTGTTTTGTCCTATTTATAGACCTTGTTTATGCATCACATCAACTTCTATTTTATTTCCTATTTTTTAGCCTTTGTCCAAAATTTGCTAATTCCTCATCTCTACATGCATATGCATGAGCCCTTACATGTTGACTTGTTCTTATGCATTGTGTGCACATTTCATGCATTAACTTGTATCTATTCCATGTTTTCACATATGCTTCTACACGCTAACCTATGGTATCTTTCTTCTTCCACACGTTTCTTTGTGAATCCCTTCTAAAGTCTGCATAACTTGTTACTACATGTGTGCTCCATTTTGTGCACGGTTTTTGTGCTTGGCTAATACCTAGCCATTTCTCTGACCAACATTACCCCACACTAGGATTATTGTCCATCCTTAGTAATATGAACAAAGAATGCCTCTCCAAGAATGAATAAAATAATGATGAATCTAAATAATCAAGAATGTGGGATTTTACTAAAAGAATCAAAGAATGAATTATTTGGTATTTATGTGCACATCAACTCTCAAGCCTTCGATCATGGAATAAGTTCTGGAAACTCCATTTTTAGGACATCTTCCAACTCCTTCTAACCCTTTAGCTCCTTGAATTCTTTGTTTGTTGCCACCTCTACATTATCTGTTATTTGCTTAGGAGTTAACTCATCCACCTTTTCCTTCAATTCTTATATCACAACATCTAGGTCCATGGTCACTCCTTCCAGTGTATCCATTTTACATGTAACCAAAGGTTAGATTTCCTTTATCCTTTCCTCAAGTGTGTCCTTTAGGGCCTTTATGAGTTATCAATTTTTCATGACCTCTTGTATAAATTTCTTATGCTTGACCTTGTTATTATTCATGTTGGCTTGTATCCTTTTTAACTCTACCTCCTCTCCAGTAGTGTGCACACTAAGAATGGGAGTGAATTCCTACAAGTTATCAAAAACATACTCTACCTTCCACGTGGCCTCTTTCACCTCCGCTACCAATGCCTCATATTCCGCAATACTCTTTTCCACTTGTTCTTTATTTTTTTTCCTGTACTCATCCAATTATTTCGTTGTCACCCCTAGCCCATCCTTTCTTTCTAGAAACATCATTCACACTAGGTATTCCAAATAGTGTAACTCTATTGGATACTCATCATGGGCCTATTCAACTAACTCTTGGATGCACACTTGTAATACTCTTCACTATATCAGCCGCCTTACCATGTGTGCCTATCATCCGCTTCTTCTCATCTCTTTTGTGAGCTTCTGAATCCCCCTCTCCTTAACTTAATTTCCTATCATGCCCATTTAATGGTGTAATCCTTGTGAAATTTTATTTTTCCTACCTTTGATTCCATCTTATTAAGTGCATTACATGATTTTTCATTTGTTATCTCGGAGATCAAATCCCTGCTCACCTTGAATTTTTTCTCATCTATGTGTGTGTGGTAGTTCCATGAGATCATCTTCCTCGTTTGCTTCAAAGACTTGTACTTATCAAATATCTCCTAAAAAATAGGTCCTTTATGGGTATTTAATTCTAGTATCTCACCTTAAGAACCTTCGTGGGGTCATCAATACATGTCATATGGGTCCCCTGTAGGGGTTTCCTTTACCTCCTCCTCTACACACACTACTTCTTTGGTACTTCATGTGCAATATTATCCTATGTGTTACTTATTTCTCCTCTCACACCCTGATTCTCCTTCGTTGTTTTATCTTTATCTTCCTCTTCTCCCCCCTCATGATCTACCTCGCGCTCTTCTTCATGCTCTGGCTAGACGGGATCTTCTTATGTCCTTCATCTCCATCCTTCCCTTTTTCCATGTGCAACTCCTCTTACACTAACTATTCTACATCTTCCTGCATGGGCTTATCTTTGTGCACTGGTGCATCTTCCTGTAACATTTCCTCATTTTTGCATGTCATCTCCTTAATTAGCTCTTCCTCCAATTCCCCTTCTTTGTCCTCCACATTCATAAACTCATGGTTTCTTCTTTATTGGACTTGTATTTTTCTTCACTGAACTTGGTTTCTTTTTCAATGGACTTGGCTTGGTAATTATGACTAACGGGGACCCCTTAGGTTCCTCTGAGGTACTCACACCCTTTCCTTCCTCCGTGCGGTGCCCATGCACTTTCTTTGTTCTTCTTTGGTCTAAGGAAATCACTTCTTCCTCTTATTCTTCTACTACCTCATGATTCTTCTCACATTGGTGCTTATGAATCCTCACCATGTGCTTCCTTAGCAGTTGTGGCATTATGGCATCCTACACTTCTATTTCCTTTTTCATCATTCATATTTGTTCAAAGAATGACATATGCTCTTCATGCCTCCTTTCAAACCATAAGGGTCATGATTGGATTGAGGTCCATCATATCAAACTCCATAGTCTCAAGGTACATTTCCTTATGTGCATATCCATACATCATAATCAAACTATGGTAGTCTACGTCCACCTTATTCGTATTGAACTTCAGGTGTTGCACATCCTTAATCATATTTACTATGCACTGAAAATACTTGGTGGTGAATGCAAATGGCAGTTTGCACCACAGACCAAATTCTCAATCCTTCAACAAGAAATACGTAAGTCGAAAGTGTTGCATTACTGCAAAATCCTCTTGTTTATCAAGAAACATTGGTAATTCCCTCGGTACACACCATTCATTTTAAAATGGCTCACACATCCATCTATACAGCTTCTTGATGCATGTCTTGTGAGGGTTATTAACCTCACCATCACAAGTGAAATTGGAAAACCTCATTTTAGGGGAATTTTCCTCAAGAGGATACACCCACATCTTATCTTCTAGCCCATCTGGGAATCCATTCTCCCAAAACACTATCAAGAGGAGGATTGAACCCCAAGTGATATTCTCCCCTCATTCATTTTGCACATTATCCGCTTCCACAATTCCATCATCTATGTACAAGGTGATATTATAGTTAGTCTTTTTTTCCATCTTGTGCGCAATGTGAAGGAAATTAAATTCTTGTTTATCTCATTCTAACGCTTCAAGGCTCCCAACTTGCAGCTCATCAGTCATATGACCACTCTAGTAGTAGGATCAACAATATTTCAAATGTCAAAGAATCATTTCCCCCTCTCATATTGTAGCAAGTTGGTTATTCATTCAATCTTGGGGATACCGCATGAATCCATCTCCAACTCTTCTTTTGTGTCGTAAAGACCAGTGACTCTACCAATCAACCTGGTAGTCAACCTCATCCTCCTACCTATAAAATAAAGTAATCCTCATGTGCACATAACATGAGCCATTGGAAAAATCGTTAAGGATTTCCTAAGTAAGGTAACTCAAAAAGCTGGAGCACTCCTACTTCTTCCAAGGTCTTGCACACGGATTCATCCAATATTACCTACCCTTACAAATTCCTTGTGTCTAGATCACACAACATATCCTTGTTTATGTCCACATTGTGTCCTTATGCATGATGGTTGTACTCACTAATCTTGAAATTGTGAAGCTTTGACACCCACGACTACCCATCAATCACTTCAAGTGGATATTACATCTCTGAGAACAAATCCTTGGGTGATTCATCAACCACCTTCTTCTTGTCCTTTGGTGCTCACCTTTGTGCCATTGGTTTCCTTCTCAAATGGTTCAGATTTCAATTTTATGTGATGTGCACCCTGCTATAACCTCAACACCTTACTTTCTCATAATGTGCAATTCCTTTGTTTAGTGACAGTTTTTCCTTCTTTATTCACCATTATACCTACTTATCCAACTTTGTGCCCTAATATTAACGTTGTAATGCTTGTGCCCTAGCTCCACAAACTTGTGCCCTAACTTTATAAACCGTAGTTCTTCATCTTCTTTTGGCATCTTCCTTCCAAAACCTTCAACCATCTACTACTTCTCATAAGGAGCTCCTCAAAATAAAGGTCTATATTCTCAATTACTCGGCTCTGGTTTACATCGACTCCCTAGTTTGTTCTTTGTACTTCATCAATCAAGCTCTCAATCACATAAGTTCTTAAATTTAAGGTAGGAAATACTTCACCTGCACCACTTTTATAGAATTTGAAATTTTTATCACATTAATTGATCTCCACATACCACATTTTTTAGCTTTAAAACCACTTTTTTCTTTTTCCTACATGTTTCCCTCTATGTGCAACATTTGTAACCTTCAAGCACACAACTACTCCTTAGGTTAGAGGATCTCTTTCATGCACCTTCTTGTGCCACACACATTCTTCCATTGCATCACTTTCTAAGTAGTCTAACTTGTTTTTTCCTCACTTGCATTACACTGTGCATCCATCCCTTCATGTGGTATCTAATATGAGTAATTTCATCTAAGTACCAACATCCTTAAGCACCTTTACATCACATCTAACCACTCATAGCACCATCTTGATAGCACCAATATATTTTTTCACTTTACACCTAAAAACTTCTCAAGGAGTACCAACATCCCAGTTTCTCCCACGTGCACTTGCACCTTCTTCACCCCACACTAAAAATATGTGTGGTCTTGTTCCCATCAATCTAACATAGCTTAATCAGATATTTCTCGCGAACCAGGAAAATATAATCTAAATGTCAATATTAACTTATTACAAACATAAAAGAATATTATTTATAGTAGGGCTTCAGCCTACTCCCATTGAAATAACTAGGAAATTGTTAGTGCAGAATCATAGCACCCCCCCATGATTTCTAAAGAGTTTTCTTTTCTAAGGCAGGATTTTCTGGTGTGATCACATAACATGGAACTTTTCCTAAGGTGTGGGACCTTATAGATTGGAAAATCTCTCTAGATTAAAGGTTGGTTCCTTATTCCTCTGTTTAGGTGCATACGTGAGGATTTGCAGAGGATTTATATCCATACCTAGTCTAAGACTTTCCAAGGAGACAGGGATAAAAGAGTACATAAATGAGAAATAACTAAACTACCAGGTGATGCACCAAAGGAATGTTGAACACTTAGTTTTCCTTTGACACAAACCAATAAAATTCATAAAATAAGAAAACACAGAAAGCCAAATCTGTAACGAGAAACCAGATAGAAGAAAAAGAAACAAGAAGGATCTTAGATCGATCACAAACATATTTTATTGCTCTAATAGATTGATACAATTCATTACAGAATAGCTAAAAGGCAGAGACGTATTATAGTTTTAATGAAAGGCCTGAACCCCATGAATCCTTTGCTAGAAGGAGAAGGGATCCTGAAAAACTAATAATATCCAACCCTTTACAATGAATCATATCCCCATATTTATATAATCGATCAGAGAGAAGAAAGAGAGAGAGAGAGAGAAGCGGGAAAACACGGGTCAAAGCTCAACCATCACTATTAATGATTTCTACTGAAATATGCCCCTGGATCTATTTTTACTACATCGATCCTCGATTTGGCACCTTGGAGGAAGAGGAAACGGTGGAAATAGATCAAATTTGATCTGGTTGTTGAGACTGATGATCCTGCATTGAAAGCTCGAAGATGTTTCTCCATTTTTCTTTCACCTACCCTCTCAAAAATTAAAGTTTTAGACTCTCATGGCATAGACGACATCGAGATCTTTCCAACAATATCATATTTGCAATCTCTCAATCCCTAAGTCAAAAGATATGCCCATTTGAATATTTACATCGATTCTATACAAATAGGTGGGAAAACAACTTGAAAATGGCTCCCTCTTTTTATTGGGACACGTGGCAGCCAGATTGGGACAAAAATTTGGGTCCATGGGCCCATAATTTACCTTTTGGCCCTTTCCGTAAAAAATGCAAAAACTCAAAAACCTCCGCAGCCCCGAAACTCCGTCTGGACATGTGGCTCCTTTTGGTTGGCTGCAAAATGTGTTTCCATTTTTACCTTTATGCCTTTTGGAAAAAAGGAAAATTTTCACTTTTCTCCCCGATGCCCCACCTTGGCTTTGACTCAAGTTTATATGTTGAATTTTTCCCTCTTGGAAAAGAAGCGGGTCCTTTTATAACTTTTATTCCATTTGGGGCAAAAGGTAAAAAACTAACCTTTTCCTCAACGCCCCACTTTCCCCTAAGACACGTGTCACTTTGGTGCTTGGTCGGGAAACTCTTTTCCATTTTCCCTATGAAACAACGTGCTTAGGAAACTTGGAAGCTTCCATCATCCTATTAATGCTTTGACTATTATACTAACTTTTCCCCCTTTGAGGATAGTGAAGGCACCACGCTTCTTTACAAACCCGACCCAAAGTTGTATTTTGGAGAAGCATCGAGTTGACACTTTTTGGCCTCCACTGCTTTGTGGACTTTTCAACAGTCAATCTTACTTCTAGACTTTTGGGCTACGTGGCGAGCTCATGCTCATTTGGGTCTCCACTTTTGGACCAACTCTTGGAAGTGCACTAGGCTCACACATGGCACTCTTCGCTTGCACTTCTATACTTAGCCAATTTTTTTCCCCTTCCTGAACCATTTCGATCCTGAGGACCTTGAATCTTCTCCATTCTTCCTTCTTCTTACTTATGTCTCCTCTGTAGCATCAATCCTTATTGTTTGACCTTGTTATTTTATAGTTCTACTTTCCTACAACTTGGAGAATATATTTAAGGCGTAGAATGGCCCAATAGAGTCATTTTATTTCTGTACAAGACCCTTTAATCCTTTTTCCCTCCACCACTTCATTGTTGAATCCTTTTGCAACTAATTTGTAGGATTGAATGTGTTTTCTTGGGTTCCTTCTAGGTGGGGTTGTGATTCGATCCAATATCTAGCTTGGGGGTGAAATATGGATAACAATTTGGTGACTCACAGGGACATCTACCTACTAGATGAAGAGATCAGTTGTCTTGTCATATATATTAGGCATGGAGTCAAAATAACAGTCTGACACTAATTCTACTTCTGGTTCATGAGCTTGGCTGTTTGCATTCTTAGATTTTATAAGAAAATCTCGAAGTGAAGATTTTCAAGAGTAGAAAATTGTTTCAACTCCAGGGCCTTGTCTGTCTCTCTTTATGAATTACATAAGAGAAACAAAATAACAGCAAGACTATGTACAAAATTGAAATCATACATGCTCCAAATGGAACATGTAGAGCATACAAAAGCACTTAGGAGAAAATAAACATACACTACAGCAAGACAACGTGTAGAAGCACTTAGAGGAAAGAGAAACTAAACTAATATGTACAGAGTGGAACTTCCCTTTTAATAGTAGTGCTTAAGATAGATCCCGTTCAATGGGATCTGTAGCTCTTCACCCTCCAATGTGGACAACTAGAAATCATTGCTACTTTTGCATTTTTTTATCATGTAAGGACCACTCCAAATAGCATCAAACTTAGAATGTCTTCTTAGTTTTTCTCAATCTACGTCCCACTTCAAAACTAGGTCCCCTTCTTGGAAAGTCCTTGCCTTCACTTTCTTGTCAAGGCACTTCTTGATTGAAGCCTGACTCTTCTCCAATGCTTGGAGAGCACTCTCTCCAGCTTCTTCTAATTCTATCAACTCTGCGTACCTGACCTCCATTGGTGTAAAGTTAGACATTTCTAGTTGCCTCACAATCTCCAATACTGGTAACTCAAGTGATATAGGAAACACTGCCTCTTTCCCATAGACAAGCTTGAATGGAGAGCTACGTGTGGATCTCTTGGGTGTTATTCTATCAGCCCATAAGGCCATTTTGAGCTTTGTGTCTCAGGTCCTTTGATTCTCATCCAGATTTCTCTTGATTATCTTTAATAGATTCTTGTTTGTAGACTCAGCCTAGCCATTACCCTGAGGGTAATAATTTGATGAGGTACTTGAATAAGTCCCATTCTTGACAGCCCATCTTATGATTTTGGTACCTATAAATGATAATGCATTGTCCTAGATGATGGTGGCTGGTACTCCAAATCTGGTCATTATCCCTTCATAAAAATCCAAGATACTGGACTCATTTGCCTCTTTGAGTGCCACTACCTCGGTCCATTTAGTAAAATAATTTGTGGCTGTTAGGATCCATTTGTGCCCTTGGCTTGAGTTTGGGTTGATGACTCCAATGAAGTCCAATCCCCATTACATGAAAGGTTGGTCAACTGAGATTGGGTGCAAAGGAAGTGTTGCTAACTTCTCTTTTCCTTTGAAGAATGCACAACTCTTGCACCTTTGATCCATGTGAAACATTCATTAAACACTCTGGGCCAGTAATAACCTACTTTCATGATTTTGAGTGTTGTCACTCTTGGAGAAAAATGGCCTCCAGCTGCTTCAACATGAAATTCGTGTAGCACTCTTTCCACCTGATTTGTCCCAATGCATCTCAGGAGAATGTCATTGATGTCTCTTTTAAACAAGACACCATCAACAAGAACATATGGAATGGCCTGTAACGTAAAATGCCTTGTTTTTTCTTTATTCATCCCATGAGGGCACAGGCCTATTTGAAGGAAATGCACCATGTCTTGGGTCCAACAAGGAGTAGGAACATCATTTCTTTCTTTTCCTTACTCATCTTGTAGAATCAGAACAGCCCCCTTCTCACTATTTGTTTCATCTTGTATAGCAAAGGCTAGCTACTCACACAAGCCCCTTCCACAGACAACCTTTGTGACCTTAATCTTGATGTCATATTACATGACACGAGTGATCCACCCTACATTTTTCTCATTCATGTCCTTTCTAAGGAGGAATTCTTTGACTCCTACATGGGAGACCAATAGTTGGATTTTGTTGTTTGACACCAAATGCTTAAACTTCTTCAGTCCTCTAGTCACCATCAGGACTTGCTTCCTAATGAAGGAATACCTTGCCTCATATTCTTCTAGACTCTGACTAAAGAAAGAAACTGGTTGTTTTGAGCTTTCTTTGTTCTATTCAACCAGGATTGCAGAGATAGTGTCATTGCCACCAAAGGTGTACAATATAAAGTCCTTGGAAAAATCTGGATTTACAAGAGTTGGGGCCTGTGATATGGCCTCTTTTATATCTTCAAATCTTTCCTTTCCTTTAGCTATACATCTGAATGTCAAGATCTTCTTCAGCATCAATGTTATTGGCTTAACCAGACCAGTAAAGTTTGGGACAAACCTTTGAATAAAGTTGATCTTCCCCAAGAACCTTTGAAGAGCCTTCTTGTGACTTGGAAATGGCAATGCTTTTATTGCTTCAACTCAAACCCTCCTTAGATAAAATATGGCCTAAAATGTTGCCCTCATGGGTCAAGAATATGCATTGTTTTGGGTTCAAAGACACCCCAAAACTCCTACATCTTTATAACGCCTACCTTAGATGGAAAAGGTTGTTTGTTGCTGTTGGGACCCTAATGTAGCTACCAAATCTTAAAGGCACGTAGGTGCGCATGGCTGGATGAAGCACACAGGACAAGGTGTACAAGGTAGGTTTCAAAAAGGGTTCTTGGAGAACCAAGGATGCACACCAACAAAGTACAATTTGGGACTTAGCAGTTTTGGCCTTTTGGACAAAACACATGAAGAACATGTTCCATTTTGGATAAGGTTCCAACCTGGCAATAGGGTGTCCTAGGAGGAATATACCTTGCGATAGGAAGATACAAAAAGCTAATCATGACATAGAGAGGCATGCACCTGAGGTGATCCACACCTTGACACTTGGGGCCAGATCTAAGGTTGTAGAGGAGTTTGTTGGGCGTGTGCCCTTAGCAAAGTAAAGGACATAAGGAAGCAAAGCTCTACAGAATTACTGTGAGAACTATGGGATAAAATGGGTAAAATATTATAGGAAGGATGTAATGAGGGAATGGGGAATGAAAATTTTGGTTTTTGATCATACATGTATGGATCCAGATATGGTGCGTGACTACGGTCTCCCCTTCTGTAATATTTTATAAGTAATGCTATGAATGAATATGATAAGGTTACCATGACAATTGCATTAAGATCCTTTCTCTGTATTACCTGCATATTTCTATTATGCTTTTTTTCTTGTATAATCATGAACCTTATTTGAATGTTAAGTCAATTTGGGGATTTACAACTTCCTAGTTCTATTAATTTTGTTAAGCACTTTTACTTTTGATATGACTGAAAGGGTATAGAAGCCGTTCTAAGCTCTATATCTTTTTCATGTCCTTTAAATCACTAATTCAATATCATGAATGATGTCTTCCCCTAAACTCACATAAAGGAGAGACTCGGCTCCCTCTCGCATGCCTCGGGTGAGCACCCAGTGCCCGCTGGGTGATAGGTCAGCACGCATGAGGTTCCCTTGTTCTTGGTGGGTATAAAAATGACTACATCTTGGTTCTGTTGTCGGGACCTCTTTTCAAAGTTGTAGTGGAACATGCCATACATCATGGTCTGTGTAAAAAGTGATGAGGCAGCACTTAACCCTAGAAGGTGTTGAAGATTGGTTTAAAAGCATGGAGGGTGAATTCACTCAAAGATTCAATACTGAACCTGGGTTTGACACCCAAATATGGGTGAAAGAAACTCTTTATCATGAGTTATATAAAACCTTCGTCTATTATTTCCTAGTAGAGTTATTTGAATGGTTCTCATCTTATACATCTAGATCGGGGGTGGTGTTATAAGTCACACCCTTAGACCCAAGAAACATATCAGAACTTGCAAGATGCTGATCTAACATGGACCCATGCTATAGATCATTGGTGGAAGGGAGTATTAACTAGCTACACTCTAGAATATGCCATTTCCACATATTCCTGTCTAGAATTTGTTGAGTTTGAGTTTTTGCGGGAGCCCAGAGGATCATTTCTACATGTTATCCCCCTCGTGATCAAAATCTTACTGGTAATTATGGGTTTAGAGGCATTTCCTATGGCTGGCTAAACCACTCTGAGCGCTTGGCAAGGAAGCCATGTTGGGGAAAGATGGCTGATATAATGACTAAAAAGGAAAGGAAGGAGAGACAACTCAAGTATAATGAAGCGTGTCAAAGGGAGATCCATAGACAGCATGGGATTACAAGTGGGTTATGGATCCAGACATGGTGGAAGGGAGTTGAGGTTCACACGGAGGATGTAGAACCCGAACAGTCTGTGATACCCCATCTTACTAAGCACAGGAGATAAAATCTTGCGGCTTCTGATGAGAGTTCGTCGCATAGAGAAACAAGATTTGTTGGCACGCATTTGACCCCACCTAGCGACCGAACCTTGGCACTTGGTTTGTTCAAACAAGGAAAAAGTATAGTTGATCCATTTGATATCAATGGAAGCAACCAATCGGTGCCCAGAAGATACAACTTCTCATTAAGGACCTATATGGCTTCACACACTATTCTAATATTTGGTGGAATGTTTAGGCAAGGTATATATACAGGTGGTTTTGGGAGCACATCAAGAAGTGGTGGAGGAAATATGACTGGGAGTGGCACTAGTTCACAAACTATCAGCACGTAATTCAATGGGATGATGGGAGCATTTGGTAAAACAAACACAAGCCTTATACCTAGCATAGGAGGATCTGGAGGTGGAAGTGGTGGAGCTGGTGGCTCAAGATCTAGTGGATCCAGCGGGGGAGGAAGCACCGAAGACAACCAAGGGACTGGACTGGGAGGACAAGGGCCTTAGTGACCTCCTCAATTTTTCTTTGAAATGTCTTTGCACTTACCAGATTACAGTGGGATAGAAGATGACGTAGAGCATGTGCATAAGTGCGAGCTGCTATGGCATGCGAAGGAATCACGACCCAGGATCGAAAGGCCAGTTAATTTGCAACAACCTTATAAGGACGTGTGCATAGTTGGTATAGAAATTATGACCCTCATCAGACTGTTGTGGATTATACCACACTAAAAAATGTGTTCTTAGTAGAATTTCACACACCTGAGTTTGAACAAAAGAGCATCAGCTCTCTCAAAGAAATCCAACAGGGAATAGTAGAGAGCGTGCAGGAATATGATACATGCTTTAAAAATCTATTGTCTAAACTGTCTTATGATAGCCACCCTTCACAACATGCTCAGTGGTTTTTCTAAGGGTTGATCACGCCCTTTAGGAGGGCTTTGTCTCATAAAACATTCATAGACCCGCACGAAGCATAGTAAGCTACTTTACGCGCTGAGGCATTTGGTATTGTTGACACTGGTGTTATCCCATTTATGGAGGCTCAGATCACTACCATAGCTAAGTAGTTGGAGAAATTATCTGCCAACATAGTTCTAAAGACTCACGGTGGGATGTGGTGCACAGATTGTAACGTAGAAGGACACACAAAGGATAATGGCGGGATGTGTACTCAGAAAGCGGTACGCACCATAGTGGTAAATTATGAAATATGTCACAGGGACCATGATGCAAGTAGGTGCCCCATTTTACAATGTGTGATCTGTAAAAATGTATCTTGTTATTGCAAGATATGTACCTCAACCACACATGACACCAAGGGTTGTAGGTTGATTGACCAGATTCATGAGGCAATTGATCTTGGTGTGCATCAAACTAGCATTACTAGCAGTTCCAAAGGGGATGAACATCAGTATGAAGAGTGTGGAGATGGAGGTGCACATGGAAGAGGATTTCACGGTGGATTTCATGGTTGTGATAACTGCAGAGGAAGAAGTGAGTTCCCGCGTGGAACATGCTTTAATTGTGGAGCCACATACCATTATAAGCGTGAATGTCCATATCTTCTACAACGCTCCTGGTGTGGAAAAAAACATAAGTATGAAGAGTGCCCAGAGTTATATGAACATATGAGTCAATAGTACTGGAAGGATAAGGGCACTGCCATGGTGAGTATTAAGAAGGCTGATGTGTAATGGCTCCTGCGAGTAATACGTGAATCAAAACTAGAGCATGTTATGGTAACAACAAGGGAAGAGTCTGCGCGCACAAGGGAAGCACCTAGGTAGAGACCTCTGGTTTCAAGGGAAGAAGTAGTACATGGGAAGTATCCAAACCCGGCTCACCAGAAAGAATTCTACTAGGAAACCATGGACGTAATTCAAAGTTTACAAGGGGAGATCCAATGCTTAAAAGAGAAAACTAGAAAAGATGAGCAAAGAAGACTAGTAGAAGCACTAAGGGATGACTTGGACAAGGTTAAGGAGGTGTGTAAACTGTTGAGGCAAGAGAATGTTATTCCCCTGCTAGGAGCATGGTTGAGGGAAAAGGTACCACATGTCAGGGAATAACACAAAAGGTAGATCCTATATGTAAACCTCCCACCTCACAGCCTTGATTATGACAAAGAGATCACCTTAAATGTAGTAGTGGATGGATGGCTACTTAGCAACATCCTCATTAACACAGCCATGGAGGTTAATGTTCTCACTCTAGATGCCTGACATCAAATGGAAAGACCTGTATTATAACCATCTTTAAATGTATTGTATATGGCAAATAAGACAAAGGCAATGCCCATAGGTGTCTTGAAGGATGCGACCATTACCATTCAGGGGACTAAGTTCACTGGGGATTTTGAATTCTAGGCACTTGCCAAGGTAGATAATTTCCCAGCATTACTTGGGCACCCGTGGTGCTATAAGAATAATGCAGATCTCTAGTTTAACAAGGGGTACATAAATTTTGAAAACAAGGAAGAGAGGGTGATTATACCACTTGCTGATGGAAATTCCACACCCTATACTAAACCCCTTAGAGAGGAAGTCCTGGACAGAATATATGTGTGCTCCATAAGAGATCCAGAGACCATCCACCCTACAAAAGGATTCATCCAGTTTGATGATGCTCAATCTGTCAGTAATACTACAAATATAGCATGCGATAATTGGGTGCATGAGACTTATGAAATGATTAGATGACATATGAAACGAATGGTGACCAGGGTAACCATGGTGCGTATAGTTTGGTGCCTGGGAGGAAATACAATAACCAAGTATTCTGGGAATATATACCCTGAGGTCTTTTTGAGAGAAATGGAAGCTTAATGGAGGGAGGAAGAGCGACGAGGTATGTTGGGTTATGTTTTGATAGGCACAGTAGTGAGGTGGTGGGCCGCGCATAGTGAAAAATTTTTGGAGTGGTGTGAATTTATAATCGTGCTCATTGTCTGATTCTCGAAGAGAAATATACCCACCACTATCAAGGATTACAATGGCAATGAACCCACCTCTTCCCACATCCAGGCACGTGAGAGGGTCTGGGGAGAAGGTGTGGAAGCTTTACCACCCTCGCTTTGGGTGCACAAGTTGTATTCGACACTACAAGGTTGTGCACATGCTTGGTACATCCATTCTAAAACTTTCCACCAGACGGGAAATTGGCAGGAATTAGTGGATGACTTGGTCCACACATTTGGGTACCAAAGTACCAAGCAATTGGTTAATGAGGTGTTGTAGGATATTAAGTGCCTCACTCTGGGAGATTGCACCATGGCTGAAGATAGATTAGTAGATTTACTTGGTGGACCTAGCTTCGAATCATGGTTTGAAGAGGAGGAACCAAAAGACATTCAATTCGAGTGCGCGTGCTAAAAAGGAGAAAGGAAAGATGGTATTCGTTATTGATGGAGAGGAGATAGAGATCATGAATTTCAACCATTCGGTTAGGATGCGTGAGCTAGTTGACAGTGCAAATGCATGTGCGTGCACGTCTCATAAACCACTCAAGACCAAGAAAGTTAACATCAGCTCAGAGAAGGATCCCAAGGAAGCTATCATTGGGTACTACTGGTTAGACAATGAAGTATCAAAGATCATCAATCTCTTGCATGAATTTGAGGATTTATTCATGCGCAGATACCATGAGTTGAAAGGCATCCACCACTCATTGGGAGAAATGACGATATACTTGAAAGATGGTGAGCGCCCGGTCAGGAAGAGGCCTTATAGGATGAATCCCAACATGCGTGTAAGGGTTAAAGAAGAGCTAGACAAAATGATAGCATCCGATATCATTAAGGTTGTGGAGGAATCGGAATGGATAAGTCCAATGGTAATCAACATAAAGAAGGATGGGTAGATTAGGATATGTGTGGATTACAGGGAGTTGAACGTTGTTTGTATCATAGATCCTTTTCCCACCCCCTTCACTGAAGAGATTTTGGAAGGATTTCTTGGGTGCAAGGTCTATTCCTTCATGGATGGATTCTCAGGATATCACTAAGTAAGGATTTCCAAGGAAGACCAAGAAAAGACAACTTTTGCCACCGAGTGGGGAAGCTTTACATACACGGTCATGCCCTTTGGATTGAGGAATGTGCCTGCTCTATTTTCGTGCATAGTGGTACAAGCATTTCAAGACTTCATCCACAAGTTCCTTCAAGTATATTTGGATGATTGGATAGTGTATGGATGTGTTAGGGACCATTGTGATAAATTGAGATCGATGTTTAAAAGATGTCGGCAGTTGAGGATTTCCCTCAACATCAAGAAATGTGTCTTTGCAACTCCTTTTAGAACGTTGTTGGGGCATATCATATGTAAATAGGGCTTATTGGTGGATCCTACAAAAGTTGTAGTTATCATGGGATTAGGGGAGCCCACCAGCCAAAGCACCGTGTGCAGATTTCTTGGACACACTGGGTACTATAGAAAGTTCATTAAGGGATATGCCAGGATCGCCGCGCCTTTGGAAATATTTCTTAGACATAAGAGTTCCTTTCAATGGGGAGAGGCACAACAGAGGGCATTTGACACTCTAAAAGAAAGGCTTATCACCGCACCTATTCTACGATTCCCATCATGGGATAAACCTTTCCATGTCCATGTGGATGCCTTGGGTACAGCAATAGGAGCCATTCTTACCCAATCAGAAGAGGGGATTGTTGATCATCCCTTGTGTTTTGCAAGTAGAAAGTTGACACCAGCAGAACAGAATTATACAACGACCGAGCACGAGGCATTGTCAATGATCTACACGCTCCAAAAATTTAAAAAATATCTGCTAGTGACTCCCTTCATATTTTACACTAACCATATGGCCTTGAAGCATCTAGTAAACAAAGTAGTGTTGCAAGGGTGCATATGCTGTTGGGTACTTTTATTTCGGGAATTTGAATTCAGAGTGGTGGTAAAACCTAGAAAGAACAATTGTGGACCAAATCATTTATTAAGGATTGATTTGGGAGAGGATGCGCAAAGTATCAAGGAAACCATGTCAAACACGTAACTATTTAGGTTGCGGTGCACGCCCTCGGAGTTAGAAGACACTGTTGTTTTTCTCAATAAAGGTGTGGCACCCAAAGGGATGAATGCACTGGAAAGGAAAAGGTTAGCCATATGTGCCATGCCCTTCATGTTGATCAATAGGGATTTGTATAAAATGGGCCGCGATGAGGTTTTTTGCCGGTGTGTATTAGAACATGAATGCATGGCCATAATAGAAGAAGCCCATGGTGGGATTGCTGGAGGACACTATGTGGGGAATTCAACTGCATGAAAGATCCTAGTCAGTGGACTATGGTGGGAGACAATTCACCAAGATTATATTGAGTTTGCAATGCCTGTGACCACTACCAGTGCCTTAGAAAACCTAAAAGAAGGGATGAGATGCCCTTGCACCCCATCGCCAGTGTGGAACCTTTTGAGAAATGGGCAATAGATTTTGTCAGACCAATCTCACTAGTTGCGTGAAGGACTAACTTGCGGTATATCATTACCTGTATTGATTATCTGACAAGGTGGGTAGATTTCGTAGCCACTAAGGATTGCACCGTAGCCATAGCTGCTAGATTTTTGTGGGAGAACATTATAAGTAGGTATGGGTGTCCATTAAGTTTAACAAGTGATAGGGACACTCACTTTTTAAATGAAACCATCAGGATTCTATTGGCAGAATTCATGGTAGTCCATCACAAGACTACCCCTTATCACCTCCAGGAAAATGGGACTATAGAGGAATTTAACAAAATCATTAGTCACACATTGACTAAGATATGTAATGTAGGTAGGCAGGATTGGGATGACAAGGTGTCAGCAGTTCTTTGGGCATACAGAACAACGTATAAAATATTGAACAAGGCCACACCATTTCAATTGGTGTTTGGCACGGAAGCAGGTTTACCGATCGAATTCATGCTACCATCTCTGCGTATAGCGTGCGCAAGGGGGTTAGATGATGAGCAAGTGCTGGAAGAAAGAATAGATGAATTGATGAAGTTGGATGCAAGGCGCTCACTAGAAAAATGGATCCAAACAACTGAGAAGGCAAAGTAAAAGGCATGGTATGACCACCATATTAAGAACAAAAAGTTTGAGGTTGGCCAGATGGTATTACTATATGATTCTAAATTTCTACGCCATCTTGGAAAGTTAAAGGTGCATTGGTTGGGTCCTTATGTAATTTCATACATCCTTGATTCAGGTGCATGCCAGTTACAAGTGTTAGATGGAACAAAATTACCTGGACACTTCAATGGGAGTAGGCTGAAGCCCTACTATAAATAATGCTTCTTAGTGTTTGTAAGTAAGGTAGTTTTGCCAGTTAGTTTAGAATTTCCTTTTATGCTTTTCGTTTCTTATATTTCCCTTTCGCATTGTTGTTTTTCTCTGCACTCTGGGTGCCAGTAACCTTATTACTTTTTGACTTATGAATGCACAAGGATTGAGCGTAGGTGGAAAATTTTTCGCGCAAGGATTTGGCACTTAAGGGGAAGTGTTGAAGTCAGGTTTTGTTTGAAAACACCACATTAAACATTGTCATATGGTGGTAGGTAGCCTAGCCTTTAATGCGTAAAAGCAGGAAAAGCTATAAATACAAGAATGGGTAATTCATTATTTTACTTTACAAACACAAGAAGAGAAATTTTCTTTCACAAAGAAAACTTTCAGACAACTCACAAGTTAACCTAAGAATAAAAGCAAAGGGTGCAATGACAACCACAAAACCAGTAGATAAACCTACAAAACAATCCAAGAAGGGAAAAGGTAAAGGAAAAGGAAAGAAGAAACAAGAAGAAATACCCTTGGATACAAACAAAGAATGGTACTCGGAGATGCAATACCCAGATGGGGTTTTTCTAGGGCAAGAGTGGGAGTCCCACATAAGAAAGATGGCCGTGATTGACTACAATCACCGGTCAGGTACAATCGTGAAGGAAATGGCACTACAGCTGGTGTGCCCCAAAAATAAACAAACACCTAACGAGTTACCAATCTACAGCGACATGGTCAAGGTGAAAATGGAGAAGGCAAGGCTTCTCCAACTCTTTGAGTTGCCATATTTTAGGAAGCCTGAGCACTTGTACCAATGGTTGATGATGTGCATACACGAAGACTTCTTCTACTTTGCAAGGCATAAAATGTGCATAACTCCCCAACTAATTTTACACTTCACAGGCCTAAACTATAAAGGGGACGTGCTCATAGATGACCTCCTGGATGAGGAGGAAATCAGAGAAACCATAGCATCCTAGGAATTGAAGAAGGGATCAAGGTACTACGACATCTCAGATATCAGTGATCTGGTGATGAAGATGGCCACACACCTTGTCTCCAAGCTGAATGGACAAGAGAGGTGGACCCAGGTGAGAAAGCCCTAGCTGAATGTCTACAGGAAGGTCATGGAAGGCATCGTATACAACATCTCTCAATACATAACAAATGAAATCATAAGCAGCGTGGAGAAGGGAGGAAAGATCCTATTTGGAAACATTTTGTTGACAATTGTGTTCTCAGAAATCGGGGGTGCCGGATGCATCTGACAAATTCGTGTGGGAGTACCCTACTGAAGACCCTTCTCCCATGGAGAGGTTTCAGAAATACACAAGTGAATCAATGACAGGGGTACATAAGGTGCGCTTAGAAAAATGGTATACGTGCCTTAGGAACGCATTCGAGGCTGAATGGTAAATCCCTGAACAACTCCCCGTGGTGACCAAAGGAGAAGCAGAGTTCACGATCTACCAGCACTTCTGCATTGGCAGGTTCATTTTGGCAGATGGCAGTTAGATTCCATGGTGCAAACTCCCATTCTCGTTTACTGCCAAATTTTTCCAAGTAGGAGTAAACAGATACAAGGAGTCGAAGAAATTAAACCTTGAGTTGTCCACCCTTGACAGAGAGCATAGGGAAATGAGGAAGAAGCTGGTCTACCCAAAGAAGTGCTTGTATGTTGAAAGGTACATGTCGCATGATGTGCACATTGTAAGGCCTTTGACCATACCTATTAATAAGAGTGTTGTTGCTAGGATCTACCTACGCATAAGGCCAAATTTTGAAAAGGGCGCATACGTGGAGAATGAGATATCCATCCCGGATGACCCTATTGGCAGAAAGAAGCCCGCTCCAAAGCGCAAGGAGAGGGAAGAGAAAGAGGAACAAAGGGCAGTGGAGAAGAAAAATGTAGATACCATGGGGCCAAGTACCTATGTCTAGAAGAAGGAGAGGATGGTGGTCAAGGAGAAGACCTCAGAACCACCGAAGCCACCATCTCAGGAAGAATCCCCAGATGATGAGAAAACTACATCTCCCAAGCTTAAGTCTTCAACAGAAGAAGAAGAAAAGAAGGTAGAAGAGACAGAAGGCACAAGTGCCTTTATAGGCGAGAAGGATGATGATGAGGGAGAAGAGACAGAAGGCACAAGTGCCTTTATAGGTGAGAAGGATGATGACGAGGGAGAAGAGCTAGAGGTGAATCAAGAGTTGATTAATGTAGATGACTCAAGGGAGGAAGGAGAGGAAGAAATTGATGCATTCATCTTTGCATGAAGGAAGGGTGCCTAGGAGGAGGAGGGCACACAAGACAAAGAAAAGAGCAAGGGGGCAAGTACCAAGGAGCCAGATATGCCCAAGCTCACTCAGGAGGAAATAGATGAGAAAGTGATAAGGGAGGCGGAGAATATGATTAATGCCTTGGTCGATAAGGAATTAGAGTGCAACGTGGGGCTTGTGCTTGGTGAGTTCAAGGAATAAAAAAAGGAGAAGAGCATTAGTAGCACAAAAGGCCCATTTCTGATGGTAACCATTCCCAAGGGTGTGCGCACGGGGAGTAAACATGTGGAAGGGGGAAGAATAATGATGGGTTATGTTGATGACCCCAACAAAGTTTTACACGTGCATTTCCAGAGTACTGTGCCCACCAAGGAGCTAACTATCATGGAGTTCTTTGATCCTGAGGGTGGATACCCATGCACAAGAAATATGCTATCGTGGGATTTCGACTCCCACATTGATGAGCCAGAGTTCGAGGTAAACCAAGGAGTGATACTAGCGATGTCCGAAGGAAAGGGAGACAACCCCATTATAAACATGCAACAACTATCGGATGAGCAAGTATGTAACGTGCTCAACAAAGCCTCCGTGGAAGTTGAGGCTAGGCTCTTTTGTAAAAGTGACAGGATTAGGGCCCTGGAATATTTTATGGAGAAAAAGGAGGAGGAAATAACTAAGCTAACAAAGGACCTTAGCCTTGAGAAACTAATCAGTGCTCAACTACAGAGGGAGCTTTAGGAGGAAAAGGCCAGGGTACGTGAAGTTTCCAAGGTGGAGCTCATCTCCCAAGCTATTATCATGAAGCACCCAGACATTAACCCTCCCACATAAAAGTATGGATCCTCCCTGGAGTGTCTAGAGGACTTGACTCGGATCCTCACCATGGAAAGGTAGCCTTTGGCCTTGGAGTCAGTAGAGGAGGTAGTTGCATGCTTGGAGGAGGACAAGTTGAAATTCATCATGCTCGTAGCTGAATACAACAAGGTGCTTTCTGATGTGAAGATAGCCACACAAACTGCAGGGGTCACCTACAACCATTGCATGGATCAGGACAAGGTGAAAAGCATGCTGCTTGCCAACGATGAGGCCAAGTTAAAAGACTTCAGGGAGAAAAAAATAAGCAATAGAGCCGATCGAGAAAAGATCCTATCCGAGGTAGAAAGAAAATCTGAAGCTATTGAGACCCTACGGGTCTCAATTAAAACCCGGCTTAAAGATCTCTATACGGTTATTACAAGAAAAATGGATGCCCTGGAGGACCAAGAAAAGGA
The DNA here is from genome assembly GCA_019776745.2 of Taxus chinensis. Taxonomy (NCBI): domain Eukaryota; kingdom Viridiplantae; phylum Streptophyta; class Pinopsida; order Cupressales; family Taxaceae; genus Taxus; species Taxus chinensis. Next base: position 811,815,829 of record CM034150.1, read on the forward strand.
ACTAGAGACGATGGTAGAGACCATTAACACAAAAGGGGAAGGATTAACCTTTGACGAGGTGAGCGCATTGGTTGGAAACCTTTACCAAAGGGTGCAGGATGAAGTCAGCGCTTAGAATACGCTGAAGGCCAACCTACGCCAGAACTTCCCCCTTCTTCTTCTTTAAGCAGTTATCCTTCTATTCTTTCTCTCCCCCATTCTTTATTCTTTCCCTCCATTATTTTCCAAGGTAAGGCCTTGTCAATTTTGTACTACATTCTTTGAAGAGATTCCCGAGGGTGGAGAACAGGTGAAGTGTGGGGTAATGTTAGAACCCTAATGTAGCCACCAAATCTTAAAGGCACGTAGGCATGCACGACTGGATGAAGCGCGTAGGACAAGGTGCGCAAGGCAGGTTTCAAAAAGGGTTCTTGGAGAACCAAGGATGCATGCTAACAAAGTACAATTTGGGACTTAGCTGTTTTTGTCCTTTTGAACAGAACACATGAAGAACGTGTTCTGTTTTGGATAAGGTTTCAGCCTGGCAACAGGGTGCCCTGGGAGGAATATACCTTGCGATAGGAAGATCCAAAAATCTAATCATGACATGGAGAGGCATGCGCCTGAGGTGATCCACACCTTTACACTTGGGGCCAGATCTGAGGTTGCAGAGGAGTTTGTTGGAGATCAGATTCCTATTTATACGTGTGCCCGTAGCAAAGTAAAGGACACAAGTAAGGAAGCAGAGATCTATAGAATTATTGCGAGAACTATGGGATAAAATGGGTAGATGATTATAGGAAGGATGTAATGAGGGAATGGGGAATGAAAATTTTGGTTTGTGATCATACATGTATGGATCCAAATATGGTGCATGACTACAGTCTCCCCTTCTGTAATATTTTATAAGTAATGCTATGAATGAATATGATAAGGTTACCACGACAATTGTATTAAGATCCTTTCTCTGTATTACCTGCATATTTCTATTATGCTTTTGTTCTTATATAATCATGAACCTTATTTGAATGTTAAGTGTATTTGGGGATTTACAACTTCCTAGTTCTATTAATTTTGTTAAGCACTTTTACTTTTGATATGACTGAAAGGGTATAGAATCCGTTCTAAGCTCTATAGCTTTTTCATGTCCTTTAAATCACTAATTCAAGATCATGAATGATGCCTTCCACTAAACTCACATAAAGGAGAGAATTGGCTCCCTCTCACGTGCCTTGGGTGAGCGCCCAGTGCTTGCTGGGTGATAGGCCGGTGTGCATGAGGTTCCCTTCTTCTTGGTGGGTGCAAAAATTACTACAGCTACTTTCTTAGAGAACACAGTGATATCATCCAAATATATCAACACTATCTAGTTGATTAGCCCTTTGAATGCCATATTCATGGCTCTTTGGAAAGTAGCATCGGCATTGGATAGTTCAAATGGAATTTTTTTGTATGCATAGGTGCCCCTTTTGGTGGTGAAAGTAGTTTTGAATTGATCATCTTCTTTCACCATGATGTGATTGTATCCCAAATAGCCATTTACGAGAGAAAATCTCTCTGACCTAGACACCACATGCAAGATTTGCTCCATTGAAGGGAGTGGGTAGTGATCCTTAAGGGAGGATCTATTCAAATCCCTGAAGTCAACACACAATCTAATTTCTCCATTTTTCTTTTTGACTGGGACCAAATTTACAACCCAACTTGAATGTTTGATTGGGAATATGATACTTTCCTCTATTAATTTGTTCAGCTCCTTCTTTGTCAATGGCTCAATATGTGAGTTGACTGTTCTTTACTTCTACCTGATAGACTGAGCATCTAGGTACAATTCAATTGTGTATTGTGGTAGTTTTGGATTAAAACACCTTAGGTCTTCATAACTCCAAGAAAATACATCAAGGAATTCTTGGCAAAGTTGTGTGAATTCATACCTTTCCTGCTCAGTGGCTATCTTTCCAATTTGAAGGGTTATGTCTTCTCCAACTGGGATTGACTCTGAATCCTCTCCTTTGATCTGCATGTTAGCTTTCTCTTTTCTCAACTAATCATTAGGATTAAAAATGGATTCCAGGGTCACTAAGCCTTTGGGAAGCTTGTTTGTATGCATCTGTACTATTTGGTTCTCATACTGCTACTCTAGTTTGTTTTGATTATGGGCTGAGAATTTAGCTTCTTCTTGTAAAAATTTAATGATCTGCTGATCATTCTCAAACACTTGCCAACATGTATTATTATCTGGTACTACTGTCCTCACAACCACATGGATATGTGGTTGTTCTTTATCTCTTTTGATGTTGTCCACCACATCAAATGATGCTCCAATTGCTGAAAGTCTATCAGCAGCTTCATTTTCTTTCCTAAGTACAGACATAATGCTAAAAGCCTCAAAATCCTCCATGAGATCCCATACCCTACTCTTATAGTTCTTGATCAGATCATTTTTGACATCATTTAGTCCTCTTACTTGATTAACAACCAATTCACTATCACCAAACACTTGTAAATTCTTGATTCCTAGCTTTCTTCCCCAATGAAGATCTTGAACTAGAGCTTCATACTCAGCAGTATTATTTGAGCAAGCAAACTAGAATCTAAAGGCTTCATAATATCTCATACCTCTGGGAGACAAAATCATAGCTCCTCCTCTAGCCCCTTGTCTGCTCCTTGATCCATCAAAGAATAATTTCCCTACATCATTATCATTCTTGTACTCTGGCTTGATTAGGTCAGGAAGAGGATGATTCTCTTCATGTAGATAGTAGACAACCAGCTTAGATTCTTCCATCTCCTTTTAGGGGTCAAAAGCATGTCTTTTATTGGCCCACTCATCTAGAGTCAAATCAGGGATACATCCCAACTTGGTATCTGCTTCATTAGTGTTTAGGAAGTCCTCTTGATCAAAATTGAAGTAGTTAGCATTGATTAGGCTAGGTACATAGGATTCAATGTGATAGTTAGATATAGGTTCAGATTTGATTGTGGCCTTTTCCCCATACCTTGTCCTAAAGAGCATATGTGACCAATCAGCAGATAGGTAGCCTCCAATTTTGGCAGTGAAGTCCCTAGACAGGCACAAAGCAAAATGTGGTGGAAAATCTATGATGGACATGTTTTGCAAGATAGTTACATTGGGTCAAGCATGTAGAGTGAGGCTCAGGTCTTGGATGATACCTACAGTGGTCACTGTTGTCCCATCTAATTGAACTACCCATCTAGATATAACTTCATATTTAAGACCCAACTGATCAGCTATTTTTTTGGGCATCACAAAACTACTAGCCCCAGATTCAATCATACAATTGTGCACTAATTTGTCTCTAATAATTAATGAGACATAGAATGGAGGAGGCCTCAAATTCTTACCTTGTTTTTCTCCTTGGTCCTTCTCAAGTTGAACTACATTGGCAAGCACTCTCTCTTACTAATTAGGGGGGTGATTTGAACTTGACCAATTTTGCATGGCAATTTGCAACAGATCCCTCTACCCTGGAATGGCCAATGACTCCTATAGTGAAATTTTCACATTTTTCCTCTTCATCTACTCAATGATATTGAATGAGCCCTCCTTCTACCCTTTCCTAGACACATTCTTTTATTGCACATGGGTTGTTACAACTGGTGCCTAACTGGATTTGGGAGGTGGCTTGGATTGGTTCTGCATGTTGGGAGTTACTCTTGGAACACCTGGACCTTATGGAGTGATGGAAGGCTGAGGGTCACCTGATTTCAGTGGTTAGCCTTCTCCAATACTTATCTTTTTGGACCATGTGTTGGAAGCCACACTTTGATCAGGGGACAAATTCATCCCACAAAATTCTTTAGCCTACCAATTGACGAACATGGTCTCTCCTGGAGGTTCACTTTTTTGAGATCCTTGCTGCTAATCTCCCTCTTGGCTAGATTCTTGTGGCAAAACACTGGTTTGCACCATAAAGGTTTGATTTAGAGCACCATTAAAACACATGGATTGGTTATGTGGCTGACTACATGGAAAACACCAATCATATTCTTGTGCCATATTGTTCTTTGTAGGGACCAATGCTTTTGATGTTGGGGTTGTATTTGGATCATAAGACCTAAAAGGTCTAGTAGCTTGAGGTTGTCCTTGGCTTTGATTTTGATTTGTAATTTGAGGTGGTGGCCTATTTTGCTGATATTGGGGTCTAGCCTGATATTGAGCCTGAGGCTGATATGGCCTAGAGCTCTGTGCCTGCTACCTTTTGATGGTCACTAGTTCATTTCCCAAGTTTTGCAGTTGTTTCATTACTTCTTAAAGCTCTTTAGAGGTGTTAGATGATGAAGTGGAAGCTTCAGCTAAAATTTGACTCCTGGGGGTGGTTATAGGGGCTAATATAGGCGTTTGGCTAGTATCTGGGTTTCCTAACTCAGGGTATAAAGGCATGGATGGCCTAGGAGCAATCTTACCAGCTTGAATGAAACAGTTCTCAGCTTCTATGGAAAGGTTATAGGCTACTATCATGTAGTACCCCCCATTTACTAGATCATCAAAGAAATGTCAGAATTTAGAGCCCTGAGAAAGTACAAGAAGGCACCTTCATTGTAGTTTTTACTATGGTTGGAATCTTGTCCCAAGTCCATTGGAATCTGAGATTGAAATCTATCATCTGTTCATTTAAGGCTCTTTTGATAGTTGTTAGCTACTCCAACAAAGACAAGTTGTCACCTTTCTCTCCAAATTGGTTATGAAGAGTTGTGCATAGCTGATTCCAATTTTGAATAGATCTTGCCTCAAGAATTTTGAACCATTGTGAAGCCTTCCCTTTGACTGAAGATGTGAGCAGCTTGACTGCAATGTCCATTTCATGAATCTCATGGATTGTGCAGACATTTACAATATCTTGGACATGATCACCAAGAGAATTTTGGTTCTCTCTAGTGAAATATGGGATACTTTTTAATGCTACAATAGGAACTAGGTTTTGTCTATTCAGGGAAAGTGGACTACTGTCGGTGAAGTTAACATGAGGATTCGACTGAGCCATTCTGATTGGCCTAAGGACCCTTACATGTTGAAAGAAAGGTCTTACAGGTGGAGGTGTTAACAAGGTTTTTCTTGGTGGAGATGGAGACCTCTGAACTCTTCTTCCTCTCCTTTCTCTCTCCAGGGATAGACACAAGTATTTAAATATACCTTCTTTCCTTACTCTAGACTAGGTTTTTCTCATGAATCTCACAAACTTGGGTTGTTAAAACAAGTAGATTTGTTTCTTTTGGAGTCACCAGATGTACTATTTTAAGGCTTCTTAAAAGCCAGAATCATAGCAAGTGTACATCAATCCCTACTGTAATAAGATGGAGACTCATGGCTCCCACCGGGTGTGCCAAAAATGTTAGTGTAGAATCACAACACCCCCAGATGATTTCTAAAGAGTCTACTTTTCTAAGGTAGGATCATCTGGTGTGATCGCATAACATGGAACTTTTCCTAAGGTGTGGGACCTTACAGATTGGAAAAGCTCTCTAGATTAAAGGCTAGTTCCTTATTCCTTTGTTTAGGTGCATACATGAGGATTTGTAGAGGATATATATCTATACTTAGTCTAAGATTTTCCAAGGAGACAGGGATAAAAGAGTACAAAAATGAGAAATAACTAAGCTACCAGGTGATGCACCAAAGGAATGATGAACACTTAGTTTTCCTTCGACACAAACCACTAAAATACATACGATAAGCAAACACAGATAGCCAAATATGTAACGAGAGACAAGATAGAAGAAAAATAAACAAGAAGGATCTGAGATCGATCACAAATGTATTTTATTTCTCTAATAGATTGATACAGTTCATTACAGAATAGATGAAAGGCAGAGATGTATTACAGTTTTAATGAAAGTACTAAACCCCACGAATCCTTTACTAGAAGGAGAAGGGAGCCTGCAAAACTAAGAATATCCAACCCTTTATAATGAATCCTATCCCCATATTTATAGAATTGATCAGAGAGAAGAAAGAGAGAGGGAAGTGGGAAAACATGGGTCGAATCTCAACCACTGTTGTTAATTTTTTCTACTAAAATCTTCCCCTAAATCCATCTTTACTGCATCGATCCTCAATTTGGCACCTTAGAGGAAGAGGAAACAATGGAAATAGATTGAATCTGATCTAGTTGTTGAGATTGATGATCCTGCATTAAAATCTCGAAGACATTTCTCCATTTTTCTTCCATCTACCCACTAAAAAATTAAAGTTTCAGAATCTCATGGCGTAGATGACATCAAGATATTTCCAACGATATCAAATTTGCAATCTCTTGAGCTCTGAGTTGAAAGATATGCCCCTTTTAAGTTTTGCATCGATTCTATACAAATAGGAGGGGAAATAACTTGAAAATGGGTCCCTCTTTTGATTAGGACACATGGCAGCCAAATTGGGAAAAAACTTTGGGTCCATGGGTCCAAAATTTACCTTTTGGCCCTTTGCGCAAAAAACACAAAAACTCAAAAACCTCTGCAGCCTCGAAACTTCGTCTAGACACGTGGCTCCTTTTGGTTGGCTGGGAAATGTGTTTCCATTTTTACCTTTATGCCTTTTGGACAAAAGGAAAAAATTTACTTTTCTCCCCAACGCCCCACCTTGGCTTTGACTTAGGTTTATATGTTGACTTTTTCCCTCTTGGCAAAGACGCAGGTCCTTTTATAAATTTTATTCCATTTGGGGCAAAAGGCAAAAAACTAACCTTTTCCCCGACACCCCCACTTTCCCCTGGGACACATGTCACTCTGGTGCTTGGTCGGGAACCTCTTTTCCATTTTCCCTTTGAAACAACATGCTTAGGACACTTGGTAGCTTCCATCAGCCTATTAATGCTTTGACTATTCAACTAACTCTGCCCCCTTTGAGGATAGTGGAGGCACCGTGCTTGTTTGCAAACCCGACCCAAAGTTTCCTTTTGGAGAAGCATTGAGTTGACACTTGTCGACCTCTGCTGCTTTGTGGACTTTTCAATGGTCCTTCTTCCTTTTAGAATTTTGGGCTACGTGGCGAGCTCGCGCTCATTCGGGTCTTTGCTTTTGGACCAACTCTTGGAAGTGCGCCAGGTTGACACGTGGCACTCTCTACTTGCACTTTTATACTTAGCCATTTTTTTCCCCTTCCTAAACTGTTTCGAGTCCAAGGACCTTGAATCTTCACCATTCTTCCTTATGCTTGCTTCTGGCTCCTCTGTAGCATCGATCCTTATTGTCTGACCCTGTTATTTTATAATTCTACTTTCCTGCAACTTGGAGAATGTATTTAAGGCGTAGAATGGCCCGACAGAGTCATTTTATTTCTGTACAGGACCCTTTGATCCTTTTTCCCTCTGCCACTTCATTGTTGAATCCTTTTGCAACCAATTTGCAGGATTGAATGTGTTTTCTTGGGTTCCTTCTAGGTGGGGTCATGATTCAATCCAATATCTATCCTAGGGGTGAAATATGGATAACAAAAACATAGTGCCATCCAGCACCTGCAATTAACATTCACCCGATTCTAGTATCTTAGTTACTACAAATGGTGCCAATAAATATACTTCTAATTTTTTGGGATGGCATGAAAACTTGGAGTCATACAAGAGCACCATCTTCCCTATTGTAAAGGACTTGTTCTTTGTATATATGTCATGCCAATCCTTTTGTCTAGATTTCTCTATATTCTAACTCCATCTTGCAATGATGTGCTGCTCATCTAGCTACATCAATTTATCAATGTGTCCCTCTACTACTTTTTCATCATCCAATCTACCTGCACGTGTAATAAATAGGGTTAGTAACATGAACTTAACTGGTAAAACTACCTCTATGTAAAACACCAATTGAAATGGTGTGGCCTTATTCAACCTCTTGTAATTTTTGTTTATGCCCATAACACAATTGATACCTTATCATCCCAATCTTTCCTTCTAACATCACATATCTTTATTCAAGATTTGTCCTAAGATCTTGTTGAAATATTTAGTAGTTCCATTGGCTTATGGGTGATAGGGGGCATTCTTATGGTGTTCCACCACATACTCTACTAGTAGGATTCTAATAGTTTCATTCAGAAAATGAGTTACTCTATCACTTGTAAGGCTCAATGGACAACCATACTTGCTTATGATATTCTCCCATAGAAACCTATTTGTTGTGGATGTAGTGCAATCCTTTGTGGGTGTAGCCTCTGCCCACCTTGTCAAGTAGTATGTACATGGCGTAGAGTATATATACCTCCATGTTTTCCTATTATTTTAACCAATTAACAATAATTTTCTCTCACACATACTTTTTTTTTCGTTCACTATTCTATACTACATGCACACTTATTGTTTGAATTTGGAGTGTTGAAACTTTCCTCTCTTGTATTTGGGTTACCTTAGTGAGTTAAGACTAGATATATTATTTTTTATATTTCTCGTTCTCCATCCATAAATATTCTCTCTCAATGTTATTATCTCTAGGGAGGATTATACATCAACGGTCATACGCATGCTACAAGTAAGTATTTCTAACCCTCTTTATTCATTAATTTTATATGCATGTATTAATTTTTATTGATCATTCGTTACTATAGATTATAGTAGATGTAGGTTTATTTTGTCTTATTATTACTATGCACCTTGGTTTTATCCACCCCTTGGTTATCTCTCTTCTATTTAAGAATACTAATAGGATACCTATATTTATCTTAGTTGTAGGCCTCATAAACCTATAACTATCCTAGGGCTAGGGTTATTATCCTCTAAATTTATGACTTTACTATTCCTTGAGAACCTTTATATCTACACAGTGTGGTCAGTCTTATATTGGATCCCTATATTTGATAACCCGACTAGGAACCTATTTTTTACCCATCATACAAGGAGTATGTTGTTTGTCCCTCATTAGTTTCTACTTTCATCTTCTATTGATAACATGGACCGAAGATTCCAATATAAGGCAAGGCCTAATAGTGGAGGTGGGATGGTAGATGGTATAACATGAAGCGAAAGAAGAAGGTGGAATGAAGGGGGGAATATAAGGTCTTTGGTGATGAGTAGTGATATGTAATACTTTAGATTGGATATTATTACAATGGACATCAGAGGGATAAGGAGTTTGAGATATATCAAACGTATGGTTTTCCTATATACATTTGTTTGAGGAAACCATGGTTCAATCTCTATGCAAAGAAAGTATAGAATATAATGTATGGGAAAGATGAAAAAATAAAACCTTAATGACACCTATGGTTATGGATAGAAATCCCATTATAACTCTAGAAAGAAATAATAGGTAAACACACCCTATAATATTCATATCAAGGATGAAGCCCTAAGGAAAGATTAAAAGATCACATTTTAGATATAAAGACTAGAGTTGAAATATGAAGATCAAACCCTAGAAAATAAATTACAACCCCTAAAGGATATGGAGGGTTATTCAAGATAATTGATTATGTTAATCAAATGTTGTCACCCAAAATTAAATGAGATGTGATTACTTACTTAATTTGGATTAAAACTTGAAACTAATGGACAGTCCATTGTATATGTAAACGATGTAAAACTCAAATCTAGAAGTAGATGTACATGTTATAAAGAAATTATATTCAATTAGGACACATACTAAATTCAAGAAAAAAAAATATTTATATTTTATGATGATTCATAGGATAATCTAAATATGGAAATAGGTCAAATAAGTATTGTCATGTTTGAGTGTGTTTCATCTTTAATTTGGAGTTCTGAACCCCTTATAGACACTAGCACCAAAATGATCACTAGTTTTAGCTACTTCTATCTCTCCTTTTTATCTATACTTATGTTTTGTTCTATTCTATCACTATCTTTACTAGTTTTCTACACCTTCACTCCTTTCATAATGTTCACACATGCACCTATAATGATCAAAACCTTGATTTTTTACACTATCATTTCAAGTACATGACTACATTTAAAAATAGCTTTGTGTGTAGTAGATTTGGAATTCCCTTGGTTTCCAAACCTATTTTTATTTCTAACTAATCACTGCACTACATTTAACAAATGAAGGGCTCAAACTCTATATAGTTTTCCTAGCTATCATATAATTGTGAATGCAAATCTAGATTTCCTCCCCGTATGTTTTCCCTTGTTCCTAAATATGGATAATGGGATAGTAATATATACTTCAGATTACAAATAAAAATTGTTGAATATATAGTGCTACAATTGATTTCCAAAGTAGAGTGTGTGTAGATAAATAAACACTAGATAGAATACCCCTTCAAGTTCCCTTTTGATAAATAAATACTTGAAACTTCTTTATTTTACTGTAATATGCTCTTGACATGGCTTGGTGTACTCCTAGCATGGTTTGGAGTGATTTAAACTTGAACATACGCTTCCTGTAATGTTTACTATTCATTTAGGGAAGTGTATGGAAGCTTTGCTTGAGATTTGATAGATATTACTAGAGGGGCTCTTGAGAAAGATAGGTAAGTGCTAGATTTTCATGTGAGTAAATGATTGCACTTTATTTTCCATTATATGAATCCACATAGTGTACTTTTAAATTATTATTGATTAAGAAGTGGAAATAATATAAACATAAGAAAATCTAATCATCATAGTGTTTAGGATAAAAGTGTCATGTAAGACAAAACTTCTAGCTTGGAAAAAACTACCAAGTTCTTTTATCTATATTAAATACAAGTGTACAAAATGATATAATATAAAATTAAAGATGTTGAGAAGTCTGACAGGGAATATAGGGTGTGCACAAGTAACTAATTCACTCTTGTATGTGTCTAAGTAATGGATTGAGAGAATATGAATTATTTACGAGCCTTAGGGATAATCAAGATAATATGTTTAATCTCTATTTGTGAGTACAAGTCATGAATAAGGGATATAAGCTGAATCAATAGTGTTGAGTACATAATTACCAAATTTAGGTCTTTATAGAAGGAAGATGAAGAGAATACTATGTACATATACTAAGAGAATAATAAGGTGAAGTGCCAAAAGTAACTCGATATATCCACAACCTTCAATACAAGAATATCACATAAGAGTGTAGGTATATAGCTATAGTTTGAAATTTTCCTTAGAAAAATGATGGAGGAAAAAGAGAGTTAACATGAGACTCATTAGGAGGTAAGAAGAGGATTATAATCCATGACCAAGATATATAAATAAAAACTAGACAAGGCTAGATAACTTGAGGCCTTAATAAAAGAAACCCAAGAAATGAAGGCCATCATAAGTTTAATGGTGGAACAACGGGAGAAATTTGAGGAGCTTTAGTAAAAGGTACACGAAGTATGGAGTTTGTAACATGAAAAAACCATGCAAAATGAACAAATTCCAATTTAGTACAAAGGAAGACAAGGAAGGTACTATTGGGAATTTTGACCCTAAGGTTGGTGCATTGGGAAGTATTCACATTTTTGGGCTAAGTATAATGCTTCTCATAATTGGCATGTACAAGACCCAAAGTTAGACTTAGCTTTGTGTGAGACATGAAGATATCCTTTTGAAACTCATGTGCAAGACATGTATGGACATCATATCTACACAAGAATGACATTGATATCTGTAGACCTTCATGGATTATTACAATCTAGTCAAGTGCATAGGAGGAGAACAAAGGAATCTTTTAGAAACATATAACAGATGGACAAATTGATCTAGTTAGAAACATTTGTAAAGGTGATGATAGTAGAAGATACCTATAAACACCCCTTGTTGGGGTTAGCACACCGATTGTATAGACAATATATCATATCTAAGCATACATGCAAATAAAAGCATATATTCTACCAGAAGAAATATACAAACCAAGAGATATAAATCAATGCCAAATTTAACGTGGTTCACCCAGTGTGGGCTACGTCCACCAAGAAACAAGACAATCTATTACCTAAAGATTTGGCAAGATATACAATGAAGATTTACAATCTTCCACACCTCTCAGATGTTCAGTACTTTCTTTCTCTCAAGTTTTTGCTTCACCACCAAGAATTCTCTCTCACCAACCTTTTTCAAGTTCTTTCTAATTCTCACTTAATTCTTACTTCTAAACCCTAGACTTTTATGCTTATATAGTTGTTTATAGACTTAGGGCACTTAGCCATGTAATTACAATCAATAGATATACTTTAATGCTAAAAATAGATCTAATTCCCAAGAGTTAATTAAAACATCCTCACACAGGTAACCGATGTCAATGTCGGTTAGCCCTAACCGATGATAGTTCCAATCCTTACTTGACCAATGTTAGTCATAAGTGACCGATGCTAGTCCCCCGTTAACTGATGATCAGTTACTGTGTTTTCCAGCAAATTTCAATATTGCATGCTAAACTGAAGTAATTGAGCTCCACAACTCAACAATCTCCCACTTGGAGATTAATTACTACACCATAATGTACAACATCATTCTTGGATCCTTCCTTAGCTTTGTTTCTTCCTCTTCAAGTCTCAAACTCGAAGACCAATAGAAGTGGAGTGTAGCTCCAACTTCTTCTTTTCTAATGGCTTCGTTAGCATATCCACATGGTTCTTCACCGTATGAATCTTTCCATATTCAATTTTCCATCCTCCAATACATGTCGTATGAAGTGATACCTCAACTGAATGTGTTTCATTCTCGAATGAAATGTTGAGTTCTTTTCCAAATGAATTACACTCTGACTATCACTGAATAGTTTACAATCACCTTGCTCCTTTCCCAACTCTTCCATGAACCTACTCATCCATATCATCTCCTTGCTAGCCTCTGTAGTTAGCAACATACTCTTCCTCTGTAGTAGACAAAGCCACAACCTTCTGCAATCTTGAAATCCAGCTAACTGGTCATTCCACCTACTGTGAAAATATATCCAGTAGTGCTCCTCCTACCATCCATATCTCCAACCATATCTGAATCAACATAGCCACATAATGAAATATCTAAACCTCCATAGCATAAATGCATGCTAGATGTCCCTTTCAAATACTTGAGTATCCATTGGACTACTTTCCAATGCTCTTTACCTGGATTAGCCATATATCTACTCACAACTCCCACTGCATGTGCAATGTCTGGTCTGGTACAAACCATAGCATACATGAGAATCCCAATTGCTTGAAGCATATGGCACTCGTGTCATGTATTTGACCTCCTCATGTGATGATGGACACTGATATTTTCTCAATTTGAAGTGTCCAACCATAGGTGTACTAACAAGTTTAGCATTCTACATGTTGAACCTTTCTAACACCTTATTGATATAATCCTCCTGAGACAAATACAATTTCTTGTTTTTCCTGTCTCTGTGTATTTGCATGCCAAGGATTCTTTTTACAGCTCCTAAATCCTTCATAGCAAATGTGTGAGCTAGCTTTCTCTTAAGCTCACCAATGTCCTGCATACTAGATTTTGCAATAAGCATATCATCCACATACAGTAAAAAATAATATAGCTCCTCATTTTCAAGCTTCTTGAAATAAACACAATGGTCAGATTCACATCTCAAGTAACCATGCTCATGCATAAAACTATCAAACCTCATGTACCATTTCTTGGAGCTTGTTTGAGCCCATATAGGCTCTTTTTCAACCTGCACACTAATTTCTCCTTGCCCTTGACTTCATACCCAAGCGGCTACTGTATATAAATTTCTTCATCCAAATCACCATGAAGGAAAGTTCATCTTCACATCTAGTTTCTCTAAATGCAAATCTTCTACTGCAACTAAACTCAATACAGTATGAATAGAAGTCATCTTAACAACAGGAGAAAATATTTCACCAAAGTCAATACCTACTTTCTGTGCAAATCCCTTTACTACAAGCCTTGCCTTGTACCTTTTATGTCCACCCTCTTCTTCCTTGATCCTGTAAACCCACTTGTTTGTAATGTTCTCTTACCTACTGGGAACTTAACCAAATCCAAAGTCTGGTTCTTTTCCAAGGAGTCCATCTCCTCATCTATGCCATGCTCCCACTAGACGTGAGTCTTATCCTACATTGCTTCTTCAAAGCTCTCTGGTTCACCATTATCAATCAATAATAAATAAAATAGAGAAGGTGTAAATCTTTCTGGAAGTTTACTTACCCTTTGTGACCTTCTCACAGGAGTTTGGGGTACCGAAGGTTCAATCTGGACCTCCTGGAAATTCCTATCCAAATTTGACATTGACCGACGCTGGTCACCTCTAACCGACATCGTCCTACTAACTGATGTCAGTTTGGATCTTCTGTAACTGATACCGGTTTGTCTAACTGGTGTCGGTCAGGGGTCAACTGACACCTGGTTACTGTGTAACCCTGTCGATAATTCTTTTAAATCTGAGAGTTCATTTTCATTCACAAAATTCTCAACCGGTTCATCCTTAGGTACCAAAATTTGATCCATGTACATTCTCTTTTCATTCCATTCAACATCACGACCCCTAATAATTTTAGAATTCTCTAAATCCCAAAAATAGAAACCGAAATCACCAAATCCATAACCAATGAAAGTGCATCTCTTGGATTTTGCATCCAAATTTTTCCTATTTTCCTTATCAACATGCACAAAAGCTTCTGAACCAAAAATTTAAGAAAAGAAAGATCTACCTCTTTTCCAGTCCAAGCTTCCTCTAGTATTCCTCCATCTAGTGAACTTGAAGGCCCACGGTTAATCAAATAAACCGTTGTATCAACTGCTTCTGCCCAAAACTGCAAGGGCAATCTAGAATGTATCCTCATACTTCTAGCACGTTCCATGATTATCCTGTTCATCCTTTCTGTAACACCATTCTCCTATGGTGTTCTTGGAACCATTCTTTCTCTACATATCCCATTCACTAAACAATAATCATTGAAAGCCTTGCTACAGTATTCACCACCATTGTCAGATCTAAGGCACTTTAACTTTGAATTTGATTCATTCTCAACAAGGGATTTCCATCTTTTAAAAGTCTCAAAAACATCATATTTACGTTTAATACAATAAAACCATACCTTTCTTGTAGCATCATCAATGAAAGTAACATAATACTGGAATCCTCCATGAGAAGCTACCTGAGCTGGTCCCCACACATCTGAGTGTACAAGCTCCAATTTTTTCTCCTTCTTAGTTGCCCCAACTTTGAGAAATCTCACTCTCTTTTTCTTTCCAAAGATACAATGCTCACAGAAATCAAGATCTAAATCTTTCAAATCTGATAACTTACCCTTAGCCTTTAAGATCTGCATTCCTTTTTGACTCATATGACCCAACCAATTATGCCACATGCATGCATCTGAATCTGAAGTAGATAATGCAGAAAAGGAATCAGTAATACATGTAGATAAATATAATGTTCCTACCTTCTTACCTCTTGCCACAACAAAATCACCCTTGGTGACTTTCCAAGAGTCTCATGTAAAAGTAACCATGTAACCAGATTCACCTAGTTTCCCTGCAGAAATAAGATTCCTCCTGAGGCTTGGCACATGCCTCACATCTTTCAATACCCATGTATTTCCATTCTATAATTTTATATGAACTTCCCCTTTACTAGTAATACTGCAAGGTTCATCATCACCCAAATAAACATGCCCAAAATTACCCTGGACATAATTTCTAAAATAACCCTTATTAGGGGTTGCATGGAAAGAAGCTCTTGAATCTAAAACCCATGATTCAATTATACTATCTAAAGAAAGAATAAGAGCATCTTGCATTACCTCTAATGTAACAAGATTTACTTCTTTACCTTTTTCTGGTTGTTGGTTCTCTTTATCCTTTGACCAACAATCTTTCTTTGCATGTCCTTTCTTTCCACATTTCCAACAAGTAATTCCCTTACCTTTGGATTTAGATCTGTTATCCCTTGACTTTGATTTCCCATTACTCTTACTCTTAGATCTCTCCTTCTTGTCTGCCCCTGCTTTCTACATTCAAAGCATTTCCAGATGATGATTCCTCTGTACTCTTCCTACAAATTTCTTCATTCAAGATTATACTAACCACATCATCAAACTTCAAAATATTATTAGCAGATGTTGTATTACTAACAGCCATTACCAAGTTATCCCAACTATCAAGTAAAGAACATAAGAATAAAAGTTCTTTACTTCATCATCAAATGGTATATCAACCGATTTTAACTGATTTACAATAGATTTGAAATCATTCAAATGACTAGATGCAGATCCACCTTCATGCATCTTAGAACTAAATAGTTTCTTCATCAAATAAACTTTATTTGAAGCACTAGGTTTTTCATATAAATTAGCAAGAGATTTCATTAACCCTACCATAGAAGTCACTTCTATAATATTGGAAGCCATGGATGCTGTCAGGCTCAATCTTATAGATCCCAAAGCCTTTCTATCAAGAATCTTCCATTCTTCATCAGTCATCTTCATAGGTCTAGAATTCTCATCCAACGGTAAATACAAATCTCTTTGATATAGATAATCTTCAATCTGCATCTTCCATAATTGATAATTTTCAGCCGTCAAACTTCTCTACCTTGTATTTGTTTTCTTCTACCATTGTTGTAGCTCCCACTCAATCAGAAAACCCTCTGTGAGTAAATCTGTCAACACACAAAACCCTCAAACAAAGCTCTGATACCAGTTGTTGGGGTTAGCACACCGGTTGTATAGACAATATATCAGATCTAAGCATACATGCAAATAAAAGTGGATATTATACCAGAAGAAATATGTAAAACCAAGAGATATAAATCAACACCATATTTAACATGGTTCACCCAATGTGGGCTACATCCACCAAGAAACAAGTTTCAATGCTATTATCCAAATCTTTGACAAGATATACAATGAAGATTTACAATCTTCCACACCTCTCAGATGTTTAGTACTTTCTTTCTCTCAAGTTTTGACTTCATCTCCAAGAATTCTCTCTCACCAATTTTTGACAAGTTATTTATAATTCTCACTTAATTCTACTTCTAAACCCTAGCGTTTATGTTTATATAGTCGTTTATAGACTTAGGGAACTTAGCCATGTAATTATAATCAATAGATGCTGCTTTCAATGCTAAAAATAGATCTAATTCCTGAGATTTTATTAAAACATCCTCACACATGTAACTGATGTCAGTTATCCCTAACCGATGTTGGTTCCTTCCTTAGGTTCCTGACTGATGCCGATATGGGTGACCGATGTCAGTTCCCCCTTGACTCGATGACGGTTACTGTGTTTTCCAGCAAGTTTCCATTGCATGCTAAACTGAAGTAATTGAGCTCCACAAGTCAACACCATTTTTGCTATTAGACTACACAATTAAAATCGAGAACAATTCACTTTAGATTTCACAACTGGTCCAAATAGAAATAAGATGTATTATAAATCTTTGACATGAATATTGGAGTTAGAACAAAAACACATTCGTAATGTAGGATTAATTTTGTATTATTCGAGATGATCATTGATTCCTAAGATTTACTGTCTATTTTGTAATAATTATGTCAGAATACTTGTATCTTGAATTCAGTTTATATAGTAATATCCACTAAAGGCCAAGATTGGCTGATGGGACTATAGAATATACGATGTATAGAAAATTATGAGAGCTTAGCAATAGTACATTCCAAAAATTCCAAGAGAGAAAACTAAAATGAGTTATTAAAAAAACAAGAGTTCAACATAGTTGGAAGATCAAAAAGAGGTGGTCCCCTATATGGCGAGGTGAAACTTATTGTCCCTCTGAAGAAATATTTCTTAGTTATTAATGGTGGCAAAAAGTGTGTATGAGTGTGAGATCCATGAAAATCATTGAGTCTGAAAAGTCTCACTAGTCTATCATACAGAACATTTTTAGATGTCGAAATGGATTTTTCCTCTTGCATGCATGTGATAAAAATTGGAAACAGGCATGTACTTAACATTATGCAAGCCTTCCTTCTAAACTTATGTATGAAAAGATGCTAGAACATCTCAAAAATATGTCAGAGGACTCTGATAAGAACCTATGGTATTTATAAGCCATGAATGGCTAGAGAGATAAGAGAATCTCTAAAGAGGTGAAAATAATTTGATCTCTTTATCTTGTAGTAAGGACTGAATCTAAAAATAAAATATTCCTTACCCATGACTCTAAATCTACAAATATGACAAAAATAATGCTTTCGAGGGTATATAGGTGGTATGTATTTAATGTCAGCTGATGAGATCAGTTACTTTAAGCTGAGAAAGGGGAACCCTCACAATTGTAAGGTAACTATAATTTGTAACCTGTGCCCCATGGGATAGATGAATCCACCACTGAAGTGAAATTATAAGTCTAGAATGTTACATTTTTGAGGTGATAAACTCATTTCACCAAGACCATGTTTTAATGAAGGTACGTGATATAATTATCATTACAAATGTCATTGTATCTGGACATTTCTTGGAGAGATTACAAGAATAATCCACTTGGTAAGCTATGTTGTAAGATGGTAAAATGAATGTATAAGATATTTGGGGGATGTACAAGTAAGTGTGTATTTGCATCATTATGTTTGGTGAAGGAAATTCCCTAAGTTTGAAAATAAAGTGTATAATGATCTTGTTCTTAATGTATCTCTGTCACAATGGGGGCCTCATTGATCTCTAGTAGGCCTCAAGGGTGAAAAGTTATTTACTTTTAAAAGTGATATGTTGGTGCAAGAGTGATGGATAGGCTATTGAGCTTTGTTAGATTTGTATAGAACTAGGATATAGATGTAAATAAGCACATGAAATCATGAATTTTTCGGATCATATTCTCCTAGTAAGCATATTCATTAACCATATATTGGTCAAATGGATGTCAAATTTAATGGTCAACCATTTCTATGAACACACTCCCCCATATATAGTCCATCATTAACTTCTGTATGCCATTGTAGGTTACGTCTTTCAATATATTTTTTACTGCAGTTGATTGGTATTCTATAATTACAATTGAGGGTGGTGATGGACTTTAATGTCTATGAGTTGTCTAATAATGCAAATTCTTAACCCTTAAATTTGATGTCCATTTAAGTTTCACTTAAAATGTTTTCTTCAGATTACTTAGACCAAATCAATAAAAAAAATTGTA
This sequence comes from Taxus chinensis, assembly GCA_019776745.2. Classification (NCBI taxonomy): domain Eukaryota; kingdom Viridiplantae; phylum Streptophyta; class Pinopsida; order Cupressales; family Taxaceae; genus Taxus; species Taxus chinensis. The sequence goes on from CM034150.1 coordinate 811,834,801, forward strand.
ATATCTTAGTCAAATTCAATGGAATTTTGAATATTTTTCCAAAAAAACAAACTTTCAAGCCCAACACATGTGGTGTGTGTGTGTGTGTGTGTGTTGTGTGTGTGTGTGTGTGTGTGTGTGTGTGCGCCCGTGTGTGTGTGTGTGATGTCACCAGTTGAGCCAAAAAAAATTACAAACTAAATATAATAAACTTATGAATCAATGTGATATCAACATTTTTCAGGATAAATATATTTACTATTGGAACTGCCCTTATATTTCTATAAATAAAAGAGATTTGGAAATTAGCAGGGGAAACCGAAGAAGTGTATGGTATTTACCATTACAAGTTATCTCATATAAATTACATGATCCTTTATGCTCTTTTCATAATGGACTCGTTTATATATTTTGTTGGTATTTTTTTCTCCTCCTTTTAACTTAGAAAAAGATCTAAAATCTTGTAAATTTACCTACACAATTAGATGTGTGTCTCAAGGAAACGTAGTTTGGAATTATTTCCTCTGAAATCACATTTATGGCTATAACAGGTAATTTACATTTAATTTTAACTCATAAAGACAACTTAACTTTTACCATTTTACATACAACTTAGGGGGGGTCCATATTATGTTAACCTATATTATATGCAAAAAATAAATGATATTTGGTAATTTTAGCAAAAATAAAATAATATTATATACTTTTAATTATTATATCATTTCAACCATTAGTCATATTTATTTACATACTACATCAAATTTTAAAAAATTAAAAGTAATTCTTCTTTAAACTAAAAAAAATCCATTAAAAATATTTCAATCCCTATCCAACATTTTGATATAATCTAAGTGATTTATCAAGTTTAAGTCTAGAATTTCATCCTCATTAATCAAATAATCACTGTTTCTAAATGCAATGCATTATTGCTTAATCAGAGAAATCCTAACCCCATATTTTAGGGATTTATCATATGACTATATATACAAATAAATTTAATCCATAATTTAGGGGGTCTTATTAAAACCTACTATAAACAAATACTACAAGACATGAACTAACCATGTACACATACTAACACTAATTGAATTTAAATAAAAGCATACAAAAAAAAAAACCATAGAGAAACAACAACGTTCCGACATGAAAACTAGTCATTTTGTGACCTTGTTTTATTGGTGAACAAAATTTGTCTTGAATTATGTTTCATCATGCTTGAATAAATCTCGGTCTCCTTGGCCATATCAAAATCATATCATGTTCACTCCACCCCATATCTCTAAATCCCATGTCCTATAATGTGGGCATCTGCTTTGATTTGACAAGTCACATTAGGGTTTTGGATAAAAATCCCATTGTAACTCTTGAAAGAAAGAAGAGGTACACAAATCCTGTGTGGTGTTTAGGCTAGGGAACCAAGGATGAGACCCTTTACGGAAAGATTGAAATATCACATTTAAGATATAAATATCAGAGTTCAAATATGAAGGATCAGTTTAACCCTATAAAAAAATTTAAACCCTTAAGGCTATGGAATTTTGTGTAATATCATAAGAAAGTTAACAAAAAAATGTCACCTAACTTTTCAAAATCAAGATGTCTTTGCCTACTTAATTTGTATAACAAGTAAAACTAGTGCATGCAGGTTTTGTGTATAGCATGCTACAACATTCAAATCTGACATTTGCATGTAAATGTTATACAAAAATGATATTCGATTAGGGCACATGTTAAAGTAAAGTAGAATACAAGATGATGAATTGACATAGTGTTTCTAATTGCAACCTTTCACAGGATGATCAAGATCTATAATTAGGTCAAACAGTTAATTGTTTCAGGGCATAGTGTGCTTTGTTTATGAGTTGGATTCTTGAAACGCTTGCGGAAATAGTGCCAAACTAGTCATCGAGTTTCAAGAACTTATAAATCTTGCTTGGAACTATATCTATTGCTCTTTTCAATTCCACTTTGTTTTGCGTCATTTTTTCATTTTATTTACTAGTTTCATGTGTAACCTTTTTCCAAAATGTTTGTATATGAAAATGTAATAATCAAAACCATAATCCCTTGCACTAGCACTTTAAGTACATGATTAGATAACCAAATATGGTTTTGTGTGTGGTGGAGTTGGACTACCATTAGTGGCCAACCCTATTGTTTATTTTGACAAATTATTGCACTACATTGTCCAAATGAGGGGCTCAAATTCCATGTAGTTCTCCCAGTTCTTGTGCAAGTGTGAATGCAAATGTGAGTTCCTCCCCTTATGTTTTCCCTTGTGTCACAACATGAATAAGAGGTTGACTAGGTATACTTGAGATTTATCATTCGTGAGTGTTGAATATAGGGTGTTATGATTGAGTGTCAAGGTATAGTGCTCATAGATAGATAAATGCTAGAGAAAAGACACCCTAAAGTTCCCTTTCAACAAGTAGATACTTGAAAATACTTGATTTGAATTTGAGATGTTATTGACTTATTTTGGTCTACTTCTAACCTATTTTTGAGTGCTTTAGACTTTAACATAGGATCTTTGTAATATCTTTTCTTCTACTAGGAAAGTTTAGGGAAGCTTTCTTGACATGAGATAGATATTGCTAAAGGAGATCTTGAGAAAGATAAGTAACTACGAAATTTTTAGGTGAGTAAATTATTGTTCTTTATTTACTTTTATGGAACTCCATGGGATTTCATTTCACATTAAGGTCTACTAAGAAGTGGAAATAAGATAAAACTAAGAAAAAATTATTGGATTGGAGTGCTTTGGACAAAATCACCAAGAATTTTTATCTATAGTAGGCATTAGTTTCCACAAGGATAAAATGTTAAAATTAAATACCTAGAGAATTATGATAGGGGGTATATAATATACATGAGTAACTAATTCACTCATATAGGTCATAAGTATTTGAATGAGAAAGTAGGAATATTTTCAAGCCTTGGTGATAATCAAGATGATGTGTTTAAGCTTTGTTTGTGAGCCCAAGTCATAAATACAATATATAGTCCAAATCAATCATGTCCAACACTTAATTTCCAAATTTAGGTGTCTACATAAAGAATATGAAGAGAATCATGCATAGACTACACACATATACTAAGATAAGAATAAGGTGAAGTACTAAAAATAACTTGATGAATCCAAAACCTTTAATATAGGAATATCTTAGAAGAGTGCATGTATATAGTTATAGTTTGAGTGATTCCATAAACAAACAATGGAGGAAAAATATACTTCATGTGATGTTTATCAGGTGATAAGAATAGGATTAGAAGCCATGAATATGACATAAAAAAAAAAAAAAAAAACAAAAAATATTTGATAACTTGAGGCATTAATAAAATAAACATAAGAGATGAAGGTCATCATAATTTTAATGGTGGAGATACGGGAAAATTTTGAGATGGAGATTCACTAAAAGGCACATGAAGTATAGATTATGTAATATGACATAACCGTGCAAAAGGAAGCAAGTCTAATCCCATCCAAGGGAAGACAAGGAAAGTAATATGGAGGAATGTTGACCCCATGGTTGGTGCACTATAAGTATTCCCATATTTTGGCTAAGTATAGTGTCACACATAATCCACATGTGCATGACCCAAAGTTATAGTTAGCTTCATGCAAGAGATGAATATATCCTTTTGAAGTCAATGTGCAAGACATGTTATATAGAATAAATATCCACACAAGAATTACATATCGAGATTTATAGGCCTTTATGGATTATATGGAAACTAGTCAAGCATGCATAGGGACAACTAGGGAATCTTTTAGAAATTGAAAAAGGATGGAAAACAGGATCCATTTGGAAATATTTGTAAAGGTAATGGTGTCAAAAGAGGCCTATAAATTTCCTATTCACTATTATACTACACAATTAAAATGAAGGATAATTCACTTTAGATTTCACACTTGAAAAATGGGTAAGATACTAAGAAAATAGATGAATATTTGAGTTAGAACAAAAATATACTCCTAATATGCTTTGGTTGTATTCTCGTGAAGATAATTGATTCTAGAGATTTACTAGATTATTTTGTAACAATATTATAAATAAAACTTGTATCTTGAATTTAATTTATATCTTAATATCCACTAAAGGCCAAGATTGGCCCATGGGAATGTAAAAGACACAATTTCTAGAAGATAGGGGAGTGCAGTAACACATCCCAAAAATTACAAGAGAGAAAACTTAAATGAGTATATGGAAAAGAGGAGTCAAACCTATTATAATATCAAAGGAGGAGGGTGTAGTATGGTGAGATGAATATTATTTTTGTGACATGAATTTAATACTCAAGGTGGAAAAAATGTGTGTAATGAGTGTGAGGCCATGTAAATCATTGAGTTTTTCAAATATCACTGTTATACCATAAAGGTTTTGAGATGGCCATGGGGCCTCCTCATATTGATGATGTGATACTATTGGAATTTTGATATACTTAGTCTAGTGCAAGTCCTCCTTTGGGGCTCATCTATGAAAATCTATTGGAAAAGCTCAAAAATATCGTAGAGGAAGAGGGCTAAGCATCTATAGTATTTATAAGCCATAAAATTATGGAGAGATGTAAAAGAAGTTTTAAATATGAAAAAAAATGTTCCCTTATCTCATAATAAGGAAAACATCTAAAAAATGTTCCTTAGTCTCTGACTCCAAAGAAAATACAAAAAATAAAATTCTCTTGAGGGATATGGTGGTATGTTTTAATTTGAAGTTTATGAGGGATAAATTTGAGAAGAGAAAGGGGAACCATCATGTTACAAGGTAACTATAGTTTTTTGTATCCTTGGGTCTGATGAATCCACCATTAAAGTGAAACTATAAGTTTGAGTATTGCTGAATTTTTGAGGTGAGTGAATATTTACGCTAAAACCATGTGAAATAGAGGTAGGTTTTGCATTCATCATTACAAATGCTATTATTTATATTTATCTTGGGGAATATAAAAATCATGTATTAGGAAGCTATATGGGGGTGTTCAATTAATATATAATATATTTTGCGGAGATGTAATTAAGTGTGTATTTGTTCACTGTAGTTATGAAGGATTGATTCCTTATGTTATGGCTTGAATATAAAGCATGTAATGATTATCTTCATGTATCTTTCTCAAAAAATGGTGCCTTGTAAATATCTCCATGCCTCATGTGTGAATTTAATTTCTTGAGTGATATGTTGATGCAAGAGTAATATTCTTGTTGATATTTGTTGTATTTTCATAGAATTAAGAGATATATGTAAATAAAAACAAAACATTGTAAAATTTTGATCACCTTCTTCAAGAAAAAAGAAAAACTACCATATATTGGTAAACTAGATGTCAAATTTAAGGACAACCATTTATATGAACACAATCCCAACATTATAGTCTGTAATTGACTATGTATGCCAGTTTAGGTTACACCTCTTGATATAATTTTGTATTGTGTTGATAGACATTTTTAGACACCTAATTTTGGAAACGTATCCTTTCAGGATGATAAGTTTGGATTTTTTCCTATGTTATGACTTACACTCACATTCTAAGCTCAATTGACACATATTTATCTCTCTCGTATGACTTTTTAGTCTCTACAAATAACTCTTTCAGTCTCCCACTCAATTAAAATAATCCAAAGTAGTACTTTACTCCAATACATATTTCCCAAAATCTTGTTCTATCGTCACTAAATCCCTATATGGGATTGTAAAGTGTGGGACCATTAAATTGTACTATGGTTTGGGACGATCTAAATGGTCTTATCTCTCACCTTCCAACAGTAATTTTGTAAATTCAAATATATTTTATGGGTCATTTATTATCATATATGTTGGTCTTAGTGCAATACCTAGCCTAAAAAATCCTATATAAGAAATTCTAATTCAACAATGGAACTCACCTGGCATTCTCGAGAGCATACTTGAAAATTACTTTCTAAAAGCACTCAAGGATCTCCTAAATCTTCTAAAGTAGTTACACATCATTTACAACATCCACCACATAGGTATGAAGAAATTAAATTAGTTTCAAAAGTATAGCTTCCCCCATTTCCAATTCTTCAATGATCCTAGAGTTATGTCTTAACAAGAGAAAGACACATACATCATTTCCAAAGGTCATAATGGATAAAGGGAATTAGTTTAGTATCTAAAGTACATCACAATTTATCACTAATGTGTAGGTTACATTTCTCTTTTATGTATAATTATTCCCACTAAAGTGAAGGATAAGGGATTGAGTGATATTTTCATACACTATTACACCTACACTAAGAGAAATATATGCATTTTTCTCCTACTTGTGAGGGGATGTGGTACAATAGGCAAATTAGTTCAATAGGGTTTATTTTTTAGGGTTAGTTAAATTCCATCCACAAATTAATTTATTGTTTTATTATCTTATCTTGTTCATGAAGTGATAGTGTAGGTATTTTAGGGTGTTATTAATTGCAATTTATTGTCACACAAGTTGTAAACCTTGATAATAGACAATGAATCTTATTTATAGGACATTGACATTCACCAGAAGTTGTCGAACCCCAACACTTTCTAGTTAAAACCCATGCATAGATGGACATGACCATACTACACCCCAACATGAGTTGTATGATTTCATACAAAATTATTTTGCAATCATTGTCTCAAAGATGGAGCACTTTCATGTCCGTACAAGTCCTTTTAGCTAGTATATACACCCAAAGTAACTCTTTACCTCTTTGGTAAGCTAATTATTCATCAATCCTTGTGTTTTAAGAAATTATTTCACCGTTCTATCATTGTTTACTCTGTGTGTGTGTGTGTGTGTGTGTGTGTGTGTGTGTGTGTGTGTGTGTGTGTGTGCGTGTGTGTGTGTGTGTGTGTGTGTGTGTGTGTGCGCGTGTGTGTGTGTGTGTGCGCGCGCGTGTGTGTGTGTGTGTGTGGATAACATGGATTAGTTAATTGAGAATATTCTACTTGTAACATTATTACACCTTTTAATAAGGAAATATTATCAAATCCTCAATTTATTTAGGGTGTAAACATTTAGTGAAATTGACCCTAGATTGAACACAAAGTGTCCCTAGGGATTATCCTTCTTTATTTGGAATAAGTTTTTATTCATAGCCCAAGGGTTTTTTATTTTTTTATTTTTTGTGTTTCTACTATGGCTTCACATCTTATCATCAATTACAACCTTCGTTATTATATTCATGTGGTGTATCTAAGTGTTTTGTTAAAAATATACGTATTAGGCATCACTCACCTCTCAATCATTTTACCATTTCTTTCATTAATAAGTTAGGATTAATTGTTGTAAATATTATGCCATTTAATGCACATTGTTGTGATTACAATAATTTCATCCATCGAGTGCTTGGGAAAATTATATTGCATATTATTGTGGGTCCACAAGACCTTTCCACCATCTTTACGTCATGCTTGATGATTCTCATTACAATATTATTTTGGGACAAACTTAGATACACACCATGTATGCAGTCCCCTTTCCGGATTTTTTAATGTTTCCTTATCAAGGTTCCTTCCATGTTTGTTTTAGATACCTCAAAGATTTTTCTTATTATATGACATCAACTAATTACAATTCCTATACACTTCCTACACCATCTTATGTATCAAAGTATTGATCACCTATTACTAATGATGTAGTAATTGCACTTAGTCAATGGTTTATACATGACATACCTTCTAATGGTGATTACACTTGCGATGATAATTATAGAAACGATTCTCAATATAGTTAACACAATGATACTTCTTGTTCTAGTATATATAATCATGTAATGAATGCTAGAAATGATTCTCCATCTTCTCCCAAAATGGCTAATGATAGAACTATTACAATTACAAATGGTACACATAATAATCCTTATTTTTCTTATATTATTGTTATGGATAAGGTTAAAAATTAATGTGTTATACCTTATATTCCTAATGCAAATGAATATGATATATCTATTCATGCTAATTATCTTATACATGATAATGTGGATTCTATTAACACTAAATATATTTCTCTTAATGTAATTGAACATGTTACACATTATTTTATTCTTGATGTTACTTAAAATTTTGTGCACAATATACATGCCACTATTTATTATGTGTCACTAACTACTACATATGGTGCTCGACCCCTAGTTCATGGTGTTATACTTTTACCTTTATGCAATACTTCATCTCTTTTGGACATCCCTATTGTTGTTATATCTATTGCACCTATATTTTGGGGACAACTTCATATCCCCCTTAAAAATCTTACAATGCTTACCTTGACCAAGATTAAGTCTTTATCTAATTTTGTGACAAACGCTGGCATTACCTTCTCTAATATTGCTTATACTAGACATGGTGCACTTGTTTATTCTATTTTGGTTATAAATGGTTCATGTGATACCCTTCATGTTGGATTTTCATATGACACTAGCCCCTTAATCCATGATGTTATATACTTTCCCACTTCTAGTGTTACCATTTCAAACTCTCTTCCCCCATGGCTAAACCTACCATTTCTACATATGTTGTGCCTATATTTTCAAGGGAAACTAATACCCGCCTCACACTATTACTATGTCTATTCCTATGGCTTCTATTATGCCTACATATGATACAATACACAATCCTACACATATTTCTAATTATTATAATGGTTATATATTAACACTTTTGCTAGTAGATAGATTTGTATCTCTCCCTCTTCCTAAGGATGATCCATGAAATCCTCTTGACACCACATATTATATGTGCCCATTTTGGCCATGGATCCATGTCTTACCTCAAAACCCTCTTTTTTGTAATATGATATTACGACTCATGCCTTTTACACATGTAGGATTTTCTCCTTATTATGATACTAGGAATTTGTTTTGTTTCCCTCCCCTCATGTATAAATCTAAACACAAAAACACAAAAAAAATCAAATATTTACATAAATACAAAATCAGGATCTACATGTGGTTGGATTTACTCTCTTTCTACTTTACATGTGTTGTTTATCATATTGGTTTAATAGATAACATATTTTTCTCTATAATTATCATACACATGAATTCACGAGGTATGTTACGCTTGAAAAGTAACATACACATCAAATACAACATTAAAATATAGTTGCAGATACATGTATGGGCCTCCTTCTCCTTTTACATTATTTCAATTTTTCATACACTATGACTCACTGTTACACATGGTGTGGGCATGATACACACTTCATTACCTTTTGAATCTATTTCTATTATATAATTAGTCATAGATCCATCTATAGTAGTGTGTCCCATGGGGTTGGAAGATATTAGAGTGGCTACATACTTTATAGGTTTTTCTTCCTTCCTCTCTATTTGTGTGGTAATATATTGGGGTTCTTAGGTACTATATTAACTATTCTTACCTCTTTTTAGGGTTGTTTAAGATAGATACCCTATTACACCTCTCCTTAGTTTTGGGTAATACAAACTCTACTCTTCTCCTACTTTGGCTTCTCCTTTGGAAAACACTGGGGGACTAATCACCCCCCAAATCCTTTGGAAGCTCAGTAAAAATTATAATCTACAATCACAACAAGAATGGAATGTCCTCCCTTAAAGAGAACATGTGTATTCCTTATAAGATTTTCCACGTTGCTTTATTATACAAAATATCAATTTTCAATGTTCCCTATACGCTATTTACACTTGAGTGACAATTCAATTTCTTCTATAGACATCAAATACAATATATATTGTAGGTTTCACCATGGAATGTGCTAACACCAATGCAAGAATAGCAACAATCAAGAAAAGACAAATTTTGTGTGCATGCTAAGTTATGTTTCCCCTTCAAGTACGTAATTTTAAATTTCATACTTAAAGGGGAAAATGTAGATACCTAAACTTAGAAAGTTATCTTTTGGCCTAGTGATAAGTTTATATTTTTTCCTATATTATGACTTACACTAACATTCTAAGCCCAATTGATGCATCTTTATCTCTCTCACATGACTTGCTAGTCTCTAAACATTGATCCATCATTATCCCACTCAATACAAATTATCCAAGGTAACACTTTACTCCTAGGCATATTTTCTATAATTTTCATTTATCATCACTAAATATATGTATGTAACTGTATAGTGTAGGGACCATACAATATTATATTCTAGGCCACCCTATACAGTCATGTCTCCCACCTTCGAACCAATATTTTATTAATTTGAATATATTTTTATGGCTAATTTATTATTTTATAAGTTTTCTTTAATGTAATGTGTAACCTATAAAATCCTATATAAGAAAATATAATTCACCATTTGAATTCACTTGACACTCTCAAGATCATACATTACAAATTAATTTCTAAAAGCAATCAAGGCTCTCCTAAATATTCTTAAAGTAGTTGTACATCCTTTAGAACAACCACCATACAAGTCTAAATCTCTCAAACTTGGTTCAAGAGTCTATCTTCCCTTATTACCAAACTTCATAAGGTCCTAGTGTTATGTCTTAACAAAAGCAAGTCACACAATTGATTTCCAAATGTCATATAGGAAAGGGAATAAATTTAGTATCCGAAGCACATCACACCATATCACCATGTGTAGGTTAAACCTCTACTTTAGCTATAGTCACACTCACTACTTGTTTTGTCAAGAGGCTCAAGGGCATGATAGGGGTTGGCTTAGATTTGCATACATTATTGAACCTACACTTGAGAACTACATGGAGTTTTCTCTTTCTTTTGAGGATATGTAGTGCAATACCTGGATTGGTTAAATATGAGTTGACTAACAAGGTCATTCCAATTCCACCCATACATGCATTTGTTATTTTTTATCTAATCATGTTCATGACATGCAAGTACATGTATCGTAAGGTTTTAGTCATTGCAATTCATTGTCACATAGGTCTATAACACGAGCTCAGAGGCAATCTCGACTTGATATTAGATGTGCTCTTGAATCGATCTCGATGTGAGCTAAGAGGTGAGCTCCACTCTATCTTGACATGATCTTAGAGGTGAGCTCCACTCTAGCTCGACATGAGCTTGGAGGTGAGCTCCACTTGACAGGGAAAATTTTAGTCACGAATATACATTAATTCATGAATATTCTAGATTTTTAATTTTGAAATTGGTGAATTTTTAGGGTACCGATTAGGACCGGGTCGCCAAAAAAATTTGGGTATAAGTTAATTTTAGAGGTCGCTTCGCTAAGAGGTTTCCACCAATAGTCAATTTTTTTCATTCAAATCACCTTCAGTGCAAAATTAAAATTTGCCAAATTTGTCTCATATATATATATATATATATATATATATATATATATATATATATATATATATATATATATATACTATTTAAGTATTTACAATTCATTTCATAATTTCATATGCAAATTCTGACTATCAAATATTCCTTACAATTCCTTTCAGCTTTAAAGATCAAGATCATCATCAACTAGATATTACAACACGACATTAAAGTCTTTTTCATTGTTATAGTTTTGTATTGCGCGCTACCGGCAGGTAGCATTGTGGATGTTGTAGTCTGGTAGCATTGTCCATACTACCGACCGATAGCATATAGAATGCAATCAAACGGTAGTATTCACAATGTTTCCGTCTAATAGCATTGTGTATGTTTCCGACCAGTAGTATCCTTAATGTTGTCAGATGATAGCATACACAATGTTTCCTACCGATAAGATACACTATACTACCAGTTAGTAGTATACACAATGTTGTTGACCGGTATCATTACCTATGTTTTCGGTCTGATCATCTTTCATTTAAAAATTTTAAAATATTTTGCTTACATTTTTAAAAAGCTAACCTATTTGAAAATTACTCTTGGATAGGTACAATGGATTTTGTGAATAATGAACACAACACAGATAAACTCAAAAGAAAAAGTATCATATTAAATTATTTCAACCAACTAAAACAAATGAAGACCAAACTTGCACTCACTAGAAACAGTAACATGAGTACCAGTAAGTTGTAACAGATTATCATTAAAAAAAAATTCAATTTAGTTTTAAAATCTTAATATCTTTGTAATATTCAAACATTTTTTGTGTTTGAATATAGAAACCCCTACTATTAATTATATTTAGCATGAAACATTGAACCAAAACATATATCCTAAAGAAATAATTAGTAGTTCAGTAGATGAAGATATAATTGATGATGACATACCAGAGCTAGAAGAAAATCCTCACTACCAAATGTCTCCAATAGATGAATATATTCTAATTAAAAGATTCAAGAAAAATATTATTTTGACAGTACTCTTTAAAAAAATGCATCTATGTGAAGGAATAAAACTACCTAGACAATTGGAAGGTCTTTTCAGGTCGAGTCGGCAGTAAAATACCCATTCACTAAACCTGTCCATCCAGAAAATGGTAGTGATACTCCAAGAGTCCAAAAGAATGTATATGTATGATTTGTGGTTTGAAATTAGGAAAATAACATAAAATGCAACCTAAATTAGACACTATTGAGAAACATTCCAGCAAATTATATATCATAGTCAAGGAAAATGATGGAAAAATAACAAAGACTCGTAGATGGAAAACTGGGAAAGAGTGTATACATGTAATATATAAGGAGTATGAAAATAAGATGAAACATTGTCGAAAATTTGAGAAGAAAAGAGGAACAATTAATGCAAATTTTGGAAAAGCTGCAAATGAAAATATGAAGGAAAAAACTACACAATTTTCAACCATATTCTTTATTCTTAAAATTGGAATGCCTATTTCAGATTTTTCAGAATTTAAGAAATTGTTTAAGTTCAATGGGTTTCCTAACCTTCCATAATCACACTAGTCAAAGATAAGTTCTTAGGAGATGGAAATATGTCTTGCAATGATTGAAAAATAGGATTTGAAAGAAAAGGTCAATAATGCAAGTTTCATCTCCATTTCTATTGGTGAGGTTACAGTAGTTGACAAAATTTCTTGGGTTTGTACATGCATGTTTACACTTTCCAAAACCACACAAGGACACCTCATATGTTAGTTGTTCATAAAATGATAGAAAATTGAAATGCTAAAAATATTTTCAAATTGGTTATATCTAATTTGAAGGATATAGCAGGAATGGATGATGATTCTATAGCCACAAAGCTTATATATGTTGGTGTTGATGGTGCATCAGTAATGCAAGGTCAAATAATTGGTCTATGTGTCTGCCTCAGTTGCTCCTTATATGATTCATATTCATTGTATAGCTCATAGGATGAATCTTGCATCAAGGATAGTAAGCACATTTGAAAATGTTGAAAAAGTTGAAGAGATTATCCGTGAACGGCATGCATATATGTCAAGAAGTCCAAAAATATTTCTATAGTTTCTGAAGTTTACCATTGGGGTCACAAATGGTACAAAAAAAAGATGGATTTCAATGTATGAGCCTGCACGTAGAATTTTTGATGAATATCCATCAATATTTGGTTTCATGTTTAAGAACCATACGCAAGTTGACAAGGCAAAAGATATGTTTTACCTCTTAACATATTTAGAAACATTGTTTATGCTTTGTGGGATTATACAAGTGTTGAATGAAATCAATTTCTTAACAAAGCATGCTCAAGAAATGTCCATCTATATAGTTGACTTCATTAAATTGAGAGAATAGGTGTGTCAAACACTAGATTTGTTATACAGCTTTGATGAATGCTTTCAAGGACATGTATTCATTATTTGGAAAACTATGAAAAATTTAAAGGATCCTAAGAGCTATTTTAGATTCAAAATATGTGTTCATCTTTGTATTCTTGTAAATGGGAATGAGATTCAAATGCACACTTTCCAAAAATGAGTGGATATTGCTAGATCAAACATTGAAGAAGTATATGTAACAAGTAATTTATATGAATCTCTTATATCTCAAACAAGAATAAAATTGTAGAAATTTTCAAAATGCTTATCCAGTGAGATTAGAGACCGCTTTAAAAGGGATGAGATTCTTAAGGCCATGGGAGTGATCAATCCTATATTTTGGAATCCCGCAGTAAGTAACAAAGCTTTAAGTGATACATATAAATTACACATGGGTACTCTCATTAATAATTTTGGAAAATAATTTGAATGTAACGGAGTTCAGATTAAGGGTGTTCTTCAAAAGTAATTACTTTCATTGTAATCAACTCATTTTGGCATCACAATAGTCGAATAATTTGACTTACTAAGTGAACCAACAAATAATGGAGCAATTACATGTCTATGGAAAAATTTGTATCCTAGTAGCATCCTTCATGAAATAAATAGTGAATATTTCTGATTGTATGAATTGTGTTAAACAATGATATTGGTATCAGTTGAAGATGAAATCATTTTTAGTGCATTAGCATTTATAAAATCAAAATATCGAAACAGACTAAATAAAAATATTGAGACTTTCTTGAGATTGTATGTTTCACAATATGATATCGACACATTTCCTTATGAACAAGTAATGGTGGTATGGAATTATCTTGTAGAGAGGAGAGGGATCTGTAATTATAATACAGGGTCAGTGGATAACATTGAAAATGTGAATGGAAATAGCAGTGAAAGATTAGATAATAGTTTGAGTGTTGGAGACCAAAATTTTCAAGATATGGTTGAGCTGCCTAATATTGAGTAAGGAAGAATGTATGGACATATTAATTTTGGAAATCAAATTTCATATCATATTATAAGTATGTATCTTGTTATTTTTGATATATGCATGTTCTTTATTGAGTAATATTTTCAATGTCGCAATTTTTTGTTTAGAGTTTTTAATCAAGAAATGTCATACTTATTTTTTTTGTTGTCTTTTAAATCAAAATCATATCATACTATTTTTTAGAGAACTTACACATGAATATAATACAAGTACAACACCATATAATTTTTTAATTTTCAATATTTTCATATAATTAAGAAGACTAAAATTACTAGATAACTATATATATTTGTAGTTTGAAATACATTATACATGATCAAATTTGATGTTCTTTCTTGAAAAATAATTTTAGTGTTTGGAAAAGTAACTTTTTTCCTCATAAAGTGTTTGAAAATGATAATATTCAGTAATGTATTATGTAATAGTAATACCAAACATAATTGAGAATAATACTCACATTGTAATAGTAAAAGTACAATATTTTATTTGAAGAAATTATGCACTAATATAGTAAAAGTGCAACATCACATCGATTGGAATTTTAAACTCTCAATATTTTCATAAAAAATTATATATATTTATACTTTGAATATTAAATAGTTTTACAATAAGATTTTCAAATGACAATTACAAATTTTACAATTTCTTTTTGTAGTTTATGTTGGTGTAGTTGTTTTTTTATCACTTTATTTAATTATTTAGTGTTATTTCACCTCACCAAGTGAGTCATCTCAATTAGGTGGACCTGGATCTAGGTGGCATCTTAGTTATGATAGATTCTCTTACAGAATCTATCATATGTGTAAGTATGTCATAGGAGTTACATTCCCATTTGGGAAAGTAACTCCTCTTCTCCATTATGGAGAAATCTTCTCTTACATGGGAGTTACACATTTACTCCCCTATTTGTACTCCTCTTATTTTTGGTCCATGGTAATCTAAGAGCATTCCATTCCACTCCATTTTTGAATCTTGATCTCTCATGCATGCACATTGTCTCTCAAAAGTTTTCTTGCTTTATCTTGCAACTCCTTCTTGGTAAAGTGCAACTGGTTGATGCACGTGTATTCCTTCCAGACCCTTGTCTTACACTCCTTCATGGTATCAGAGCCAGGGGGCTGGAATCACGCTGCTCACCCTTGTTGTTCCACTGTGTAGTTGCTCGTGCAAGGTTCACTTTTTGCATGTACTTTACTTGCATATTTTCATATTCTTGTGGTTATTTTTCAGTGGTTTGTTTTATGTGCTCTTTTCTTGCATTACAAGTTGAAGTGGCTCGGGTAATGCCTCGTTCCTCCCTCGGATAGCTTGGGTTTTATTCTTGTCCGTCAGTGGTACATTGTTTGAGCACCAGCTCAGGTTTTGTTTTGTCAACTTACGTTTTTGGCTTGTTCTAGATGGTCTAGCACTGTTTTTATGCCTTGCATTGTTTAAGAAAGTTTTCCTTACAACCTTCTTGGGAAATCATATTAGCTTGACTCCTCTACATGCTACCATCCAATCAACTCGAAATTGATCGTGATTTTTGAGCTGCACTTTTGTTATCTCTTTGACATGCATCACTCAGGTTGTGTTTGCTCTGTTATCACTTGTCAGGAGATCTCTGCACCATTACATCTCCTTCCTTGCCAAGCATCCTACCTAGATGATTTTTGTTGCTCCTCCTCGACGGTTACCTACAACCCTGAACTCACCACCGTTAAATTTTAGTTGTTTCCAAGTGTGGGCTCACTTGTCTACTGCATGAAGGATAATTGACTGGTTCTATTGTTGTGCAGTCGATAGTTGTTGTGCAGGTGACAGTGTGTTAGTGGTTCAATGTGGCTGGTGATGAAACAATTTGAAGCAAGATAGATACACTATCACCATGTGGCTAAACCAGCTCATTCACACTTAACTTGGTCACTCAGTCTGACTCGGTGCATTATCACTTATCCACCTCGGTCAACAATCCTTTTATGTGTCAAGGAAAACATTTATTTTGGCATTAAAATAAGCTGGGGTTTCTTTTTTTGTCCTTCCTTCAAGTGTCGAAGGTGGAGGGTGAGGCTCGGGGTTTGCAGGAGGCTAATCCTCCCTTGCAGTCAAAACAAACCCCTTCTAAAAATTGATGTCGTTTCCAACTGGCACAAACACGGTACCTTTTGGATGTGTTTCGGGTGATTTTTTAATATTTTTCAGGGCTTACTAGCTTTTCCTTATCAGTTGTAGGAATCCTTTTAAAGCCATAACTTTTGACTTGTTGCTCATTTTTTAGCACTTCTTTAGTCAATTTTGCATGTTTTTCTGCACACTACATGATGGGAATATCATTTTTGTAAAACGCACTATGTTATAAAGTGCCACATTTGGGGTGGGTATCTCTTTATTTCCGCATCTCTTTTTTCTATCATGGATAATCATGGTGTTCCCCTGCTCACCCCATTAAACTATCAAGAATGGTAAAATAGTATGAACATGGCCTTAAAAAGAAAAAAACTATTTTGCATTACCACCGGTCTGCAAGTTGAACCCGATGAAGAAAGAGAAAGAGAAAAGTGGCTGGATAAGTGTGATGAAGCCATTGGGTTCATGACCTTGTGTGTATCTCCAGAGCTACATTTTCACATTTCCTCTTCCACCAAACCCAAAGAGGTTCTAGATACTCTCTAAGAACTTTTTGGGAAATAGGATGAAATGCAAGGACATGAACTTGAGAATAACCTAATAAGCCTTAATCCCAGTGATTTTGACACCCTTCAGGACTTCTTCACCAAATTCATATCACTTAGATTGTAGTTAGAAGATTGTGGGATCAAGAAAAAGGAATCTCAACTCATTTTATCAGTCCTTACCAAACTTGGCCCTGAATACTCCATATTTGTCTCCACCTTCCATGCAACAAAAAGGGCACTTGGGAAAAGTTGGTCTATGCCCTCTCTTGATGAGTTTATTGCAGATTTGATCAGGGAACAAAATAAATTGATTTAGATGGGAACTTTGAAATCCTCAAAATCCCATGCTCTCATTGTTGGAAAGAAAAATATGAGAGCTTCTAAGGAGAAGAAACAGGATCATGAAAAGAAGGAAAAACCCCAAAACAACTCTTCCACCTCCTCTTCCACCCCCAAAATTCCAAAGAACAAATCAAATGTGGATACCTGCCATGGCATGCATGATGAAGAAAAGTTCTTGAAGAAAAATATTTCTCTCCTCACTAATCTATTTGAGAAGCACAATATTGGAGTCTCAAATTCTCTCAACACACCTTCATCATCCCACGACAGTTCTAAGGAAAAAGAGAGAAAAAAAGAGAAAGAAAAAGTAAAAGAATCCAACAAGGAGAAACCAAAGGGAAGATCTCTAGTGACAATTGTGCCACCTACCCCTATATGGATCATTGATTTGGGTGCAACTCATCACATGGCATCATCAGAAATTGAGTTTGATTCACTTGAGCCAAGTGACATGTCCTTTATTTATCTTGGTGACAACACCACTACATAGGTTTTTGGAAGAGGATCAGTTGAAGTAAGTGGTGGTACTTTCAATGATGTTTTAAGTATCCCTTTAATTTCAACAAACCTTCTTTCAATCTATCAGATCACTCATCTTGGACAAGGCATGCGAGTTGAGTTCACTCCGGACTCAGTTTATGTTAGGGAGCTCCATAATGATGTTATTTTTACAGTTGGTATAGCTAACCATCACACTCGATTGTACTCATTCTCTCACTTTGTTCCTCCTTCTGATTCTTCATCCGATTCATCTAGACTTGAGGATACATCTAAGCCCATTTCTGATGTTTTGGACATCTATTCTAGCATAGTTGATTGCCATGATGATGGGGACCCACATCCACCATCCACTTATCACTTGCCAAATCTTGAGGAGTTGTCTCTTGATTTTCCCACTTCTGGTACACTTCATATACTTCAAGGAGTAAGCACTATGATTCAGAACTCATCAGGCATTGGGTACACTTCTTCATAGGTTTAGGGAATTCCACCTTCCTTCATTGTCGCTGCTTCCGGATCTGCACTTCTTCATAGAGCAGCTAGATTTTCCACCTCACATACGAAGCACTGTTCCCTTGACTGGAACAACACCTTGGCACTTTGGGGTCTTCTTTCTCCTCTTCACTTAGCACAGGGTGGCTCGTGACTAGATCATCTTCTTGGGAGGCTAGATAGACTTCTTCTTCTCTCCTTCTTCATAGTAGTTTAGGAGATTTTTTGCTATCTCTTGTAAGTTTAGGTTTTTCCCACTGGGTTTTCCCCTCACTACTTGAGACCTTTTGTGCATGGGTACCTCATCAAGCTTATTTTCGAGACCCATTTCTTGTTTGTTTTGCTGATTTACCTAGCCCCATCCTAGTATTGATGAAGGGGGTGATGGTGTAGGTGTTTTTTATCACTTTATTTAATTATTTAGTGTTATTCCACCTCACCGAGTGAGTCATTTCACTTAGGTGGACTTGGATCTAGGTGTCATCTTAGTTATGACATATTCTCTTATAGAATCTGTCATATGTGTAAGTGTGTCATAGGAGTTACATTCTCATTTGGGAAAGTAACTCCTCTTCTCCATTATGGAGGAATCTTCTCTTACATGGGAGTTACACATTTACTCCCCTATTTGTACTCCTCTTCTTTTTGGTCCATGGTAATCTAAGAGCATTCCATTCCACTCCATTTTTTAATCTTGAGCTCTCATGCATGCACATTGTCTCTCAAAATTTTGCTTGCTTTATCTTGCAACTCCTTCTTGGTAAAGTGCAACTGGTTGATGCACATGTATTCCTTCTAGACCCTCGTCTTCCACTCCTTCAGTTTCATCCTTAAGAATATTCTTTTGTTTGTGTTTCTATCTCCTCTGCACCAAAACTTTCTTTTAAAACAATCGACTAAACAAGATCCTTTGTGGTTTCCTTGATATTCAAAATAATTTCTCATTATGGATTTGTTGCATCACCAGTAGACAGTAACATTGGATCCTCTTCTATTTTCTTCTTCAACAATATCTCTAGATCCATTCCATTCTCCTTAATTATCCTTCTTAAGGTATTATTGTACTTTTTTAAGGTAACAAGCTTCTGCTCTAAATAACTTGTTGCATTTAAACTTTTCCTTGCACTTTTTAAATGCACATCAAGCATTGTTGCCTCATTTTTCAAATTTTGGTACTTTGACTACATTTCATAATAGAAAAATAATTAATAAAGTTCAAAAAAAAAATATAAATCATATTTGTAAATTTAATAAGACTTACCAATGCCTTATCTCTTTCAACATTCACAATAATTACAAAGACCTTGTCTCTTAACCACATATTGTGGTAGGCTTGTGCTTCTACATTTAAATTCTCAATTTTATTCAACATTATATCTAACGTGTCATCATCATAATCATTTTCAAAAGATACAAAATCATAAACAGCTTGATTCATCAAAATATCAATATTTGTTGACTCGTTTTAAACTGAAGAATATAATATGTCTTTGGGAGTGATTTTTAAATCAAGGATTTATCTCTTGTATCATAACTTTAGCCCTAAACTCCCACAATTTTAATTGTTCAATATCCTTCAATAAAACATCATTAAAATTGGCTTGACAACTGTCATCCAAAAGATTATCAAGTGCAAAAGTAGTTTTTTATCATCATTTAAGGTAGTTTGTACTGGAGAAGGTGTGTTTGATAGATCTACTCTTATTAGAGAAGGTTTCCTTGACTTGTGAATCATATCTTGGAGATTGAAAGCTCCATGGGCCAGAACCCCACTTTCAGTTCATATATAATCCTCATACAAATAAATTTTGTTCAAAACAGAAACACCCTGTCCACTAGGAACATTGACCAACGCAAACGTTGAAAAATCAGCTGTGAAATTAAGGGTTCCCTTGCTTGAAGCTAGAGGAATAAATGAAATATGCTTTCCACTTAACCTAGTCCTGATATTGTTTAGTGGAGGTGGCAGATGTGGAATCTTCCTCTTTATAGTAGCCAATGGATTTTAAATTGGAGGTGGAGGAGGCACTGTAACAATCAATTGTAAATAACATGATAAAATTCAAATGAAAAACATAATAAGAATGAAATAAAAATAAATATTTCATTATATCATTAATGATTTAAAAAATACTTAGTTATGCGGATTCCAGCTGAGGTGCCAATGGGGTGTATGGTTGTTCATGTGGTTGTTGTAGATAAGTATTCTAAAAATACTGGGAGTGGTACTAGTAAGTATGATCTAAAACATAATTAATCATTAACAATTTATCAGCTTGTTGAATATTTGTTTTAAAAAAAACAAAAAGAAACAACTTAAATGAGATTCATACCTGGAGCTTGAGAGTGAGGTATTAAATATATTTCTATATCCATTGTTTGATCAAATTCATATACATTTTTGTTGGGCTACCATGATTCTGAAGATATAATCATGTGCTACTGGAGGTTTATGTAGCAAAGGAATATAAACAAGTTATAAATAATTAATGTATATTTCTATAAAATTACATTTATTTTCAAACATATTGAAATATACACATCATAAATACCTAAAATTAATGTTGATGGTATGGTGGATGTGTCAATTTGAGGGTTTAAGGAACTCATAACCTGTTTGATAATTTGTTGAGTAGTGTCCTCCTCAGTGTGTTGTTCATTTGAAACAATAGTTGAATCTCCAGAACCTGGTGAGAAATGACCTCTAATAGCAGCATCCCTTCATGATGCAGTTGTAGCATATATCCCCTGTTATAATTTAACAATAAACTAGTTATTAATCCCAAATATAATATATAAATATTACAAAAAATTAAGGACTAGCCTCCTGCTCTTTAATTGCTAATGACAAATACGATAGTTTTACGTGCATTATGGTTAGAGGAGTGGTGCCACGTAAATTATAGAGAGACTCATAAAATAAACCCAAGGATAAAATTTGTTGAACTAATAGTAACATTTTCATTCAAATTAATGTTAGCCAAAGCAGCTCTTTTCCTAGACGATAAGAAATTGCACCAATCAAATTTATTCTTACTTAGGGTGTGAACGATATATGCCAATGCTCACCAAAAAATATCTATATATCAACCTTGTAATATAAATTTGGCTTGAAATATTTTACCATGGCCTATAGAAATGGGTGACTGAAATCCTTGAGTTGAATTTCCCTAGTTAAAGGGTTTTGGGAAGTTATAAATGCAAGGAGAGACAAATTGTATTAATATTCAATTAAAAACACAATTAAAATCTGTAAAATTTAAAACACAAAATCAAAATCAAAATGACGTAAACAAAAATAAACTTACCAGCAGCTGCAATTTCTTTAATAGAAAATTCATAGTGAGACTCCAAATGCTTGGAATCTTCATCGAATAAAATAGCCTTTGTCGTGACAGGATCCACATCTTTATGTGGTATTCTTGTCTGATGTTTAATATCCTTAGGTAGCATTCCAAATGATTGTGTGTGAGACGGGAATTGAATATGAAAGGTAAAAGTAGAAGTGTCATATTTGGCTAGAAGATTGTAAAGTGTTTTCTAGCCTATATGAAATTGGGGTGTATACACTAGCCTTGTGAAACTAGCCACTTCAATCCATTGTGAAAAAGTATTAGGATCTTGTAGGAATGCGTACAGTTGTAGAAATACCAGGCTCTTAAAGGAAAAAATTTGCATATTGGTTGTTAACACAGATGGGGTCTTGGGCTATGTGGAAATGGACTTCCTTCATGGCATTTTGGTAATCTTTTATAATCCTTCCTGTTGGTAGATGTCTTTTCTTTGTGTCTAGATTATGCATATCACCTTTTATTATTTTTTGAGGCTTTTCTCTCCTTTGTTTTGGGTGTTTACTCATTTGTTTAAAGTGAAAATGACTAGACTAACTTTCTATATATAGGAAATCATTTAATTTTCTACCGACTAGTTACATGAAAAATTCCATCGGTCGGCAATATTATCCACGTTTTCGTTAGGTAACACTGGTTAATAGGGAATGTTATCAGGCAGCAGAATGTGTAATGCCACTGGCTGGAAGTATCTCCAATGGTATCGACCAGTTGCATGGTTAATGTTTTCGGTCGGTAATATCTCCAATGCCTCCAGCCGGCAGCATGGTCAATGCTACCAGTCAATAACATCTTCAATGATACCAATAGGTAGTGTAGTAAATGCAGATGTGTCATCCGATAGTATTTTTAAATGCCACCACCCCTGTAATAGAACAATGATACCGGTCAGTATCCTCGTGAATGCTACCAGTCAGTAGCATGGAGAATTCTACCATCTGGTCACATGGATAATGTTACCATATGGTACCATTGTTGATTCTATCAACTGATAGCATTGATGATGCTATCATTTGGTAGCATTTCTGATACTACCATTCGATAGCTTGTAAAAATTTATTACTATTAACGCAACCTTTCCCAAAATGTTTCTTAAAATTTTTCTTCCCCAGGAAACAAATATTCCTTTGATTCTCCAATCATGCAAAAGTGATTTTTCCAAAATTCACCAAATATTTTCTAAGGTTTTTTTTAGGGACCCTTAAAATTTTCCCTGTCACTCAAGCTCAAAACTAGCACAAAGGCGAGCTCGGCATGAGCTTGACACAAACTAAGGAGGAATGCATGGGGAAGATCTCAAAAGAAAGTGTGGGAATTTCTCCATGCATGCTCGTTGGCGAGAGTGGATTGGTGAGCTTAACATGAGTATGGTGGTGAGCTTTTCATGAGCTTGAAGGCAAGCTTGGTGTGAGATCCAAGGAGAGCACAACACAATCTCGGAGGGTGAGATTGAATTGAGCTCGGATTTAAGCTCAACTCAAGCTCAGAGGTGAAATCAACACAATTTCAAAAAAAACTGAGGAAATCATGGGAAGATATCAGAGGTAAGCATGGGAACAGCTCAACACCAGCTCTTAGGTAAGTGCAATATGAGCTCAGATGGAAGCATGAAGGGAGCTCAGCACAAGCTCGGAGGTGTGCAAGTCATGACCACATAGGCAAGCTCGGTGCAAGCTTTTAGGTGAGCATGACATGAGCTCGCATATGAACTTGGTGTGATCTCTTATGAGAGCTCAGAGGGGATCTCGATGCGAGCTCAGAGGAGATCTCAACCGCGTGATCTCAAAGGTGATCTCGATGTGAGTTGTGAGGTGAGCTAGAATTGAAATTGGAGGAGAGATTTTCCTGAGCTCGACACGAGCTCGACACGAGCTCAATTAGAGCTCAGAGGTAAGATTGACTTAAGCTCAAATGTTAGGAGGTGAGCTTAGCATGAGAGACATTTTTTTTAGTGTGAATTTTTTTTTCATCTATGCTTTATTTAAGTTTTTCATCTTTTTTAGTGTGGTGTGTATTTTGGATGCTATAAGACGATTGTATTGAAGAGAAGATGGCTATAGAGATACTCTGACTGCAGTGATCCTCTGACTGTTGTACTTTGTTGGAATATGATCATTCACTGAATATGTTCATTGGCCATGGTGATCATGTGCAATAAGATCCAGATAGCGAGATCGGGTCAATAGTATGCAGTTTGATACGATTTTATTTTCATTGTTCTTGGTTGTGTGAATAAGTGGAAATTTCACATTGTGGGGGGAACATGACACTAATGTTCCATTTTCATTCTGTGCTAAACCATCTAAATTCAAGGGCAACTTCCAGTGGTAATGGTAGTTTCCTTTGTTGTTCAAGATCAAGTGGCAGTGATCAATAACAGTGGCTATAATAAGAACATTGTGAATCTTATAGGATGTAGTGGTCCAAATATATTTCTAGTATGTGTTCTATTGTTTAGTTTTTTAATAAGCGATTTGATTCCTATATACTTCCTTGATGTACAAGCATAATGACAAACAAAAACACCAGAGTAAGTCAATTCATGGATCTTGAAAGGGTTTTTGGGAGGATCAAAAAAACCACCCGGGGTGGATAGTTGATGGGGCCTATTCATGTCAAGGTTTGTGGTAAGATTTTTAAAACCATAGAAGGAGATAGTCTTTCTTTTGGATTTGATTCCTATATACTTCCTTGATGTACAAGCATAATGACAAACAAAAACACCAGAGTAAGTCAATTCATGGATCTTGAAAGTTTTATTGACTTCACTTGACTTTCACCAAGACTATGGGAGAAACTTTACAATTACACCTCTTAATGGCTTCTTCAACACACCTTTAAACTGATGGCTTCCTTCGCACACTTCCTACAATATTTCTCACTACTTCCTTCTATGCTAAATGAGGGGAGTGGCCTCTCTATTTATAGAACTTCCAGGCTTATACATCTTATCTCTAAGATAGGATAAGAAATCCACTCTGACAAATCATATTCCATACCTTAACTCTTATCTGTACATGTAAGCTTATCTGTTAAGATAAGATAAACCTTATCATTTTACATGGGTTCCACATTTTTAGACTTTTTACAAATAAAATACACAAAATATTTATGACCTCACTCCTTGTCTTTATTACCAATATAATATTTCTAATTCCTAATCATGTAGACCCTACTTCTCTAATTACCCAAACTTTGACATTTTAACATTACCGGACCACTTACGACAAATATTTACTTTTTACAACATTCCTATTGTACTTTGATTGTTACCGTACTCCACATTATTGGCGGCACCGTACTGATGGCGCCGTTATCTTCTATCAGATGCTACTACTAATTATACTTAACAACATCCTATTCCTAATACATACATTAATGAAATAGAAATTACGGAGGAAAATTTTAGTGTCGACATCTTCCCCCTTCCTAGCTTCTACTCCATCCTCGGAGTAGACTATTCTGGTGCTTGGAAAATCTTCAACTTGTCGTGGTTGACCCATTTCGTAATGGGAGTGCCATCCAATTCCTCCAGTCGGTACGTACCATTTTCATGCACAGCTGCTATTTTGTAGGGCCCCATCCATTTTGGAAGAAATTTTCTCTATCTTCTTTTTTTGTATCTAGAATCATATACTAGAACCAAGTCATTCACATGAAATGGAGACCACCGGATCTTTTGATCAAAGTATTCCTTCTGCTTCATTTTCTTCTTATGGCTTGTATCCTTTGCTATTTCTCTCATTTCCTCCAGCAAATGAAGATGTACCAACCTTTCTTTTACTAAATCACTTTCATCCATCCTTTCATTTTTCATAACTCTCACAGTGGGAATATCAAACTCAATAGGAAGAACTGGATCAATGCCATAGGCCAACTGAAATGGGGAGTATCTTGTTGCTGACTTTGAGGTTGCCCTATATGCCCACAATGCTGCATGAATCCTTTTATCCCATTTATGTACCTGCAAGGCTGCATCTTTTGCTAGAATTTGACACAACACAAAAAAAA
Source organism: Taxus chinensis (assembly GCA_019776745.2). Taxonomy (NCBI): domain Eukaryota; kingdom Viridiplantae; phylum Streptophyta; class Pinopsida; order Cupressales; family Taxaceae; genus Taxus; species Taxus chinensis. The sequence goes on from CM034150.1 coordinate 811,860,741, forward strand.
TTCGTTCCACCTGTCCATTTGTGCTTGGCTTGTATGTTGTTGCCTTCTTGTGCTTAATAGAAAACTTATTGACTAGGGCTTCTACCACCTCATTAATGAAGTGGCTTCCTTGATCTGTTACAATTTCTAATGGGCAACCAAATCTGGTGACAATGCGTTCATACATGAACCTTGCCACTTCATCCATGGAAGTTGTTTTCAATGGCCTAGCTTCAACCCACTTGGTTAAATAATCTGTGGCAACTACAATATACTTATTTTGGCGTGATGTAGTTGGAAGTGGACCTACAATGTCTATTCCCCACTTTTCAAAGGGACCAAGGGGAAGAATAGGACATAATGGAGCTGATGAAGTTTTACGGCTACCATGTGTTTGAAAAATATCACATGTCTTACAATAATTATAACAATCTTTAAAAAGAGTGGGCAAGTGATAACCTGCATCCAAGATCCTTCTTACTGTAAGTTGTCCAGAGAAGTTCCCTCCACATGTACCATTGTGGAATTCTTCTAGCAGTTCCTTCCCTTGATCACGTCCAACTGCCCTCTTGTACTGTCCATTAGGTCCTATTCGAAATAATACTCATGCAGAATAGAATACGGACGACTGGCTTGAGTAATCTTTCTCTTAGTCTTTGCATTGGCACCATCAGGAAACTTGAATTCATTCAGATAATTCCAAATATCTATGTATTCACTAGGGATTGTGTCAAGGGATAACAATGCTGCATCGGGGAAATCATCATCATCACAAGATGATCCTAAACCATCATAGGCTCGAGAGAGTGCATCTGCATTGACATGCTTCTTTCCTGGTCTATCTATAATATCAAATTCAAACTCTTGTAGCAAAATTATCCATCTTGCTATCCTCCCTAATGGGTTAGGCTTATTTACAATATATTTTAAAGCCTGATGATCTGTTACAACTAGAAATTTTTGCCCTAGCAAGTAATTTCTAAACTTCTTTACAGCAAAAATGATAGCCAGAGCCTCTTTTTCAGTTACTGTATAATTTACCTCAGCACTGCTCATTTGTCTACTCCCAAAGTAAATTGGATGTTCATTCCCATTTTCATCCTTTTGGCTCAAAGTACTTCCTAGTGCCGCATCTGAGGCATCAGTGTACACAATGAATGGCTTGCTCCAATCTGGATTCTTCAAAACAGGTGAAGACACCAGGGCTTCCTTCAATTGTTCAAAAGCTTCATGCACCTTATTTCCTCGTTCATAAGTAACACCCTTCTTCAAGAACTGGGTTAGTGGCTGTGTAATCTTTGAGAAGTTCTTGATGAACCTTCTATAGTAACCCACATGGCCTAAAAATGATCTCAACTTACTTCTATTAAGAGGAAATGGTAAATCTTTGATTTTTGAAACTTTATCAGGATCAGTACCAATACCATCTCTGGATACAACATGCCCTAACAAAACACCTTTAGAACATCCAAAGACACACTTTGTAGGGTTTAGTGAGGCTTGTGCTTCATCTAACCTTTGAAATGCTATCTCCATTTGGTGCAGGTGGTCCAACTTACTCCCATATATGTAAAAGTCATCCAGAAATACTCTGATGAAGGTCCCAATGTAGGGTTCGAACACCATATTCATCAAACGCTGGAATGTTGCTGGAGCATTACACAACCCAAAAGGCATAACTCTATAAGCAAATGTTCCCCAAGGAGTGGTGAACGTGGTCTTCAGCTGATCTTTCTCTACTATACGAACTTGGTTGTAGCCGCTATATCCATCAGCAAAACTATAGCATTCCTAGCCAGCTACTTCGTCCAAGATCTGATCTGAAAATGGAAGAGGGTAATGATCCTTCTTTGTTGCCTTATTGAGCTTCCTGTAATCAACACAAATGCGTAGCTTCCCATTATTTTTTATTGAGATCACAATGGGAGAAACCCATTCTGAATTCTCCACAGCAAATATGAATCCTACATCAAGCAACTTATCTATTTCTTCTTTTACAGTCTTGGAAAAATTAGGATTCATTCTATATGGCATTTGCTTTATGGGCTTAGCACCATCTACCAGCTCAATACAATGTTCTGCCCAACTTACTTGACGGAGTTTCTTGTAATCAAAAGTGAATAGGTGTATGTACCTTCAAAGGAGCTGGAGGTAGGATTCCTTCTCACTCTCCATCACAGCATCACCAATCTTTATTTGTTAGAGACGATCATCAACTTCTTCTTCAGATAATTTTATGGGGTCATGAGTTGGTGTGACTGGAAGGATATCCATGACTAAAACATCCACCTCACTTTCTTCATCTTCAATGTCCACTTCACTGGTACTAGAGTAATCAGAGGATGTCGAATCATCAGTTTCATCACTTGAATCCACAGGTTCTGCTTTATGATGTTGAGGGATCACGTTTATCTTCACCCTCTCTCTACCATGTCCAAGTGTCATGAAACCTTCATTCCAGTAGTTTCTTGCATGAACTCTCCTTAGCCATGGTCTTCCCAACAGCATTGGGTACGCAACAGTACCAATTTTCATCACCTGAAATTCTACCACACACATACACCCTAACAGATATTGCCACATTTGAAACTACACCTTCTGGTTAGTTTTTCCCTTATTTAATGACCTTAACATAAAGTGTTGAAGGGCGAATCAATTTTTAAAAACCCACTCCTGTCCTTTCTCGAGCATTGAGTCCAACCGTCTCGCAACTTCCCTTTCTCTCAGATAATTTTATGGGGTCATGATGTTTGTTGTGACTGAGAAAGGATATCCATAGACTAAAAACATCCACCTCACTTTTCTTCATCTTCAATGTCCACTCACTGGTACTAGAGTAATCAAGAGGATGTCGGAATCATCAGTTTCATCACTTGAATCCACAGTTCTGCTTTATTGATGTTGAGGATCACGTTTATCTTCACCCTCTCTCTACCATGTCAAGTGTCATGAAACCTTCATTCCAGTAGTTTCTTGCATAGTAACTCTCCTTAGCCATGGTTCTTCCCAAACCAAGCTTGGGTACGCAACAAGTTACCATGTTTTCATCACACTGAATTCTACACACATACAACACCCATAACGATTATTGCCACATTTTTGAAAACTACACCTTCTGGTTTAGTTTTTCCTTATTTAATGACCTTAACATTAAGTGTTGAAGGGCACGATCAATTTTTAAACCCAACATATTCATTACAGACTTGGTCATTATATTAACTGCAGCACTTCCATCAACTAAGACATCATGAATTGAAATACCATTACATAATACCTCAGCTTGTGGAGCATAGGGATCTGCCTCTGCCTCCAAAACAAGGACCTCAACCTCCTTCCTTCTTCGAGCATTGAGTCCACCTCGCAACTCCCGCCTCTTCTCAGAAGACATAGCCAAGAGTTGACCATATGTAATATTTGCAGGCCTTTTAGATAGATCTTCCAAGATGGAGTATGGTCCTTGCCCCTGTGAAATCAGAAAATCCTGCACACCCAACTTTCTTCTCCTATGTTTCTTACTAGTTTCTTCTTTCATCTTCTTAGGATCATTTTCATCTTGATTATCTTTTTCTTTCTTTCTTTTTGTTACAAACACATCTACTTCATTATTTCTGCTCTTATCTACTACATCAAAAGAATTCACATGTGTTTTTCCTTTATCATTATCTCCTTTACCAGATGTAGAAGCTCTATCTGGACAATTATACTTATAATGACCCTTTTTATAACAACCATAACAAACAACTTCAGAAATATTTCTTTTTGGACCTCTATCTCCTCCCTGAGAACTAAATTCCTTTCCTTGAAGAAGATTAATAGTTAACTGACCCATCTTTTTGAGCAAATCTTCATACTCAGTAGATGTACTAGGAGAAATATTTGTGCTCACCAGGAGTGGTTGTGGATTCTGGACCAAAGGTGCTGGTGTAGGCTCTACTTTAGTAACAATTTCTTTGGGCTCCTCTTCCATGCTTTCTTCTTGCCTTCTTGTAATCTCCTTTGCTTGTTCAATGGTGGCCGAGCGGTCATACTTCACTCGTTGTCTGATCTCTGGCTTCATCCCAAGAATGAAGTGCTTACAGAGGAGATTATCCACGCCATTCATCAATCCATCCGCTAGTCCTTCCTTCCGGATCTGGGCATCGAGCTTCCTCCTTAGCTCTAGAACACGAGCATGATAATCCCTTATCTTCTCCTTCTCTCCTTGGGATAGCTTTGTGATCTCGATCATGAGATCTGCATATTCTGTTGTTCACCAAATTCTTCAAGAAAACTTTCAGTTAATAAATCCCATGAATTTTTCACATTATCACCTAGTGTTTCAAACCACCTAAGTGCTGAACCATCTAAAAAGGTAGGAAAAAATTCAGTCCATTGTTCCCTTCTTATAAGGCCATTACAAATACAAGATCGCTTAAACTCTTAAATGAAAGAAGAAGCATCTTCATTAGATTGATCTGAAAAAATAGGAATCTTTCCCATTTTCAAAAGTAACCACCGTGAAATACCAACTCACAAGTACAATCAACAAGACTTATGTGTACAAATAATTGGAATCACTATACTTGAAAGTGACTTTACACCTTTCTACAGTAAAATAGAAATGCCCACGGTAAACTATGGTAAAACTTGACTTACTGCGGTAAAAATTGACTTTACTGTGGTAAACACTATTCACGGTAAAAAGTGAAGTTACTGCGGTAAATACTATTCACGGTAAAAAGTGACTTTACTGCGGTAAATACTATTCCAGCAAAAATGACTTTACCATGGTAATTACTATTCATGGCAAAAATGACTTTACCATGTTAATTACTATTCATGGCAAAAATGACTTTACCATGGTAACTACTATGCACAGTAAAAACAAGGTTACCCTCTAATTGATTTTTGACTAAGTGGGAATATCTCTCCAGAAAATCCACCAACGAGGAATGGTCCCGGCAACGGAACCAAAATGTCATCACCAATCCGGCACTATGATAATTCTTCACTGGGAACTCCTCGTGCTATGATTATTTACTAATGCACAGCCTTTAGTTTGGTGGATGTAATCTAGAAACAAAACAACAACATAACACAAGAATACCATCGACTATGATAAGACAGAATGATGACAAATCTAAAATATCAAAATAAATTATAATATTAACATGAAATTGTTACAATCTCACCCATGAGGTACTTCAAGTTTTATTGACTTCACTTGACTTTCACCAAGACTATGGGAGAAACTTTATAATTACACCTCTTAATGGCTTCTTCAACACACCTTTAAACTGATGGCTTCCTTCGCACACTTCCTACAATATTTCTCACTACTTCCTTCTATGCTAAATGAGGGGGGTGGCCTCTCTATTTATAGAACTTCCAGGCTTATCCATCTTATCTCTAAGATAGGATAAGAAATCCACTCTGACGAATCATATTCCATACCTTAACTCTTATCTATACATGTAAGCTTATCTGTTAAGATAAGATAAACCTTATCATTTTACATGGGTTCCACATTTTTAGACTTTTTACAAATAAAATACACAAAATATTTATGACCTCACTCCTTGTCTTTATTACCAATATAATATTTCTAATTCCTAATCATGTAGACCCTACTTCTCTAATTACCCAAACTTTGACATTTTAACATTACCGGACCACTTACGACAAATATTTACTTTTTACAACATTCCTATTGTACTTTGACTGTTACCGTACTCCACATTATTGGCGGCACCGTACTAACGGCACCGTTATCTTATATCAGACGCTACTAGGTAAGTGCACGAAGTTGGGGGGGCCAAAAAGTGGACAAAAACCTTAAAATAGATGAAACACATATATGTTTTGCTAAAACGCTCCTGCGTTTTAATTTTTTAGCTTGGTAATTACCAAACCTATAACACGTATGTGTTATAATAGAAGGAAAAACAAGTATGTGTTTTAAAGAAGGAAAAATAACATACACATTTTATCGAAATAGTCAAAACACATACACATTTTGAATAGTATAGACCAAGTATAAGATTTCTTTTATTATTTATTATAATTTTTTTATTTCTTATACTTTAAATTTATTTTAGTAAATATAAGAAATTAGGGTCACTCTACACCTGATGGAAGTGGTCTCGTAGCTCCAATAGTTATATTCTAGAAGATAGTTTTTCAAAATTTAATCTGGTCAGTACTTACTCATTTTTGAGAATTTCAACAAATGACGTCAAAATTTCAAGGTATATGTATTGTAGTAGGTATTTGTTTTGGGAAAGCATATAGTCAATTTTTTAGGTTTTTTGACCTTCTAAAATGGATTTTGGCCCTACCACTGGTTGAATTGTTACTAATTTTTAAATTTGATCCATAATTCACTTTAGTGACCATCCATGAATCAACTCTATGATACTTGTCTACTTCTTACTAAAAAGATATTCTCACTTTGTAGATAGAGTATTGTTCCCAGAATGGGATTCCTGTCCTATGGAAAAATGAGGTGAATTTAATGTGCCTCCTCCTTAAGCTGTGATAACACTACTAGGTATTGAATGAGTTGTTACAAATAGTACTTAAGTGAATTACATCAAGTGAACTCAGATGATTTCTCATTCTTAGAAAGATGGTGCTCCATATAAATATCATCCCCTCACCTTTCCTATCTCTAAAAGAATCCTTTCATGGAATCAAATTCATGATTCTCATACATGTTTTTGCTCATATGTCTCTTATGGAGATAAACAATGCCTTAATACTTCACAAATAATGGTCCTTGATAGCTCGGTGACATGAATAACTCATTTTATCTTGATCTGAAGGGTGTTCAATTAACTACAGAATGGCAAAAATGCCTTTTTAGGCCTTCAAAGGAAGTAGTCTCTCATTAAAACTAAATGAGTCAATTGATCACCTTAAACACTATTCCCTACACATGTTGAATGATCTTCTTAGGATTTCCTTTGGGCGAGGGTTTATGATTTAGGGTTTAGGGCTCAGAGTTATGGGTTTAGGGCTCAAGGTTTAGGACTCAAGGTTTTTATTTTAGGCTTTAGGTTTACTGTTTAAGGCTCATAGTTTAGATTTTAGGGTTTAGGGTTTAGGGCTCAAGGCTTAGGGTTCATGGTTTAGGGTTTAGAGTTTAAGTTTTATGGTTCATGGTTAACAGTTTAGGGTTTAGGTTTTAGGGATCAAGGTTAATGGTTTAGGGTTTAGGGGTCAAGGTTGAGGGTTTAAGGTTTAAGGGTTTAGGTATTAGGGTTGAGGGTTTAGGGAGTTGAGGGTTAAGAGTTTAGTTTTTAGGTTTTAGGATTGATGGTTTAGGGTTTAGGGTTCAAGGTTTATGGTTTTGTTTAGGGCTTATGGCTTAGGGCTTAGGGTTTAGGGCTTAGGGTTTAGGGTTTAGGGCTCAAGGTTTAGGGTTTAGGACTCACGATTTAGGGTTTAGGGTTTAGCATTTAGGGTTTAGGGTTTAGGATTTAGGTTTTAGGGGTTAAAGTTTAGGGTTTAGGGATTATGGTTTATGGTGTAGGGTGTAGGGTTTAGGGTTTAGGGCTCAGGTTTTAAGGTTTAGCGTTGAGGATTTAGGGTTTACAATTTAGGTTTTAGGAGTTAAGGTTTAAGGTTTAAATGTTAGGGTTAAGGGTTTAGGGTTTAAGGTTCAAGGTTTAAGGTTTATGGTTTAAGGGTTAGGGGTTAGGGTTTAGGGTTTAGGGTTCAAAATTTAAGGCTCATGGATTAGGCTCACCCATTCAGTCATAGTAATGTTCTATGTCTTACCCATTCTTATAAGTATTGACAAAGAGTATTCAACTAAAAAGGGTTCATCTACTTCGTAGGTAGAACATTCAAAGGGAGTCATCACAATTTGATGCCTTTCATCTACTAATATTTTAAAGGAGGGAAATGCCAATTGCATGCAAACGATTTCACTCACTCTAATGTTTTTTGTCTTACCCATTCTTATTAGTATTGACAGAGAGTATTCAACTAAAAAGGGTTCATCAACTTTGTAGGAACAAAATTCAAAGAGATTCATCAAAATTTGATGTCTTTCATCTGTTGATATTTTGAAGGAGGGAAATTCCCACCTCTCATAAACAAGGTAGTTGTAAAATAAGACTTAATGATGGTTCTAGGCACAAGACTAGGAAATATGGTCCTAAGATATTCAAAAAATGAACTCACTCATGAGACATATTGGAAATATATGAGGTTTAGGGGTTAGAGCTTAGGGTTCTTGATTTAGTGTTTAGGGTTTATGACTTAGGGCTTAAGGCTTAGGGTTTAAGGTTTAGGGTTTAGGGTTTAGGGTTTAGGGTTCAGTTTAGTGTTTAAAGTTTAAAATTTATTGTTTTTGTTTAGGTTTACTTCTTTTATTTAGGTTTAGGTCTCAGTGTTAAGGGTTTAGGGTTAAGGGTTGGGTCATAGAGTTTAGGTTTTAGGGTTTAGGTTTAGGTATTAGGGTTTAGGGTTTAGGGTTTAGGTTGTAGGGTTTAAGGTTTAAGGTTTAGGGTTTAGGGCTTAGGGCTTACTGCTTAGGGTTTAGGGTTTAGGATTTAGTGATTAGGGTTTAGAGTTTAGGGTTTAGGGGTCAGGATTTAGGTTTATGATTTAATTTTTAGGGTTTATGGGTTAGGGTTTAAGGTTTAAGGAATTTTAGGATTTAGGTCTTAAGGTTTAGGTTTACGGTTTAGGGATTAGGGCTCAGGGTTTAGGGTTTACGGGTTAGGGTGCATGGTTTAGGGTTTACGACTCAGGGTTTGTGGTTCAGAGTTACGGGTTTCAGGTTTAGGGGTTAGTTACCGGTTTAAGGTTTAGGGGTTAGAGCTCAGGGCTCTAGATTTATGGTTTAGGGCTCAGGGATTAAGGTTTAGGGTTTAAGGCTCAAGGATTAGGGTGTAGGGTTCAAGGCTTAAGGTTTAGGGTTTATGGTTTAGGGATTAGGGTTTAGGGTTCATGGTTCGTGGTTTATGGCTTAAGGTTTGGGGTTTAAAGTTACTAGTTTAAGGTTTGGGGGTTAGAGCTCGGGGCTCTAGATTTAGTATTTAGGGTTCAGGGCTTAGGGCTTATCAGGGTTTAGGGTCTAGGGTCTAGGGTTTAGGGTTTAGGATTAAGGGTTTAGGGTTTAGGGTTTAGGATTTATTACTTTTGTTTTAGGGTTTAGGGTTTGTAGTTTAGGGTTTAGGTCTCATGGTTGAGGGTTAAGGGTTTAGGTCACAGAGTTCAGAGTTTAGGGTTTAGTTTTTAGGATTTAGGGCTTAGGTTTAGGGTTTAGGGCATCATGATTTAGGGTTTAGGATTCAGTGTTTAGGGTTTAGGGTTTAGGATTTAGTTTTAGGGTTTAGGGTTTAACATTTAAGGATCACGGTTCATGGTTTATGGCTTTCATGGTTTATGGCTTAGGGTTCATGGGTAAGGCTCAATGTTTAGGGTTTAGGGATCATGGGTAAGATTTAGGCTGAATATTTAAGGTTTAGGTTTAGGGATTAAGATTTAGGGTTTAAGGTTTATGTTTTAGGTTTTAGGGTTTAGGGTTTAATGGTTTAGGGTTTAGGGTTTCGATTGTAGAATTTAAATGCTAAAACATTTAGGTTGAATGTTGAAAGCCTGAAAATTACCTATGTACTGATCAAATTATACTATAAAAAACTATCTCCTAAACTATGACTAATGGAGCTGTGAGACTAGTTCCATAAGGTGTAGAGTGATCCTAATTTCTTATATTTACATAAATAAATTTAAAGTATAAGAAATAATAAAATATAAATAATAATAAATGAAAAACTTATACTTCATACATTTATTTTTGTAAATAGAAGCATGTCAAAATCATATACAATGTTCATACTATACAGAATGGGTACGTGTTATAACACGTATGTGTTTTGTGTTTTGTCTTTTTCCAAGCCATGCCTCAAGGCTTGGGATCTAGTTTGGATCCCCAACCCTAAGGCATGGACCTGTACAAACACACCAAACAATGTTTTTTTGCAAGAAAATGTAAAAATGCCACTTCCTCTATGATAAATCAAAATAAAACAATCGATCCATTTAAAAAAAATTATACCACGACGTAGAGCAGAGTTTCTTCTTTCTAAAAATATAATTTTCCAAATTTTCTAACTAATATAAGGTTTCCATATTATTTATTTTCTAACTATGCCTTTTTATAGCTATTTTTTAAAGTTTAAATATGTCTATCTTTCATCATGTATCTTTTGTTTGGGTCATTGAAATTGAAAAAAAAATATACTAGCACAAACTAGACATAATTCTATGCATATTATAAAAAAAAAATCTAATTTTTAATATTTTTTGAGGTAGTTAGGGTGGGGGGGGGGGGGGGGGGCTGGCGTTAGCTTTTCAAAACATAAAATTTTTGTACTAGAAAAATCATAAATAAAAAAATACTCGTTAAAAAAATCTAAAAATTTTTTCTAACACAAACTAGATGCTCCTATCTATCTTTCTACCAAAGAGTTTTCAAAAATACTCAATGGTGCTAAAAAAATGGTGGGGCCACAAAAGTCACTCTATTATGTTTTTTTTTTTTTTAAAACAAGGAGCACCTATTAGTATTTTATTTGTTTGACCCACTTAAACTTATCCGTTTTCAATAAAATTTAGTAGCTTAGAAACTAGACTCAAAATGCTACGATTCATAGTTCTACAACATCTTCCAATTTTGAGTGTAACTATTTCAAAAAAAATTGTACAAGTTGAAGTTTTTTATTTTTCAGAAAAATGTGTCCACTTAAGACCCCCTTTTAGCCCCCCAACTTGGTGCACTTACCCATTGCTTGACCTCCTTGTTTTTTAGGGAGTTATTGACAATTTCAAATGTGGTAGTATTTTATCGAGTTTATAATAAAAAATTCTTCTCTATGTGGGTTTTGTATGATTCCTGCTCTTACCAGTTCATTTCTTATTGGTGAATCCCCCTGAATATTATGTTCCTATATTTTGCACATGTGATCATAAGAGAATTCATGAAATGAAACCCAAATCATTGGTCATGCCAATTTTTGTACTAATGTACTGGAAAGGGTAACAATTTTTGCCCAAAACCGAAGCGCCAAATTTTCACCTATAGTTTTGAAAATGCCACCGAGGTTTTGGCATAAATGTTTTTTTGCTTTTTCCGCAAATGAATTAATTGTCAAAAGTTTCACACATGAACTAAGGTTCATTAATAGTTGAATTGCCAAGAATGAGACTATCAGTAGATTTGACATATATAACTGTGTCATTAATAATATGACAGTCCTCTGATTCATATAATAGCATCCACCAAAGGTGATACTATCAGCATATATGACACCTTTGTACTGTATATATACATAACAAACGCCGAAAATATATAATGTATTGTTTACATAAGGTGTATATATACATGAATATATACACGTTTTGAATTTTACCGCCAATGTGATGTGTACAGAGGTGTAATATATATACAAATTTGTTACACTTCCTATATACTATGATGTGTGTGTACAGAGGCGTAATATATATGACTTTTAGTTAATACACCTGTTGCTGAAAATGAATAATATAGTGAGTATATATGTCATATAAGAATGTGACATTTCTATACGTTTGAATATATACACGCCAATGACATAGAGAGAGAGAGAGAGGTGTATCAATGCATCTAGGACACATGTCAAATGGCGCACGAGTGAGCTATATTACAATTCAAAAGTTTGAAAAATCTTGTCTATTTTTGAAACCTTCTCAAAATGCCAAATAGCATACCTTTTCAATTTCTACATACACCCTACTAGTTGTACAATTATACTACACATTGAAAAGATAAGGGTTCATACAATTAGTACTACACATGTTTATTTGTTCAATGCGTTATATTTCTATGTTAATTGCCACTTTGTTCTCCACTTGAAGGATATTTGATAAATATCATAGGAATGGCCTAAGGAGTTTCTCTAGTAGTATCACATGGTCCTAGGAATTACACAGTATGAATTTCCCTTATGCATTTCAAATGTAAACCTGCAAGGTTAAATCAAGGTTATACAAAGGACGACTCTAATCCCATCTACTTAGTAGTAGATATTATTAAGTAATTCAGTGAGCAAGGTTTTACGAAGACCATATTGATTAATAATTTCATTAAAATTGTTAAATTTGCAGTATAATTGTAATTTAGGAATATTTACTGGAAATTCAAAAGGTATTGTATTTTAGTTTGGCTATATTTCTGGTAGTGTAAATTAGTATTAATGAGTGATATACATAATCATTTGGGTTTTCATATATATCTAATATTTTAAATGGCTCTCTAAAAAATGTTTTTAATGATATAGCATGATAATGTAGTTATGATATTTAGTTCAACCTTATTTTATTTTTAGAATAATTTAATATCATGATGCAAACTATACTTCTAGCTCTGAACAATCCATACTTCTAGCTCCGGAACATTCATACTTCTAGCTTCGTACCATTCATACTTCTAGCTCTGAACCATTTCTATTATTTTTCTAATATAATTAATTTACTTGAGAAATAATAGAAATGGTCTGCAGCTAAACGTATGAATGGTCTGGAACTAAACGTATGAATGGTCCGAAGTTGGAAGTATGAATTGTCTAGAGCTGGAAGTATGAATTGTCTAAAGCTGGAACTATGAATTAGCTCTAGAAAATTAATACTTCCAGCTCAAATGAAGAACATCTCTCCATCACCTCTTCCTAATTTTCATGAATCTATGACTGAATACTCAAACACTTTCTTATTTGTATTTGATGTATTATGTAGGAGTTTTGACTACAAAAATGATGCACACAAGCTGAAGTTGGTACCTGCTACACTCAAGGATGTAGCCTTGAGATGGTTTATGGGCCTAGGAAGTAGATGAAGGAACAATTTTTGACCAAGTACCAAGACTACTACAGGCCAAGAAGCGAAGGAAGAGATGAACTCTTCAAGATGGCATAGAAGGAAGATGAGCCACTATAATATTACCTAGAGAGATTCCTATTTTTTGTTCAAAATTCAAGAAACACAAGGTTACCTTCTGACTCTCTCAAGTTAGTTTTCTTACAAGGACTCAGTGAGGAATATATGAATGTTTTGGACTTAATAGGAGCTAAAGACATTTCCAAGGCCACTTTTGAGGAAATTTGTGAAGCCTGCAGAAACTATTCTAGAGCAACCATGAAAATAATAAGAAGTGATAGATCAAAGGATGGAGCAACTGCCAAAGGAATTGGGGAAATATCTAAATTAGAAATTGTATACATGTTTAAAAACATGAAACAAGAAATAATTAATGACATGGCCACCCAGCTTGATGCTCTACATGAAAATAAGAAGAGAGAGGATGCAGAGGTAGTACTTGCAGAGTTCTTCCATTCTTGTAGAAGGAATAAAGTTGATTGCAGATGTAGGGGATTGGCCAACATTACAGAAGGAAAGGAGATTGAACCAGAGTTCAAAATGATAGAAATGGAGGATGGGCAAGTTTTCTATGTTTCCCAAAGGAAGCCATAGACGCTAAGACAAGGAGGTATGTCACAAGATCCTATGCCATCTTTTCAAAAATTGAGCTAGTAGTTCATATATGCAACCCCCACCTTGGGTTAATACTCAGCAAGGATGGGCTCCTTACCCTAGCCAATACTAGCAGGCATGGACAACCTCAGTTCTCAACCCCATAGTGGCAGCACCACCCTTATTCATGGTAAGCAACCTTGGAGAGGAGGGTATCAATGGAGCAATCAACCTCGTAACTACCAACAACCCTACCAGCAACTGCCCTATTCACAACAAAAAAACTTTGATGCCATACCTCCAATGTCTAGCTCTCAACCAAAAGCTACTCTAATTACCAACTCAACCAACAACTAACCCCAATAATAAAGTTTCTCAGCTAGCCTATAACACTGAATCAACCCAATACTCTATCTTATTCAGTTGATGTAAATAATATCCATCTCCGCTCAAGGAAGAGAACATGTGCCACTAAGTAAAACTACAATCATGGAGATAAAAAATGAACCACAATTACTGCAAGATGATCTGCAGCAAAGCTAAAAGACATTGCAAGTTGATCCGCATCAACATGAATAGAATTCCATCAAAAGTAAGATGCAATTCAATGGACATCCCATTTCCAGAAATATTGCAAGAGATAAATTCTGACCCTAAATCATATTCTAATTATAATTTTATCAATCAATTGAAGGAAATTTGTGTAAAAATTCCTACTCATTTAATCCATCAAGGATGTGTCTATTTATAACAATTTGGTCAAGGATCTATGTATAAAGAAGACAGATAGAAAAATAAAATATCCATCTATTGTACAACTCATTGAACAATTGGCTGACATCAAGCTTGAAAAATATGTGTTACCTAAGTACATAGATCCAAGCATTCCTTTGGTGAATGTTACTATCAATGGAACTATGATTAAAAAAACACCATGATTAACTTGGGGGAAGCAATCAACATCATAACCAAGCAAGTCATGGATGACCTAAAGTTGAAAGGATTGAGGTCAACAGCTATAGTATTTCAGCTAGCAGATAGATCAACAGTAAGACCTGAAGGATTCCTTGAGGACATTGTTGTGGTGGTAGACTCTTGAGAATACCCTGTGATTTTATTATCCTACAACCAAAGGTAAGTCTAGGAGGCTATCCTTTTATACTAGGAAGGTCATGGTTGGCCATTGTTGATGTATTTATAGGGTGCGGGTCTAGCAACATGATCATCTCAAATGGAAATGGTACCAAGAAACTTATAATCTACCCTCCTCCCCAAACATTGAATGATGAGGATCAAATAGCTTAGGTTGAAGAACCAGAAACTGATTAATGTTCTATCCAATAGCTAATGATGTTGGAAAATTCTTGCACTATTGAAAATCAAAAGGAAGATGTTTTTCTCTATAATATTCTACATAACAGATATGGAAGAAATGAAGAATTTGATGACATATTGAGATGTTTGAGTTATCTTTTGAACCAAGTCTTATCACAGCATAGCACCATGAGTATTCCAGGTAAGAATTGTATTTTTCACCAACTTCTTCGTCATGACTACATATTAAATTCTTTTTGTAACAACGTGTTCAACTTTAGACCTCTCCAAGCAAGTAGAAATAACACTGGGGAGGCCATTAAATGTAAGGAAGATGTTAAATATACAACAAGAGTAATTGTTGATTGCTCTTCTTCAAAAACATAAAATAGCATTTTCTTGGGATTGTAGTGATATGTGTGGGATTCATCCTAGGATTTTTACTCACAAAATTAATATTAAATAATAATGTAAACCAATCAGACAGTCACAGAAGCGGATGAACCCAACAGTGAAAGAAATTGTGAAGGCTAAACTACAGAAGTTACTAGATTTTTTATTCATATACCCCATATCAAATAGCCAGTGGGTATCATTTCTAGTAATTGTACCAAATTACTATGGGAAATGGAAAATCTATGTGGATTAGAGATAACTGAATTTATCTACAAAGAAATATCACTTACCATTTCCCTTCATTGATCAGGAGTTTGATACCCTAGCTAGTAAAAAGTACTTCTCCTTTCTTGATGGATACAATGGCAACAATTAAATATAGATTGCACCAAATGACCAAGATAAGACTACATTCACATGTCCATGGGAGACATTTTCCTATTCAATTCTCCCATTTGGCTTGTGTAATGCACCTGCCACATTCCAAAGGGTGGTCCTGAGTATCTTCTCTGATTTGACAAATGACTGTATAGAAGTCTATATGGATGACTTCACTGTTCATGGCAGTACTTTTTATAAGGCTATGTAAAATCTGGATAAGGTCTTAAGAAGATGCAAGGATCAAAAATTTTCTTTGATCAATGAGAAGTGTCTATATGATGATGTCAAAGGGTATAGTGTTGGGGCACTACCTTTCCTCAACAGGAATTCAAGTAGATCTAGAAAAAGTATCCTATCATAGTCAAGCTACCCACACCAAGAAAACAAAAAGATGTTAGAATATTTTTAGGTCATGTTTAGATATTACAGAAGGTTTATACAATACTTCAGCAAAATTGCAGCACTACTTTTTGTATTGTTAGGAAAGGATGTTGATTTTGTATGGATTGAAAGATGTGAAATTGATTTTCAAACTTTAAATAAGATGTTAACTATTACTCCTGTGTTGAGAGGACCTAACTGGAACCTACCTTTTCACATCCACATAGATACATTAGATCATGTTATTGGAGTTTTCCTAGGTCAAAAATATGGTAGTCTGAATTATGCAATATACTATGTTAGTAAGAATTTGCAGCATGCAGAATTGAACTATACAGTGATAGAAAAAGAGTTCATGGCAGTAGTATATTCCATAAACAAATTCAAACATTATATCACATGATATCTAGTGTTTATTCACATTGATCATGTCTGTCAATCAAGTATCTAGTAAACAAACCAATAGTAAGTATAGAATCATAATATGGTTGAGTCTTATTGCAATAATTTGATATCACCATAGTGGAAAAGCTTGACAAAGATAATGTGGTGGAATATTTCCTCTTCAATAATGGAGACCAATAATGAAGAGAAATTAGTTGATGATTCATTTCTAGATGAGCACTTGTTTTCTATTTCTACAAGAACACCCTGGTATGCAAACATAGCCAACTACTTGGTCTCACGTAAAACACCTCCACATTTTTAATCTTCTGAGAAAAGGCATTTAGTTGAAAAGAGTTTACCCTTTTCTTGGATAGTTGGACTTCTCTTTTATACAGATTCAAAATCAAGTAATGAGAAGTGTATAGATGATGAGGAGATATTTGATGTCCTCAAAGCCTACCACAATGAACCTTGTGGAGGTAATTTTTTTGCAAAGAGAACAGCATAGAAGGTGTTGACTACTCGGCTACTATTGGTTGAACTTTACATACAAGATGCAACATTATACACTAAGAGATGTGACAAATGCCAAATAATTGGCTAGCCCACTAAGTCTAATGAGATGAAATTGCAACCTCAATTAGTTTCTGCAACCTTTTGATAAGTTGGGCTTATATTTTGTTGGCCCTATAGACCCTCCATCTCAGCAGAAAGAGTATATATCGGTCTGCATAAATTACCTAACCAAGTGGACATGAGGTAAAATCATTTCCAAACTAGAAAAGTGAAAAGGTAGCTAAATTCATGTATGAGAACATCTTTACCAAATATAGAATCCCAAGGGAGATTGTAATAGACCAAGGTACACATTTTATTGTTGATGTAATTGTTGATTTGGTTAGTGAATATGAAATCAAGCATAGGAAGTCTACACCATACCATCCCCAGTCTAATGGCCAAGTAGAGGTTACAAATAGAGAGATAGAAGTCATATTGACAAAGACTATAGCACTCCACAGGAGAGATTGGGAAGATAGGACTTCCAGTAAGCAGTCTGATGCATTCAATACAACATGGAAGACCACAACTGGCTTCACACCATTTGAACTACTATATGGAAAGACTATTGTGTTACCAATAGAATTTGAGCATAAAACATTCAGGACTGCACTTGAGATGGGAATAGACTTATCAGAAATCTCAGAGACAAAGAATTATCCAACTCAATGAGTTGGATGAATTGAGAAAGCAAGCAAGTTCATAACACAGAGGGTAGTGCAAAAATAAAGAATCAAATGGATCATGATCGGTATATTAAAACAAAATATTTTTAGGAAGGTGACTGGGCACTTTTGTTTGACTCAAAATACAAGGATCACATAGGAAATCTCATAACAAGGTGGCTAGGCTGCTATGAAATAGATAAAATATTCCCTAATGGATATTGTGAAGCTTACTACTATTGATCATGTGAGATTCAAGTTGTTAGTGAATGGCCACAGGTTAAGATTGTATAAAAATATCAGTTGATAAAGGCTCATTTATGGATTTTTTTAAAGGAGATTAGAGAAGAATGGAGAAAGAAACATCAGAATTAACCTCAAGAGGTTGATCCTATTGGCTCACCTTCTAGGATTGTAGAGAATTGATGAGATGTCAGTAGCCTTGGATCATTCAACTTGCTAAATATTCCAAGGCCAAATAAAAGTGTTGGGATCTACCTTTTTGGGTGATCATCAACACTTTATAACCCATTTTCTTTATAAAGTTTTTGTTTTACAAGTCTTATTGACATGTGATTGCAAGAAGGCATGATATCCATCACAAGGAGAGAGTGCAATGACCAAAGGTTCAACTTGCAGCCACAAGAAAGAAGATCTTGTTTGTTTGTAGCATTTGCAAGAACTCGTGATTACATAACAAGCATCAAGGAAGCATGTGCATGTGGATTATGTATAAAGAACGACTGGACACCCCAACCAATTAGATTTCCCTCTCTGGGAAACATCTTTTTACAGTAAGGAGTAGTCAACACAAGTTAAGTCCACATCTGCAGCATTGAAGAGCACTTGCATGCAGCCAAGACTCTAGTTCAATAAATCATGCACATCCATCATTGCAAGTAACAACAAGATAAGTGCATGCATCTATTACTTTAATAAAGTATGATTCAGATTAATTATATTTAATTATGATTTATGCCAAGTCATAAATACTATCACCCTTTCAACTATGATGTCTCCACCTAAGCCATCCACATAAGCCAACGTGTCACATCATTATGCTTCATATGCTCAATGTTTTCAAATCCATTAATGATTAATCACCCCTAAATTTATTTCTTGTCCCCTTGGTAATAAAGTTCAAATCGATGAAAATCCATCAACACAATTCATTTGTGCAAAGTTCTTTCAAAGTAAAATTGTGTTGTTACGTATTACACCCGGGAGAGGTTGTGTATCCACCATGGGATGTGACTTGACCAGACATGAACCTTCTGTGTATTTACAACTCCTAAATCATCTTGAAATTGTACAGTACTTTTGAGTATCATGGATGGATGGAATATATCAACAAGTTTCAAGGTTTTGATGAGGCAATTGTAACAGAATTTGCAAATACCTTGAATGACGGAAAGGCAAGAGTAAAATGGTTAACCATAAGGGTAAGTGATGAAATTTTGGCAGAGGTTATTGGTTTACCATCTCATGGAGAGCCATTTCCAGAAAAATCCAACCCAGAAGTGAAGAGAAGAGAATTTGTAGACAATGATGATGAATTCATCTCAGACCACCAAGGTACATTAGAACATCTCTCAAACCCTTACGGCACAAATACCAATTTTTTATTCAATACTTTACTTGTGAAGGGAGGTATTCACGATTAAATACAGTGCATTTAAAATTGTTGAACCATTTGAAAAACAATCATCAAGTAAATGTCATCAAATTTCTTGCATGAAATGACTTAAGAAAATGAGCAAAGAGGTTCATAGGGGTAGGGCATCACTGTCTCATAACCCTAGTGGTTAAACACACTTTGCAGAGAGATCACCCTCTAGATATCATGGGATGACTTCGTAAGGGAGCCATATTGAAATTTGTAAAGAAACAGTTTGGAAAAAGAGAAAGAGTACTAAAATTTCTTCTACACATATGTCAGAGGTTGCACCATCCTCTTCCCAACCTCAAAAACCCACAAATTCTGAAATTCTTCCTACCACTGAAGAAACACCTGTACCTATTTCACCAGAAAGAATTTTTGTTGCTGAAATTTTGTTGGAATTTTCCTCCCCTGAAACCTCCACTTCTAAAACCAAAGGAAACTTCTACTCATTCTTCTCCCAAAAAAACTATGAAGCTCCCATAGGCTTAGGACAAAGGAGGACAAAAACCTCCAGTTCTAAAGACAATCTCAACCCATCTCACTGGATAGTGATTTGGAAGTTGAGCCTGAACCATTGGAAGAAGAGGCTAGAGATATTGTTCCAACAGTAACTCAAGATCCAAAGTATCATGAAGAACCAATGGAAGGATAAGCAGAGCAAGATCAACATGAGGGGATAATTTCATGAAGTAGAGAGTCAAGAAGAGAGGCAAGTAGAAGGGGCAATGGAAGGAGGAAATGAACAAGAACAAATAACTACAGAGGATGTCAGTAAACCAGTCATTGAGGAGGTATTTCAACAATAACAAAATAATGATTCTGCAAGAATAAATGTAGAACAAATACAAACCCAAATTATTATTCATGAAATCATAAGGGAACCTGAAAAACCATCTTGCAGTGAGATGGGAACACAGACTATGGGGCCCAATATTGACAATCATGATGCTTCAATTGGATGCCTACATTAACATGAATTAAGATGAAATGGTACAAGGAGATAAGGAAGACCTCATCTCTCAAGCATAAAAAGGAAATGGAAGACAAAGATAAAGAGATTAAGAGGCTAAAACAAAAACAAGAGGAAACATTGCAAGTTGCATTGGAAATGTTGAGTTGCAAACCCCCATCAAGTGTTTATGCAATATATCTAAAAGAGAAGATGTTGCACCATAAGTTTATTTGCATCAATTTTGATATGATATATGACATTAGATCAGCTGGAGAAATTCTTTACTTTGTATCAGAATAGTACACATGAACTCCAGAATTTGATGTGTGAACTTTATTTGCATAACTATGCCCTTCTATATGACAGAGATTGGATCCAAATTCTGTATATTGGAGATGTAAAGGTTAAGGCCCTATGTTCTTATTTCTCAAATGAATTAGAGAGAGCTAAGAAAATGGAGGAATATAGACATCTGGAAAAGGTTACACCACTGTATATCAGGGCTGGGAAAACAACAACTGAATAAATTATAGAACAATATGACAATTATATGGAAGTGGATGAAATCAAAGACAGAGTGTTGCAAATGAGAATAGAAGCACACGTAGAAGTCAGGAACATGATCAGGGAACATGGAATTCAGGTTATAACAGGCATGCTAAATCAAATGGAATGAGTTATCCCATGCACTCCAGAGGAAAGAAATGCACTCATATCCTAACATACTTCAAACTTTTCCAGGGTAAATAAGTATATTGAAATAGCTAATGAATGTGAGGATGAGTGATTTTATTATAGCTTATCATCCTCCAATATTTCACTTCCCAATTCCACCTTAGAAAGGAAATTTTCCAATTAATCAAAGAGTACAAGATAGATTATGGGACAGATTCATGAGGAATGGTGGATATTTCTTATTAGAAAAGAGGGAATAGACACACCATAGATTTCAGGAAAGAGTGCAGTTTCTAGCAAGAGAAGATATGAAGCTCTTGAATGAGGACATTCAAACATTTAAGCCTGGGGGTGTGATGAGTTATATAAATTACTTTCATAACAACTCATCTTTTGTATTTTGATAAGGCTATTGTAAACCATGTCTATGTATTTCCAAGGAACATTGTTGAACATCACCATCACAACCATGAACTTTTGGCATAATGATTAATTAATATAGTTATGTCTAATTGTCTTTATTTTATGATATTATGTGTGTATTTATTCTTGTTATTCCAATAAATTGTTTGGATGATTATATGTGTTGATGTCCACTTATTGTTTGTAAATAATTTTCCATATGCAGCGAAGGAACCTTGTCTGCGCAGCAACTCATCCTGCAGCCAAAGAACTTATCTGTAACAACTCGTTTACAGCATAAGAAAATCATTCACAGTAAAGATCCCATGCATTTATGAAGATCTTTTGAAACATGGAGTTATGGAACTCAAGTCCTTACACGCCATTGGAGAAGCAGTTACAAAAAGAACGTGGAAAACTGGGAAACAAATCAATCTTTGATTTGGTCATGATAAAGAATTGAATTAGATTAACACTGGTTTGATTCATGAAGAACTGATTATTAGAATAACACTTGTGTATTTCAAACATGTGTCGAATATCTCACTTGTTATGTTGAAGATATTTTACTTGTTATTTTGTATTATTATTCTTCTCACATGTTATAAATGATAAGGTATAAAGGAAAGGGTTGGTGCCTTGTAATAGGGCAAGGAAGTAAGAGAGTAAGTTAGAGAGTCAGATTTGGAATTAGAGAACAGAGATCACTTTAATATTTTGTTCCTAGATGTAATGTTTTTTGAAAATCAATAAAGGAATTTGAGTTATGTTATTTAGTTTTTATTCACGGAGTTAGGAAGGGATTAGCACCCAAGTCAGGGCCCACTTGAGGTTTGCTACATCCCCTCCATTATTTTATTTCATGCCATATTTACTTAGGAAGAATTTTCTTTATGAGTCTGTAACTTTATTTCAGTGATAAGCATTTAGCAGTCGTTCATTTCCAAGTCTAGGTTTTATTTTTCTTTCAGCATTGTTATATGACAGTTATTTCCTTTCCAACCTCCTAGATCAACTATAATTGTGCATAAATCACTGGCAATATTTAAAGTCTACACTCTGTGGTTTGATAATTAAATGAATTAACTTAATGTATAGCATATTAATTGTTGCAAGTTGATTTGTACCACCACAAGGAATGAGAAATATTATTGTATGAGAATGAATAGAATGGCCATATGTCCATTCTCATTCAGGTTAAATATAAAATAAATGAGAAATATGATTATATGAGAATGAATATGAATGGGTAGATGTTCATTATCATATAACAGGAAATGATTAGAATGGGCATATGCTCCATTTTGAACATTTCGGGAAATATAGAAATGAATGAAAAATATGATTGTATGAGAATTAATTAGAATGGTACAGATGTTCATTCCCATTATAAAGTAAATTATATGGAATGAATGATAAATGATTATTGTATGAGAATAGAATAGAATAGGAAAGATGTCCATTCTCATATTATAGGAAATGATTAGAATGGGCATATACCTATTCAAAACATTAAGGTAACATAGAATGAAATGAGAAAGATGATTGTATGTGAGTGTTATAGAATAGGACTTATGCCCATTCTCATTCAAGTTACAATATATAAGGAATGAGAAAGATGGTTGTATGAGATTGAATAGAATGGGACATATGTCCATTCTCATTCAGGTTAAATATGAGAATAAATGAGAAATATGATTATATGAGAATGAATGGAATGAGCAAACTTTCCATTCTCAGTATTATAGGAAATGATTATACAGGGCATATGTCCATTCTATACATTCAAGTAATTTATAAATAAGGACATTATAAATTCTATGATTATATGAGAGTGATTTAGAATATGTAGCATATGCTCATTTTCATAAAGGCAATCATAGATTTCTCATGAGAAAGATGATTACATGAGAATGATTTAGAATGGACAGATGTCCATTCTCATCATTATAGGATAATTCTTATAATGAGACATATACCCATTCTAAAAATTTATGCAATCATAGAATTATTTGAGAAAGATGATGGTATGATAGTGTTTACGAGAATTGACGTATGTCCATTCTCATTAAATCTCATACTATCATATTCTCATGAGAAAGATGATTATATGAAAAGGAATAGAATGGGACAGATGCCCATTCTAATTATTTCCTATAATATGAGAATGGATTCTCATTCTTTAAATATTATCCTGTATGAGAGTGGACATTTTTCCATTCTATTCATTCTCAAATAATCATCTTTCTCATTATCATATTATATTTACTTAATGTTAAAAATATACAATAGGAAGATGTCCATTCTCATAAAGGAAATATAGGAGGAATGAGAAAGATGATTATATGAGATGAATAGAATAGCCAGATGTTCATTCTTAGGTTACTTGAAATGATTAGAATGAGAATATGTCCATTTTGAACATTCAAGAAATATACAAGGAGTGAGAAAGATGATTGTAATAATGGGAAGATGTTCATTCTCATTCAGGTTAAATATAGAAGCAATGAGAAAGATGATTGTATGCCAATGAATAGAATTAGTAGATGTCCATTCTCAGATTATAGGAAATGAGTAGAATGGGCATATGTCCATTCTGAACATTCAATAAATATAGAATGAATTAGAAATTCTATGATTGTATAAGAATGAATAAAATAGGTAGATGTCCATTCTCGTAAAGACAATATAGAAGGAATGAGAAAAATGGTTATATGAGAATGAATAGAATGGGAAGATGTTTAGTCTCATATTGCTTGAAATGATTAGAATGGGCATATGTCCATTCTTGATTTTCTTGAAATTATTAGAATGGGCATATGTCCATTCTAAGCATTCAAGAAATATAGAAGGAAAGCGAAAAATGGTTGTATGAGAATAAATATAACGGGTAGATGTCCATTCTCATAAAGGAAATATAAAAGGAATGAGAATGATGGTTGTATGAGAATGAATAGAATGGGAATATTTCCATTCTCATAAAGGCAATATATAAGGAATGAAAAAGATGATTGTATGAGAATGAATAGAATGGGAAAATGTCCATTCTCATTTAGGTGATATAGACTAAATGAGAAATATGATTGTTTGAGAATGAATAGAATGGGTAGATGTCCATTCTCTCATTATAGGAAATGATTAGAATGGGCATATGCCCATTCAAGTAATATAGAATGAATGAGAAAGATAATTGAATGAGAATGAATAGAACAGACAGATGTCCATAATCATATTAAAGGTAATTAGAAGGAATTAGAAAGATGATTTTCTGAGAATGAATAGAATGGGAAGATGTCCATTCTCATTTAGGTAATATAGACTGAGTGAGAAATATGATTGTGTGAGAATGAATAGAACATGGGCAGATAACCTTTCTCATATTATAGGAAATTATTAGAATGGGCATATGTCCATTCTGAACATTCAGAAAATATAAAATGAATGATCAAGATGATTGTATGAGAGTATTTAGAATTGGTATAATATGGCCCATTCTCATAAAGGAAATATAGAGGGAATGAGAAAGATGATTGTATGAGAATGAATAGAAAGGGAAGATGTCCATTCTCGTTCATGTAATATATAATGAATGAGACGAATATGATTGTATGAGATATTATGAATAGAATTAGGAGATGTTCATTCTCATATTATAGGAAACAATTAGAATGGGCATATGCCAATTCTGAAGATTCAAGTAATTTAGAATGAATGAAAAAGATGATTGTAAGAGAGTGTTTAGAATTGGCATATGCTCATTCTCATAAAGGCAATAAATATAGAAGGAATGAGAATTAGATGATTATATGGGAATGAATAGAATCATTTGATGTCCTTTCTCATATATTGGCAATGATTAGAAAGGGCATATGCCCATTTTGAACATTTAAGTAATATATAATGAATGAGAAAGATGATTATATGAGATTGTTTAGAATGGGCAGATGTCCATTCTCATATTATAAGAAATGATTAGAATGGGCATATGCACATTATGAACATTAAAGTAATATATAATGAACGAGAAATATGATTGTATAAGAGTGTTTAGAATGGTCAGATGTTCATTCTCATATTATACGCAATGATTATAATGGGCATTTACCTTTTTTTAACATTTAGGAAAATTAATATAGAATGAATGAGAAAGATGATTGTATGAGAATGAATAGAATGTGAAGACGTTCAGTCTATTTCAAGAAAATTATATAGAATGAATGAGAAAGATGATTGTATGAGAATAAATAGAATGAGAAAATGTCCATTCTCATATTATAGGAAATATAATTCATTCTCCATCAAAATCATATTGTGGCCTTCTAGCTCAACCAAGCATATGTATAACATAAATGGACTAAGCTCAGTCCATGCATCTTTCTCACTATTGTAAATTTGGGTTCCTTTTATTATAATATTATGACCAGGTAAATTTACTCCCCAAGAGAGAGTGGTAGTTGATGCTACAAATTAGATATGCCCATCAACAAAAATTTCTTCTATTAGTGTCCTATCTCTCCTCGTCATCCATGCATGATGAATTGAAAATCCATAAGGTAAAAGGTCTCTTAGATCATCACTTTTCACTGATTCCATTTCTATTTGAAGAATTTAGCAGCTAGCACTATCTTCCTTAAGACATTGTCCAAGGGTGTCATTTGCAAGAGTTGGGTCCCTTATAGTATGAGTTATCTTTGTTGTTTCTTTCCTAGAATGAACAAATATCAAGAATTGATACTTACTAGAAACCATCATCACTTTTTGATAACAAACGTCATTTATCATATTGTTCTCCACATCTCGATCATCGCCCTCTTCTAGTTTCTTCAAAATATCTTCAATAAGTCTTTGGCTATGATGAGGGTCAATCGCAACAAAATCCTGCGAGATTTTGCATTGAAGCCAATAAGCATCTAAGGCCTGGACATTCAATCCCTCGTCTATTTTTTTCATGTCATTTCTCATCAATACTACCCATTTACATAGCTTTTGACTTGTTGGTATCCTACCCATCATCATCATCCTCGACATCACTATCTCCTTGCACTTGATATGAATCATTTTCATCATTCTCTTCCTCCTCAAACTCAACAGCAACATTGGTATCATCATCAAGGGTATACCCAACACCTTCTCCTATACATGTACCTATATCTCATGCATCCTAGTAATTCAGTAATAAGCTTTCTAGTCTAAACAAGTTGACAATCCTAGGTATTCTCAATTTTCCTATCCTTCCTAGAAACAATGTTTTTCAACATTGATCGTCTATTCTCATGCAGAAGATGATTTGATCAATAATCAAAAGTTCCACAAGCTATTATCCATTTCTATATCCTCATGTCATGGGTAGACTCCTGCAAACTACTTAATACCTCTACGGATCTTAATCTACCATAGACACACTTAAGCCATTCCAAACCTGCAAAGCACTAAAAATGACCTTCGCATGTGACTTTGCACTACCAGCATAACACATGAACTGTTGGTGTAGGCCTTTTTCCCACTGGGTTTTTCCTACATGGCTCTTTATGCTTGTTTAGGGTCTTAGAGGTCATTTGGGTCATTTGGGAAGACTAGTCCCCACATTCACTAGAATGTGGGGCCTCTATCTCTCTCCCTCCGATATATGTAACCTCTCTCTTTGGGTTTATTATTCTTAATGATATGGAATATTCCATTATTTTCTCTCTTCCTTTGCAATATTATCTAATGTTTGATTTCATTTACCAGCAACTTCATTGTGATGTGCACTTGCTTGGCTCGTGAGATCACTCCATCTTCCATCATGTGCATTCATTGATATGGTGATCCTGGCTACAACTCTTTCATGGTATCAGAGCTTCTAGATCTCTGATGAAAAATGAATGCACGAGAAATTGTAGAAATCAAAATAACTAACAATAAGATGCAATATGATCAAAACTCACAAGGCACGAATGGCTCCAAATTAACACAATGCTCCATATTCACCATGAAAGAGTTGTAGCCGGGATCAACGAATGCGCATAATGGAAGATGGAGTGATCTCACGAGTCAAGCAAGTGCACATCACAATGAAGTTGCTGGTAAATGAAATCAAGCATCAGATAATATTACAAAGGAAGAGAGAAAATAATGGAATACTCCATATCATTCAGAATAATAAACACAAAGGGATAGGTTACATTTATAGGAGGGAGAGAGATAGAGGCCCCACATTCCAGTGAATGTGGAACTAATCTTCCCAAATGACCCAAATGACCTCTAAGACCCTAAGCAAGCATTAAGAACCATGTAGGAAAAACCCAATGGGAAAAAGGCCTACACCAACACCCCCCCCTTAAACATAGCTTAGGTGGGCTAGAGAATTGGGTCCCAACAACGAGGCCTGATGAGGTACCCAATTACATAGTGATGATCCCCAGTATCCTACAAAATATGAAGGATGTGTGTGCCTGCAAAAAGAACATAGAGAAGGAAAGTGCATAATCTCAGATGGTGAATGTTGTAGTAGATCCCTCTGCAACAAATCGTGTCTCTTCCTTTCAGAAGAAATAAACCCCAAGCAATCAAACTATTGAATTCCCACTCAAGTGGAATATAGGTAGGAATCAAGATGTATATCTCTAAAAAATGCTCAATTGTCTTCCTGCTAGTGCTCGAATGTGTCAAAGTTTGTATCATAAGACAAACTATAAAAGATGGAAATGATGAAGCATACAATGAAGGGAAGAGAGCACCCAGAGAAGAAGATAGGCATGGAATATTCATTGAAAGAATGTCCATGGGAAGAGGAGAGCAAGGGTCAACAATCGTCGAAACTGAATACTGGTCTACAGATGAAGCACTCAGATTTTTAAGATGAATATCAATAGGAACACATGTGTCATCAAAGCTCTCAATAAGTGTACTCTCACTGGAAACAGTAAATTCCTCCAAAATGCAAGTATGTGAAGTCTCTGGAAGAGCAACAATCTACACAGGAACGGATGTAGAATCTGTAACAAGACAACTAAGGTCTAGCACAATCTTGTCTTGTAGTGGGGGCTCAATAAAAGAAAGAGCATTGTCCACCATGGATGTGTCATCATAAGAAATAGAAACATGAGGAGAGATTACAACAGTATCAAAAGAGATGATAGAAGGGGGAGGAGGAGGTGTAATATAAGTCACTGTAGAATCCCCGATAAAACTCTGAAGTGTGCTCCAAACAATAAAGGGACACACAATGTGCTCCACATGGTGGTGTAGATCTTATGAAACATGTTGCGATGTCACTGGAATTAGCCCAATCGTTGTATCAATGTGGGTCAATAGGAGTAGGAATTTGTCCATATAAGAATGGAATAAGTTCTTGATCCGTGAGTGAGTGTTCCATGTACGACCGCCATGAAGCATAATTGGTCTTCCCTAGAAGAAGCACTGGATTTGAATCAACTCTCCTCCTCTGGAGTCTCTCAAATAGATTCGTCGTGACCGAGAGAAGACACCAATGAAATGTAAAAATAAGTGGCACAAATCACAATGATCCCCCAATACACACTCATGAATGGGACATCAGGCACAGCCGAGAATGCGTCAAAATGAGAAATCAGTACAATAAATACAAAGTATAGACAACCCCCCTTTAAAAAGGTGGAACTTTATAACTTAGTGTGAAAAGTACAAATCCTGAGTGAATTTTTCGAGAACTCCCCAAAAATGTGGAACTTTATAAAGTAATGTGTTTATAAAAATAAATGAATCCATCATGTAGAGTACAAGAAAACATGCACTTTTGACCAAAACAGTGCTCAAATCCAAGCTACCGATCAAAAGTTATAGCAAATACAATTTCCCATAAATAATGGCTTATTTAATTAAAATTTTGCAAACTAATTTAAAAAAATGCCACAAATGAGAGGAAATGGTGTCGTGCTTATACTCGTTGGAACCGAGATGGACTGATGAACACAATGGTTTAATTTGTGAGGGGGAATTGGCCTCTTGCCAACCCGGGCCTCACCCTTCGTCTTTGTCAGGCAAAGCTACAACTTTAAAAACCATTTAATTCTCCCTTAGTGTATTTTCCAAAAAACTAAATTGCATCCAAAAAATGAATAATACAAATTTTTGGACAATTTAAAAGTCAAGTTGGAAAATAAGAGCAACTTGTTCACCTTATTAGTGGAGGGGTCCACAAAAGGAAAAAAGCATATAGCTGATTTAGGGTTAATAAAACCTAAAATAACATTATACTTTGTTGCTAATGTTTGTTGTTGCTGAGCACGGCCATCCAAAGAAAATATTTACAACTCCATCCAAAGGCTTGAAGAAAACTAGATTGGAGATTTAGATCTGATTTTAACACACCACGAACAGATCTAAACCATGTCGAGGTGTTGTTTGTAGGTCTAAGGCATTTGTTTGGATGTCTAAGGCGTTTTTTGGTCTGAAGCATTTTTTGCATGTTCCAATCCAAAAAAGGAGTGTACATGCTATAAACTTCCTCCACAGGATTTTATTCACCCTCCAACACTGTTTTGTTGAGCAAATGAGCAAAAAACGTGGCTACAAACTGCAAAAATGCCCTCAAAAAGAAAAAAACCTCCCTCCAAATTCAAATCTAGATTTTAGCAAAAAAAATCATCTCATCCAAAAGAATGGCACCCAAATCTGCAAAAGAAGATTGTACCAATGCAAACCAGACAAAACCAAGCAAATACACAACCAGCGCCAAAGTTATTGTAAACACTAAGGGCCCACATATCTGAATATTTCTCTCAAAAATTCCTTTGATAAGATAATATCAAATCTCAAGATTCCATAAAAAAATTACAACAAATAACCAACCAGACAATCATGAACACCGATTGGCACTCTGATACCAAGAAAGATTTTTTGGATCTCTGATGAAAAACAAATGCACGAGCAATTGCAGAAATTGAAATAACTAACAATAAAATGCAATATGATCAAAACTCACAAGGCATGAATGACTCCAAATCAACACAATGCTCCATATTCCCCATAAGATAGATTGATGCAAGTCAAGTACATATAGGTGGCGAAAGTGCAACATTTTCCTAGATCAATCAGAAATAAATCTCACTAACTGATATTAGAAGTAGAGTTGACTCCACACAACTAGTGACCTGACTGAACAAAATTGGTAAGCTAACTTAACCTAACTGGTAAGCTAACTCAACACAACTACTACAGTTAAGCAATCATATCCCATGAGTGTAGGAAAGCTCCAAGTAAATAAAAAAATATAAGGAAAATAAATATCCTACACTAACATGAACTTCTGCAGGTGACTTAGAATTTCGCAGAACTATTCAATACCTCCACGGCTTAGTTAGGATTTGTTTACGTAGATGACGAAAGAATATATAAAGAAATAATGGGAAGAAAGAATGTTTGAATGGACAAATGCCAATTCTATATGTTTTATTTACGAGAATTCTCAGAATGGGTAGATGTCAATTCTCATTACATGTATTAGATTTGGCATTTTCCCATTCTATACATTTGCTTTTATAAGAATGGTTAGAATTGGTAGTCTTTTAAATACGTGTTTTTGCTATAAAAAAATAGTAAAAATGGCTCTTCTTACCACTACCCCATACAAATAAACTTCATTTATAGATGGTGTCAATGATTTGGAAAGGAGGGATGAGTAATGGCTTGTGGAAGTTCACAGTCCAGAAAATTATCACAATGATATGTGGTTGTTTCATTCTTTAGTTGGCAAACATCAACAGATTGGCATTTTGTTGAGCATAAATATATATCTATTTTAGTGTATGTGTTCAAGTTAAATATATAAATAGCAATGAAAGAACATGCTCAATACTGCAAATGGAGTTACAGGTTGCATTATATAAAAAAGTGGCATGGAATGATCTACAAAACATCACAAAGATTCATGTTATAGTTATGGTTGGAAAATGGAGCCATATATTGAGGGGGACATGACTAGTGTACAAGATAGTCAAAATATTTGTGTTGCAATTGTAAGTACATTTTAATAACTTTATCAATATGCCTTTACTTCATTTATTGCCCACTTCCTGAATATGGATTAAAAAATTGGGCAAAAAAACTTACATTCTAAAATGTTTACAATGTTAAGAAGACAAAAAGTGTCTAAAATGGAAAAAGATACTTTAGTATCACACTTCCAATCTAGCTCAAGGGTTCTTCAAAGGAGAAATCTCTATTAAAAAAAGTGAATCTATAACATCTCAAGAGATTCATTTTTTTTTATTTAATGAAAAATCAATCAAGATTGATGTTGGGCGATGCCACCAAGCTCCTCCATTATACCAATACCAGACACTTGACTCAGCAAGTGTTAGTCTTCTTGTTAACTCTATGTCATGTAACCATGTGCCTCTTCAATGGGATGCAATATTGTTTTCCTTCACAAAAAAGTAACTAGATACATTTTTAGATTGAGTTTGAACATGAAATACAATATAATAAAATTCAATTTTACATTATTGATGGGCAACACATGATTGCAACTCTGAAAATTATCTTGGGAGATCCTGATTTTGAATATGTTCATGATAGAATAAAATAAAGGTCAACTCATATTCTATCTTCTAGAGCAACAGCAAAGAAAATAATCAACATTTGCAAATAGCATAATATGGCCAATAAAACATGGGTCCGAACAGCGTTTATTGATTATTTGTACAAATGCAAGTCAAGGTCAATCCTAGAAAAGATACCACAATGTGGTGGTTCTAGCCATGAAAAGTCAAAAAATTGGAAGGTATTTATATTTTTTACTTCATTTTATTACACATAGAAATGAACTAAATATAATTTTAGATCTTCTTGTATAACATGTGACTCATAAAATTTATTTTTTATGTTCACATACAGTCGTTTGAAAGGTAGTGTCTAAATATTTTTGAGATGAAAAAGGTAGATAACTTGACCGATAAGTTTTCATTATGTGCTCTTCCAAATGAAATTTGGGACAAATGAGTATTGTTTTTTAGTTGTATGCTAATGATGGGTTTTCATGTTGTCCAAAGAAAGCTATTGGCCCTGATTTCAAGATAAATTCATTATGTTAGCTTACAACCTGTCTTTTTAGAGGCACAAAAAGTATGACAAATGAAGAATTAGACTTGCTTGTAGATAAATGTATTTGTGGTGAAGTTTGGTTTAAAACAAAATTTGGTGTGGACACAATAGCTTTAGACAGCTATTGCAAAATAGTAAAAGATAAAAGATGCACAAGAGAAAAAGTAATATCATATATGCAAATAAAAGTTCCAAAACAAATTTCTCTTATCTAGGATATATTGTAACCAATGTGATTGAGAAGTTTGAAATGCATTACACTCATTTCTCTCAACTCTGTCAAGATTTTGTAGAAGACTAGAAAAAAAGAAAAGGAAAGTTATTCAATCATGGAAAGGGAGTCAAGGAGATGAGATAAATTATTCAAATAATGTTATTGATCTCCTCGAATTATATGTATCTTCCATTAATAGCAATTCACAACCAAGAGAACCAGATACGTATGAGTTTACATGTTAATGTTATTATCCTTGTTTGCTAAGCAGAACATAGGGAGGTTTAGAAAGCCATATGTCTCCACTTAGTGTTGAAGTGGTTATTGATGATTTTGTAATCTTGTGATTAAAATCGCACAAAAATATATAATAGACGTTCTCACATGCATCAGGTCAAGTACCATGAACTATGTATGCATCTTTCTTCTATTTGCAGTACAAGCATATTTGTTTCATACTATTGTAAGCATCTATATGAAAAAATAAATAAAAAGATAAATGCAACCATTTCAAAAGGATGCTACAGAGTTTTTAGTGGAGACCTTTGGTTAAGAGGGATGTTAATAATTTTTAACATTTACATTGTACATAGTTCAAATGAAATGCTTAATGACGATGTGGAAGTAGATCTTGATTGGTCACATGATGAGATCTTGGATATTGTCATACCCAGTGATATTGGGGTTGTCATTCCTGAACATTCGTTCAAAAATAAGAGACCTGTGCCTTTTTTGGAGCACATGATTAAAATCTACATCATTGATTCAGTCCCTATTTTAATATTATATGATGGTGCAAATGCAATAAAGGCGTCACAAAATGTACAGAGGACTTCTCTATATGTATATTGGAGAATCTAAAGTAGGAGCTCATGCTAAAACAATATTATAAATATCTAACTACACCTCTAGGTGATTATCCTTTAAGCATGTGTTATTCTTTTGATATTAGTCTCTTTTACGTAATTTAAAATGGACTTATATATATTCTTAATAATGTTTACTTTATATATAGTTTTACTATTCATAATCATTTCCTTGATATAGTATGTTCATGTATATTACTTTTTTTATAATTATATGAATGGACAGGTGCCCATTTTATGTTATTGACATATAGAACAAAAGAATACATAAATCATTTATTTATATAAAATGGGAAGATGCTTCGGAGAATTCACTTATAGCTCTGGACCATTTATAATCCCAGCTCCTGACCATTCACCATTTTAGCTATGTACCATTGTACATCTAGCTCCAAACAGTTCATACTTTCAGCTCTGGATAATTCACACTTCCATCTTTGGACCATCAATATTCCCATCTCCTAGCTATTGGCATGTTGAGTTTAGGAGTTGTCATTAATGTAAAAGTTCATTAATGAAAAATGGTATGGTGGGATTAGTGCTAGAATATGCTCAATGCAATGATGACATGGAGATTCGGGTTGTTTCATGGTTGCATGAGAGAACAAGGTAATATTGGTTTGATCTTGCAAGCCCAATCGGGTGACCTAGCTAGTCTAGGTGATGGTGCATGGTGTTTTGAGTTGCATGATGACTTAAGGAGCATGGAGAGCATGTTTGGAGAGTGTTTAAGAAATCAAATGAATTTTAGAGTGCATGCACAGGCTGAAAACGTAGTTTCAGGTGCTCATCTAGACCTAATCTAGGTGTTTGGAGACAAAATGATGAGGTATAGAGTCATGTGAGCTCATGGAAGCATGTAGGTGAGTGAGATATGTTATCTCAGGTGTGTTAGGTCATTTTGGAGAGCTATCAAGAAAATCTATGAGGTTTTTCTACTTGATCATGGTGCACACTAGGCCTTATCCTAGTGTTTGTAGGCCTAATGAGGCATGATAGGCACTTGCAGGTATGTGTGATCTCTTAAGATCACTCATAGAGGTATGTTATGTTGTTTCCATCATGTAGAGGCATTTTTTAGAGATTTCATGATGAGGTATGAGGTTCTTCTACTATGACCTAGCTTAAACCATGCAAAACCCCAAGGACTAGTCATGCAAATGAGATGGGATATGAAGATGCAGACCTATTTTAGCTAACCTAATGATTGTATATGGTGTACATGGGTGTATTATATGTGTGAGAAAATTTTCAAGTCATTCTGAAGAATATTTTACAAATTATAGTGTTTTTGGTAAAACATGGTTGAGAAGAAGGTGATTTCCAACTCGATTTGCAACTTCTAATGCTCACCATGAACTGTGTGTTTTACATGGGACCTTGTGAATTTCGAGGATATTTTTACATTGATCTAAGAACATTTCAAAAAAATAATAAGGTCATTTCATCGTCACAGTTTTGTGAACAAATGTTAAGAAGGTAAACTGATTTTTTATGAGTTCAAAACCCTAGCTCAAAAGTGGTAAATATCTACAATGAATTTGTTCTACTAGTATGATTATTTTATGTTGTATAATACTCCTCTAGCTTTCCAGAAATGTATATTAGAGCATGTGGTGATTTGTTGACCCCACTCAAACATGTTAGTTTATAAAGAAGTTAAGTTTGGGACAAAGTTGTAAAAATGAGGTATGAAATAAATTGAAAAAGTTTTTATTTTGATATTTTTAATCGATTTTCATGATATTTTTAGATCATGGTTGAGCTTCTAAATGGAAAAGTGTGCCCTATTTATGAAGATTGATCTTAAGGTAGTTTTGGAGGAGTTTCAGAGATTGACCTAGTTGAAGGCCATTTGGAGTTGGAAGGAAATGTAAGATGTTATGGAAATAAGTTTCAAAGATATTTAGAATGGTATATGTTTTGTATCTTCATGATAATATTTTATAGGTCATTAAACTTTTTTTGTGAATACGAATTTTTATTATTTTCAGGACAAGATTGCTTTTGCTAAAATATTGAGGTAGATGATGCATGAGATGGATTATTTGGTGCACGATATATGTTGGAGAGTGAAGAGGGATTAATTATTTTATTTTAAAGGAATTTTAAGGTCTTGAAAGTGGCATAAATTATGAAAAATAGTTGCATTTATAAAACTACTTTCTGGGCAGCCCAATTTGGTAAAGAGGAAAGTTTTTGTGGTTTACATGTATGGATGTTTCATGAGTTATATAAAGCATGTATGTAATATTAAAGTTGGGGGATTGTAATGAGTGGTTACATTCCATAGTTGAGATGTTCCTTTGTGATCTTGAGGCTAAAAGGTGAAGAATATTTCCTAGAGAATTGTTTTGAGAAGGATATGAGCCTTCTTGAGTGAGTTATGAAAAATTTAATTAGTGAAAATTTACAACCATGGATGGTGTTTTTATGTCATATTTGACATTTTTGATGACTTTGGAAGCTTGAATAATCATGGTTATTATGTTTTTGGTCTTTAATGAATCGGGTGATGGGGTTTTGAGTCATTTTTGGGCTTGTTTAGTGTGTTTGAGTTTGGCCAATCTACATTGGTCCATTTTATGAATGTGCATGATTTTATTTTTATTTTTTAAAGTTTTTTTAGTTGAGTTATTCATGAATGACTGAATTGCTTTATGTTTTTGAGATGAGAAGGGTATAAAGAGAATATTTGAGTTCAAATTTGAACTAGTTGTCTTAAGAGGGAAAAAGTGCGAACCAAGTGTGAGAGAAAAATATGTATGAAGGCATCAATATAGAGATCAAGATGTGTTTAAAAGTTTGTGGGATATTAGAGAGCATTTGTGCAAGGGTTTGAAGCCAAGACAAGTCCATGAAAGGATAAGAAAGAACTAGATAAAGGAATGAGGGTTTGAAAGTGTGTGTGTGAGAGATGAATTAGTGATCTCTATCAGTTTTTGCAGCAACAATAATTAGATATCTTCATATTCATATGGTTGAGTTGGTACTTGATCATATTAGGGTGTTGTAGCCTCCTTATGGAGTGGGTGCTTCACTAAATTAGGGGTTGGTGCTCATTGTAGGGTTGGTGCTCTACTAAAATAGGGGTTAGTGCTCCTTGTAAAGATATTACTTAACTAAATATATTTTATTTGTGTAATATAAGAATATTTTCAGTGGGTTTTCTTCCTATTGAGGGTTTTCCACTTATATATGGTGTTCATTTGTTTTCTTTTTTGTTTCATGTTCTATTGAATCCTTAATACACACCTAATGTGCTCATATGGTTATGGATGTTAAATGGTTGAATGAAATGATGCATGTAAGTAATGGAAAATGAAATGAAATTTTTGTAGGACTGATTCACCCCGCAGTCCATTGTGCTTCTAACCAATCAGTAAATATCTCTAGCCTTTCTTTTCCTTTTTGTTAATGATTTAATTTTATTTTACTTTTTTTGGTGTATCATGTATGTAGACTAATATTATGTAGCATATTATTATCTGTTACATGATTCTTATAGTCCATTTTCTTAAATTAGTCCCTCAGCTTCCAATACATTGATATCTTATAAATATGATTTATAATCCTACTTTAGATATCTATTTATATGCATATTGATATTCATCCAATCAAGATACTAGTAAGAATCCACACACTATCCTAGAATTAGTCTTTGGAACCATAAAAATTTGGTAGAGAGTGGATTATTGTATTCTAGATCTATAACTCATGTACCTCTTTCATACAATCTTGGATCGTGTGTAGGCTCTAGAATGGTCCTCTCTATATACTAATCTATTTTTTAACCCTAGAAAAATATGATAAACTACAAACCTTATTAGCAAACATATAACCTTTACCTCTACAAGAGACAAACGTTGATCCAAAAATATGGCCAAAAATTTTACTTGGCCTTGAACCCCTATAGGCTCTTGCTAATTAATTCCATAATAGTTATCAACTTAAGTAATGAAAAAAGTGAAAAAATACACACTATAAGAGAGTTGATAATTGAGTTTGGAAAAAATGCCTGTCTCTGGGTGCATATGTTGAACTGATTCACTAAAAATTCTAATTTACAAATCAAATAAAAACTTAAAAATGAAGCTATGAATGTGAAAAAATGAACCAAAATGATAATATTTGACTCAAACGAATCCAAACTAGCCTCCAGAAGAACAAAACCCAACTGATTTGTAATGAATCCGATCCAATCCTCTAAAGTAAAAAGTATCCTCCATGAGAAAAATAACACTTTGTTACATGACCTTAATCAACCTCTATGTAGAGTGAAAATATTAAGCTAAAAAATAAGCATGAATAATAAATGCCCCAGTCGATCCGCAATGAATTTGAACGAGAACACAAATGTGATCACATACCCAGTTGATTCTCAATGAATCCGAACTAGAAAATAAGATGATCCAATACCAAGTAATTCAAAATGAATATGAATTGGAAAATAGAAGAAAAATAATATCCCCCACGTCTACCAAGTATCAATAGCCAAATTATGATGACCTATGTAGAAGATCAGATCTCTGACAATTTCCCTCCAATGAGATGCACGCTCAATAACAACTCTAGACATAACCCAAGTGCTCGAATGAATTATGAAACACAAATGGTGTCATAAAATATACAAATAAGGAAACTAATAGGTCCACAAGTTACATATCATAATTCTAGACAACTTTCTAGTTTATACCAAGAGCCATAGATGCTCCTAAGTGCCTTAAAAATGCACTTGCACAATGTTTGTTTCTAATAAGGAACATTCACATGTATAAATACCGCTGCCCTACATTAAAACTATCCCAAATATGTTGCAAAATTACCATTTTTTTGTCCGACGAAGCCATAGGTCCATTAACTTGTATCATATTTCTAAAATAATCTAATTCCAAGCAATTTACTTTGAGTCACAAAAACACTCCCAAGTGCTCCAAAAATGCATTTATTCCAAATGTGCCTCTAACAAGCTTAGAGGGTAGGCACAAAACTATGTCAATATCCCCAAAATGGGAAAAAAAGAGGTCCACTAAGAGCGTCTCAAAATTATGGAAAATTTTCTATTTTAACCTGAGTTACAAAAAAGCTCATAAGTGCCTCAAAAATGGGCTTTTAAAAATCTATCTTAGAAAGCCTAAAGCATAATCACATACCTGTTCTCTTATAACACCGACCGAGCTCTTTTTTATACATGGTGAGATCTTATGGCATGGAGGTGGGTATTATTTTAGAAACCGGGTGGTTCAGGTTTTGAATCTCCCTAGAAACTGACCCATTATTCTCTACATTACATGGTGTTTTTGAGTTAAAATCTCCACATTTAGTGGGTTAATGCCTAAAATTAGTGTTGCTTAAATATATACCAACCACCCTATTTTTTTGATATCATGGGCCATGTACATAACATGGTCATATAAATTTTCCAGGTAGGTGGCTATTGAGATGTGTTTAAATTTCTGGTTATAAAGTGGGCGGTGGGTTTGGAAGCCCATGTGAACATTGGTGGTGGAATATATGGAGCACATTGAGAATTAAACCCAAACAATGCATAAGGAAACTCGCTGAGTTGTCTAGTGAGCTCGCCCAACCAACATGTGAACTTACCCTACAATGAGCTTACTAAGTTGGATGATGACTCAACCAAATTAGCTTGGTCCAATGCAATGTAAATAGTGGTGGTAGGCCACATGGTGGCCTGAGGACCCACCATGTGGTGAAATCAAACATGGTGGAAAAAACACCCCTTTGTTAAAAGAGCGCATCGAAACTGGCTGAGGGTCCCCAACCAGAAAAAGTGTCCCTGACCAGAAAAAGTGTGACCAACCCATTTGAATAAGAGTGCTTCAAATAGGAAATTCATAAAATAAATTTTTTTGCACTCTTTCTCATACTCCACTTCCACCATGTATCTCTACCATATTGTCCAGTTGACCATGGCGGGTTTGAACATCGAACAACTCTGAACAATGATAATTTGAGCATATGAATTTTGTTTTCCACATTCTAGGTACCATTGGAAAGCTTTCTGAATGCTCTTCCACACTAGCATGGTTTAGGTACATTTAGGGAACTCCCTATGTCCCTAAAATTTCCTTCAGATCAAACGTTCTATAAGTAAACAAAATATCTTATCAACCAATTTTGGAGTGAATTTAAAATACGTACCTTTAAATTTAATAGGGCCATTGATTGGAATTAAATTTTCCACCATCAATTTTAATTGGTTATCATTTGATCTATGCATAGGCTTGAATCCATTTATAGCTGCATGAGCATCCCCTGCTATTGGGAATGTGTCAAAATGTTGTCATTGATGTCATGTGTCCATTGATTTTAAAGTGTCCCCAAGTACTCTTAGGTGTCAAATGATGTCAAACATTGTCAAATCATGATGTGATGGTATGCAAGCATGATCTAGGTGCATGGTCAAACAAGTAAATTGTGGAAATTTTATCTTCCAAGGATGCATGAAGGTTCTATAAGGTCAAATATGGTCAATGAGATGTTGGTGAGGTGCTAATGTGTTTATAACAGGTCAATATGGTCAAATTCATGAAGAGTCAGGTGGTTCTAGGCTTAATCCTAGTTCTAATCAAGTAGGTTAGCATGGAAACATGATAAATGGATTGAAAAAAATAATATAAATCATTTTTGAAGTAGTATGAGCATGAATATCATGTAAAGGAGAAGCATCAAGTCAATAATCAAGGTAATAGGGCATGAAGAAGGTCATTTTGAAGCTTTTTAGGTAAGAAATACATAGTAGGAAAGTGAGGGTGATGACCCAAGGTATGATGATGAAAAATAAACATGGCATGAGCATAATATAGTGGTATATGAGGTGTATAGATATTCATAAGTGAATAAGAAGGATAATTAAGAACTCATATAGGTTTGACTAACATTCTTTCTCAAGTAGAGAACTAATGCTGCAAAAATGAGATGGGACATGTATTATTGAAGAAAAATATGAAAAATAAAACCTCAAAACAAATCTACAGAAAAGAAATATGGTCTTAATTAAATTACCATGCATTTGACATATTCTCATACAACTAACAAAATTCAAGCATAGACTCGTATATTCAGATTGCTTCTTCCTCTCATTAATTATAGAGGCAAGCATTGAAATAATCTTTTACTACATATGGTTTGTAATGGACGAAGTTCCCAAGCTGTGACACCTATTTTATGACCAACTGGCTCAGGCACAAATCCAAATTCTACTAAAATTTCAACTAAATTCCAAAAAATTGGACTTGCTAACACTCTTGATATCATACCATATGTCAGTACGTAATCTTATATTGCAAACCAACCCCAAAACTTGACTAAAACCCTTTAGTAACAATGCCCTTTGAAAAACAATTGCTAAGATGTACAGTAGTTCTGGCATTTTTCTACTTTTTTCTTGGATTGCAGGGATGTTTAATTTTTTATAGAATCGGACCTTCTCATCCCTTGGTGCATCCTCTGTCTTCTGATTTTACAGGCATGTATTTCTCCACCCATGTTGATTATACTGTATAATGAGAACCCTGTACTAAAGTAATAATATAAGTTTCCTTTTTTGCGTGTCCAAAAACTGAAATTTGCTCTTATAAACCTAAAATATCATTACAGAATCTCACAGTTTGTTACACCTAATGATTCACTACTCAATGACAGTTCCCAAGGAAAAAACCTTTAGGACATCTGAACAATTTTCTCCAAGAATTAGAACATTCTGCCACATTAATATTTCTGGTTATGTCCACATTGTCATTTAATAAGCTACACCAATATTCTCATGCCTTTCACAAACTCTAAACGTGATGTCATTTTGTTTACAATTCAATTTTGTAGTTTTTTTCCATCAAGAACCTGAATGCATTTCGATAGAATAAAAACTGCCTCTTCCAGTTCTTCTTCTGAAATAATAAGTGGTGGTGCAAGCCTAACAATATTGCCTTTACCGGCAGTTAGAATTAGGAGGCCAGCATGCAGAGCAGCAACAGCCAAAGGTGAAGCTGAAACATCAAGCTCAATGCCCACAAGAAGACCTGAGCCACGAATTTCTTTCACATGAACATTGGTCCCCAGTTTCTTGGTTAGCAAATCTTTTAAAAACTGCCCTTTTCTAGCCACGCTCTCGAGAAACCCAGTTTCTTGAATTCTATCCAGAACTGCAAGAGCAGCATGGCAAACAAGAGGCCCACCAGCAAAAGTACTTCCATGATCCCCAGGACCTATAGCTGCTGCCACCATTTCTGTTACTAGAACAGCGCCGATAGGCAAGCCTCCAGCCAGCGGCTTTGCTAAAGTCATTATGTCTGGTTGCACATCATATGCTTCATATGCCCAAAGCTTTCCTGTTCGACCCAGCCCACATTGTACCTGAAATATTTATCTATCAGACTTTCCCATTTCAAATAAAAAACAGCAATAAACATCTTAGGACATTTTACCTAAATTATCAGAAATATACATAACATAATTTCCAACAATACAATAACGTGTAACATTTTCCAAAATTAGCTTGTTGGATACATTAGCATGTCTATAATCTCTATGTCCGGAGGGCCTGGCTTAGTGGCAAATACAGAACCATAGTACCAAGAAGGCCAGTATTTGAGGCCCAACGAGACTTCCCTGCTTTCACATGGACCCAGCATTAATTGTGGTAAAAATTGATCAGCGCTGAGTGTACACCCTGGGTGATTTTGATGGCATAAATTGCCCTTTGTCCATGGTAACATATGCTGAATGGAGATCCGAGCTCGGTTGGCTTTCTCATAGACTCTCTCCATATCAAAAGTGAGCTCCATCGATTGTCAGTGGTTGAGGCTCAAGACTGATCCCGCAGGTTGGCTGGGTTTTTCGCTTCAGAAAAAAAAGAAAAATCTATGATAACTATATCTGAATTTTAAATATGATGACCAATAGGAAAGCAGGGTGAAAAATTTTAATTAGTAATAATTCCATCATAAAAAATATACACACCCATATGCTAAAGCCTGAGATCCTAAAGATAACTCCATGACTACACACTACTATGCCAATCCTAATATGTTGACCCTCCCCCCAAAGAAAAATCCAGGGAAAACAAAAATGTATTAACTATGTGAAATTT
This sequence comes from Taxus chinensis, assembly GCA_019776745.2. NCBI lineage: Eukaryota > Viridiplantae > Streptophyta > Pinopsida > Cupressales > Taxaceae > Taxus > Taxus chinensis. Next base: position 811,903,250 of record CM034150.1, read on the forward strand.
AGCCTACAGATTTTCAAATTCTACATACAACCGATTTATGACTAGCATACCTATCACAGATAAATCTATGTAAACTATGCCGAGAGGTATCATTCTTGAGGCACCTATATTGGATTTGAAACTTAAATGAAATAGGCACCTTGAAAATGATACCTCTTGGCGTAGTTTACATAGATTTATGTAAGATAGGTATGCTAGTTTTGTATATCACTTATTGATGTGTGTCTGGTTTTATTGTTTGCAATATAAGTAGTCTGCTATTTTATGAGAGTGCTTGTGAGGTAAAGTACTGAGAGGTCTACAAACAAAGAATCCCAATGGAGGTGAGTGCAGAAGTAAGTCTCGTTTGAAGGGAGGGGGCCGTGTGTAGGGCAGCCGTAATTCGCACCAGTGCATCATTGGACGAATTTGTCTTGAAGTTTTATTCCTCAAATTAAGCAACTCCCAAATAAGTGTTCTCGTTTCTAGCTTCAATTAAAACACATACATTGCATTCTTATCTGGTAAAACAAGAAAAATTTACAGATAAAGATGGAAATTTAACCTTTCCTAAGATAACTAATGAGGATCTTGGTATAAAATCAAAGATGATAATATGTGTTAAGCAATCTGAGGTTAATTTAATAGTCAACGCATCATCAATCAAAATTGCAGGATTTTCACGGCCTTCATATAAAGGTAGAAGCATCAATTCCAACTCCCTCATGGACCATTTCCAAAATTTGTTTTTAAAAAAATTCTATTTCATGCCTCTATGGTCATTAAAAAGATTTCTCCAGAAATAACAAAGAAAATGTAACTTGAAGAGTTTAGGAAATGTAGTTGAACATGTGCTAGCCTTGAGGATCTTCAGCCTTCGTATCAGAAAACATTCTCATCTTATCTACATATACAATACAAGGGACATCTCAGGAACCTCCCCCTTTTTGGGGGATGTTGGGGATGTCTGTATTTTTATTTTTTTATAATTTTTGAAATTTTCCCTTTGCTGTGTTCTCTGTAAAAACTGACTTTTTTAAAATAAAAAATAAAATAAAGCTAATATTGTTATTTCAGATGATGATTACCTACTCTGCAAATTTCCCTGGTCTGGAAGTGTCAATGTATGGCCTCAATCTAGCTGCACCACTGTGTATGTATAGATCTAATTAAAATTCACTTTGGAAGATCCAATCGCTTAACAAACTTACAAAGCCTATGTGTATATTTCTACATGAAGAACAAGGTTGTGTAGAAGATAAAAGCAGTAAGGCATAGATCAAAACATTTACTGGTTAACCATAACCCGACTGTATTGTATTACAAAGACACAATAAGAAGCAAGAGTGATATATGAATGCAGAATTTTTTTAACACAAACGCAGATGGTGGACCGTCACAGACTGCCATTCATAAATTTTTAAAATTTTATTTGTATATTTTTAATATTTATAATTTTATATATTATTTCAATAACCGTCCCAAAATTTTGGAAATTTTTTGCCGTCCCGAAATTTTGGAAATTTTTTGCCATCCCGGAGTCTTAGGTAATTATGGATATACTAAAACATAAGGATTTTTCTTCAGTGAGACATTTCCATAACTGAAGATGGGTGTTTTTTTCATTATGACATAAGAACTTGTGAATTTGGATGATCAAACTAAATAGTAAATAATACAGAGTTTTGAGATGTCAACCAACAGGTCCCCCATCTGCTTATTTGACTGTGTTAAAAAAGGTTATTTTTGTGATTCCTCACTTTCTCCAGGTTTAAGGTAAAAAATTATCTTTGAAACATTTATCATGTATCTGAGCTTGGCTGCACTCCAAATGAGAAGTAACATTTTGAACTCTATCCAAATCATTAACAGACATTCAAGCCTGGGTGATCTTCCTAAGAATTATTAGACAAAGTTAAAATGTTAAAATACAAATCATTAAATGGAAAAGGAATTTTAGTTCAAATGTCTGACACCAAAAAAAATAAACAGCAAATGTGTGCATTAGGTCACACCAACCTACAAACCCCGTAACAGAGTGTATACACATAGGCAGATACACTGCCAACTTAGCAACTATTCAAATAGTAAAAATACACTGATGGAAATAGGGTACATTTGCTAGCAGATTACATTTTAAGAAACAAAATCTCAGTTAACTTACCTCATCAAAAACAAGCAAGGCACCTGCATTGTCACAGAGAGTGCGCAATTCTTTCAGAAATTCATTTGTAGCACTATATATGCCTCCCTCTCCCTGAACAGGTTCAACAAAAACGGCAGCTGTATTACCAAGCTGAATTGATTTTTTTGCTGCTTCCAAATTTCCAAACTCTACAAATGTCACTCCAGGCATGACAGGTTCAAAAGGAGTTCTGTACTTCTCTTTGCTGGTCAAAGCAAGGGCTCCCATCGTTCTCCCATGAAAGCTATTTGTGAAAGAAATGAATCCTGTAGCATGTTGCCCTTCGTGTGGCTTCGAATCCTGTTGGTATTTCCTTGCAAATTTGATTGCCGCTTCATTAGCTTCAGTGCCAGAGTTCGCAAAGAAAACTCTGTCAGCAAAAGATGATTCAACAAGACGCTTTGCAAGCTTCACCTGGGGTATAAACAACCAATCAATCCAAAGACAATGTCTCAAAATAGTAATAAGGCTTACAGGCATATGAGGTATCATATAACGATCGAGATTTTACATGTATCATTCTTTCAAGGATACATTTGAAAAGCATCAATAAGAGTTGGTAGCTTTCAATGTTATTTAACATTTTCCAGACATTTTCACAACGTCAGAACTGTCATTATATAATGAATTTGGTTACTTTCAGTATAACATTTCAAAAATTCAAGGAAATGAACAGCTGCACAGAACAAAAAGGGTGTCTTTTTCATTGGAAGAAAATATATGGTAATTATTCATTGAACAAATGCTCTTCCAATGGCTTCACCACGAGAGTTTGCAAAATAACTTACACAGAAAACAACAATATAAGGCACTTTGCAAGCTTCAGTGGGGGTTCAAACAATCAACCAATACGGATGGGAGATGCTTAAAAATTACAAGAAGATGCATAGACAGGCAAGCTAACATATAAATGCTAGCATTATGCTTCATTTTCTCAGCCCTAAATTTGAAAGGCAATAGTAATGATTAATATCACTCAAAACCAAACTAAAAAGTTTTACAAAATCCTTCTTCTGTTACCAGAAAAATGCAATGGAAGGGAAGTTAGAGCCCTCAACACTCCTATTGACTAACAATTGATTACCCATACCAAGTACTATGTTAACCTTTAGCAGTCAAAAGTACTCGTATTTATGGGTTATAGGATCTCCATAGATCAAATCTAGGAGCAAGTGCAGAATGCCCTGAACCTAGATCATAAAGTAAACTAGTTGTCAGGATAGAGTATATCAAGGATTAGCCTGAGTGACAACATAACTCCAGAAAAACACTGAACTTGCTCTAGAGAGAGCAAAGAGAACCAAAGAAACCTATATGCCTACAACCCTTTGATTACCCACCTTTTGCTCTGTCAACCCTATCTAGGGTAAGACAAGTCTTCCTCTAGAGGCATGTCCTTAAGTTTCAATACAGTTTTGCCTTACTAGAGTTATGTCAAATAAAATAAATTATATACAAGCCAAGGGGTATTGAAGTGTACAACATCCAGTCGACATAAGTTAAGTTCCTCTTCCTGATAATGGATTATTCAAGAGTGCTAATCAATTCACCACTCATGATTATTTACTACAGAACATGGACAATCTGTCTTTAACATAATGCACATGACAAAAGATGGTTTTTCCTACTCAAGAAGTGCTTAATCAACACCAAAATTACAACATACAGATTCAGATTAAGAGAACAAAATGAAATTATCCACCAAACAAATACTGATCCTATCACATTACATTATCCTACTTCGTTCTTATATATTCTGCAAGGGAAGTAACATAATTGCAACATTATCCTGTCTATACTTTTCCATAGATCTGAGTTAACGTTTTCAGAGTTACAGAATTAAAGCAATATTGCACTAAAGCTTAGCAGTTACAATCCAATGATCAACAACACACTACTCTGCCCCTTCAAGGATCATGTAAACTTGGGTAGAGTTTCAAACAGCTATACACAATACTCTGATTGCACAAGGAATAACACTCAATAATAATTCATTTGTTATTCTTCTCAAACAATGCTTACATATAATAGGGTGTACAGCCCCTATTAACAAGGAGTATGCCTCAACAACAAACTCCTACTTTATCTCAACCACAAACCTCTCCCATAACAACTCCTCTTAAGTGAGTTGTTAAAACAACTCACGTAACTACACAAAATAATATCTCACACTATATTGTTTATCAATAATCCACATAATATGTGAGCACTAACCATAATATTCCTAACATTCCCCCCCTTAGAGCGAACATGAGAGAAAGCACCCCCTACAACTAAGTAACGTGCCGCTCCGGAGCTTGCACATGGTCTTGCTCACCTTTGACTGTGGGAACTACATCAGCTATGAATAAGGGCCCTTCAACCTATTCAAGGGAATACATGCACCACACTAGAACACATCAACCTAACCAGCCACTCTGATCAAGAACACTTCCTATTTTAGTATTTGGCCTGAATCTCCGCATCATTTTATATCGGGGGAAAATTAGAAACTCCACATTCTCATTACATTACACAATAAAACTGAAAAACGAAAAGTCGAGGACTAAATCCTCATCGCTGCTTTTGCAGCCACTGGACACAATCACTGCCACTTGATCACATACAATATAGAAGGTCCCCCCTATCACTAAGCACCGTCCTTGGCTTTAGCCGTTTTGGTGTTAATTATTTGCCACTACTACGGATGTGCGGCCTCATCGTCAACAGCTAATGAGAGGTTATTGATCGACCTCCAGCCTCCTGTGCCCCCGTCCTTCAGTCTATTGTTGCTTACTCAATCGATTAGAACTTGAAGCTCAATGATTTCCACATTGTATTTATTTTTATAACTCCCCCTACAATGTGAAACATCTTGGATGTCAATTTCCATCGAAAATGCATCCATTTACAAAGATAAAAAAGATATTGTGCTTAAAAACTAAAATCTTGCCTTGACACAAATTCTAACGCATTGCTTTAACACCCCATTTTTGTTTACAATTTTAATAATATCCCCCTATTAATTTTACCACTATAAAAACACCCGCCCCCATTCTAAAAATTTTGTTTTACCACCTTTTAAAAAATACCATTTTGTAGTGGTGGATGGGATTTGATCCTTTGACCTAATTGAGGTGGAAGTTCTATCAAAAACCTAAATGTCAGCTGCACTATTAAGCACTTTAATTCTCATCTTCATTAACTAGTATTTATATTTTAGATAAACAGTTTTTTAATAAGAAATCACATCTTTTTGTGCAAGCCGAGGACTATGGGGTTGCAGTGTTGACTGTGGACAGTGAGGAGGAAGGTGAGTTTCAATGTAACATCAATGGAGCCGATGTTGAACGAATCAATGCAAACACAGACCAATGTAAAACCTCTATCCAAACGAAAAGGCAAACAACACTGAACAAAGCCAAGTTGAGCCAAAACAAAACACAATGTCAATGCCAACAATGCAAAATAGATGCCAAACTCTGTCGTGGTCAGGCTTGAACAGGCCAGTGCAAGACAAATCTCAATGCAGATGACTGTCAAACAAAGCAAAAACAAACTCGATCCAATGTTGAACCTGCTCAATGCTAACAGTCTCCAATGCAGGCCGAAGGTGAATCTGATGCGGAACTAGATCCGATGCAAGAAGCGAGCTCTGCGATCAATGTAAAACCGTTCATGTACTGTTGATGAACAGAATGCAATGCAAATTCGATGCATGCGAGACCGATGCAAGTTGAATGATCAAGCCAATGCAACAATGGATGTAATGAACTCAAAATCCAATGCAATGTGATTGATGCACAGTGACTGCAATCTGATGTGAACGCAATGTAATCCAGATGCAATAGACTGAGCTCGGCAGCAATGAAGCCAAGTCAATAAATGTAATTCAATGTTGAAACAACCAATGCAAATATATCGTTGTCAATGCAGGTCTGCTGCAGATCAATGTAAATCCTAGATCTCACCTTGATACAATGTCTTCACAAAATCAACATTACTTATCCTCAAGGGCGAATAACAATGAATGCCCCTTGCAAATCAATTTTGACTTTCATTACGCAGAGAACCATAAACCCACTCTGATACCAAATGTACATTTGGTATAGCTTCAAACAACTAAACACAAAATACTCTAATTGCACAAGGAATAACACTCAATAATCCTAAGAAGTTTGTCTTTTGTGTTACTAAAGGCAAGCTGCTGGGACATATTGTCTCTAAAAAAGGAATCAAGATAGACCCAGAAAGAGTTCAAGCAATTCAACAGATCCCTCTTCCTACAAGAAAAAAGGGTGTTCACTCTTTCTTTGGTAAGATAAACTTCTTGAGGAGATTAATTCTAGATTTCACAGAATTAACTATAAGCATTGCGCATATGATGAAAGGGAAACAATATTTTGGTTGGACTTTTGAAGGAAAAGAAGCTTTTGAGGATGTCAAGAAAGCTATTGCTAAAACTCCCATCCTAGCATGTCCTAATTTCAGCAAAGATTTCATTATCTATTGCTATGCTACTGAGAGTACCTTGGCTGCTATACTAACCTAGAAAAATTCTGAGAATCATGAACTTCCAATTGCCTTCATGAGCTATGTTCTGAAAGCCCATGAACTTAAGTATACCGTGATGGAGAAGCACACTTTTGCAGTAGTCGAAGCTATCAAGCAGTTTCGTTTTTATATTCTGAATTCTCACTCCGTTGTATTTGTACCTGATACAACTATCAAGTCTATTCTTACACAACAGGAGTTTGGAACTAAGCGAGGCAATTGGGTGGCAAAGGTCCAGGAGTATGACCTTGATATCAAGCCAACAAATTTAGTTCGGGGTAAGGGATTATGTGAACTTATTGCCAAAGGAGATGATGAGGAATTGTCCACAAAGGAGGCTAATGTTCCTCTTGTTCTCTTCCTCAGTTCAACAGACGAATGGTATGCTGAAATTGCACATTTTCTTACTTATGGAGAATGTCCATCTCACCTGAGTGCCAAAGAGAAAAGAGATATTAAGTTGAGATCTGCACAATACGTCTTGTGGGAAAATGCTTTGTTTAAACGAGGCATTGATGGAAGATTCCTTAAGTGTGTAGACAGAGAGCAACAAAAGAAATTGTTTTCATCTTTTCATGATCAAGCTTGTGGAGGGCACTTCTCGTCCGCTGTCACTGCTCACAAAAATTTTCGTGCAGGGTACTATTGGCCAACATTGTTTCGAGATGCAACAAAATGGGTTGGAAAGTGTGAAGCTTGTCAGACTTTTGTTGGAAGGCCAAAATTGGCTGCTTTACCACTCAAACCAGTAATCATTAAAGAACCTTTTCAACAGTGGGGATTGGATTTTGTTGGAACTCTTAACCCACATTCTAGTGCTAGACACACTCATGTGCTGACTGCTACAGATTACTTCACAAAATGGGTAGAAGCCATTCCAGTCAAAAGTACTACCTCGGAAGTAGTGTGTAATTTTATCAAAGAAAACATCTTGGTAAGATTTGGAATACCAAATAAAATTGTAACTGATAATGCTTCTAATTTCTCCTCTTTTGAGTTGATGGATTTCTGCTACGGGTATGGAATTTCCCTGGCTCATTCTTCAGACTATTACCCTCAAGGAAATGGACAAGCAGAATCAACCAACAAGAATTTAGTAGTCATCATCGGAAGCTAGTAGATAACTCTCAAAGGAATTGGCATAAGAAACTCTACGATGCCCTCTGGGCAGATAGAATTACACCTAAAAGAGCCATTGGAATGTCTCCATTTCAAGTAGTATATGGTGTTGAAGCTTAGCTGCCAGTAACAGTTGAATTTACAACCTTGCACTTGATGAAGGCTATTGAGGATTCTAGTTTCATCAATTCTTTGGATAAGAGGATCATGTACCTCCAGAAGTTGGATGAAGATAGGAAGCAGGTTTTTGATAGAATCTCCACTCATCAAAAAAAGGTGAAGGATTTGTTTGACAAAAAGAGTAGACCAAGAGATTTTCAAGTAGGAGACATTGTCCTGCTATGGGATAAAAGGCATGAGCCTCGAGGAAGCCATGGTAAGTTTGATTCTCTTTGGCTTGGTCCTTTCAAGATAAGACACTTTGCTGGAGAAAATTATTTCTATTTCAGATTATATGGATGGGTCTCCTCTCCCACTTCCTTACAGTGGGCAAGTATTTGAAGTTGTTCAAGTCCTAGGTGATTAGGCATTCCTTCTGTATATTGTGTACAGTGTCTTGTTTTTTGGTCCCTCCCTTGTGTCTCATTTTTGGTCTTTCCTTTATGTGTGTTGTCTTCTGTGATTGTTTTTGCCTTTGACTCTATTTTCCCAATGGATAAGATACTGGCCTATTTTCCCAGAGTGTTCTTGTGGTTCTTGATCTTGCCTCATTCCTTTGTCCTAGTCAAGTCATCCCTAAAAAGAGCTAGTTGTTGTCACCCTCAAAATTCCCTCCTGTTTTAAAAGGAAAACTTTCAAAATTTTGAGTCAGTGTCCTTTGGATGTGTTATTGGTAAGCGGTGAAATTTAATAAGTTAGAAAATTTCACTCTTTGGGGTCATTTTTAGTGTTTTGCGGATAAATTGGCCCTGGGCATCCCACATGTCCCAAGTGCTGTTGAGCCCTAGTGTTGCCGATTTGCCTGATTTACCCACATTCCTTCTCTAATCAGCTATATCGGACATTTTTGTCCCGCGTGTCCCAAGTGCTGTTGGGCCTTCTGTTCACCAATTTTCTCGATTTACCCACACCACTTACTCATCGGCTAAATCAGCTCCGCACATCCTCCCATGTCCCAAGTACCTGCTTCGGGCCCTCTGTTCGCTCGATTCGCTGACTTTCCTGCACTGCCTTGTATATCAGCTAAATCGGATAAGTCCGCACGTCCCACATGTCCCATGGACCATTTGTGCTCCCCAAACCCGATTTTTCCGCATTCTTCTTATATCGAGTATATCGGCTCCATGCACGTCCCACATGTCCCTGGACCGTCTAGGCCAAATTTTTTGACTTTCCCAGCATATCACCTTTTTGAGTCGGCTCAGGGTTATTTATTGCACATTCATTATTTTCTCTCTCCATTCATTCAAATTGGTGGCTATATAAAGGATATAACTATTCTTTCTCCCTCACACTTGCTTGCTCATTTTTCTCCTGCTCACATTTGTGCAAAGCAAGCCGTTGCTAGCGTTTGTACTCTGTATTTTTCTCTTGCAGGGATTATTTCAGGACTCGTGATGACACTCCATTGAAGGTTATTTTCTCTCTTCCTCTGTCACGATGAAGATACAGTACCAAGGGCAATGAACACCTCTCCTCATTGGAAACCTTTGTGCCTAACATCAGTGACAGTGAAGCTCGACATCTAGACCTCGATGATTTTTGGAGTAGACTTGAATGTGATAACCCTACTCCCATCACTCAAATGATAAAAAATAGTGGGATTGCATTTGCAGGTGGTTTCCCTATCTCTGTTCAGTGTGCTGATATTGTGCTCACTTGCGGGGCTTGTTTCAATCCAGAATCAAAGGAAATTATTAATGTACATGGTGAAGTAATTGCATGGTTAGATTCCGAAGCTATCTGTATTGCCCTGTGCATCCCAATGGTGGAAGGTGCCAATTCTCTCTCTCTTGCTCAAGCACAAGCACTATTTGACCAGGATAGTGAGAGATATAAGGCTAGGGTAGCTAAATCATGGTTGAAGAACCCTAAAAAGGGAGCATCCAGACTTTTGAAGTCATTGTTCAGGGTCGACTTCAATGAAGAACTTTCAAGACATCATCACTCTTTTAGCTAGAATCATGGGAATTGCCTTCTACAAATGAATTTAATTTTTGGATGTGTCCATATATCAACATTATTTGTGAGGGGAAGCAGAATCTGAATTGGGGTGAGATAATCTGTGAAAACCTAACAGAGAAAGTTGGTTAATGTTTAGAGAACAAAGACCTTCTACATGAATTCTTACCTTATGTACACCATTGCAGCATCCAGGAAATGGCTTGGTCTTACTTTCGTTGAGGATAAGAAAGATGCCCCCATATATGAATACTGCCCTCAGTTAACCCTCAAAGCAACAATCATAATTTTAGGAGAGTTAATGACGTGTTCACCATGTACATTGTGAGGCTTTTGGAAGGAGATACTGCTCGGAGATTTTTGAGGAAGAAAAGACTTTGATATCTGAATATGGGAGTTTCTTCACTCAATTCAGAAAATTCTCATATATCAGGCTGGCTGGTTTTGATGGTTCCCCTTTAAGGCTTCCTATGTTTTGCAATGATAAAATGGCCCTGGTTGAAATTTGCAGGCAGTTGGACAAACTTCATCAGACTTGCAAAGATAAAAAGATTGTTGGCATTCGTTTCCCTATCACCTTGGGAAATTATACATGCAGAACAGCCCTCGATGCTCAAAACATTGATAGAACCATTGCTCCTCTTACTCTTCATCATTTCAAGTCTCGAACCTGCTTTGATATCAAGGGATATATTGCTAAGAATCTCATATTAGGTTTCATTCACTTTGCCGATACTGAAGATTATTGGGCTGATTGTGTAGATGACTTTGAGGCCAGGAGAAGGTACTTTGGCAGATTTTCCCTTCAACAAATTATAGATTTCAATCTCTACAAAGTACCTAAAAAGCTCCAAGATGATGATGAAGATTTGCAGTCTATTGAATACAAGAGGACCATCAAACACTCTCCTCTTGAAACCCTTGATTGGTTTGTAAAGGAGCGGGATGATTTGAAAGAAGTGATCAACCCAGTTGTTGTGAGAACCAAGCTCTGGTTTGATAAAAAGATGCAAAATTTTAGGATGAACAGAGCTAGGTCTTCTTCACAAGAAACTTCCTCTCCTAGGAAAGAAGAACCTGCACTTGATGTTGAGATGCCCGAGCAATCTACTCCATCCTCCTCAACAAAGGTATACCTGAAGAAAGGTAAAAACATCAAACAAGAACAAGTTGAAGAAGAAGTCTTTTGGAGCAGCCAGAAGTCCCTGTAGGATCAGAAGATATTGTTGTTTTAAGTGAGGATGAGTGAAGGGATGAAAGAGGAAGAAGCAACCCCTGTCATTACTGTTGAGATAGAGAATGAATGTCAAATGACTAAACCTCTAGGTTTGATGGATACTTCTTCTAAGGATCTTTCTGAAAAATGTAACAACTTCCCCACTGGAGACATCAGTAGTGTAGACACTGAGTGCAATGAGTTCACTTGCACTTGGGCCCATTGTTCCTTTTGCCTCTTCCTCCTCCTTTGCTTGGGTTCAGCCTTTCGTTGACAGTAGGAAAAGGAAGTCTACCTCCCAAATTGTGGTTCCCAAGTTTGATGTTGTGGCAGCCTTGCTCAGTACTACTCCCCCTCCTCTAGCAAAGAAAGCAAAGATCACCTCAAGGCTAGTGTCGGATTCACAAGGTCAACAATTCATGGAGATTGCAAAGCCCAAGGAAGATAAGGAAGAGAGAGATCTTTTGGTGTCTGATTTGGAACTCACAAGGATTCCACTTGGAGAATCAACGCCTGAAAGTGAGGTTCATAACCTCAAAGAAACTGTCACTCGAGTCATTGAATGAGTTGAGAAGGACAAACAGACCTTGGAGCAATTGGAAGAACAAAATCTAATCCTTTCAGGTTTTATAAAATCCTTATTGGCAAAGGATAAGGTCCTGGATCCTACTCCATTGACTACTCTTCCACCTCCTCTAGTTCTCAGCAAGGATGAAGTTCAGACCATTAAGGATATTCATAAACATGTCACCTATGGAAAGGCCATCGAATCACTGGTCGATGATATGACAGTGGCTTGGATTAAACTTTATTGAGGAGGCCTTCAAGTCATATGAGAAGGTATCCAAATTACAGCTGAAATTCAGCACAACACTCAGTGGCTTGGAGAAAGAGCTAAAGCTCTAGTGTGAATGTATTCAAGATCTCCGTTCAATGAGCCAGACAGATGAGAAGATTTTATTGGCAAGTAAAGTATTTGATGAAGCCAAGAACAATCTATCAAAATCCTGGGTTTTCAGTATTGATTGGAAGATCAAGGTTTTGGAGGAAGCAGTGGGAGAGCTAAAAAATATGTGGCAGAAAGGAGAAGCTTTCAAGACTTGTGTTTTGTCTGCCTTTCAAGATATTCATTGTCAAATCTAGAATGAGGCCATAGGTAATCAGTTTTCCATACAGGAAATCAAGGCTCAGTTCAGCACCTTCATCAAAGAGGATCTTTTCAAGGAAGATTCAATGTCAAAAGAGAAGATGAAAGACGTCTGCTCTCTCCAATCAGCTATCACTGAGGCAAACAAAGAATTTCTGGAAAACACAGAGTTTGAAAAAGATATGGAGAAGTGTCTTGGCATGTGAACTCATGCCACTTCTAACACTACCATCCCAAAGTGCATGGAGATAGCTGAAGCATTAAAAAGATTTAGACATCGGATTCTCAAGACAGTTGGTCCCTCTAAGCCTCCTTCGGATGTTTTTGCTCCTGAGACCTAGGTCACTTCTTTTATTTTGGGGTTTTAAACCCATAATGTAATACTTGATTAAAGACATTCTATTAATGTATTGGTTAAGTAATCTTCAATCTTTAGATTAAAAGAAGTTGGAACTGAATGTAACCATCTTTGTAAGCTATTTAATGGGCTCTTCATGCCATTGTTAAGGGCGAGACCCTGATACTCTTGTAATGTATTGGAATTGAAAGTAAATCAATACAGAAGATTTTCCTTTATCTCTCATTCTCATCTACTATCCTTTCTGTTCTTGTTTGAAGCTCATGAATCATCAACCTTTCATGTTAAGAAACTTTGAGTTCTTGAGATATGATTGCTAGAACTTTGTGTCTATGAAATTATATCAGATGTTGCCAATGTGAATGATTCTATTCTGTGTTCCTTTTGCCAAGTACGTGTAAGATTATATTCTGCTATCTATATTTTCTGAAAGTACTGTTTGTATTCTTCCCTTTCAGTTTCTTTTTCTTCTTTTCTTAAGTATTGATAATCCATGTTAGTATGAAACATTTCAAAGTATCAGGAGTCCTCATCAATATGAACATTGTATATTTGTATATAAGCTCTGCTATCTTTTCAATAAGGGAACCTCTCCCATAAAGAGGAGGGACTTTTTGTCCCCTGACTGTTAATTACTACAAAGTACTTTTTTAAAAACCAACAGGTACCTAAGAAACAACGCACATAACTTTGTGCCGAATAAAACTAACACCGAGGACTCAGGCTTTGAAGGCAAAAGGAAGGTACAGAGGTCTCTAGGAGTCCACTCCCTTCCAAGACCCCCTGCTCAATCAACACATGTAATTGAAGAATTCAAGCACGTTATCGATACCACTACACTCTTCTCCATTCAACTCTCATTCTTAAGCAAATTCATGATTATCTCAGTCAGTGAGTCTCCCTTCCTTCTTAGAGTTACCACTATAGGGTCAAGAAGATCCAAAAACCAGGATACCAGGTACTGTACAAGGAGAACATAAAGCACAGATCAGAATGATTCAACATTTTCTAAAACAACTCCAGGACACAGTCCTCTTTATTGACAGAGTACATTAATTCTGAGCAAGCCAGAAAATTCCTGAGAGCTAGCTTCCCTACCAACACCCTCCTACCACTTCTCAAGGTCACTGAAGAGTACTCATTCATTTAGCTCAAGACATAAAACAGTTCCCATTACAAAACAAGTTTAACAAAGGGCCTGAAGATAAGTTCAATACAGAATTGTGCTCAAGAAAACCATAACCAATCCATTGTACAAATCCAACAATATAATATTAAAGCCTAGTCACTGGATCATAGCAGTTCAGAGCAATGACAACTTCAAGAAACTAACATGTTGTGAGTCTCTTTGACTCTTCAATGGTAGTCAGAGAGAAAAACTAGTGGAGATAACAATGCCTACAACCACCATTAAAATTCCTGCAACACTTGTGTGGACAAATACAGGATGAGCCCAACCATTAGTGAGCTGCCAAATCAGCCCTATCCATTGAATATAGCCTGATGGCATCTCAAACAAGGCATGAGACTAGTAAGCAAATGAACAACACCACAAAGATCAACAAAGAGAACAACATAGCTACTATAGTCACTCAACCATGACCCAATAACAATGTGAAACCCAACCACTCAACCATGACCATCCTCAAAAGAACTCGTGAGGGTAGCTAGCCCTCTTCGCCATTGCCATCTTAGGGCATAGGTGAGGTGGGTCATACAATAGGCTACCTTTATTATTATCTTTAACATTTAAAACAACCAAATACAAAGGTAAACATGTCTTACACAGAGAAAGCAACACCATTCAATGTGAAAACAAAATCCCCATAAGCAATAAGACAGCAAGGAGGTAGAATGCAGAAGCATGAGCGAGAGAGAGTGAAGATGTAGAAACCCTATGTGTAAGGTTATGGCAATTCCCTCAAGGAGTGCCATAACACTGTTCATAGGAAGTTTGTACTCTTTCTCAATACACACATAATGCTATCACACCTCTTTCAATAAAATATGGATTTAATTATAGAACCAACCGGATAGTAGAGAATTGTTCTTCCTACTCCCACTCTTTCTCCTTTCCTTTCTCCATGTTCTTCTAGCTTGCTGGCACCGTCCAAAACTTATGGTTTTTCCTTACTCCCTTTCCTCCTCCTATTACCTCCACCATCTCCATTTTTTTCCTTTGACTTAGTCAGAAGTGATCACAAATGGCAGACCAGAATAAATATAAGATCTGTAACACGCTTCCCACTCCCTACATTCTCTCCTCCATTTTCTCTCCACTCCTCTACGCAGTTCCCTTGGCCACCATCAGTAGGATTTCCAACAAGGAAATCTACAAAAAGTTTATGCAATGATTTCAAGCCTAAGTATATTAGAATATAAAACTTATAAATTAGCGTTATATTAATATTATCAAGTGTTGACTAATAAACAGTTGTAGCCACTTCAACCATTTTGTAACCATCTCTCACATAATAAAATGACGTACACGCAATGAATAATGTGTGCACTTCCGGTTTCTCTTCATTCGTTCTTTGCACATTCTAATCTTTCTTTATTCTCTTTCTCCACATATTCTAACATTGGTATTAGAGAGGGGCAAGCAAGGAGAAAGAGAAGAGAAAAGTAGGAAGACTCCAAATCTTCACCTGCATTTAGGGCATGACAAAACTTTCAAGTCTTTCGCAAAATACAAAAAGTTAAGTAGAAACACAGAAAATCACAAGTGAATCAGATTCTAGAATATAAGTTACAACGTCAGGAGCAAATGAAATGTGATTGTAAAGTCTTGAAACGAGGCACAAAACAGACTGCTAGGGCACGTGAGATAGACATCAATGGCACGTGCTTTTTCTTAGCTTGTTCATATCAGTCACAAGGGTCATTTAGGGTAAAATAAAGATGAAAATACAGTCACAGGTGGCACAGAAGGACAAATACAGTCGCGAGGGCAGAATAAAGAAGAAAATACAATCACAAAAGGCTTGGTCTGCAAATCTCAGAAATTTAGCAGTCATGTTCAAGAGAACACAGTGACATTGTCGCCATTAACAGTCCTGCCGTGCCATTAATAACGGTCACAGATATACAAAGCGATTTGAAGATAATACCTACACTAGGGCACAAATCTTAGTCATTACTAGTCACAAATCAAGAGAATAAACAGCCAATTTAAATAATACAAAATCCAGGGCAGAAATAGAGAGTTTCAGATTGTGATAAGTCAAAACAAGGGCAAAATACATATAAAGTTGAAAAAGGGCAGACATAGAGTCACTCTAGGGAAATTTACAGTCATGAAACTTGAAACCCTGAGGGCACGTTTTTTTCTACATTGAAAAATTCCAAAAATCAAGGGCACGGGAATGACTGGACTGTGAATCTTGAATTTTGTAACAAGCCAAAGATGTTACTCTTGGACCCAACTAGATAAAGAATTGCGAAGAAAGTTTACATTATCAAGTTATTGAAGATACCAAAAATATTTTTCAAGAGATGGATTTAAAATCGTGAGGAAAAAGATGAAAGGAAAATTCCAAGACGGAAATTTAATGAAGCCATTATTGAAGATCCACTAGATGCTAAAAGCGATGAAGAACTCACAAATAGAGAATACATATTTTTAAAAAAGCCCCACACTTTGAAGACATGAAGGGATCTCAGTGTAGGTAAAACTCAGTATGGATGGCTATGCCCAGATAGTTCGAGAGTTTATGAATCTCAGGAATTTACCCTTACAAGGGTCATGAGACAACTTGATGGAGCACTGTGGGAGTAGCTCAATATGGATGGTTGTCCAACAATTCGGGAGATTCTGTAATTCAGGAGTTTGGGGAGGTGGAATCCAGGAACTGGGAAATCCAGCTCGGGAACTACACCTTTACAAGGGTTAGGGAGGCAACTTGATAGAGTTCTACCTGGTCAAAGCATTGTTTTCAGAAAGGGAAAAGCTTCTGAAGAATGTGTAGTCTTGTTTGGTTTTGTTACTTCAATGTTTTGTCAGTATGTTCTATAGTGTAAGCCTTAAGAGGGGGTATTAGAATATAAGGCTTATAAATTACCGTTAAGTTAATATTAGTTAAGTGTTGACTGATAAATGGTTGTAACCACTTCAACCATTTTGTAACCATCTCACATAATAAAAGGACTAATACACAATGAATAATGTGTGCATTTCGGTTTCTTTTCATCAGTTCTTTGTACATTATAATCTTTATTTATTCTTTCTCCCTCTGCATATTCTAACAAAGTCAAAGTTCATGCTCTAATACAATCATAACATCCAAAAATGCCATAGGACTAAGTCCATTATATACCTTAAAATAAACATTCATAATAATGACTTATGCCCCCCACCTTTGTTACAATGCCGCAGACCTTTTTAACAAGGTCAATATTATACCATGATGCTTCTTAATGCATGGTGATCACATTATTAAAAAATCCTAACTGCTTTTATCAACAATCTGACACGACATTGTTGCTACCCTAATTCACATTGATTTTGGGGCTTGAACAAACCCTCAGCCTTATCACACTGAAACTGCCTAGTCTTTCTGATTATATCAAGTACTATTAACCCAAATACTTAACTGTATGACTTTCTCACAAGAAGGGAAAATACAACCCTTTAAACAATACAATAGAGATCTTGCAACCAACACAAGTGCGACAATGTCACTGACACATTAGACCCTTAAAACACAACAATAAACTTTTATGTTAAGACAACATACAAACACGATTTGTCCACTTGCTTTACTGATCTCACTTGCACCTATCAAGGATGCTACCAGATTAGCACCCCTACATATGTGGTAACAGTCTTGCATAAGGTGTTAGAATCGTGTCCAAGAAATAAATCATAATTAAATATCATATAAAATAATGTCAAAACGAACCATATACCAATTGTTGAACTGTCCAAAGGCAATGCCCATATATGCTCAAAGGGAACAACTCATCACCTACATCCATCAAATCATGTAACACCAATATACTGTAGCAATCATGTCAACAATATTATAAATGTTACAACAAAAACCAATATCCATAAACCAAAATCAGAACCCATAACCTAGAGATCAATACATAGTCCATAAAAAGGGTCATCCAACCCACATGTAAAATCCTAAAATAAAGTTACTTCCTATCCATGTCTCTTGTACCTCGAGGGGTACTTGTTACAACGATGAGCAAAAACCAAAGAGAAGGAGATCATAACATCCTCCCCACTTGACAATACGTCATCCCAGTGCCTTCTGAAAATAAATGAGGAAAATTATTCCTGAAAAGATTTTCATCTACCTAAGTGGCACTTCTTTCGCTCAATTGGTGTTATTGGACCAATATTTGCTGCAAATTTCTGTTATGCAGCCTGATGTTTCGCATTACTAGAATCCTTACCAGTTCTAGCTTGATATTTTCTCCTTCATCCACCTGCAAATCAGTCCAATCCAGAATATGTGCTGGATTAGATACATATTTCCTAAGTAAAGAGATATGAAAAACATCATGTATCAAGAGAGAGAGGGAGGAAGGGCTAGTCTGTAGGCTGCTCAACTGACTTTTCCAAAATATCAAAAGGGTCCGACAAACCATGGAGCCAAATTGGAGTTCTTCCCAAATTTTACAGAACCTTTTTGAGGCCTAACCCTCAAAAACACTTTGCCTACCACTTGAAATTCTCTAGGAGGTTCTTTTCAAGTCTACATAACTCTTTTGCCAATCAGAGGCTTCCTTGAGCCTTTGACAAATGATGCACATTTTCTCATCATACTCTTGTAAAACATCGGGTTCAGAAGTAACCCTATTATCCAAACCATTCCAGCCAAGTGGGGTTCTACTTTTCCTACCATAAAGAGCCTCAAATGGGTCCATCTGAAGTAAAGAGTGGTAGGGTATTATTATACGCAAATTCTACCAAATGGATGTAGTCTTTCCACTTATGTTGTTTGTCCATAACATACATGCGAAGCATGTCCTCCGCTACTTAGTTTACCCTCTCTGTTTGCCCATCAATTTCCAGAAGATAGGATGAATCAAAATTCAGCCAAGTGCCAAAAGCTGATATCAAGGTTTTCCAAAACCTTGATGGGAATAACTTGTCCCTATCTGTGATAATTACCTCAGGTATCCCATGCAATATTACAACTTCTCTCGTAGACCTTTCTGCAAAGACCAAGACATCATCTTTCAGATTGCTAGGAATGAAATGTGCAACCTTGGTTAACTTATCAACCACAACTAAGATAGTATCATGTTATTTTTAAGATTTAAGGAACCCTGAAATAATGTCGCCCATAGAAATGACAGTGCACTTGTCCTTAGGGATGTCATGTGGACAAAGGAGATCTCCTAGGTGTTAATGCTCACCTTTGATCCACTAGCATTCAAGGCATCTAACAACAATAGAACCTTTTCAGCTCGTGTGTCATCTTTGTAACACCTGGATGGGCAAAATGAGGAGCCTCGTGGACTTCTCGCAAAACTTACTCCCAAAGGTTACCCGAATGAAGCACAAAAGTCCTGCCTTGGAACCTCATAAGTCCATATGAGTCCAAGGAATAACCAGCAAATTGAGGTTCTATTGGCTCATTGGCCAATTCTTGACACACTTTCTAATAGAAATCACTAGGAAGCTGCTATTGTAACACTGAATCTCAAAAATTCTAACCTTATTAGAGAGATGGCAGAAAAATAAGATCATCAGCTAAGTGCATGAACGACCTAGTTTTCCTTTCCATTGACAAAGGCAATGTTCATATCATAATCACTGTTTAATTCCAGCCACCTCTGATACCTTGCATTCAAATTATCCCGAGTGTGAATGTGCTCAAGACTCTTGTGATTTGTTTTAAAATTGAGGGGCTTGCCAAGAAGAAAGTGCCTCCACTGTTTGAGAGCATGGACCACAGATTTCCAACTCAGGGCCATAAGCTGCATAATATTTCTTATGTTCTTTCACTTCCCTAGATTTATAGGCAAGTACCTTGCCATCTTATGTTAGGACACCTCAAAAAACCATCTAATGAAGCATTTGTCCAAACCTTAAACTTCCCATTTGGATCCAGAATTATGAGACTAGGTGCTAAGGTGAGCAGGTCTTTTAACTCTTGGAAAGCCTCTTCATGAAAACTTGTTTTCCCTTGCGCTACAAGATAGGGTTGGCAACATTAGAAAAGTCATCAACAAAACTCCAATAATACCCAGTTAACCCCGTGAAGCTTCTGACTTCATGCACATAGTCAAGGGCTAGCCATTCCCTGATAGCCTTGATTTTTGCAAGATCTACAACAATCCCTTCCCTCGAGATGATGTGCCCCAAACAGTTCACTTGACTATAAAAGAATGAGCATTTAAATCATTTTCCATACAATTGGTGCTGCCAAAGTCTCTACAACATCAATCTCAAGTGTTATTGATGTTCCTGCTCATTGCGGGGATAAATCAGAAAGTCATAATGGAAAACCAGAAAAAAACAATCCAAGAAATCCCGGAAAACGTTATTCATGAGGTTCATGAAAGCAGTAGGAGCATTGGTCAAGCCAAAAGCCATCACCATGAACTCGTAACACCCATAATGAGTTCTAAAAACTATTTTGTGCTCATCTTCCTTTATCCTAAGCTGATGGTATCCTAAACTGAGGTTTTCAAGGGCTGGCCATTCCCTGATAGCCTTGATTTTTGCAAGATCTACAATAATCCCTTCCCTCGAGATGATGTGCCCCAAACAGTGCACTTGACTATAAAAGAATGGGCATTTAGATATTTTTCCATACAATTGGTGCTGCCTAAGTCTCTACAACATTAATCTCAAGTGTTATTGGT
The DNA here is from genome assembly GCA_019776745.2 of Taxus chinensis. Taxonomy (NCBI): domain Eukaryota; kingdom Viridiplantae; phylum Streptophyta; class Pinopsida; order Cupressales; family Taxaceae; genus Taxus; species Taxus chinensis. The sequence goes on from CM034150.1 coordinate 811,923,738, forward strand.
GTTCCTGCTCATTGTGCGAATAAATTGAAAGTCATAGAGGAAAACCAGAACAAAACAATCCAAGAAATCCTGGAAATCATTATTCATGAGGTTCATGAAAGCAGCAGGAGCATCGGTCAAGCCAAAAGGCATAACCGTGAACTCATAATGCCCATAACGAGTTCTTATAACTATTTTGTGCTCATCTTTCTTTATCCTAAGCTGGTGGTATCCTGAACTGAGGTTGATTTTGGAAAAAACCGCAGCTCCCGTCATCTGATTGAAGAGATCCTTTGTCATTGGCAAGGGGGGACTTATTCTTGATCATAACTTTATTAAACATCTTGTAATCAATGCACAACATAAGAGTGCCATCCTTCTTTTTAACGACAAGAGCACACCAAGGAGAGACACTTGGTCCTATTAAACCTTGACTCAATAACTCTTGAATTTGCAGTTTTAATTCTTGACGATCAGCAGTGTTAGTCTATAAGGAGCCTTAAAACCATGTGCATCTCCTGGCATGATTTCAATAGCGAAATCAAATTCACACACTGGAGGCATTCCAAAAGCTTGTCAGGAACTTGTAACGCCCATAAAGAGTTCTAAAAACCTACTTTGAGCTCATCTTCCTTTATCCTAAGCTGGTGGTATCCTGAAGTGAGGTTGATTTTGGAAAAAACCGCAGCTCCCCTCATCTGATTGAAGATATCCTTTGTCCTCGGCAAGGGGTACTTATTCTTGATCATAACTTTATTAAACATCTTGTAATCAATGCACAACATAAGAGTGCCATCCTTCTTTTTAATGAAGACTACAAGAGCACACCAAGGAGAGACACTTGGTCCTATCAAGCCTTCACTCAATAACTCTTGAATTTGCAGTTTTAATTCTTGACGATCAGCTGTGTTAGTCTATAAGGAGCCTCGAAACCATGTGCATCTCCTGGCATGATTTCAATAGCGAAATCAAATTCACAAACTGGAGGCATTCCAAAAGCTTGTCAGGAACTTGTAACGCCCATAACGAGTTCTAGAAACTATTTTGAGCTCATCTTCCTTTATCGTAAGCTCGTGGCATCCTGAACTGAGGTTGATTTTGGAAAAAACCGCAGCTCCCCTCATCTGATTGAAGAGATCCTTTGTCATTGGCAAGGGGGACTTATTCTTGATCATAACTTTATTAAACATCCTATAATCAATGCGCAACATAAGAGTATCATCCTTCTTTTTAACGAAGACTACAAGAGCACACCAAGGAGAGACACTTGGTCCTATTAAGCCTTGACTCAATAACTCTTGAATTTGCAGTTGGAATTCTTAACGATCAGCAGTGTTAGTCTATAAGGAGCCTTGAAACCATGTGCATCTCCTGGCATGATTTCAATAGCGAAATCAAATTCACAAACTGGAGGCATTCCAAAAGCTTGTCAGGAACTTGTAACGCCCATAACGAGTTCTAGAAACTATTTTGAGCTCATCTTCCTTTATCCTAAGCTGGTGGCATCCTGAACTGAGGTTGATTTTGGAAAAAACCGCAGCTCCCCTCATCTGATTGAAGAAATCCTTTGTCCTCGGCAAGGGGTACTTATTCTTGATCATAACTTTATTAAAGATCCTATAATCAATGCACAACATAAGAGTATCATCCTTCTTTTTAACGAAGACTACAAGAGCACACCAAGGAGAGACACTTGGTCCTATTAAGCCTTGACTCAATAACTCTTGAATTTGCAGTTGTAATTCTTAACGATCAGCAGTGTTAGTCTATAAGGAGCCTTGAAACCATGTGCATCTCCTGGCATGATTTCAATAGCGAAATCAAATTCACGCACTGGAGGCATTCCAAAAGCTTGCCAGGAAAGCAATCATCAAACTCCCATAAGATAGGAAACTTCTCAAAGCTAGGTTCCTTGCTTATTGCTACTTCCTCCAACTGAATGGAATATAACTAACACCCCTTTCTTACTGCTTTCTTAAGTTGCTATGCAAATAACACTGTTTTAGCTCTTGACCTCTTGATTTCTGAAAAGACCATCAATTGGTCGTCCATGCATCGAACCTTTTCCTCTGAACAGTACAATCGTGTTTGATGGATTTGCAACTAATCCATCCCCAAAAATGACATCATAGGATCCTAGGGGTGCTGATTGCAAATTGACCTTTTTTGAATGGGCCCAAATCTAACTCCATTTGGTCCAAAAACATTGTGATAGGAAATTTCTTGCCTAAGCCAAACTCAACATCCCATCCCTCTTAACTTTGACGGTAAACTATTATAGTTTTTAGCAATGGAAGGGGATACAAGACTGTCTGAAGCTCCATAATCAACAGGTACAAAAACTGAATACCAAAAATCATAACGCTGGTTTCAATATGAGTGGACTGATTGTCTACTTGCCTGCTGTGAACAACCGCAAAGATGTGGTGTTCTGAATTCTGGCTTAGCAAAGAACTCAAGATAGTCCTTTCAGTGATCCTTACTACCACAGACCCAGCAAGCATGGTCTGCAACTGATGATCTGTTGGCACCTGTAGCTCTTGGAGGCAGAGGACCATTCCTTTGGTCATCCTATTGAGCCTCCCTGTGAGCATCATTATGTGGCTTCTGTTTATCTTTCCTGAAATTTAGGAGTCTTAAAATTTCAATGGGACTGGTTCCCAAACTGGCCAGAAGAGTTCCCTGCCTTATTGAAGGGATGACAGGAATCCCCCCCGCTTGAAGTTCTTTTGATTAGGGCCTATGACAGCTTCTTATTGCATTATATTCTTGTCACAAAATTCCTGTCGAACTTTCACCCTCTACTTTTCCTTTAGCTCAACTTTGTGGGCTGAATCAATAGTTGAAAGTTGAAACAAAGGTCTTTGATTTCGTCAAGCCCACATCATGCATCAATGCTTCACACAGACGAAGCTTGAATTTGGTAATCTTAGTCTCCTCTTCACACCCATAGTCTACGACTCTACGTAACAGAGAGGACCCAAGACATCTCATATTCTGCCACCAAAGAATTACCTTGCTGCTGTTTCATAAAACTGAGAAAAATTTATCCCCCTGTAGGCAGCAAACAGATATCTCTTTCTGAATTGTTTCTCAAATTTCTTCAAGTGAGAGTTAAGAAATCATATTGTTTCAAGTTACACAAATGTTCCCACCAAAGTCCAGCATCTACCTCCAACAGATGGATCCCAATTTAGGCCCCCTGTCATTAGTATTTGTCGCTTGAAGCCCAAAATATTTCTTTGCGTCATTAAGCCAAGATTCTGCAGCATCCCCAACCTCAACCCCTGAATACTTAGGCAGAGGGAGCTTCCTCGGCTCACGTACTAAGGAATAGACTTCCTGAGGCTTGGGACAAGGTTCCTCTACTGCTAGGTCTATTTCCATGAGTTGCTACCCCCCATGGTGAGGATGGGCAATAAGGTCAGCAGTGAGGACTTCTTGGGCATCTAATCATGCCTACAAAGCCTCAATGGTTTGTTGCAAGGTATTCATATCGGCCTCGGGGTGTTGATCTTGCTGATTCAGTTGAGATTCATCATTGACAGGCGCGGGGCTCTCTTTGGGATGGGTCTACAACCAGCTCTCCCATGCTTGATGCCTCTGATGACATCACCACGCTTGCTATGTGTTCTCACCATCCTGGAGACACACGCGAGGTGTTCTTAGATCACAGCTCCCTAGGTGTGGAACTCAGCTCTAATACTAAATTTGTTATCACTCAAAATTCAACTAGAATTTTGCAAAATCATTCTTCTGTTACCAAAAGAATGCAACAGAAGGGTTAAAGCCCTCAACACTCCTGTGTGTTAAAAAATGATTACCAATACCAAGTACTATGTTAACCTTTGCTGGACAGGTGTACTCTAAGGGTGCATTGGCAAGTTATGAGTTATAGAATCTCCATAGATCAAATCCAGGAGCAAGTGCAGAATTCCCTGACACCTAGTTCATAAAGTGAACTAGTTGTCGGGAAAGAGTATATCAAAGATAAATTTGAGTGGTGACATAAATCGAGAAAAACACTCAACTTGCTCTAGAGAGGGCAGAGGGTATACCCATCTTTTGCTCTCTCAACCCTATCTAATCTAGGGTAAGAAAAGTCTTCCTCTAGATGCATGTCCTTACATTTCAATACAATTTTGCCTTACGAGGGTTACGTAAAGTAAAACCAATTATATACAAGCCAAGGGGCATTGAAATGCAGCACAACATCCTTTCAACATAAGGTTAAGTTTCTCTTCCTGATAATGGCTTATTCAAGAGCGCTAACCAATTCGCCATTAATAATTATTTACCACAGAACATAGTTCATCTGTCTTTAATGCACACGACAAAAGATGATTTCTCATACTTGAGCATTGCTTGACCAACTCCACTATTACGAGATACAGATTCAGATTAAGAGAACAAAATGAAATTATCTGCCAAGTAAATATTGATCCTCATCCCACAACATTTCATTATCCTACTTCATTTTTGTATATTCTATATAGGGAAGTAACATAATTGCAACATTATTCTGCCTATGCTTTTCCACAAGTCTAAGATGACTTGGTCAGTGTTAGAATTCAAGCAATACTGCACTAAAGCTTAGTGGTTACAATTCAATGATGAACAATACACTACTCTCCCCCTTCAATGATCAGACATGCTAGTAACCTAGAAGGCACTACCCTTCTTCATTGGTCACCCACACTCAAACTAGTTGTTGCTAAGCAGATTAAACAATCACACAAACATCATGAAACATAACTTCACCATGAATACCTCACAATAACCACGGTCTAAACAGAATCACTTCCAAAATTGTGCAACATTATTATTTTTAGTAAGAATTGAGCAATCTTGTAAAAGGTAACTTATTACTACTACTGGGAATAGCTTCGCCATACTAAAACTTGATTTCATGCATCAACTCTAAGCACAAGTATGAATCATTCAAGTAATCCACTCTTTCATAAGGTATCAAGTACCCACATATACATTCCTATCTCATAAATACAGTCATGTAGATTCAGTCACAAAATCAACCTATCATACAAATCACATTCCTTCTACCTCCATTAGAGGTCCCAGAAGGAGAAGTACAGTCATTACTGTATGCATCTAAAGTAAATTATGACATCAACAAGATCATTCCAAGTATGAGCAACAATGGTAGGGCACTTGAGAAACAGAGCACATAACTGTATACCGAATGAAACAAACACCATGGGCTCAGGCTTTAAAGGCAGAAGTCAGGTACAGAGGTCTCCAGAAGTCATCTCCCTTTCAAGACCCCTTCTCAATCAACCAATGTAATTGAAGTATTCAAGCACATTATTAATATTAATACATCTATCCCCATTCAAATGTCATTCTTAAGCAAATTCAGGATTAGATTCTTAGTCAGTGAGTCTCCCTGCCTTCTTACGGTTACCACTATTAGGTCAAGAAGATCCAACAACCCAGATACCAGGTACAGTACAAGGAGAACATAAAGCACAGAGCAGAATAATTCAACATTTTCTAAACCAGATCCAGGAAAAAGTTCTTTTTATTGACGAACAAGTAATAATTATTCTATGTACATTCAATCACTGCTATCCATACTAAGAGCAAGCCAACCTATACACCATAAGAGCAATTTTGAGATAACAGTTTCTCAACATTCATATCAGGAGTACAATAACAACTAACCTTAGTAGCCGATACGGCACCCCTAGGGCACCTTGTACCGGTACAAAACGTACCCAGTATGGGTACGGCCTGGAAATGGCCAAAATACAGCCAGGCAGGTCCAGGTACGTCTGCAGACGTACCTGGCTGTACCCGGACCTGCCTGGCTGTATCCGCGGCGTTTCCAGGCGCAAAACTGTGTTTTTTTTTAGTAATTTTTTTTCTAGTTTAAATTTAATATATCATTACAGTAGAAATTACAGTTTTTATAGCACCATTATTCTACAGAAAGTACCAAATACAAGCCATCATAAACATGGATAAAAATAGCATGTATGAGATAAATCATAAAGTAATAAACACCTCATATAGATATGGTAGGGACAGATGAAATTATGAATTTATGAGTAGAATGTTGTGGTTATTTAACTTGTTTTGTTTTTTATATGCATAATATGTGGTTAATTCCTATTTGGCAGGCTGGAATTTATATCTTTTTAAATTTTTATATATTTTTTAAAGCCGTAGCAAATGCCGTATCCGGGGCCAAAATTTTTTTGCTGTATCCGCGGATCGGATACACCATACCCGTACCCATATCCAAAACATATTGGCTACTTAGCAACTAACTGAAAAGGGACAATTACTGATTCCAATAAGTTCCCAATCTCTGTCTCCTAAAGATCATTGACAGGGTAAGGAATGAGTACAAATACATCATGAAATGAGACAGGTCAACAGATTACAAAGATATACAATGCGAAAGGGTTGTGCTCATGTCTTTTCTATAACAAAAGACCCCATGATGCCAGGTCATCATATATTCCATTTGATATAGTTTATTAATTCTGAGAAGGCCAGAAAATGCTTGAGAGCTAGCTTGTCTACCATCATCCATGTGCCACTTCTCAAGGTCATTGAAGAGTATTGTAGTCACAAAACCATGCACTTTAGACATTTTTTTTTATCCTGGTCTCATACTACTATTTAGAAGGTTCTTGAGTTAAGAAAGTACTAAACCCCCGTCCTTTTGATCATCTTGTTTATTTTATTTCATAATTTGTGACCTATTGCACCCATATGCCCAGCCATTTCCGGACATCCCAAGTTATTTTAGCCTCGGCTGGGGCGCCCAAATTTAGTATTGGGGTGCCCATGGGCACCCTAGTCCCACTTAGGGGCGCCTTGATCCTTCTAGCACTTTCCCGACACTTTTTAGACCTCTTCTAGCCGTTTTTCATATTTATCTTTCTTGAGGTCGGTCTTTTCGGGGTTAATTACGAAATTAGAGCAAGAGAACTCTATAAATATAAAGTTCTGAGACCATAATAAGGGACCTAGCATCATACACTACTATCACTCCATCTAGAACTGCATCCATCTATTGCATTGGCATCCACATAGCTCAGTCATCAAGGCACAAGCTAGGACATCTGCATCACACTTCATAGGGAAAGGGATTCTATTCTATTTCATGCACACATTCTATTACATTTTCTACATTTAGTTATTGCTCACTACTTCACAAAGTGCGATTGGCACAAGAGCACCTAGGGGGAACAAGCCCCTAAACAACCTAAAGGCACATCTATGGAGCAGCCAATGAAGACCTTGTCTTAGGTACCTCAGGACCTGCAAAAAACCAGCATTGAGAGGGAATCAAGGAACAAATTAAGAAGGAAGAATCTATGCTTTTCATGCAAAGATCCATGGTCTCCAAGACATCATTGTTTGGGTAAAGGTAAAGTACATTATATTGAAATTATTCCTGATTCTGATGATGATTGCAATGAAGAGGATGTAGTTTTAGGAAAGGAGAGGCCGGAAGAAGTCTAGTACTCTTACAACCATTACGGGAGCACCTAGTTACAACTCTCTCATTGTGGAGGGAGTGTTGCACAAGCATAAGGTGACCATACTAATTGATGGAGGGGCCACTCATAACTTCATCAGAGCAAGCTTGGTCACCAACTTAGAGTTATTTGTTGAAGAATTTAGGGGCTTCACAGTGAAGATTGCAGATGGACATTCTATAAGATGCACCAAGAGATGTGTTGGGCTCCGTATTAATTTGGGAACATATGAGGTATATGCTGATTTCTTTGTAGTAGAGGTGGCAGAATTTTGATATAGTATTAGGGGTCCAATGGCTATGTTAGTTAGGAGAATTAACTCTCAACAATCAAAAAATGCAAATGAGTTTCAAGGACTAGGATAGAAGAATTACCCTGCAAGGAATAAATTCCAACATGCCTCAAATGAGTTACATGGTAGAAGAAGACATTCCATGTGAGTCATATTTTTGTTCTTTGTCTAAGATAACATCAGATTGGATGACTTCGATCACATCAGAATATGCAAAGAGCAAATTTGCTAGTGATATATTCGAGGGAGTAATTGATGATGGGAGGTATAAGGTTAAGGATGAACTGATTTTATACAAGGACAGGGTATATCTTGTGCCAGAATCAAAGGTGAAAAGAAAAAATTTGAGAGTTGTCCATGATGATCCTTCAGCAGGTCACTCTAGCTATTTCAAGACTTACAAATACATAAGGGAAAGATTCTACTGGAACGGACTCAAAGGAGAGGGGTGCTTAATTACATCCGTGAGTGCCTCATTTGTCAGCAAAACAAAGTTGAGCATACATTTCCAGCTGGTTTGCTTCAGCCACTTCCCATTCCACTCAAAAATGGGAGAGCATCTCTATGGACTTTATTATGGGACTACCTATGGTACAAGGTAAAAATTGTTTATATGTGGTTGTAGATAGACTCACAAAGTATGCACATTTTTGTCCTCTTCCAACCAAATACAATGCTCCCATAGTTGTTGAGGTATTCTTCAAGGAAGTATTTAGAATGCATGGCCTGCCTAAAGAAATAATTAGTGATCGAGATAGCCGGTTCCTAGGCCTGTTCTGGAAGGAGCTATTTCGTTTGGTGAGTACTCAGCTTGCCCATAGCACCAGCTATCATCCTCAGACAGATGGGAAAACCGAGATAGTGAACAAGTGGGTGGAAGGAAACTTGAGGAACTACATTGATGGACAATAGACAACATGGATCAAATGGTTGTATATGACAGAATTCTGCTACAAGACCACCTTCCAAATGTCTATCGGTATGTCTCCATTCAAAGCCCTCTATGGATATGATGCATCTTCTTTTGATGATTTAGATTTGGCTGATAGTAGAGTACCAAAGGCACAAGATTTAGTCCATCAAAGTCAAGCAATACTTAAGGTGTTAAAAGAAAATTTTCTTCGAGCCCAAAACCAGCAGAAGTTATATACGGATCAGCACAGAACAGAAAGAACATTCGAAGTGGGTGACATGGTGTTCATAAGACTGCAACCTTACAAGCAAACCTCCATCAAGCAAAAGGGAGCAGAAAAATTGAAGCCACAGTTCTATGGCCCATATAAAATCATCAATAAGGTGGGAAAGGTTGCATACGAGTTGGAGCTTCCTGAGAATAGCAAGATCCATAATGCGTTTCATGTTTCATACCTTAAGAAGGCACTAGGACAACATATCACTCCTTCACTTGAGTTGCCTCCACTAGATGACGAAGGCAAATGAATCCTAATACCTGAAGAAATCCTTGATATCCGCGAAATAAGATTAAGGAATCGAAGCATCAAGGAATATTTGGTTCGCTAGAAAGATCAACTCCTAGAAGATGCCACATGGGAGAGTGCAGCCATTTTGGAGCATACACAATTACGATTGCTTGAGGACAAGCAATCTTGGGGAGGCAGGACTGTAATTTCCCTTTTTCCCACATGACATCAAAAGGAGTTTTCAGGCCATTCCTCTTCATGGCCTAGAGAAGAAAATAATAAAAAGAAGGCAGGGACTTAGCATTCATATTTTGTGTAATATTTTAATAAATAATAACGGGGTCGACTTAGCAAAAGACAAAACAATAATTAAAAGGTTGATCAAGAAGATGAAAAGTCATATCATAATGAAAGGATCAACTAAAGATGAAGGATCATGTCTTTTGACCTTTGGATATTATAAATAGGGGATTTGGGGGTTCATTTTAGCATGACATTTGACTATTGAAATCTGATATTGCAAGATTGTTTCTCATAAAATCCTATTGGGACATCAAACCCACTAGAGGTCCATTCAAGGGACAAAACCCTCTTGAATTGGCTTAAAACATTTAAGCTTTCATTGAAGATTATCCAATTTCGTGTTATTTTGTAATCTGATTCAATTTGTGTAATTCCTTAAAATGCAATTTGCCTATGTGCTTATAATTAGTTGTTTGAACAAATAAGTCGATTTATTTCATTCAAATCTGATCACTTGGGCCTAAAAAGGCTTAAACTACACTTTACACGCATTTCCATGCAAATTTGAGGCCAAATCAAATTAGATAAAAGTGTTGCGATTTGGCAGTCTACAATTAATTTCCAAATTTTCATAATTTGCCCATACTAAGTTGATTTGGGTCATAATTTGTCTCAAATTATTAGAAATCAATTTAATAATATTTATAGATCATTTTCAGTTGATTTGGCATAAAGATTTAGTCATAATTCTTCATTGTTCGTATACTTCAGTCTGCTGCAAGTTTATTCGAGTAAATATTAAAAATATGATAACAACCCCGAAAGGGTTATTTCATACGCTTAGGCTATAAGGTCCACGCACATCTATTATAGATGTCGCATATCGTCACCACTATGCATATACACATTTCCTCGCAGCGCGCTAGACACGATACACACTACTCGACCATTTCCTGATGACACACTCTCGTTTACAGTTCATTCTTGACTGCTAAGGGGGCAAACAAAATGAACCTCACTGCATACATTTCCATTCACTCGATGGGCACGCGGCTCCTATCACTCCATATTGCATTCCATTCCATCCATCCACAACGTACTGTATACTATGGTTGTTTATACTCTTACTTACTTTTGTTTGTTCCTAGTCACTTTATTACACATGCTAGTTTGATTACTTGTATATCATTTATCTATACCATCCACACATGCGCGTTCACAGCCTTTTTCTAGTTGTGATCACAGATACAGGTCTCTTACACACAACACGGAGGCTCACCTTTTACCCTTTCTACACTGGTCTCTGGGGGTATCCACATTTGTCTCTTCCAGGTGCTATTGTTTCATTTTGCACTTAGCAATTTACATTACTTGCTTATACACGCTTTTGATATACTAACTATCTTTCTAACATGCTAACGGGTGCTTCATGTGCAGTATTTGTTATGCAGGGATATTGGTTTCCATACTTGCTTGTTACATTATGTGCTATTGTTTGTGGGTATTTCCCTATGTTTGGTGTGCACACTTGTTTGCTTGTTTGCAGCCATGATGGTCTTGCATGTCTTGCGACATCGTGAGTGATGTCCTATGTTTGCAACCCGCTTTGTACGACATACTTGTCTTCTTGCGTGTTTAAATTATTTTGCTTGGTAGCTTACACACTGTTTGTGTAGCTTATACATTGATTTCTTCATGCATGTGTGTTTTCACTTGTTTTTGGCTAGCCTTCCCGTTTGTGTGCCTTGGTTTCTACCAAACACTTTTCAACGTACATGAGGTTGGCCCTCTTTTGGGGTCACATGTATCCTATCAACAACGTCGAAGAGGGGGGGCATCATTTGCGGGTTTACATACTAACACAGAGATTCTACATTGTTTCGATTCAATTATATTCAGCGAGTGGGTTCAGACCAATCTACAAACCCCATACACAGCAGCTTTTACAGAACATGGTGTTCTTAGCATTTCTGGGAAGTAGTTACAGGCTTGGAGGTTACAGTGGACATGCCTCCCTACACTATTTCGGCTAGTGGCATCGGATCGCCCAAAAAACTAGGACAGTACAGAGATCTCTACACACATTCAGTGAAACAATTAGGGCTTGGAGGACACGGAGCATTTCCTCCCTACACTTCTTCGGCCTATGGCGTGAGATCGCCCAAAAAACTCGCAATATGGGATATCCTTTACACTTTCTCTCTCAACATGGATCAACTGCACATGTTCCATTTACATTTACATTTTCCATATTTGTGTACTTTACATTTACATACACGTGTCTTTTACATAGTGTTTTTACACTTACATATTTAACTACTTGATCGTTTTCTCCTTGCAAGTCCGACCGTATGAGAAACAAGCAATCAAATGGGGGCAACCACAGCAATGACGACAACAGCATGCAATAAACACATTATAGCACACACATCACATTTTTATGCAGGTACACTACACTACGCAGCAACTACACACGCACGTTTTGCCCTAGGTTCACTCTCATCACTTTTTCTTTGCGCATTTTTCATCTATAGTTATGCTCCTCCATCTTTTTATCATTCCACACTTTTGTCTAGTCCTTCGGCACACTTTTACTACACTCTTCATGGACATCAGGTACGCATCTCTATCTACTTTATGTTACCAAGCTTTCCGCTCACCAACATAAAGTAGGAGAAAAAAGTAGTCACAAAATCATGCACTTAAGACATTTTATCCCGGTCTCATACTACTATTTTGAAGGTTCTTGAGTTAAGAAAGTACTAATTAACCCCCGTCCTTTTGCCCATCTTGTTTATTTTATTTCATAATTTGCGACCTATTGCACTCATATGCCCAGCGATTTCTGGACATCCTGCTTTATTTTAGCCTTGGCTGGGGTGCCCAAATTTAGTACTAGGGCGCCCCATGGGCGCCCCAGTCCCACTTGGGGGCGCCCTAATCCTTCTAGCACTTTCCCACCACTTTTTGGGCCTCTTCTAACCGTTTTTCATATTTATCTTTCTTGGGGTCAACCTTTTCAGGGTTAATTACGAAATTAGAGCAAGAGAACCCTGTAAATATAAAGTTATGAGACTATAATAAGGGACCTGACATCATACACTACTATCACTCCATCTAGAGTTGCATCCATCTATTGCATTGGCACCCACATAGCTCTATCATCAAGGCACAAGCTAGGACATCTACATCACACTTCATGGAGGGCGGGATTTTATTCTATTTCATGCACATATTCTATTACATTTTCTACATCTAGTTATTGCTCGCTACTTCACAAAGTGCGATTGGCACAAGGGCACCTAGGGCACAACATGCACACACACCAGAACTACATCCGAGTCTGAAATGTAGTGCTAGCGCTCAGTAAGTCCACTGTTGTGGCAGTTGAGGTCAGTCTGACCCATTCATTCTACATCTTTTTTTTAGGGTTTTGATACTTCCTTTTGGGTCTTTTGCAAGTCATTTCCTCTTGGGATATTTGGAGCATTCAGCGCAATACAAAAAAATTAATGCGACAGACAATTAGAGTTTCAAATCACCTTCCGACCCTGTGAGCACTAGTTCCAGACATTTTTCCCAGACCAGGGCACCCCAGTCCTCTTCCAGGCGCCCCAGTCCAAACACGTCACCCAGATCTGTCCTTTTCGACACTTTTGCATAGTCGTTCCTTCTTTCTGATTTTTTGTACATCACTGCAACACAATCGGACAATCATCATTTATCAGTTGAGTTCTTTCCTTTCCCTTCTTGCACATTAGGGTTTTTAATTTCATTAGTTTATTTATTTATCTCATTTACATGTTGTCTTAGTACACTTATTTGTTGTGTTCATATGTCCTCCTAGGTTAGATTAACTATACTTTGCTACATTAGCTTAGTCAATTTTAGGTAATCAAGTACTTATTCATAGGGCTCAAGACAAAAACAGTTCCCATTACAATACAAGCTTAGCAAAGGGCCAGACGATAGGTTGAATACAAAAAAATTTGCTCAAGAACACCATAACCAATCCAATGTACAAGAAGTCCAAGGATATAATATTAAAGCATATTAAAACCAAATCACTAGGTCATAGCATTCAACGAAATAACAACTTCAAAGAAACCAGCATGTTGTAAGTCTCTTCAACGGTGATTAAAAAAAATAACAATGAAGATACAATGCATGCAAACACCATCAAAATTCCTTTAACACTTGTGTGGACAAATCCCAAGAACGGAACAAGAGCCCAACCAGTAGTGGGTTGCCAAATTGGCCCTAGCCACCCCATCCATCAGCAATGCAGCCCGATGGCATCTCAAGCAAGGCCTGTGATCAGTAAGCAAGTGCATCACAACACAAAAGACCAAAAAAGAGAACAACATAGCAAAGTTACAGTCACTCAACCATGACCCAATAATAATGCAAAACCCAGCCACTCAACCATGACCATCCTGAAAAGCACTCATGAGGGTAGCTAGCCCTCTTCACCATTGCCATCTTAGGGCACAGGTGAGGTAGGTCTTATAATAGGTTACCTTCATTATTGTTCTTAACATTTAGAACAACCAAATACAAAAAAAAAACACATCTTACACAGAGAAACGGACACCATTCAAGGTGAAAACAAAATCCCCATAAGCAATAGGACAGCAAGGAGGTAGAAACTCTGTGTGCAAGGTTATGGCAATCCCCTCAAGGAGTGCCCTAACACTGTTCATAAGAAGTTTGTACTATTTCTCGATACACGCATAATGCTATCGTATGCCATTCAATAAAATATAAATTTAATTATAGAGCCAATCTGGGATGGTAGTTAGCTGTTCTTCCTACTCCCACTCTCTCTTCTCCTTTCTCCTTGTTCTCCAAGCTTCCTGGCACTATGCAAAAACTTCTGTGTTTTTTCGTTACTCCCCTTTCCTCCTATAATCTCTATCATCTCCATTTTTTTGCCTCCGACTTAGTCATAGATGATCACAAATGGCAGATGACAATAATTGTTGGATCTACCAATTCAAGACATCTAGAACTTAAATGGAGTCATTGACATACCAGTGGGGATGCATTTTAACACCAGAGATTCAAGCTTCCAAAAAACATCATTGGATAGAGCTCTGAGTAGATCATAAAACTTAAAAGGAGGCGTCCAACTTCTAATTTATACTTAAAGTCAACTTTTCTAGCCACGGCCAGGCTACCAGCATAGCAAACTGAACAGGGTGGATATAAATTCCAAAATTTTAGTGCCAAAGTCTGCAAACAGAATACAAACTCCAAAACATAAATGTCCATGTCTGCAGACAGTACAAATTCCAAAACTTTAATGTCCTAGTCTGTACAAAATCCCTAATTAAAAACAAATAATATTATGTCTTTTTCCCCCATGTCTCTCAGAGTATTTGTGTTCAGTCTGACCAACTCTTGAGTGACTGGTATCCCTAGGTCTGAGCCAAGTAATGTGATTGTCGTCCCCACAACAAAAGCATACTTAATAACTATAATTTTTGACCGAAAGAATTAGCTTATGGCAACCCAAAATCCCACTCTGCTTCAAAAGTTCATAATAAAATATTTAAACCAAAGACAACTGATACTAAATCCAGATGATAGGTACAATTTTCCAGTACGTTTCATTGCAGTTCAGTGTTTCAACACATTTTTACAGCCTGACAATAAAAGTAATTAAATGAATAACAAGAATATTACATGTGGCATTTCTCCAATACCAGCACTGGCTATTTTCTGACCAATGTCAAAAAAGTGACATCCCTATAACAAGAAAGGTAGAAACGTGACAGCACAATGCCAATTCACGTGTTAACATTCTAAAACCCACTGCGATGCCTGTTTTTATGCCCTATGATTTCTTTTACTCTAAAGTTTAAAAGTTTCAATGTTTTAATATTAACAATATCAAAATGTTAAGTAAACATAGTTACCTAAGACTCCGGGACAGGGGGACAGCGGAACAGGGTTTCCGGGACGGCAAAAAATTTCTAAATTTTGGGGACAGCGGGGGGACAGCTAATTAAAAAATATATAAATATTTAAAATATAAAGATATAGTGACTAAATTATATAAATAAGCTGAAATAAAACCATTTGAGATTTAAATAAGGTGAAACTTTAACTCATAAACATCAAATACATTCTTTAATACTATTATATCAATATGTTAATGTCATAAATTGACAATTCATAATACATATTTGAATTTTGAATTTGAGACAAGCTGAAATTTCAAATATATTATAAAATATAAAAGTAAAACCATTCTAAATTACGATTGATCAAGTGACAATAGTTGATGTTCATATCATTAATCTCATAGCCAAATACACCAACAATTGTCTATTGTCGATATTACAAAAAAAGAGGACAAGTACAAGTATCAGCCTAAAAATCAAAATCAACATCTAAAGCAATATCCATGAACTCCTCCTCGTTGGTACTAGCATCCTCATCCTCAAAGGTAAGCCCAATCAATCCCCGTTGCACAGTATTGTCCTCTTCAACCTACCTCAGCTCCTCGGGATCTACATCCCACCGTAATGTTGGGGTCTGTTTGTACTCAGGTGTCTTGCGATCCATAAGACGCAAAGCACTGTGTACAGCTACAAGCTTCTCCACTCTCACAGAGGTAAGCTTATTCCTCTTAACAGAGTGTATCCAACCATATGTAGACCAGTTCCTCTCAGAGGAAGAGGAGCCAGAAACCTGGGAAAGGACACAAATGGCAAGTTGTCGCAGTAGTCCTGGAAGCCCATACAGTCGCCGCCAACTCACTAGCTTCTCTTGTGTTATTGTTACCCTATCTACCTTTGTTGATGTTTTGTACCCATCAAGTTCAATGAAGTCGAGCCACTCCAATCTGATCTGTGAAGCCTCCTGTGGAATGTACATTTTTTAAAGGCCTTTATAAGGCCCTTCTTCACCTCATCATCATCCAATGGGATAACTCTGCCTGGCCTCTCCACATATCATTTGGGATTCAGTGGATACGCAGCCATATGAAGCGGATGTGTTCAACTTCTCCCATCTCCGTTGAATAAAGAGTTGTATATGCTCGTTATAGAACTCCAAAGTGGGGTCCCTCACCCCGAATAGCTACCTTCATTTGCCCAAGCATGTTGTCAATGCACTCGTAGATCTCACCAAAATTTGGGTTGTTAGAATCCCCATATTTGATGACACTAAAAACTAGAGCTATGATTGATATGATGTATTTCATATCAACCCAAAATGTTTCCCGCAACACCACTTCCTTCACTCTTTTCCCTTGATCTATCTTGGACTCACGCCACCTAGTCCAATCTTGTGTCATAATCATAATTTGCAGGGGCTCCTGCAACTCAAACATCCTCTCCAACAAAATAAAATAAGATGCAAAGCAGGTGTCAACTGGTTTCAAAAATTCCTTCTTTGAAAAAGTGTCAATGATGTGTGGTGATTACATATGAACTTCTACACGTCCTTGGCCTCAGTCACTATCTGGATGACCCACTGAATCTTCCCTGAGTCTTTCAGTGCATTGTTCATGGCATGCACACAACATGGAGTCCAATAAATATGCTTATATTCCCGCTCCACTAGCTTGCCTATTGCTCTGCACACATAAGTTGCATCTGTGACACCCTGTACAACATTTGAAGGTCCAACCTCCTCAATGGCATTCTTCAAAATCTGATACTGGAACTCAGCATCTTTCTGCTTCCCAGAACAATCAATTGCTCTCAAGAAGTACGGTCCATCTTTGCAAGAGACAATGATATTGATGAGAGGACGGTATCTAATATCTGTCCACCCATCCATGATAATATTACATCCATGTGACACCCATGTCACCTTCATCTCCTCCATCAACAAATTAACCTTAGAATAGTTTCCATCCAAAATTGTTGTCCTCAGTTTTGTGTCTCTAGGAGGCACATAACTTGTACCTGCTTTTGCAACCTTAGCTATAGCCTCCTTGTAATAAGGAGAGCGAGTGGCATTAAATGAATCCTAGCAACATAGAAAAATTTCCCAATAGCATCATCTGCTTTTTCCCTCGCCTTTGAATCAAACATGTCAACAACTGCATTTGGGGCTGCCCCCACGGCCTTTCTCTTCCCTCTGTTTTCCAATTCTAACACTCCAAAACTAGAACCAGCCAGAGTATTACTATGTTTGCTAGCCAGAGTAGAACCACGAACTTTTGGCACATTGTCTGTGGTATTTCCATTGAAGATTCTCATCATCTCAGCTCTTTGCTCTAGTGAAAGGCCCTTACAAGTGCCAACCCCCTCTTCCTATAAGGTGCAACAAGTGTGCATTCGTCCTAGTGATACTGTCATGCCAAGTTAGTGCACATATGTTGCACTTTCATACTTTGTTCCCCCCTGGAGACTTGGATATGGGGTTATCAATTATTTGGGCAAATTGTTGCAATGGCTTCTTCTTATCAAATGGTCCAATGGCAAATTTGGACAACATTTGAGAGGGGCAATTGGTAGCACTACCAACTGAACTACCAGTTGTCACTGCCACTACATTTTGTGTCCATTCTCCACTCTCCCCCATTGTGGCATCACCAACTCTTCCACGACCATTTATCTCAACTTCTCGTTCAACCCTCTCCTGCCCTGATTCATATTCGTACTCAGAATAACTCATGGTGATGATTGCTACAATGAAATAAAAACAACCATGACTATATGATTGATTGATTATGTAATGAATTAATTTTAAAAAAAAACAAAACCAATATGCATTTTTTAAAATCCTACAAACTATATGTGTGATTATATTGTGAATGTAGATGCAACTGCTAAAAAACAGCCCCTAAAAAATGCAAATATAATATAAATTTTAAACTAGAAATAAAATGTAATTAAAAAAAACGTAACCATTTACAACCAAACCTAAATCCCACAAACTATATACATGATTGCATTATGAATGTAGATGCAAATGCTAAAAAACAACCCCTAAAAAATACATATATAATATAAATTCTAAACTATAAATAAAATGTAATCAAAAAAAACGTAACCATTTACAACCAAACCCTATGCAATATAAATTTTTTAAAATCCTACAAACTATATGCATGATTACATTGTGAATGTAGTTGCAAATGCTAAAAAACATCCCCTAAAAAATGCAAATATAATCTAAATTTTAAACTATAAATAAAAATGTTATTAAAAAAAAACGTAACCATTTACAACCAAACCCTATGCAATATGCATTTTTTTAAATCCTACTAGTTTCCCCAGATTTCACCCTGAAATCTGGGACTACCCTGTGTAAAAAAAAAATCATACTTTTACAATAATGGGTTGTTTTGTGTTTTTATTGCCAGAAAGTTCTTGTATTGTGTCAAGATATTCCCAAAGAGCCATATTAGCCATTTTCGCCAAATACCCAAATGCCCAAAATCGTTATATTCTGTCCTCGGGATTTGTCTACGGGAAATTTGTATTTAATTATTTTGAGCCCCGTTTGAGACAATTTGTGCTCCAATTTAACCCTGTTGTGATTGAACATATCATTATTCTTATATACCAGAAGGGTTTTAACTAGGAATGAGTTCTGCACTTTATTTGTGACTTTTGGCAACTTTTTGTGTTTTTATGTTTTCCCGTTTCGTTTTATGTGAAATTTCTCTAGATCAATTCCTTTGTCAGTTTGGCCTGATTCTTGGCCTGGGGTAGCTGGAGATCATATACGCACGTTATACCAGAAGGAAGTCGCCATCAGAGGTCCGGTTCACTAGGAAAAGACGAAGTCACGCACCAAAAAGCCTCTTCTGGGCTGGCCGCATTTTTGGAAAAAGAAGAATTGAAGTGAATCATGGGAAAATTAGTAGCAGCAGGCAGGCGGGAATTTTGTACCTGCCTAGCAGGGTACTTTTTCCCATGAAAGCAACGCCACTTAAGTGACAATGAGAAAATTAGAGGCAGCAAGCAAGCGGGAATTTATTACCTGCCTCGCAGGGTAAAAATTCTCATTGTGGAATAAAAGAAATATCACTTAAGTGAATCATGGGATTTTATTGCCTGCCTTGCAAGGTAAATAATCCCATTATGAAAGTCAAGTGACTTAAGTGAATCATGGGATTTTATTGCCTGCCTTGCAAGGTAAAAAATTCCATTGTCATGTGTTTCTTAAAAATAGAATTTTTTATGTCAAAAAGTGTGCCCCCTTTGGAGAAGTGAAGGCAGCCTTTAAATTGATTAATTTAATTAATTATTCACCCAAAATAGGTGCCCAGGCTTGTGGAAAAGTTAACAAAGGCAAAGGACAAAAGGTGGTTGAAAATAGATTGTTCTAAAATTAATGGCAGCCCCTTCATGTCAAAAAGTGCGCCCCTTTTGGGAGAGAGATCATACTTTTTAAAGAATTAAATGATTAAATTAATTCTTATTTTCAGTGGCTAAGGTCAAAGCATACTGTGAGGCTTGAGTTAAGTGGAAGCAGAAGTCTAAAATTAAATAAATTTATTTTATTTAATGGCAGCCACAAACATGCACAAAATAGGCGCCCCATTTGAAGAGTGAAACTTATTAATTAATTAATTAATTGCCAGGAATAGGGACGGCATTAAGTAATTATAGAATGGTGAAGATTATATAAGCAGGGGCTGCCATATGGATTAATTAATTAATTCACAGGCAGAGAAGTGCAGCCCAGAGGAAAAGTGCGCCCCATTTGGAAAGGATTTTTGCTCAGAAAAAGGTGAAATTAATGCTAAAAGCTTCCAATTTTGGCGCACAGGTTGAAGGAGGTTGATTTGTGTCTGGATAATTGTTTGCATAAGTGATACAGGTGGTCAGATGAAGTTGGTAAAATCCATGTTTGCTTTGCATGCAAATAAAACATCAAATTTTGGGGCAGCAGGCTTGAATTATGCAGATTTTTATGATTAAAATCCACTATTCATGTTCTGATTGCCATCTTTGTCTAAATTAATTGCAGGAATTCATTACAGGTGTTTTTATAAGAGAAAGGAAGCTTAAATCGATGTCTAATACATTGAATATATTCTCCGAATCTGAAGAATTATCCAGATCTACACCAATTTTGAAGAATTCCGACCGAATAAAGAGAAGAAGAATTGTTCAGGCAAAGATAGATACGGCCATGGCAAAGCAGGATGAAAAAAAAAAGCACAACGGCATCATGCATTACTTCCAGATTTGTTGACACCGGAGACACAAATCCAGATCCAAATCTCATAATTGCAAAAGCTTCTGGCAAAAATTCATCCTCTTGTTTCAAATGCAGCCCGTGAATAAGCCAGTGCGTGGAAAATTTCTTCCAAGATCTTGTGCATGTGCTTTCAATCTTCCATTTGAAGCCTTCATTGAAGTTGCATTCTCCCGGAGTGCTTTCCAGAATTTTTAATTGCTCATATGCAATTAAAAATAAAAATGATGAGTTATTTACGGCGAACATTGCACTAATGCATGTACTGGAGAAGAACTGCGAAAGCTTCAAGGATAAGAAGGAAGACATGTCAAAGGCAATACCCGCAAGCTGCTTCCAGTCACTTCCAGATCCAGCCACTTCCAGATCTAGTTTGACTCAGCTGCATGTAGAATATGAAAAAAGACAAGAGTGCAGCTTTCCTCTTTCTTTTTATTTCTCTTATTTCCTCCGACAAAATAATTGAGCTATCAATTAAATTATACAACTTAGGTGATTGGTTTAAAAGCCATTACTTGAAAAAGTCAACTACTTGGAGATAGGTGGCAGACGTGAAAAATAGAAGGTTTTATTTTTAGTTGCAAATCATGCATTTCATGCAAAGAGGAATTCTAGGAGAGAGATTGTCAGTTGTTTCCTTTCCAACTTCCACATGTGTCAGTTCAACTAAAAGCTTTCAAATTGTAATTGCCCCTCTACATTTTATAAGCAGAGGAAGAACCTTCAGGTTAAGAATCAGAATTTGTAAGCAACATCCTTGTATTCCAAACTTTGTGTTGAAACCTTTGAGAGCCACTTAAAGCAAAGGAATATACAGGAGCAGATTTCCGGAGAACTTTGTGTCACGGTGTATTGTATTTCTTGTTTTTTATCTTAGATCTTTTAATAGACTGTGTTATTTCAGATCTAGATTTAGAGCTACCTTTGCTTATAATTATGTGTTTATATCTGTTGGTTTCTTCTATGTGCATGTAATCAACTCTGTTATCTATTGATTGGAATGCACATCTTCTCCATTTCTTCTGTGTTTATATAATTCTCTTCTTCTATAAATATTTCCTTTCTTAAACAGCTGCTTACTTGCTACAGAACTGTACAGCTATGGTTCATGAGTTGAACAGTTAAAGTAAAACCCCATATAGATACTAGCATACTTTAATTGACAAATCTAACACGGGAGCCTCACCGGTAAATGAGGGAGATTTATCTCATGACTGCCTAGGTTTTGTGCTATGCAAAAAATCTAGCCAACACCTAAAAGCTATAGCCATGATCACATTGTGAATGTAAATGCAAATGCTAAAAAACAGCCCCTAAAAAATGCAAATATAATCTAAATTTTAAAAAAAAAACTTTAAGTATTGTAAGCAAATAAAATTATAAATACCTCTTGCTTGCTCTTGCCCTTGCTCTTGCTTGGTGTGAATATGAAATGAGCCCATAAAGTAAATTTATAACATAAAATTGCACTTTTAGGGTTAGGGTTAGGTTAGTAAGGTTGCTTTTATGTTATAAGTGATTTACAATTAAAAAAAAAATTGTTTAGAGTGTAAAAACAGTGTTTTTTATTTAAAAAGGCGGCAAACCACGTGGGGGACGTGGGGGATGTCTGGACGTCCCCAAGAAGTTCCCGGGGAGATCTAAAAGTCCCCCAAACATTTCCCACGTCCCCAAGACGTTTCCTTTCCTTTGTAGACGTCCCCAAGACGTTTCCCACCAAGTAAATATTGTGGGAAACGTGGGGGAAACATTTCCCCCACGTCCTCACATCCCCAAGACATCCGGGACGTCCCGGACATGTCAAAAATGGGAGGGACGCGTCCCCGCGTAACTATGCAAGTAAATAACATTAAAATTAAAACATGAAGGAAAGCGTGTGGTAGACACTATAGAGCTTTCCAAATTCGTAATGAAAAAGAAATTCTAATGAGATTTGGAATTTTGCTCGGCTAGGGTTTTAATGCCCGCCGCCATCTTTTACTGCTTGATCTTTGAGTTTTTCATATAATTCTTTTAGAAGCCACGGGATTGGCCCTTGCATGCTTAGCATTGATTGGCCTTTTTTAAGGTAACCTCACCCTTGAGTGGTCTATATAGATGGCACCTCACAGCTCAAGTCCAGTTATTGAAACAACAATTGAGGATTGTGAAGCTGTCCAGAATGGCAACTCTGACAAAGAAACCACGAAAGTTCATGCCGAAAGTATTTCACAAGGTAATCTCTCTTGCTAATATTATTGAAATTGCTCCTCAGTTTGATGTTGCATGTCATCGGCTTGCAAAAATTTCTTTGGTAGCTATTTTTTCGGAAGGATTCTCTCTTAAAATATGCTTAAAACGTGGACACAATCTACCTAGACTCGGCACAGTATAAGGTTGGATGCAATCCTAAATATGACCAAAGGGTTTTTTTCATTTTTTGCTTTGCCAAACCTAACCATGCCTTGATTATCCTTCACAACTCCTCCCCTTGGTATGTTCGGAGCTCTCTTCTTGTTCTCTCCCCCTGGACACATGACTTTGTTGTCGTTGAACACACCGCCCTTAAGGTCCTAGTCTAGGTTGAATTCCCATGGCTCCCCACATTGTGTTAGCATTTCTTAAGACCAAATAACCACCCTGATAGGTCATATTTTTTGTAAGGAAGAACCAAAATTTTACTCAATCAAACCCCAAACCAGGTTTTGTGTTGAGGTAGACCTTTCTCGAGAAACCATATGGAGTTGGTTGACATCCAAGTCAAAATTTTCGTTACACGCAAAGAGTTCTACATTTATTAATTGTCTCGATGCTTGTTGTAAGTGCTATTCCTTTGAGGATAAAATCAAGGGATTGTCCTTTTCCAAGATTCGCAATAGAACCATGTCAAAGTCAATGACTGAGGCCTCTCAATCTAATGGCGAAGGAGGTTGGACCACTATTTTGGTTATCACAAAAATATGTGTAACAAAGGCATGGCAAATAACCCGTCTACAGGCTACATCCAATGCCAAAATTGCCAAGACCAAACTCTGGCTTAAATGCTCACCCACATGATAGACATAAAACAATGGCAATCCAACACGTTCGCACGAAGTAAGCTCATATGAAAGCAAAAAAATTTCAAAGATGACAGAAAACCAAAGTTTTCCGCCAACACATTTGGTGCCAATGCTCTCTTGATATTTCAAACTGCTACTCAAGAGAATACTCAAGATTCACCCGATTGAGTCTACGAGTTGTTTCTCCTTGCAAGGCGGCTCAAACGCAAGTGGAAACATCCAAAGATGTTGAGGAGCGTGAAAGTTAATTCCATACACCTTTTGGTCAATGCTTTCTCAGTACTCAATGATTACTTCAAGAGAATACTCAACAATGTTTTCCCAATTGAGTTTCGAGTTGTTTCTCCTTGCAAGGTGGCCCAAAGACACTCTTAGTCCACCTCGTCAATTGGATATGTCTAATTACAAAAATAGTTCAAATTTAATGATTTTTTGTAGACTAACCAGGTTTTTTTGTAAAATACTTGTGGGCCACATAATAACTAAGACTCAAAGGATATATAAGTATAATTGCTGCATGAAATTACTCATCGAGTGTGTTTCTCAGTGATGGATAATAATCCAGATTTGCAATCGATTCTTCAAGGTTGCTCCTCGCTATACATCAGTCACTAAAGTTGCTCTCGGAGTCCACCTCGTAGATTGAAGGGACCTAACAATTAATCAAAAACTCGACAGGGACCATGGAAAATTGCAACATTGTTTCTGCAAACACCGACCTTCTTTTTTGCATAATAGATGTGGAGTCCTAGACGGCCAATCGCATCCTTTAGGTTAATGTTCAGAGGATATGCCTCTGAGAAATGTTCTTCCATATGCTCAACTGTTTATCTGTTGTTATCACAAATGCCACCTACAAGTAATTGTGCGAGATTTTGGCATTGGTTTTTCCGAAGAATGGGCATTGTCTATCTATAAGAAATCAAGGTGTTGCATGGTGACTTTTATATGGCTTACAATAACTAACAAGCTTATTTGGGTCACGAGTTTAGCCTCTGACTATGCAATGGAGAGATTAGGTGCATGGGGGAATCACTGGACATATATTTCTTTGAAATGGTGACCTTATTATAATGAATCATAATTACTGTGACCCTACCTGTCACACTTCATAGGTGTTGGTTAAACACCATTCGTTTGGGATAATCAATGTTTATGCATCTAATAATGGCAACAAAGGGCAGTGTTTTGGCGTACAGTCCACAAGACGGGTTGCCGGCCAAGCACATTGGGTCTACAATGCGATGACTTTAGCATATTGAATCCTCAACTCGTAAGCTTGGTCACATGCAAGATGCAACTAATAGTTCCAAAGAAAGAAGCGTGGATGTACATACCCTACCCCCTAAGTAGGATTTGAACTTGTGACCTCAATTCCTCACTTTATTGTAACATGTTGTTTCATACACATGGTATAACTTAGGTGTCAAGGACCTAAACGAGTCTTCAAGAAATTAGATTGGGTCATGCTTTCCATGCAACCATACTTCTCATTCGTCAAATGTTTTCCATTACCAATTCAGACTTTGCATGAGTTTGTCCTTTCAAACCACCTGCCAATTAGGTTTTGTATTGAATGGCTCTTTAAGTACCCCAAGGTTCAAAAGATTGGTGTTATTCTTAATACTGCACTTTTACATCATGGGCCCACCTTAACCAATATCAAGCAAGTCTGGAATTTGGTCTCTCAACGTCTGGTAAGAAATTTTGGATAAATTATCTAGTGATCAAACTGCCATTATTCTGCACTACACAATTTTACGCATTTGTGGTTGGCAACTTACTGGCATCTAACAAAGGTCATACTCCACCACCACCTCAAAGCTGAATTCGCTTGGTAGCTGCCTTAGAGCAAACACCCTTTCATAAGCCTCTGACAAATTACAAGTGAGTTTCTCACCATAACGCCTCCAAATTGCAAACATCTACAATTCTTAGGGAGTTCAAATCCAAATCCAAACCGCATTGGCTTAAAGTCTAGTGACAAGGTCTCTAAGGAACTTTTTCATGTTCTCATGAAAGCACTAAGCAACAAATCAAAGCCAATAGAGACGATGACAAATGACTCTACTAAGATGCCGAATAAGGTTCAAGCCGTTGTCCATCATTACCAGCAAAGTGTTCAAATCTCAAGAGCCCTCCATGAGCGAAACAAGCTCTCCAGCAGTTCCTTTCGGTGGTCCCCTTGCAAAGCTTTATCAAACTCAACAAGTCATCTATGAATATCCTTCTCTCCATTGATGACTTACATGAGACGGTCATGCATAATGGCCAATGATAAAACCCCTAGTTTGACAGCCTGTGCCCTGTGAATTTTACAAGGTTTTGTGGGATACTGAGGGAAAAGAACACCTTTTCAGGTTTATCTTAAAGCCTTCAGGTCCAAATCTCTTGGTCAATTTATCGAGCATAAGGCCACATCAAGTTCATATCCAACATGGAGGATCCAAAGCTGATTTGCAATTGGAATCTAATTAACTTGCTTCAATGTCTCCTACATGTTTATAGCCAAAGCCCTCAAGTTGTTGCATTCTATCATATCCTGCCTTTAATTGTTAGTCCTAGAGCAAACAAGATTTATTAAAAGCAGGTATATTCTTGACAACACCATTGTTGTTTGGGAAGGCATGGCGTGGGAGCATGTCAATCTAATCAATGAGCAATGTTCATTTAGATTGATTTTGAGAAAGTCTATGATCATATTGAACGGCCTTTCATTTGGCTTATACTAAAAGCTCTAGGATTTGGACCTAACTTCCTTCAAGAAGTTCAAATGCTTTTTGCAGATGCTTCAACTTACCTCTCAATCAAAGGCGTTCGTTCAAAGCATTTTGGATTGTTTCACTCAATTCGACAAGGTTGGGGCTTCCCTTTAGCTCCTACGTTGTATGTGCTTGTTGTGGAGGGTCTTGGCTATCTCTTGACTAATGCTAAAGTGCAAGGAATGTTAAAGGCATTTTCTTGCCCTCCACAGAACCTGCACAGTTAGTAAATGGCCATTTCAATGATGATTATTTTCTTACCTTTATAGAAGATGAGAACAATATCAAAAATGTTATGGATTGCCTCGACACCTATTACCTCGCTTTGGGCTCAGGCATACAATAGAGGAAGACTCAATGAAACAGACATTTTTCCTGCCCCCTGCCTCCTTGATAAACAACTATGACTAGAAATGGATTCAACATGGTGAAATCTTTCGACTTCTTGGGATATTCCATTTGTATTCCAAGCTACTCCTTCCCCTCTATGGCAGTATGTCATTGATTGTGTGGAGAAAAAGATTTCATACTGGATCAGTAAGCTTAGGAAGTTTTGTTGTCTAAAAAGTCTCTACAACCCATGCCTATTACTCTTCAGTTCCTAAAAGCTTCCTATCAGAAGCTCAAAAATGCTCAGTAGCTAGTTGATCAGCAAGGGTTTTCATAAACTCTTGGGAATTTTCTTGTCTTGCCAGATGGATTATCCAAGTGAGTTAAGGAAGGGAAAGAAGCTTGGAAAATCCTTTTGCGAAATTGCAGTACTAAAGGAGCTCCTCATGGTTGGTCAACCCGGAAGGGGCTGGACTTAAACAATCTTTGCTATTCTCAAAATTCCTGTCGAAGTGGTTGGATTTTTTATTTTTAAGAGTATTTAGAAGTGTGGGAAAAGCTACAACCTTGGCTAATGTGGAATGGTAATGGATTTTATGAAGGTTGTCTGTAAATCAACACCAGCTATGGTGGTCTCCTGTGATTAACTTTCATGATGTTCCTCTTGCTAAAGATCCATGGATTCATGCACTCAACCTCTTTAAGAAAGGAATTCAAACAATGCAAGACATTTTTTGTAGACAAACGAGAAAGTTGTTCTCTTGGCTTGAAGCCAAGACCAAATATCATTAGTCTAGCAGTGATGAGAGTCTTCTGAGGAAAGATTTTGGAGGCTATCCCTATTGAGATGTTTCATAAAATTGGTGTTGTTCCCTTTCATAGACAAACTAAAAAGTTGCTCCTTGGTGAAGAAGGACTGGAAATGGTATCCTAAAATGCATTTTCAAAGCTACTCTCCCAGCAAGGGATATGAACTATTATCACCATGTCTGTCCCATGGTCGATGAGCTCAATGCTCGTCGGTCTCTTCACTCATCTGCTAACAGATAGAGTTGAAGGTTTCATACAGGCTACAATGCTATTGTGAAGCCCAAGTTAACACACTTTGCATGGTATTTACTTTACTAGGGTCTTCCGCTTGTCCATCACCTTATTCACCCAAGGATCCCCCAATCCAAATGTCCATTATGTGCACATTCAGAAACTCTCATGCATCTATTTTGGCCTTGCCAAAAAGCCTGATTAGCTTGGCCTTGGATCCATGAATTTTTCAAACCTTTCAGACTCGGAGCCCTTCATCTGGTAGAATATCGCTCTTAGGAGATTGGCCATTACTTCCTACAAATTACACACCAATTTTGGCATACTTTCAAAGTGGAAATATTTTTCTTTATATCGAAAGAAGGAAATTATGCTCTTTTTTACTGACTCCTTTTTGTTGATTCTAGTTTCTCAACTTGCAATAAAGCTTTGGTTGTTTCATATGTGTTCTTGCAAATACAAGTGCAAGTCAATAAGGTGTCTGTCTCTAAAGGTCTCCCGCCTTCAGACACTTTTAGTCCATTGGGACAACACTCCCTACACTATTGCTCATGTCCCACCTTCTTTTCCCTTCAGGGAGTGCATCGCAAGAAGAAGAGGGCACCACCAAATTCATTCTTGCAGTCACTCTTGGAGCAAAGTTGCATGGTCTCAGTCGCCGCACCACTCTCCTTCGCCTACACAACATGACGGTTGGGGTTCTCCACCTCCTCATCGAGATGGGTGGGGCTCCCCCCTCCTACGAACAAGCTTCCCCATCTGGCTCTGGCTTTTTCACCTTCGCAAGTGTAGTGCCCCTCCTATTACCTAGCACTTATCTTATATATCAAGTCCACCTTGTTGCTTCAAAGCATTGTTGCAACAATGTTGTTTGTGTTTTGACGTGTGATGCCCTAGTATCTTGTGTCCCAAACTACTTGAGTAAGCAATTTTTATCGCATTGTCGTGCGTTTTGGTGGAGTTAAGCATCATTTGTTATGGTAAGGGTTTTTCGCGACAACATAGTGGTGCAATGAGTTGGTGTCATTGGTCATTGGTTAGTGGGAGCCACAAAAATGTAATTACGCTTCTAATCAATGTGGTATGTAACAACCCAAGTTAACTCCCTTTGGATTGTGTCTCTTGGCATTTTCATATGCTTATGTATCGTTGCTATCAATTGCACCGAAAAGCATCCTACAATGGCAAGCAAAGGATAATGATGGGCTAGAATGGTTTTGAGTGTGTTCACTTTTTAATTTCAGCCTTAAATTTGATGTCCTTATTGACCGTCACCAAGAAACTTTTCCGCCTTGGAGAAATCAATCAAAAGCTCATAATATCTTGGCTATATGATGGGGAGTTTGGAGCCATCTAGGTTGACACCGTTTGTCACCTTCCAAGGAGAAACTTTTGAAGATGGTAATGAAGTTATTAGTAATTGTGGTATGCTAATATACGAGCATGACCCTCTTGATCTCCCAACATTTTCATATAGATGTATTTAAGATATTGGTGCTTATTTATTTATGCATACTAAAGTATATATGTAAACATAGATATATATATTATAGAAATTGATTCAAAAGAAAAAAGGATAGCGAGTAGGGTGTTGGACGGTTTGCAGGTTTATGAAAATTGTTTTGTTTGAGATAACATGGTGGTGGGAGATACAAGGTGAATTGTGGTATATACTATATAATAAGAAAAGTGGTATATATCGAAGATGACATGCATAGTATAATTGAAAGCTCATGGAACCTATGCTCGCAAGGCCTACGTGCCCACCTGCCTTACCAAAACTATCAAAAGAAAAGAATTAGCGTGTAGAAGAGGGAGGCGAAGTAATTATGTAGGATAAGTGTAGCATGGTTGGGGAAGAGGCGTCCATACACTACAATTAGTGTATTCATTAGGGGGCAGGTGAGAGCATGCAAGAGAGGCGATTTGATCATGTTTGTATGGCAGAGAGGATGAAAGATCCCAAACCCGTTTTTGCCTAAATACTTTTTTTTTTAAATATTGCCCTAGCTCAAATCTGAACTGATAACATCAAAGGAATTCATAGAACACCACACTAAAACTGCATAGATAAATTAAATAAAGCAAAACCCCGCAATTCGAGTGAATACAGAAAAGGCGCCTAGGGTTTAACAGGCAGATTTCTTCATAAACATTTCAGCCGTGTATTTAATAATGATTTCTGATTCTAAATATAACAGCAATACAAATATAAATCTGCAGATAGATTTAATAATATTGTCCAAAAACCCACTGTAAATGATTCAAACCCTAATCGATTTGATATATTTGTTGCTGGGAATTACAATAGATATCTATCATGAAGAATACCTCTGATACAGCAATAAACAACTGTAGAAGAAGTCACCCCACTCTGGAAGTACAAATGCCCACTGCTGCAATTTATTCTTTTCTCTGAAACTCCTGGAATGATGAATAACCTGTGTAAACCATAGTAGGAAAACTCGCCAAAAACTCGCCGAGTTTTGAAAAACTCGCCAAAAAACAAGTAAAACGAGTAAACCGCCAGAAAACTCGCCAAGACAGCATTTCTTTCCTTTTTTGGATTTTTGGTGAAGAAAACACAAGTACAGAATAAAATTTGCCATTTTTGGAAAGGGTCCAGGAAGATGTAGTAGCAAAAACTTGCATGTGCCATAACTTTCATTCTGTGGCTCTGTTTCAGGTGTCGTTTTCTCTAAAAGTGCATATTTTCTCGAGCTCTATGCAGTGATGGCAATATTTTTCTATTATTTTCATAAAATCCATTTTTGTACCTTTTTGGACCAAGCAACTTCTTGCAATCTTCTAAAAGAATCATGAGCTTTGATCGCCTGTAGACAAATTAGTAATTAAAAATACTAGATAGCTTTCCAAAACTCGGCGAGTACTCGCCAAAACTCGACGAGTACTCGCCAAAACTCGACGAGCATTCTCCTGTGCTCGGACCTAATCGTCCCACCTGTCACCTTGGTCGAAAATGTAATTTATTGTATATTGTAACTTGCATAGATATTGAAATTTATGATGATATTTTTTCAATGTCAATCATCATAAATTCTTATTACAGTTTAAACTTTACTTATCAGCCGGTCGTTGTATTCGCGTGATGATGCGATTTGTATTGTATTTGTATTCAAATCTAATAGAAAACACTTCTCCAACACTTTTATGGGCTCATTTGATACATTTTGTAGCTATGTGTTGCTTAAAATTTATGTTTTTTAAAGAAATTTGAGTATTTTTTTAATTGTCGAGTATTCCCGAGTATTGGCCGAATATTGGCGAGTTTTTGCCGAGTTTTTTTTTTGGGGGTCTGGCGAGTATTTGGATTTGGCGAGTATTCCTACTATGGTGTAAACAATGAAAATTCCTGGATGGAAGCTTCTCTCACTACTCCTGGGGTTTCTGTCCGCAAGAGGAATAATCCAAAGGGTTTCCGTCCTTGGATTTTTGTCTGCAAAGCTCAGTGCCTAACTACCGGATAAAAATAATGATTATCTGAATGCCTTTCCCCAAGTCGCATTTTTCCCCATATAGCCAAAACTCCTCTAAAGATGCAAGTCGCACTTCTTGACTAAAACCATATAATTAATATTTAATTAATTATTTTGCTTCACTAAGCAAGTCGCATTTTTGGGTTCTAATTGACCATTACCCAAACAAGTCGCATTTTTGGCTAGGAAGGCAATTTAAATATTTATTAATTTATTTAAATGCACTTTCCTAAGTTAAAGTCACTCAAACAATCTATTAATTCATTATATGTGTTTTAATGATAATTTACTTTATTTTGAGCACCATATAATAAAAATAATAAACCAAAGTCACCCTTGAAAACACCCTTTAGCTGTCTGGTAGACAAAAACAGGCCAAAGGTCTTTGACCGGATCCACTATTCGAGAAAGAGGGGTATTACAGTCCTCCCTTCCCGAGATTGCTTGTCCCCAAGCAACTGTAGAGCTGGATGTTGTAATATAGTCCTCGCCCTCCCATGTAGCATCCTCCTCAGGTAACCTCTTTCCACCTCACCAGGAACTCCCGAATAACTCTATTCCTCAGCCTCCTCTCTCGGCTGTCCAAAATCTCCTTCCTCATCCAAGGGGTGGTAACTCTGTAGAAGAAATAATGACTTTTTCAAGCAAGATACATGAAAAGCCCTCTTAAAAGGTCTTTTTCAAGCAAGATACATGAAAAGCATTATGTATCTTACTCTTAAAAGGTAACTCTAGCTCGTATGCCACTTCACCAACTCTCCTCAACACCCTGTATGGCCCCATAGAATCGCGGCTTGAGCTTTTCAGCCCCACTCTTCTTGAGAGTACCTTGTCTGTAAGGCTGAAGTCGTAGAAAAACCATGTCTTCCTACCTCAAATGATCTCTCCACTCTGTGCCTATCTGCATACATCTTCTGTTGATTTTGTGCCCGCTGAATATTTTCCTTAAGTACCTTAAGGATTTCCTGACTATCCTGTAAACTCTCTTGAGCCTTGGGAGCTCTACTGTCCCCAAACCGCCATATCAACAAAAGATCTCGCATCATATCCTTACAATGCTCGAAATGGAGTCATACCAATAGACATATGGTAAGTGGTGTTATAACAATACTCACATAAATATAGCAACTTTACCCATACCTTTTGCTGCCCTGCTAACATAGTTACGAAGATAACCCTCTATCCACTTGTTCACAATCTCTGTCTGCCCATCTGTCTGAGGGTGATAACTAGTGCTAGGAGTCAACTCAGTGTGAACCAAACGGAAAAGCTCCTGCCAAAATATACTCATAAACCTGCTATCCCGATCACTGACTATGTTCTTTGGAAGTCCATGCAACCTGAATATCTGACGGAAGAACAAATCAGTCACATGAGGTGCCTTAAAGCTGGTAGGGACAAGCAAAAAAGTGTGCATATTTTGTCAACCGATCCACTATTGCATAAATGCGATCATTCCCTTGCACCACAGGAAGACCTGTAATGAAATCCATCGAAATACTTTCCCACTCCTACTCCGAAATAGGCAATGGCTATAGCAAACCCGGCTGGGAAAGTATGCTCTGACTTGTTCTGCTGACAAGTCATACACTCACGGACATGGTGCAAGACATCATCCTTGAGACCCTTCCAGGAGAATCTCTCTCTAATCTAACCTGTATGTTTTAAAATACCCTGGATGTCCTGTAAGTGGTGCATCATGGAAAGCATGCATAATCTTTCTCCTTAAAATCAGATTCAGGAACTAAGGCCATCCTGAATTTTTCCATCCATAATATCACATGCCCAAGTGTTTTTTGGAATACTCAACTAACAGTTGAGATTTCCAATCTGCTGAAATCTCACTCAAAGAACATAGGGCAGTGAGATGGGGTTTCCTGGAAAGCGCATCAGCCACTACATTCTTCGTCCCCTTGACATACTCAATGTCAAAATCATATGCCTGGATCCTGCTGACCCAATTTTTGTTGCCTCTCATTGAGTTCCTTTTGTTCCAGGAAATATTTCAAATTGTTGTGGTCAGCTCTCACCACAAATTTTCCGCCTACCAAATATTGTCTGAACTTTGCCAAAGCATGCATAATGGCGAGCATCTCCTTATCGTAGGTGGAATATCTCTCATTATCTCTCAACTTCCGGCTCTCAAAGGTAGTAGGATGGCGATCCTGCATGAGAACTGCACCAATTCCCAATCCCGAAGCATCACTCTAAAATGAAGGGCCGTGAGAAATCTAGAAGAGCCAAAACTGGGCAGGTACTCATGATTTACCTTGAACCTCTCAAATACTACCTGTGCCTCATCTGACCAACTGAATGCACCCTTCCATGTAAGATCTGTCAATGGAGCTACCCCGCTGAGAATAACCCTTCACAAACTTCCTGTAGTAACCACATAAACCCAAGAATCCTCGCAAGTTAGAGATATTCCTAGGGTGGTGGCCAATCCTGCATCGCCTTTATCTTCTCCTGATGGACCTTGACCCCATTGGCTCCAATAACGTGCCCAAGATACAATATCTCTGTAAGTCCAAATTCACATTTGGATATCTTAGCAAACAAAGACTGAGTATCCATTATGCTAAGTACCTCATCAAGACGTCTCAAATGATCATCCCATGTCCTGCTATAAATCAAAATATCATCAAAAAATACCAACACAAACTGCCTTAGCTGCCTGTTGAAGAGATAGTTCATACATGACTGAAATGTAGCAGTAGGTGCATTAGTGAGGCCAAATGGCATCACCCAAGAACTCATAGTGCCCATAGTGACATCTGAAGGTTGTCTTGTGAATTTCCTCATCATGAACATCGAATCTGATGATATGCCTGATCAAAGATCAATCTTCAAAAAATAGATAGCTCCATGCAACTCATCTAATAGCTCATCTATGCAAGGAATGTGATACATGCTCTTGTTGGGTATTCTTCTTAAGAGAACGGTAATCAATGCACATCCTCATGGTCCTATCCTTCTTCTTCACCAATACAACTGAAGAAGTAAAAGGGACTAAAACTAGGACGGATATGTCCCATATCCAAGAGTTCTATAATGGCCTTCTCTATCTCAACCTTGAATTTCTTAGGATGGAGATAAGGCGTAGTAATAATGGGCTTGGGTCCCTCCTCTAGCTCTATGACATGCTCAAATCCCTCTGTCTGGCAGTCTACCTAGAGGAATATCACCAAAACATTGGGTCATTCTTATCCAACACTGGACTGGATATCCACATGTGAAAGGGTTTCCCACTATCTGAAGAATATTCAGATGAAATGAAGCATTGGGATGCCCATGCAACCTCTCCATGTCTAACAATGGACTCCATCCTATGTGCTAAAACAACTCTAGGCAAACCATCAAAAATATCCCTAAGCACAATCTTCTTCCTTATTCACCATAAACTCTAACTCCATCCTCCTGAAATCCTGGTACAAACCTACCAAAGGACTATAGCCACTGAATTCCCAAGACTGTATCAATCTCACCCAAGACCAACTAACATAGAAATCATCAGGTCAATGTTTATTCCCCCATCAGGGTGCTAAGATGAGGAATCCTCTTAGTACAAATCATAGCAAATCCATCTGCAACCCCCACGTACATTAAACTCCTCAAATTCCATCAACCTATAATCCATCACTTCGCAGCCAGCCCCTCATCTAAGAAGTTGTGTGTAGCTCTATTGTCTATCTAGACAAACAACTCCGGTAGTCCCTTAATTACTCCTTTCAGCTAAAAGGGATTGATACATAAGGAACTCCTAAAAGTGTAGGTAATAGTGACATTTGATAAATCCAATGCCTCATCTCTCTCCAAACTCTATTTGATGTTGCTCCCCTTAGTGTACATCATGGTCACCGTTGCCACTTCATCCTCTGAATCTGTATCTTGTAAGTGCTCATAATCCACATCTGAAACCACCTCAATGATTTGTACCTTGCCTTTACCAAGGCAGTGATGTCCAAGTTCCCAAGGATCCTTACAATGAAGAATCAAAGCTTCTTCCTACTCAACTCATTATGAGTATCTTGGTCCATCCTTATGAGTGTGGTAGCACTCTTCTACTGAATAGTAGAGAACTGAAATGGTTTTGAGCTCATGGTAAACTTCTTATTGGGCTAATAATGAAGTAGGGGATGTGTTCAAATCCTAATGTCATCTGAGATGACATCATGAAACATCCTAGGATTAAGAGCCTTGACAAATCCTCTCATCCTTTCATGAAGGCCCTTCTATGAATAACATTACTACCCTTTTCTCGGGCATCTCCAGAACCATCATTGTTATGCGTTGGAAATTTATTGATGTAAGCATCAACATGTCCACTCTATGGCGAAGTTGTTGCCAAATCTCTTTTATATAGCTCCACATCCTTGCGATCAAACCTCGCAATCTACCTCTCGCTGAAATCCCTGTATGAATGTAGAAGCTCATGACCCTGTGTAACTAACCCCTGGTGCCACCAATCATAAGCCACCCCCTCAAGGTGCAATATAGCGAACTATATGGCCTTCTGCTCCCTCATGGATTTGAGGGTAAGATAGGTGTCGAGCTTATGAATCCAAGCTCTGGCACTGATCTTTCCACTACCATCAAAAGTGGAGAGGGTTACCTTATTGGTAACCTGCTGCAAATCCCTGTTCTACTGCGCTCTAGGCCTCCTGTCCTGTCCAGCCCTCATGTTGTCTCTCCTCTGAGCACAATACTGTGGGAGGGGAAATACATCCCTCACATGTTGCGGAAAACTCCTCCACTCATCGTTGACTGCCATAATAGTATCCGGAAAAGCTGCTTCTTCCGGTCGTCCCTCAATCTCTGGTGGGTCACCTCTAGGCAGGAACTTAAGCTGCATAGGCCTATCAGCAATCCGCGTAGGTCTCCTCTCACCTGTATGAGTATGCCTCCGCTCACGGCGTGGCGATCCCCTAACACTCCCAAGCTCTGAAGGTGATCTGTTATGATCCCTGTAACTATTGGCAACTAATACGGATTTGTCCCTCCTGTCGTCCCTGTCCCGCGACCTATCTAGTGCCCACCTATCCAAAGTAGTGCCCATGCGCTCCATGTTCTGTAATAACTGCCTCTGCGTGGCTGCCATATCCCGAATAAAATTTCTGTCTGGATCTGCATGTTCCTCTCAAGGAGGACTCTCAGGTCTCTCACCCAAATATTCCATTATGTCACCTCCTGCAATACCGGCTTCGAGCCGTGCTCGTCTACGGGTGTAGTATATGTGTGGACCGTCCTCTCTGTGATGCATTCAAAGTTGATTTCTGTTTTAATACCCTGTTTGCTTCCTTCCCACATAGGCTGGGAGGATACACTGCTCTAATACCACTGAAAGATCCCAAACTCGTTTTTGCCTGAATACTTTTTTTTTTTAAATATTGCTTTGGCTCAAATCTGAATTGATAACATCAAAGGAATTCATATAACACCACACTAAAACTACATAGATAAATTAAATAAAGCAAAACCCCGCAATCCGGGTGAATACAGAAAAGGCACCTAGGGTTTAACAGGCAAATTTCTTCATAAACATTTCAGCCATGTATTTAATAATGATTTCTGAAGCTAAATATTACGGCAATACAAATATAAATCTGTAGATAGATTTAATAATAAAGATTGTCCAAAAACCCACTGTATATGATTCAAACCCTAATCGATTTGATATATTTGCTGTTGGGAATTACAATAAACATCTATCGTGAAGAATACCTCTGATACATCAATAAACAACTGTAGAAGAAGTCGCCCCACTCTGGAAGTTGTACAAATGCCCACTGCTGCAATTTATTCTTTTCTCTTAAACTGCTGGAATGATGAATAACCTGTGTAAACAATGAAGATTCCTGGATGGAAGCTTCTCTCACTGCTCTTGGGGTTTCCGTCCGCAAGAGGAATAATCCAAAGGGTTTCCATCCTTGGATTTTGTCTGCAAAGCTCAGTGCTAACTGCCGGGTAAAAATAATGATTATCTGAATGCCTTTCCCCAAGTCACATTTTTCCCCATATAGCCAAAACTCCTCCAAAGATGCAAGCACACTTTTTGGCTAAAACCATATAATTAATATTTAATTAATTATTTTGCTTCTCTAAGCAAGTCGCATTTTTGGATTTAATTGACCATTACCCAAACAAATCGCATTTTTGGGTTTAATTGACCATTACCCAAACAAGTCGCATTTTTGGCTAGGAAGGCAATTTAAATAATTTATTAATTTATTAATTTATTTAAATGCACTTTCCTAAATCAAAGTCGCTCAAACAGTCAATTAATTCATTATATGTGCTTTAATGATATTTTACTTTATTTTGAGTACCATATAATAAAAATAATAAACCGAAGTCACCCTTGAAAACACCCTTTGGCCGTCGGTTAAACAAAACAAGCCAAAGGTCTTCGACCGGACTATTCGAGAAAGAGGGACATTACAAAGGAGAAGTGATTTGACCATGTTTGTAATGACAGGGAGGAGAGATGGAGAAAGGTTTACAAAAGAGAATGAGTAGCACCTTCTTGAACGACCCTCTTTCTAAAACATGTGAGTTGAGAATGGTGGGGGTGGACATTGACATATTATGGTTATAATCGAAGCAATGGAAATATAGATTGTTATTCATATTCATTCTTCCTCAATGAGCGCAAAGGAATGGGGGCAGTGTAGTAAACAAAATGTGTAGTGCCTCACTCATCTAACCCTCTCTACATAGCGCTGTAAGATTGAGATGGAGATTGAGATTGGCAGTGAATGACATTTGCATTTTATGATTATTTCTATAGCAAAAATGTGTGTTGTTATTCAATCCTACTGCTGCCTCAATGAACAGTTAAAGAAATTGTCAGCCCCATAAGAAATGACGTGATTGCTTTTCAAAGGAAGGGGGGGCTAAATACTCAGGAGGGTACAATGTCAATACAAATCAAACTACGGCCTGAGATAGGCAAATGGAAGGAATATGCCTCCTACAACTGTAGGAACGAGTGGGAAAAAGAATTGGAGAAACCTTGAAGAAGATTAAGCATATTACTATCCGGCCCAGTATATGATTGGGAAGTTTTCAGACAAGTAATACCTTCAATATGCTATAGGATTCCTTCAAGATGTGAAATGATATTCCTCATTGAAATTTGATGAACTCCTTGCACTTATTCATTGAATAATCTCGTGTCATGGGTTTCTTTTTTATATTCTCACGTAATGTCTTCTAGCTGGTAATAAATTGCCTCGTTAAAATTTCACTTCTGTGCATGTACTTCTTGGGGATCATATTACTACCTTCTGTCTGTGTAATGCCTACTTGTAGGTTATGATTTTATACTCATAATTTCACATGAATGGATCCTAGTGAGCCGAATCTGCAATACATATCTTCAGGCAGGGCTTAAACATTGTTCATTTTTCTGTCTGGTTGTACCA
Organism: Taxus chinensis; assembly: GCA_019776745.2. Lineage (NCBI taxonomy): Eukaryota > Viridiplantae > Streptophyta > Pinopsida > Cupressales > Taxaceae > Taxus > Taxus chinensis. The sequence goes on from CM034150.1 coordinate 811,962,457, forward strand.
AAGTGGTGTAATGACTACGAGGGATGACCATCTATTGAGTTAAGGAAATGGTAATTCCTGCAGAGTCCTGCTCTCAATGCATGGCCGATCTGGTTCTATGGCTGCTATGAATTCATTTCAGATGAAGTGGTTTTAGAATTGGAAGTGATTTAGTGGTTCTAATTATGAAAACTAGTTTTAAAATGCAAGTGTGTTCTAGATTGTTTTATAAAAAAGAAGAGATTTGAAAACTTTTGAAGGAGGCGTAGAGTTATGGGTTTCGGTGAGCAGTCATGGGAAGGGGGGAAAAAGTGTGCAGGAAGTATTATTGGTGCAGATCTATAATAGGGACGAGTAAGTAAACTCGTGTTGCGCACTTCCTAATCATTCCTGCAAGATTGGCATGGACAGCATTGGTATTGTATGATTATTTCTGCAGCGATGAAAATGTGCATTATTATTATATCTACTTCTACAGCACCAACAACGAGTTGTCACCAGCTTTGTTCCTAAAGAGGATTTTACCAATTTTCATGTGGCACCATTTCATCGATCATAGTGTTCCCTTGTTTTAGTGTTTGAGAAAGGGTAAGAGTTGTTTTCTCAATGTTGTGGGCAGAGATATTAATTCTTCTAATATGTGGTCGGAAGCAGTGACAAGGATTTATAAATAAAAAGGAAAAGAGAATATTCAAGCATCCTTGCTTGTGCGGTGTCATTTAATGACACTTGCCTAAGGTTAAAATGGTAAAGCTTTAGAATAATGATAATGATTAGCTAAAATTAAATAAATATATAATAAGAATAACAAAACAAACAAAAACAAAGATTAGGTTGTGTTAGACAAAATACACAAGGAGAAAATTTTGGTCACTATTTTGAATATAAACACCTAATTTTGGTTACATGACTAGTCAATTGCTTTGGCATTAGTGTATTTATGTGTATAAATATAAACACCTAATTTTGGGTACAAGACTAGTTAATTGCTTTGGCATTAGTGTATTTATATGTTTATTGATTATTATTTATATATAAATTACAAATTTGTTAAATACTTGCATGTACACACACACACACATACAAACATATATTTTCTTAAAGCAGGTTGCTCTTGTTATTTGTAATGGGTTTTGGGTTATTCATCAAGGTGGGTATCATATTATTCCTTAACAAGAGTACGTTGTAGGCACTTAATTTTATTGTTCGAGACTAGTTAATTTCTGAGGTGCCTATGTAGTTTTTTATGTTTAATTGCTATTGATCCAAATCTAGCTATTATTGACCCCTGCTCTCTTGTGTCATCGCTATTCGACTCGTCCCTTTCCTTCTTAGTAACCCTATCAACTCTCCATGTTTTTGTCTTGGTTAGTGCTTTCTGTTGTTTGCGATGGTTAGACATAGTAAGTTGATCAATGTACGCCCAGTTCCCTGTATGGTGTTGTTTTTATTAAATCAATAAGTAAATGAGATGTTGGATAATTCCTATACGCCTTCACTAGTATAAAAGATTGTATCATCAAATTAAATTATTGATCTCTTATGATGTTAACTAGCTTAAACATGCATTTGGTTACTGAATTAAAATATTGATTTCTCTGACAATGTATTTAAGTATATTTATGTTATAGAGACCTGTACCCCTTGTTTGGTTGTAGAAGTTTATCAAACCTCTTTTCTTGTGTATCGAGTCACATAAGTTAGTGTCTATAGGCCTCGGGCTTTTATTTTTCTTTCATGGTGAGGACTAGCTGGGAGTGGACTAGTTGGTGACCGTGAATGTTACCCGTGGGGGTAACTGTGAGAACTAACTTTATGAGGTTGTGTACAAAGGCTGATTGCCTTTGCAATAAGGACTAACACACTTATGCACATGAAAGAACTACATCGTGCCTTGATCCCCATTGGTATGTAGAGAACACTCAGATGAGCCGATGTCCAGGCCCATTTGACCTGCATCTTTTGTGGGTCATCTTCTAGCACGCTTGAGAGCATGTTACTAACCCTTAGGAGGAGATAACCATGGTTTATGTCACGAATCTATTAGCCATTTGCAGAGACCTCAGTTTAGCTATTGATGTCCTACTTTCTGCCCCGAAATTGTTGTCAACTATTGACTGTAGATGTTTCCTACTTATTTGTTTTGCAAAACAAAACTCTAGTAAATCAACAGATATTGTACTGAATTCTTAAACTAGCTTAGTGCCCAATAGGCTTAATTTTAGGCTTATTTATACATGGTTGCCTCATTTGCTCTCTTATTATATTCTCGTTATTTGGAGTGTTTGTTATTATATAGCTCGATGTTATGTTGTGAATCATCAATACCTTATACCTTATGTTGTGAAATCATTATACCTTCTTGGTGCTCAGTAGTGTTAGGATGGATTGGTATCTACACTTTTGTTCCTCTTACCCCCTTGCTCCATTTCATTCTATTTAAAAATATTGTCTATGTGCATGCTAAAAATATATAATTTGCTCTCTTTCCCTAATATTGTTAGTTGGAATGATTATTATTGCATGTGTTATATGTAAACTGCAACTTATTTGCGAACATCAATAAATGAAGGGTAAATAGAAATTTAAACTCAATTCTCATTAGCGTTATGCGGGGATGCATCCCCTCCAAAACCCAAGTGTTCGGGACATCCCAAGCGTTCTGGGGACGCCAAAATGTGGGGGAAACATCCCCTTGCCATTTCTTGAATGCCAAAGGAGACGGGAAACATCGCGGGGATGTTTGGGAAAGATAGGAAACATCACGGGGGCGTTTGGTACTTGAGGGGGACGTCTAGACGTCCCTGGGATGGTCGAGGACGTCACGTCAGCTTTTTTTTTTTAAAAAAACACTTATTTGACTTTTTTGTAATTGGAAAGTAATAATAACATAAAACAAACATAATAACCTAACCCTAACCCTAAAAGTGATATTCTAAGGTATAAAATGTCTCTATGGCCTCATTCTATATCACATTCAATATTCACACTTGAGCAAAGTGAGCAAAGAGAAGAAAAAAGAGCAAGAGGAAGAAAAAGGGCAAGAGCAAGAGCAAGCAAAAATTATTATAATTTTATTTGCTTACAATGTTTGATAATAGTCTCTAGTTTTTAAAATTTTGATTTTGCTTGCATTTTTTAGGGATTGTTTTAAGTTTTTGTAACTACATTCACAATGTAATCATGTTTGTAGTTTGTAGGATTTTACAAAATGCATACTGAATAGGGTTTAATTGTTACTAGTTAGATTTTTTTATTTTTTAATTAGATCTTAAAACATAAATCTCTTGATTGTTGATTTGATGATTCATTGAATAGGTTTGGCTAGGTTTAACTTTACCATGATAGCATGATACGCATTCCTAAAAACAATAACATTAGGAATACAAAAAAAATTATACACATTAATGTAGATACAAAAATGAAAAACTTGATACTTCTATAGCTATGTTCGATGTTTTAGTTTTTACGCTTTTGTTTTTAAATATATTTGCATATAGTTATGGGCCTAATAGCTTGTGGCTTATTTTTATAATCATTATGATTGCAATTTGCAAGTAGTTATAACTTGCAGTTGTTTTTTTAAATTTTTATTCATTGCACAATGCATATGGTTATGAATGTTTTACTTTTTCTTAATCATTGCATATACTATATAGTACTTGCTTTTTTATTCATTGAATAATACATATAGTTATGGTTTTTTGCTTGTTTATAAATTAAAATTATAATCATTGCCTACATATATAGTTATCTTTTTTTTAATTCATTACATATAGTTATGGTTGTTTTTTTAAATTCATTGCAGCCCCAATAATCATCACCGTGAGTTCTTTTGAGTATGGTTATGAATCAGAGGAGGAGAGGGTTGAACTAGAGATAGGTGGAGGTGTTAGTTATGACATAATTGGGAGTGGTGGAGAAGAGACACAAAATGTAGTGCCAACAACTGGTAGTTCAGTTGGTAGTGCTACCAATTGCCCCTCTCAAATGTTGTCTAAATTTGCCATTGGACCATTTGAGAAGAAGAAACCATTGCAACAATTTGTTGAGATACTTGAGAATCCCAAGTCTGGAGGGGGAGTAAACTATAGAAGTGTAACATATGTGCACTGACTTGGCATGGCAGCATCACTTGGATCAATGAACACTTGTTGCACCTTGCAAAAAGGGGGGTTGATCTTTGTAATGCTATTTCACTAGAGCATAGAGCAAAGATGGTGAGACTTTTTTATGTAAATACCACAGACAACGTTCCAGAAATTCGTGGTACTAGCAGTGAGGCAAGACTCCTTTGAGCTCTCATAAGACTGGCAGGAATACTTTGGCTAGTTCTAATTTTGGAATGACATAAATGAAAAATAGAGGAAAGAGAAAGATTGTGGGGGCAGCCCACAATCCAGTTGTAGACATGTTTGATTCAAAGGCAGGGGAAAAGATGGATGATGTTATCGAGAAATTTTTCTATGCTACTAGGATCCCATTTCATGTCGCTCCCTCTCCTTATTACAAGGAGGCTATGAACAAGGTAGCAAAAGCAAGTACAAGTTATGTGTCTCCTTGCGACACCAAATTAAGGACAACAATCTTGGATAGAAACTATTCCAAGGCTAATTTGTTGATGGAGGAGATGAAGGTCACATGGGTGTCACACGGATGTAGCATTATCATGGATGGCTGGGCAGATATTAGACATTGTTCACTTATCAATATAATTGTCTCTTGCAAAGATGGACCGTATTTCTTGAGAGCAATTAATCATTCTGGGAAGCGAAAAGATGTTGAGTTCCAATTTCAAATTTTGAAGGATGTCATTAAGGAAGTTGGACTTTCAAATGTTGTATAGGTCGTCACAAATGCAGCTTATGTGTGCAAAGCAACAGAAAAACTAGTGGAGCGTGCCTACAATCATATTTATTGGACCCCGTGTTGTGTGCATGCCATGAACAATAAACTAAAAGACAGGGAAGATTCAATGGGTCAACAAGATAGTGAAAGAGGCTAGGGACGTGCAGAAGTTCATATGTAATCACCATGCATCATTAGCACTCTTTCAAAAAAATTCGAAGAGGGAATTCCTACAACCAATTGACACCCGCTCTACATCCTATTTTATTTTGTTGGAGAGGATGCTTAAGTTGGAGAAGCCCCTACAAATTATGATTATGACACAGAATTGGACTAGGTGGCGTGAGTCCAAACCTGAGCAAGGGAAGAGAGTGAAGGAAGTGGTGTTGAAGGAAACATGTTGTGTTGATGTGAAATACATCACACCAATTATAACTCCAGTTTTTAGCATCATCAAATATGGGGATTCTAACAACCCCAATCTTGGTGAAATCTATGAGTGCATTGGTAGCATGCTTGGGCAAATGAAGGTAGCTATTCAGATGAGGGACCTCACTCTGGAGTTCTACCATGAACATATTCAACACATCATTCAACATAGAAGGGAGAAGTTCAACACCCCACTTCATATGGCTGTATATGCACTGAATCCCAAATGGTATGTGGAGAGGCCAGATAGAGTTATCCCTTTGGATGACGATGAGGTGAAAAAGGGCTTTATGAAGGCCTTCAAAAAAATGTAGTCCACAAGAGGCTTCGCAGATCAAGTTGGAGTGGCTCAACTTCACTGAACTTGATGGGTACAAAACTTCAACAAAGATGGACACGTCAACATTGGCACATGACAAGCTGGTGAGTTGGTGGCAATTGTATAGGCATCCAGGACAACTATGAACACTTGCAATTTGCCTCCTTTCCCCGGTTTCGAGGTCCTCTGCCTCTAAGAGGAATTGCTCTACATATGGTTGGACCCATTCTATTAAGTGGAATAGGTTTACCTCTGCGAGAGCAAAGAAACTTATAGCTATACACAGTGTTTTGCGTCTTATGGATCGCAAGACAATTGAGTACAAGCAAACCCCAGCAATACGATGGGATATAGATCCCGAGGAGCCAAAGCAAGAAGAAGTGGACAATACTATGCAACGGGGATTGATTGGGCTTTCCTTTGAGGGCAAGGATGATAGTTTCAGCAAGGAGTTCATGGATGTTGATTTTGATTTTTCGGCTGAAACATGTCCTCTTCTTTTTGTAATATTGACAATTGATGGTGTATTTGAATTTGAGATTAATGATATGAATATCAACTATTTTCACTTGATCAATCAAAATGGTTTTATAATTTATTTCAGCTTATTTAATTTTAAGCCTCAAATTGAAATGGTTTTATTAAATTATGTATAACTATATTTATTAATTAATAATTTAAATGTATTTGATATTTATGATTTCAGCTTATTTAAATCTCAAATTGTTTTATTTCGTCTTATTTAAGCCTCGAATGGTTTTATTTCAACTTATTTATATAGTTTAGTAGCTATATTTTTATATTTTAAATAATTATATTTTCTTTAATCAATCATCCCCCCGTTGTCCCCAAAATTTAGAAAAAAGTTGTCGTCTTGGAAACCCCATCCCAAAGTCTTAGGTAACACTGGTTCTCATACCTCTTGGTTGATCGAAAAGGAAATATGATTTAAGTTGTCATTGCATTGATGTGTGATTTCCTGAATACAAGTGTTTCTTGCTAGCAAGTAGATAAATAGGGATTGAAAATGTGGTCATGGCAAACGTTGAACATCTCTCTTGCGCACACCATTCTTTCTCCCCCTCTCTCCCTCATTCATAAATGGAAACAATAGCTAGTGGTAACAAGACTAGGATGGTTGAAAATTGTTAATGAATCTTGTTGACTGCATGTCTTCATGGTTGCCCTAGTTAAGAACATGAAGTGTAAAGATGACAACTTTTCAGTGAACTTCTCGTTACCCTCCTCTCTAAGTACACTAAATAGTAAACAAATCTAGTATGAAATGAATTGAATGATCATGATAAGTAGTTTCGAAGATTGTGTTGGAACGGAGATAGGGCTTCCACTATAAGTTGCTTGTATTAAAATATTTTCATGTTTAGAATTTTGTGACTCAAAATTTGGAGTTGTTGAGACTAATAGTCCAAAATATTGTGTAACTGGTTGTTTAAGATGGATCACCATGTAAATGTCGATTTCCTTCTGTCACTAGTTGTTGACTTTGCATTTCAAAAAAATTATACAAATGATAAATATAAATACTTTTTAACCATGTACGTGTTGTTTCTATGTTGTAAAATGAGTTAGGATAAGTGTATCAAAAAAAAATGTACTGATTTTACCTGGTTTCTAGGTTGAACATGTGTGGCATGATAGTAAGCTCTTGTTCATGGCCAAGATGAACCTGCAAAAGAGGTCAAGGGCTGAGAACATTGCAAATACTGGCTGCAACCCCATTCCCGAGGGGAAAAAGTAAAATCTTGCAGATTGGGGTTGGGGCAACCTTGATGATAAAGGACCCACCTACTGCTGGTCCTTTTGCTATGGCTGCCTAGTTGTTTCGCAATTTTTTCAGTTAGTCTGTGTTAAGGCCTTTTCTGGACTTTGTACACTGTGACTTTATTTTGGCCTGTGTGGCTCTGACATGGCATGATCTCATACCGCCAGCTTTTTTTGTGAGTAGTTGGTAATATTTTTTTTAAGTATTATAGCTCTATTTCATCAAAAAAAGAAAAAAAGTGTTAGAATCATAATGTAAAAACATGGTTAAATTTATAGATTTTAGAAAATAAATATATTTACGGAAAATCATTTCTCATTCTCGACCTCTCCTAATCTTGTTTCTCATCGCTTTTGGTTTCTTGTTTATTGCAGCATAGCGTGACATCTCAACATCAAATTATAAAACAACATCAAATTATACTATTGGGAAAATTAGGAGAATAAGATAGTTATAAATATGAATTTTCATCATAGATTTTAGAAAAACTCACACACACAGTTTTTACCCAAAAAACTTTATATGATATTTTTTGTCGTTATCACAATTTCTGATATGTACCCAAAAGAACACTATTTATGCAATAACCAAATGCTTCAATGAAACCCGAATCTCATTTCCAATTATTGTTGAAAGAAAAGAAAATGCGGAACATTTTCTGCAAGGTTAAATGGAACACGATCGCATTGTCAGCAGATGATTACAGTCAAATAAACCAAATGTATAAATAGAGATTAAAGATGCCAGCAAAAACCAGGCCAAACAAATAGCAAAATACAACAATAAAAAAATTGAAGGGACGATTTTTTGCAGGAAGACATATTGTTGAAACCTTTCCATATAAAGAAAACAAAACACAAGACATCGACGACCTCCCTACCTGTGGCACTGAATGGAACATGTTGCTGACATGAGTGAGCGTAGCTGCTTGTTCAGTGACCGCTTTGACCCAAGCCGGATCCCCATGGCCGAGTGCATTCACAGCAATTCCAGCCGTCAAATCCAAATATTCTTTACCCTCCACGTCGTACAATTTGCAGCCATGTCCCCTCACAAAAACAACAGGGGACCTCGCATAATTTCCAACAAAGTACTTCCCTTCATCCTCTATTATGCCCCTGCTCCCTCCATCAAACCCTATCCCTGATTTTACCCCGTCCTCTAAAGAAGAAGCCTCCTTTATGGCATCCGTGGCAAGGCAGCTAGACACCCTCACAATACCAGCACACTTTCTGCCGATTGCCACAGCACACAAATTTCTGCTATGGTTTTTAAATTTTGAAACCCTGGAATTGTACGAAAACCCTGTACCCCGTGAAAATCTCAGTGCGTCCTGGGACTCGAACTGACGGCCGAAAACTGCATGCCCCGGAGGATTTGCAGTACCTCGGAAAGTCAAAGAAGTCATTTTGCGCCCCCAAGAAACTTTTCGCCGGGTTACAGAAAATGGTTTTGTGTGTTATCTGAAATCTTCACTGCGGAGGACATTATTAAGGGTGAAGATGGGCATCGAAGGAAAAGAAAAGGAATAAAGCGAGGGAATCAAAACTCTTTTTAACTTCGTTGGCACTACTTTAGCATTTACATACCCATTGTTTGCATTAGTAATATCGCGCGAGCAGTATCGAGCTTAACAGTCAGACAGTTACAATGGGTTTTAGCGAAATGACTATATTTTTCTTAAAAACGGAGTATCCATCAAATAGTGAGACTATTCTCAGGGGATATTCCCTGGTGCTTTGTGCTTTGTAACTCGTCGTTGGAGGGAGGCGTTGAATGTTATCGTACGAGAGTTTGCAGTCAATGAATATGGTCTTGAATTAGGGGAGAGGCCCCTATAACCGTGCACCTAACTTTAGAGGCACGCAAATATATGTAGGTATGTCGGTAGCGTAAAAAAATTATATCATCGTGTAGCGTATGATCGTGCCATATTGACATTTTCGTTTCGCGTGTTAATTTGGAGGGAAAAGTAGTTTTTGAATTGATTTAATATGAAGAAAATCAATATAAAGCATTTGAAAGAGGGACCAATGACCGAGCACCCTATGTGTCACATTCTCATTAACTCTTAAAAAGTGTAATCAACCAAAAAGTGAACAACTATTGGTGCTTTTGTCAACAACCTATGGTGAAAAGAGATGTACATGTTTTGGTACCCGCTCGGTTATAGGGTCCTCTCCCCTACGTGTAGAGGCACTCAAATGGGGAGAAGCCGCGAGGTTTCCTCCTCTCTTTTTTATCAATTTTCTTCACCTTAATGTTCATTTAAGAGAAAAAAAGAAATAACAGATAGAAATGCCGCCACGAAGGAGAAGTCTGCCATGAAGTAGATTTGGAGGGAGCAAAACGTAAAAGGAGGAAGTGGGTTGTAGATGAGGGGATTAGAGGGAAGACAATCAATTGGGAGAGGATACTGTTGGGGGCCCTGTTATCCAAAATGAGCCCCCTGCTTATTTTGGCTAACTAGTCTTCATTCTTCCCTTCTTTGTGCTTCAACTTCAATTTTCACACATTTCAATTACTCAAGGTTTCTGGAAATGGCTCCATTAGATAAGATTTTTTTTCCCCTTTCGAGAAAGATAAAATTTTCCTCCTAACTCCTTGTAAATTTCAAGTTATGGCTCGGCAGAGTTTTTTGGGAAAACTTTTCCTTGACAGGCCCGCGGCTAATGAAATGATACCACGTGGCGGCAGAGGCCGGGCCGGCGGAGGTAGGTTGGAAAATTCGCCAAGGAATTGGCGGAGGCGCAAAGGGAAAAATCGGCCCGCAGGCCCACGGAGGAGGATGAAGGAAATTTGCGAAGGCCCGCAAGCCAACCGGAGGACAACACATGTCCTGCTAGCGACAGAATCGGGGAGCGCAAGGGAATGTTGGCAATTTAACCAAAATTGCAAAATGCGCAAAGGGAAGAATTGGAAGCGCAACCCCGTCGAGCAAACAAATGACGACACGTGTCCAGTCGGCCGCGGGGGGTCGGAGGTGTGGAAGGATTTGGCAAAATTTGCCAAAGTGGTCAAAAGGCGTCAGGGCGAAAAATAGAAGCGCACCCCCACCAAGCAACCAGGAGGTGACACATAGTAGCGGAGAGCAGAGCACATGGTTTTTTGGGAAAAAAATTCCCAATGCAAAAATCAAAGGAAAAAGACAGACCTCCGGCCCGCGTTCCATCAGCGAATGGAAAGGTGCCACGTGGCAGCAGAGCGGCAGGGCACGGGGGATTTTTTGGGAAATTTTCCCAAATTCAAAAAAGGGGAAAGATTTCAAATTTCGGCCCGTGAACCCATTTTTTGCCCTGTTTTCGCCATTTTTGCCCTAAATCTTCAAAGGGCCATATCTTTTGATCCATAGCTCGGATTCTCACGTTATTTATATCTTTGGGAAGCTGGTAAAATTCTCTACACGATGGAGGATTCAATTTTGAATTTTGATGGAGATTTGCAGGAAAAATGAGAAAACATCTCTGGCACACAAAAAATATAGAAATGACATTCAACCACCAAATTTAATGAAGTATGGGTCGTTTTTTGGATCTGCAGAGCAATGTACTTTGGTGTATGGGTTTGTCCATGAAGCCCATCACCTTGTAGGCAAAATTGAAGGGATTTGATTGGTAGTTGAACTCATAATCATTTTTGCCCGCGTTTTTTGTTTTCTCTTCTTCTGCTTGGCCATTAAAAGCCAGATTTGGCTCATTTGTAAAAGGTTGGATGTTCTCGCTTCTGCAAGCTCTTCTTTTTCCCTTAGCATGTGGATTTGAAGGAGTTTTAGACCTCCCATGGAGATTGTAACACGGTTTTTGCCTCTTTGCTATTGCAATGTATTGTATCAAATATGAGCATGATAATGTATGTTTTGTGATCATTTTTCAATCCTCTAATGCAGTTATTATTGTCTTGTGATCCTTCATTGTATTCTGGTAATTTGTGCATGTTTTGTTGTTGGAATCTTCATGATTTGTGTCTATTTTTGCAAAGCAAGGATTTCAGCACTCCTTTGGTGTATCACCTCTCTGTTTTTGTTTAGTTTTGTTTCCATTTCCATGTTTCTCTCACCCCTGTCTCCTTGGTAGTTTTAGAGTAGGAATTTTGAACCAGAACCTCTATAAAATTGCATGCATACACCTAAACAGAGGATTAAGAACCAGGTTCAATCTAGAGATTTTTCTCACCTTACAAGGCCCCACACCTCGGAAAAAACTCAATGTTTTGCAATCACACTAAATGACCCAATTTTGGACTGCAGATCTGAAGGTCATTTAGGGGGTGTTGTAGATTTGCACTAACAAGACCATTTTGTGGTAACTTTATTTTTTTGAAAGAGGAACATATGTATCATGTGTTCTTTTGTCATTTTTTTTATAAAGAAGTGGGGTATATAGTGTAAGGTGGGTTGGAAGCATAGTGAGGAGATATCATAGAAAGCAATGTGTTGTCAACGAATAGTTTAAAGGAAAACTTACATTTTTTGGTTAAATTTGGAAGTCAACGATTGTTAACAAAACTGTAATTTTGCATTGTGGATCCATTATGTTGTCGATTTCATGTTAGTGTACGATAATGGTTTCTATTAAGTTTTCAAGAACGCGATAAATGTGCGCACCCGTTAAATTTCATATTGCGTCGCGGATAGGTTGTGGGACATGATGAAAGAAGTAATGAGTAGCACGAGACATCAAAAAAGAAACCAATTATTGCCACAACAAAGAAAACAATTACCGGGATATATTTTATATTGTAACAAAATTCAAGTAACTTTCCCTGAGGTCCTTATTCAATGTTTTGTTCGAATGCATTTTTTAAAACCTCTATGGACATTTTCAAGTACACAAACTAAATTTCAATGATGTTGGTAACACGGTCCCATTTCATCTTTGTGGAATTTCTATAGTTACAAGGGTTTTGATCAGCCATTTCATCCCTATGGGTTTATGTGAAAATGTTCGATGCAATAGTGAGACACCAAATACGAGGGGAAAAGATGGCCATTTTAGTAGCGAACAGGAGAGTCTTTTCCACTTAATTTTAATGTATTTAAAATCAAGTTTTTCCCTAACTTTTTTCTTTAAACAAAAATAATAATCCCCAATTCAAAATACCTAGCACCTACGCCTATGGGGATTCGAATCGACGACCACGTACAATGCAACCAAGCTTATCTTCCAAGGAATATTGTTCCAGGCATCCATGTCAGTCGAGGGAAAACCTTTGACCAGTGCCCTCTTCTCTCGTTCATGTTCATCCTTTTTGAAAGCATCTGCAACTGCAAACCGTGCCAACAAAAAAAAAGCAATGATGCGGAAGAGAACTACTTGGACACTTGTGTGGTTCATACATGGTGAATGCAGAAAATGTGTTTCACGAAGGTCACGTCAGCGGTACGGGGGGAGTGAAATGAAAGGTCGAGAATATATTTTTTGACGTCCATGTATGGATAGTAACAACATAAGCTATCTTTGTCCTTGAAGTTCTGGCACTTGTTAGTCGCTAACAAGGTCTTTCCCTTAGTGAAAATGTCTTTGGCGTAATAAGACGCCAACATTTGAGATTACCAAAAGTAACTTCTCTCAACAACTTTTTTTTATCTTGCCACATAAAAGTTTAATTTCTTGATGTCAACATGAGCCCACGAAGGACAACAACATTTAAAGTAGAGTAAATAAAAATCGTTAAATCTAATAAATCGTAGTCTTCTACGATTATGAAAGGATCGAACATGCATTGTCGATTTCAAGAGACCAAGGATACAACACATGTAGGTCAACGATCTCAGGTGGTTCCGTGGAGGATATCGACGTACTTTGAACTGTGGGCCAAAGAGTCGCCTGCCAGACCACCCCCCCCCCCCCCCCCCCCCCGCCGCCTAAACCCGCCTCTGACATGCCTTTGGCGTAAATTTATCTTCATCCTATACGCATTATCAATATTTTCATAATAAGACAAGTTTAAATGTAGGAAATTTAGGATTTGTTTTTAACGACATTCAATATAGATATTCCTTAAAGTAATAAGATTATAGTTGAAAAGATATTATAAGAATCGTATAGCTTCATAAGTATCGTATTTGTTGTTTGTTTCTCCATGTATTTAAGTGCAAAATAGAAGGTGAATGGGAAAAATTGACCCATGTCAAAAAAGCAAAGTTTACGTTGTAAATTTAGCAATAATTGGATAGTTGCAGCGAGCAGACGCAGACTCGTAACAGGGTGCTTATTTATTTGTGGCTTGGAAGCTCAGTTGGCCACGAGGGTAAAATCTAATAGCAGTAAAAACAAATTACAAAGGGCTAAAATATAAAATAGGAAAAAGTGGCACTATGTATGGCTTTTTATCAATCTTTCTTCGATACGACAAGTACAACAATGAAAATTTAGGGTTTGCAAGGTATACATATTTTAGATTTATCCTCATCCTTTACGCATTATCAATATTTTCATAATAAAACAAGTTTAATGTAGGAAATTTAGGATTTGCACAGGGAGGACACATTTTGGATTTGTTTTTAATGACATTCGATATAGATATTCCTTAAAGTAATAAGATTACAATTGAAATGATATTATATGAATCGTATAGTTTCATAAGTAGAGTATCTACTGTTGGGATGTCATTTTCCTAATTGTAATACCACTAATCGCCCTTGATTTGCAAACCCTGTCCCTCCGATAAAAAGCCAAATACATTTAGAGCTCCAAAATCTATAATCTTCATTTTCTTTTATTTCTCACTTTTTTCAATAACCATGGAGCAGTGTCGTTTTCCAAAGGAATATTATGCAAGACTGCTAATATATATTGTCTATTGCCTCTAGTTTTATGCAACATGGCCAATATACATTATTTATTGCCTTTGGTGCGACAACGTTACATAAGACAAACGCAACATACAAGTATTACACGACGTTTTACAAGGCACACAAACAAACATTTTCCTCAACATAAATTAAACTAGCAATCTCATGTGTACAATGCAATGTGAACACCAAATGGTATATGCTATTAGAGTTAGAAAGACAATTATTACTTTTGTAGTTGATGTTGATAAGGGGTGTGATTGACAATGTTGATAATCTATTAAAGCCCAAACATATATTATGAAATACATTAGAAGGGATGTTAGATAATAGTTAGTTGTGTAATAATTGAATACAAATGCAAGTGAGACATGTAATTAGTATGACTTTTGTGAGTTATAATAGTAATATAGGAATGAATCAACCTAATCGAAAGGATTATCTGTTATAGCGAACTTCTTACACAACGGTTGTAAAAGGTTTTGAAGATGAATGCATGGCCGTAGAAACGTCGAGCAAAGTTCCGCGTACCTACGGAAAAAGATAAAAAGGAAGAACTTTTATTGTTGCAGTTGAAAGTCCAGGCGAATTGTGCTTGGTTGAAAGGCCAGGACGGTAGAAAAACCAAAGAACGACGAAGAGACCAGGGTATGTATTAGATGATACGCTTTTTATATTTATTTTGGCTATTGTAATTTGTCCTACAATTTTTTGATCTTTATTAAAAAGGAGTCATATAGTTACTGAATAGTGTGTTCTATTTCCAATCATTCTTGGAAGGTTCTATTTCAATGGTTTTACTGGCATATTCAATTAACACAGATAGAAATAGAGAGCAAATAAGATGGGCAGAAGGGGCAAAGACAAAGTAATTGGGGTCGATCTAGGAACCACTTACAGTTGTGCGGGTGTTTGGCAACATGACAAGGTTGAAATTATTGTTAATGATCAAGGTAACAGAACTACTCCCTCTATGGTTGCTTTAACTGACCATGAAAGATTTGTCGGCAACACTGCCAAGTTCCAAATTTCTACTAACCTTGCAAACATCATCTTTGATGCCAAGCGACTAATTGGAAAACGATTCAGTGATCCTTTAGTGCAGGCTCGCGAGAGAATGCGTGAAGATTACAAACACTTAATTTCTCTTTTATTGTTCACATACAACATTTCAATGTAATGTTTCATATATATTCCTACACTACTATATCAATCACACCCCTTATCGAGGGTACAAAAAAAAAAATCAACAAAAGACCAACCAAACAACTGATGCAACACTAACACAATTACCTCGAAATAAATACAAACCATGTCAACTATAAAAGAAATTAACTATCCAAACGGTATCAAATGTATTCATGTTTAGAGCAAAAAAAATTGGCCACAAAAGGCTACCACTCATGATATAAAATCTGCACAAAACGAAAGTCTTTATGTATTCATGTTAAGTTCAAATAAAATAGTCCGCAAAACGCTACCTCTCATGATATAAGATTTGTAAATGTATATGTACAAATTTGTAACAAGTTTGAAATGTAGAGAGAACCTTTAAATGAAGTGGTTCAACTATCACCATCGATCACACCCCTTATCAACATCAACTACAAAAGTAATAACTATCCCTCACTATCCCTCTAAATCAAATAACATATATCATTCGACATTCACATTGCACTTACATTTCTAATAATTGCACTTGCACGCTTTATGAAATCAAAATTTGAATTAAGTTTTATTATTAAAAAAACACTAGTAACTATGGATTAATTCATTTATTTGCGACAATGGATTTACATGTAGAATCATAAATATTTATTCATAGCGACATTATCCATGAGTGTTTGTGTTAGACCGATACAAACATATTTATTAGTGTAAAATCAATAATTCACAAAAAACACAAACTTAATGATAATGATTATGAATGAATTTATGAAAATATGTTACTAATAATACTAGAGTTCTCAACAATTTTGATTCTACAAAACAAAATTATTTCATAAAAGTGCATTCAAGGTAGTTAATAATAAGTAATATGTTGCTTTCTTTTACAATAAACAAAAAAAAATTGTAGTAATGATGGAGAGTAAATAATACTTTTAAATTCCTAGAGTCTATACACATTTTGTTAAATGATTCACATGAATCTATATGTTTCCACATTTTACATACACCCCTATCAGACACTTGAAACTTCACCATATTATAATGTGATGCATAATTATGTATTTTTATAGAATTTCCAATTTTATATATGTGAGTTAACTCTAAGAGAAAACAATGCTCAAGATATCCATTTATTTGACAACTACATTATTAGCATACAGGTAAGCAGCGAGCAATATGCAAAAAATGAATAATGAATAATAAATAATAAATATCAGGAAGTCAACTTTGAAGATGTGTTTGTGATCAGTTTCAAGTCGCTCGATGTGGGTGCGAGCCATGACTACCACGTCGCTGCGGGCCCTGACTCCGGGAGAGAGCATGTCCCACCAAAAACTTGTGAGGTTGAGTGGGTCCCACCCGTCGAGATCGAAGGAGAAAATGAAAATAAGTGCCTGAATATGTGTTTCCTAAAAACCAAAGCAAATGCAATTTACAAAATATTGAGAAAGCAATGCATACCGCTATAAAACTAAAAGCTGAAAACAGGGTATTTGCTTTCGACGAGTTTTTCAGTGGGATTTAGACGATGTATATATGGTGATGACAACGGCCTGTAAGTTGTAAATGCCAATTATTTTCTGGTGCAGAAAAGAAGCATTATTCCCAAGTGCTGACGACACATATACTTCCTTTGACTCCACATAATTATTTCTTACACGTGCTGGTGAGTGGGAGGTGAGGTGTTATTGCTTGAAAAACTTTCCAAACAAAAGGTCAGGAATTCAAACTTTGGTGGGCCTTCCGCTAGAATTTGCGGTGTGAAACCTGCATTCACCAAGGACATGATCTCTGGACAAGTTCTAGGCAGGAGTGGCAGTGGAGCTTTCAATGATGCGGTAACTGTACCACGTTCCCTCAGATGCATCGTCTAGCTTTAAAGAATACTATGACACTCCTTCACGATATGCAACTCGATGTCGTGCACAATTTACAGAGTGCTTATATGCTCTCGAAAACTTCAACTCCATGTCTTTGATCTGGAAAAAAAGATTAATAGTTTACATAGATGTGTCAAATTTGGCGAAGGTAGAAATAAATAGCTTATGCTACAAATTTAATGTGGAATCACACATTTGAAATAAGAAAGCTTTACTAAACATGTAAATTCACAGAAAAAATCTAAGAGATTAGAGAATTCAAATGGATTGTATTTAAGGTTTGGTATCTGAACTGTTATGAGAGAATTCCCAACAACAACACGAGCAGACGAACGAGACAAATACCCCACCTTAAAAACCAAAGTGACATTAAATTGAATCCATTACTCAGTGTTGAGATTTCTAGGCTATGTTTTCTGGCAGTTACATATCCGAGCCATTATTAAATTAATAGCTTAAAACATAGGTTGCCCTGTCATATTCGCATGCAACAATTACTTTGGATGGAATTAATGGTAATATCACAATTAAAATTTATTAGAATTTTTAAAATGGGGATGACTATGACAAGGAAATGTAGTTCTACTGCTACATACACGTATAAACAGGATTTAAATGTATCCCTGTAGAATTCAATTTAAAGCAGGGAATTCACTGGAACTTGGAGACCCTGGAGAATGAAATTATAGTGTTAGTGACCAATATTTAAAGGTTAATGCATGCAAAAGCTATAAAATAAAATTTAAAAATAGTAAAGCCAAAGCAACATGTAAAATCATGAAAACAAAATTGTTAAAAATATTAAAAGCAAAATTGTTAAAAATAGCAAAAACATCATTTAAGCCGTCAAATTTGACACAGTCCCATGAATGTCCGCAAA
Source organism: Taxus chinensis (assembly GCA_019776745.2). NCBI lineage: Eukaryota > Viridiplantae > Streptophyta > Pinopsida > Cupressales > Taxaceae > Taxus > Taxus chinensis. The sequence continues at coordinate 811,980,538 of CM034150.1, forward strand.
GCCTTTTCCCATAGGGGTAACACCTTCGGTGTAAATATTAAAAAAGAAAAACATGTTTTTAGACGGTCAAAGAAGGCACTCTTTGAAAAGATGGCGTGATGCATCATGCGCGGCTTGAGTCAACACGCCGGAAAACTTCGGGTTTCTCCCACCAGTTAAAATCTCTGTCACGACACCTTACAATTCACGCCTCGTTCCGGCAGCCGGTGACTCACGACTTGCGAGGATCTCGATCATGGTCGCGGTCTGCAATAAAACAGTCGCCAAAAGAGGTTACACTGTATTACACGCATATGACCACCCCCTTCGTGAAAGTGATGGTAATCTATATATGACGCTCATTTATTTCATTTATTTCATTTACTGCGGCAAAAACATCGGAGGGGTTTCGAAGTAAGAAAAAAAACCAATTTTCATCTTCACACTCTTAGTCACTTTCCATTAAATCCCACTCAAACCTATACAACTGCATGCAGCAAGCGGGTCGGGTGACACCCGACAGCTCGTTTCAGCTCTTCAGGGCGCAGCTCTGCTCGCCCCAAAAGCAATGAATGAAAATAACATGGGTTGACTGTTACTGATGCACAATAAATTGGATTAAATCAAACCTGCACACAGACAAAAAAATTGTGGGCCGTTGGATTTTGACGTACGTCATGCTGAAAACCATCAGATTACTATCTGTGTCATATTTTGCAAGGTTGTTCTCTCTTCAAAGAATGCCTTCAACGTAATTAGGGGGAGGGTCCATGTAATTTTGAGAGTGTCTATAGCTATGTAGGTGCTTGATCAAGCTTCCAAAATACTATTAATGGATAGTCATCAATTTTTTTAACATAAATATGTGTATTTTGTAACTTATTCATATGTAATGTGACGTATGGAAAGTTTAATATACAAAATGTGAAAAATTAAATAGTGTCAGCCATTGACCCATTACTGTTAATTTTTAAAACCACTTATTGTTTTTATACTCTTTAAATGCTTATTTGTTTTGTAAATTGTGCACATTGGCTTTTGCATATTGTGATCAATGGCATGTGTAATAGATCACATGGGGAGTTAGTACTGCAATAGATGTTTAATGAATTATGACAGGTGTAAGCTAATACTTCAACGGATCTCTTTCATGGTGGCACAAAAGACACATATGAACAAGTCGTCTGGGTTGGGGAGCCTCAAGTTTACCATGTATCCATTGCATGTTTGTATCTAAGGTCAGTGATAGAAGATTGTTCTCATCTGTCATCCTAGTATTTATGCAAGAATGGATATTTCTCCTCCCCGAAAGCCAAGTTCTCAACTCAGTCTACCTTGCACAATCATCTTAACATCTGGTCCATAATCTTAACATCTGGTCCATGTCAAAATTTACGAGAGTACTAGAGCTACATTGGGGATTTTTCTACACAATTCAATGTTAGACCACACATTTCAGATGTATCAATGCAATGATTGTTTATGTGTGAATCACTACAGAAACAAGATCAATTGCAGTCGTGTAGAAATGCAAATGTTGCCAAGCCTACGAGACCTATAATTGGTGTATAGTTCATCTTGCAGGTTGCACCTATTAAATGTTTCCCTTCTTTTATTTTAATTTCTCAATTTTGATTTATAGTAAACAAAATGTCATATATGTTGGTATAATTTGTTAGTATTGCCTGAAAATGCAAATGTTTTTTTAGACGATATCTTATCATCTTAGTTGATGTGAGTTGTGTGATTTACTTGTAAGGAAGGAGAGCGTCTGTTGCCACATATTCCAAAGACCTATTTAAGAATTAAGTAGGTGTTTATTTCTAATTATGAACACAAGCATATAAGTTTGTGTGGGGCTGAATTCTGAAGTGTGGAGTAGTTCTGGCTTGGTGGAGAATGTGAGTTTCATTCTCTAGATCTTATGTTGTTGGACAGTCGATTCTCTAGATCATATATGTGGCGCTTCACCTAATTTCAAGTAATCTCTGTTGTAGAAACATGATCCCATTTGATAAATAGAATTTGGTCCTTCGAATTTGATGATAAAGTTGTGTCTCTGTGTTTTTGTTTTCAAATAGTTGTTGGGGTATACACCAAACAAGCAAACAAAATTGAAGTTGTCCGTGTGAAGTCGTCCATGTGTAGAATCTTTGAAGAAATCACAGTATGAAGAGGTCATTGCAATTTATTAAAATTGTGTTTTTAAACACATTATATCTTAGGAAATTAAAAATGTGTCTTCTTTAAACTGTGTTTTTACATGAAATTTTAATTCATCAACATTAATATGTTTGTAGGAATTTTGTAAGTTGTTGTTGGATGCAAACTATTTGCAGGTAAGGTCAAGTGTGACCTTGTTAAGACAGTGATCTATTTTAAAGAATTTAGATTGAATGGCATGTTGATATTCTCTACAATTGTTAGGTTTTGATGAGATGATTGTGTTTATACTCCAATTTTATTAAAGGTAGAATAATTTTGTGTACAAGTTATATTTACAAATGCTGAAAAATGTGACAAACAATGAGATATACCATTAAAAATTACATAAATTTGTGTTCCTTCACATACCATTACCATATATTGTTTTTCATTTCAAAATTTTAGATATATTCTTCCAAAAAATTACAACAAAGAAAACTTCTAGAAGTTTTACATATATAACATATATCGATATCAACTAAAGCCTATTGCTAAGGCATTTGCTTGCATATTTTACAAAATATTTACGTAAGGCCTATTATTGAGGACTTATATTATGTATTTTATATATTCATGAAAATATGTGAAATCCTAGCTACTACTGGGGAATTCTATTACAAGTTTGACAAAATTTGCTAATGCTTACTAAAAAGGTAATATAAACCAAAATTTGTATAACTTTTCACTTAATAGTTTGGCCAAAATCCTGGAAATGGTGTAGGTTGCACTTCCTCATGACTCTCTAATGTGGTAGCATTCATAGATTGAACTCCATTAGGTAGCATGGTAGGAGGTGTACCTTGAACATTTGCATTAGCTTCTCAAAGTTCGCCAATTTGTCTCAGCAATGCTTGATCTAAATTCCAGAAAATTTGTAACATTGCTTGCAGGAGAAGTTGGGTGACCAGATTGGTTATTGAAAATGGAAGAAAAAGTGGACATGAATGTGTTATACATTCTCAAAAAAAAAATGATCTTGATCAGGTAGGAGATTTGAGGAACTACTCAATTGCCTATTTTGTCAATCAGACTCCTTTTGGCGTTGTTGTCATCTTTTATCTGTTCTTTGGAGAGTTGACCTGCTCCTTTTTCAACTCATTCTCCTTTTTTCGTTGTAACTGGGCCTCTTCCTTTTTCTACCTTTTCAATTCTCTTTCAATTTTAAGTTTCCCCCTCTTTTATATTTCTATTAACCTTTATGTTTTCCTTTCATCTGTCTGTTCCCTTTTCCTTGCCTTCAAATCTTCAATTTCTCTCTTTCTCGCCTCTTATTCTTGAAGTAAATACAAGTAGTCATCAGAGGTAAGTATTTGAGATTACCTTCTAATTCTGATTACACCATAATTTAGCCGTACAAGGGTGTGAACCTTCTCAATTGGTAGTTTTAAGAATTTGCTTACTAGTTTATATGCTTGGTTGTTCTCATCTTAGGTGCAGGTCACCTCTTAGTTGTCTTGAGTGGCTAAAGAGTCGCCAGCTTGTGTCTGAATTCAGGGCATCTATTTGGTTTGCATCATGTTCTTCCCACTCCAATGTGTCAGCATAATAGTGCACCACCTCACTTGGAAGAGGCGAGGGAGGAGATGACATGGAAACTGAAACTTCCTCATTGTTGAAATCAATTTGCATGCCCAAGTTAACAAGCCTTCTTTAATCCATTGAGGTGCACTAAAATGTGTTGGAAAACTTAAGCTATCATCAACATCTTCAGCGTCTTGTGTTTGGCTCACATGACTTGTTGAACTAAGGTGATCATCTTCTTCCTTAAGTGTTTGGGGCTGATGAAAATCTGTAGGCATGCCAAAACGTGTGGACTCAACATGCTTTTCCATTATTTTTTGTTTTTTCTCACTACCTAACACATTTTGTGCCATTTCTTCTAAACAACATTGCACATCTGCATCTTCCACTCTTGTCATCCTCAATATGTTTTCAACAACTTTCACCTCATCTTATTCGACATCAAAGGCCTCACTTGGCCTTATGTCATTGGAAAGATCATTCCAATCAAGTGACCATATACATATCCTTTGAAAACTTGCCTTGATGTTTTCAGGTGTAAGTGCAAGTTGGAAAGCCGAATTGCTAAGTTTTGCCAATTCTGTCCTCTTTATTTCAAGACCTAAGTTCCTTGCCATCCATTTAGACCTCATCATTTTAAAGTAATTCTTGAATGGAGAGAACACGGTAACATTTAATGGTTGAAGCTTATGGCTAGTATGAGTTGCTGAAGTCACAAGGTCAATGCCTAAATTTCTAGCCTTTTGGATTGTTCCTAAAGTTGCATGGCTACCATGACCATCAAATATGAGAAGATGCCTATTTTTTGGTGAAACTCCACCAAGAACCGATCTTGGAAAATGATGTAACCAGTTCATAAACAACTCCTTTATCATCCAAGCATGTGGTTGGGTTGCCATGCATGCTCCACATTCACATCTAGCTATATAGTTTTCTAATTGTATCTTTGCTTTGAAAAGATAAAATCTGGGAATGCTTTGTCATGTTGCATTAAAACAACATAATATGGTAATCCACTCCTTACTTTTTGACATAATGTGTGGAACACTTTTGCATCGCAACTTAGAAATGACACATGTGCCACATTTCCTACATGCTTGAACACTAGTTTCATCACAGTTCCATATTTTATTTGGCCATACTGATTTGCAACATACATTTAATGCAAGTTATCATAAAAAACAACAATTATTGGCCTTAACATGACTTCTCTATCTCGGTCAAGGCCTTATACAGTTCTTATTGTCGAGTCAGGATGGTATCTACGGAATCCATACCATCATGAATTTCCTGGTAGGCCATCTTTGAATGGATTTGGTCTTCATTGGCATATGTGTGCTACACAGGCCTTTAGTGAATGAGTTCAAGACGATGGCCAAGTTCAACCATATCTTTGCACCATGTAACATTTTTTTTCTCTTCCTCGTCTTTTCCTCTTAATGGTTCCTTTTCTATACAACCAATCAACCACATTTATACTAGGGATTCCCCACTTAGTTGTTACTTGTCGTGTGCACATTCCATTTTCCTCCACATCCCTTAAGATAGCTTTCGTGTCAGCTTTTGTCCATTGCCCTCTTATGTATACTTTCTTTGTTAGAATAGTACTTTCAGTTACTTCCACAGTTGGATTAGTAGTGTTGATTTCAAGATCTTGGGCAACTGTGATATTCTCATCAAAATAAAATTCTCTACCTCTTCATTGGAAGATGTTATTTTCTTATGTATCTTAGCTACATTAACCAAGATAAAATTTTGTGCTTTGGCTCTTGATGGATTCTTCTTTTGATTGGTTGTGGTGATTTTTTGAGGTTATTTCTCAGTTATGTTTGATTCAATAAAATATGCAATATTTTGTTGAAACCTGATTTTAGATATTGCTATAATGATGCACAGTGAAATACAGATGCTAAGCAATTTTACAAATATAACTATGAAAAAAAAAATGAGAGAGGTAGGGCACTTATCTTGATTTTCCTTATCCCGAAGTGTATCCGAACTGGAAAAAATGATCAAACCGAAGCTTAGCGTGTCGCAACCAAACCCAGAAAAAATGTAGAAGTGTCGAGAATGTTGGGACTATGGAGCCTATGCAAGGTTGAGGGTGCCTAGGGAGCTAGAGACCTTCTCTGGGTGCCTATGACTGCTTGGTAGCTGTGGAACTCAATTTTACAGGGTCACAAGATGTTTGCTGATTTTCATCTTTTGTCATCTATATGTCACATCTAGATCATTGAAGTACCTATGAATCTGTAACACAAATAATCACCTGTAAAACCCCCAAACTACATCGAATCCTAAAAAATAAAGATGCAAAATGGGAGGTCGGGCTATCCTCAACTGTCAATAAAGTGAACTTATGATTGAGCGTTGCACTACATCTCATACTCCATGTAGTTATATGTGCTTGTGTGTGCAATAGTGCTCCTAGGTTGCCCTCACGTTGATGACGCCAAGATAGTAGGCGGTAGCTAGATAGAATGCAAATGTGTGGATGGAAAAATGAACTTCCCCTTCCTATGAAGAGTAATAAGTGCAAGATGTAGTCCCTTTGATATGTAAATAGATAGCCCTTGATAGAAATTTCTCGCCCCTATAATGATATGTATGTTGTGTTTATATAAGGATCTCTTGCTTGAATTTTGACACTAATGACATGACAGGTTGACTAAGATCTTGGGATGGGAGTAAGAAAATAGAAAAGGCCAACTACAAATGTTAAAAATGCAACCAAGAGAAAAGAGGATAGGAGTGCATAGGCGCTAGTGTCGAGTCCTGGGTGCTAGTGTCCTGAGACAACTGACGACAAATGTGAGAAGACTGACAGGCATGTATCCTTGTGACCTAACTAGAAATGGGTGCAGAAGTGAGATAGGTGAGAGATAAAAACAATAGAGACACTCAAAAGCAAGTAGATGGAATAGACAACATGTCACCAGTGAATAATTTTCTTATGCAAGATCCATACACAAAACAACATACTTTGAGGTATAATAAATAATAGTATGTGCATGATTTTGTGTCTACATTTGGCCCCATTTATGTTATTTGAATAAAATTCAAGTAGTGTAGAGGAAGTAAGTGATTAAGCTAAAATGGAATAATGAGGGCCTAATTTAGTTTAATCTAATGCTATGCAAACCAATGAATAACAACTAAATAAATAAAAAAAATGACCCAAGCAACTAAGTAAATGGAAATGTGAAACCCTAATGAGAAATGAGGGTTAGAAAGGCCTTATCCGATTCACAAACTTGTTAAGACTATGTCTCAATGAAGACCAGATGAATAAAATGAAGAAAAAATTGTACAGGAACTCCATAAAGCGCATATCCGAGCTATCTGAGTAGACTAGGGCGCCTAGAAAGGTATAGGGGTGCTTGAGATGTCCTGGTCTGAGATATGGGCTCCCTGGTCTGCATAAATGACTAGGGAACCTCCTTTGAAGTATCATTAGATGATCATCTGCCTTTGCTTCTTGTAGCATGAATATCACTGAATTGCGCTAGATGTCGTTGTAAATCAGAGATGGATGAAACACATGTAAAACCCTAAACACAAAAGCAAAACCCTAAAAAAATGCATATAAATGGGTCAAAATGTCCTCAGTGGCCATAATGGTGGATTTACTAACTGAGCGTTGCACTACATTTTAGACCCAAATGTAGTTATAGGTGTGTGTGTGAAAATCATGCCCTAGGTGTTCTTATGTCAGTCACACTTTGTGAAGTAGAGAGCAATAACTAGATGTAGAAATGTAAATAGATGGTGGATGGAATAAAATAAACTCCCCTTCTATGTAGTGTGATGTAGATGAACTAGTCTTGTCCCTTGTGATGGAGCTAGATGGATACAAATGGAGCTCTAGATGCCTTGGATGGATGTAACCTTAGGTGGCGGTAATAAGTGTTTAGTGCTTGGTCCTTCATTATGGTCTCATAAGTTTATATTTATATGGTTCTCTTGTTCTAATTTTGTAATTAACCCCAAAAAGGTTGATCACTAAAAATATGGAAAGCTCAAAATGGCCAGAAAGTTTCCAAAAGATAAAAGTAAATTGTAAATAGGATCAGGGCGCCCAGATGGGACCAAGGCGCCCCAGTCCTAGCCTGGGCACCCCAGTTAGGGATAGGATGAACGTAAAATGACAAAACAGACTAGGCAGGTACATGCGGAAGGTCAGAAGTGACTACAGAAAGAAAAGTAAAATGGCCAAAGGACATGGGTTAATTAGTACTTTCATCACTCAAAAACCATATAAATAGTAGTATGAGACCATGACTAAATAATACCCAAAGTGCATGATTTTGTGTCTAAATTTTCTTGCACTTTATGTTGGTGAGCGGAACGCTCAGTAACATAAAGTAGATAGAGATTCGTACTTGATGTCCATGTAGAGTGATGTCGAAAGCATGCTGATGGACTAGAAAAAGTGGGGAGTGACAAAAAGGAAGATGGAGCGTGGAAACTAAAGATGTAAAAAACTGTAAAGAGTGATGAGAGTGAACCTAGGGCGGAAGTGCGTGTGTAGATGTCGATGTGTGTGAGGTACCTGCATGTTAGTATGAGGTATGAACTACCGAATGACATTATTGTTGTTGTTGTTGACTGTTTTCTTCCCATACAGATGGACTTGCAAAGGAGAAGGTGATCAAGTGGTCAAATACATATGTATATGTGTAAAAACACATGTATAAAGTAGAGAAAAAAAAACTATAATGAAAGTATGAAAATGTAAAAGGAACATGTGCTCCTAATCCAAGATGAGAAAAAGGGTGCAAAAAGGATATCATGTAACTGTCGGTGGAGTGTGAGTTTTTTGGGCGATCTCACACCACTGTGGCCGAAGAAATGTAGGGAGAAAGTTACGTTATTCTCCAACATGTAACTGCTTCCCTGAGAATGTATGAAGAGATCTTTGTACTACCTGGTTTTTGGGCGATCTGACGTCGGTGGCCGAAGTAGTGTAGGGAGGAAATTCCATTGTATCCTCCAACCTATAACTCCACCCCAGAATGTTAATGACAACTGTTAGTGTGTGTTATTTTCCACATCATTAGGTGAGTCATCTCACTTAGGCGAGATCGTAGGTCCACGTGTCATTTAGGGGTCATTATGAGATTCCCTTACACATCAGTGCGTTAGCGCGTTAGTGCGTCAGTGCCTCATATGCGTCATTGGGAGTTACACTTATATTATGGGAATGTAACTCCCCCTCTCTACTTGAGTTGTCATGATTGCTGCACTGGGGGTTACTCAACACCTCCTATATGTACACGTCTTTTGATTTATGAGATAGAGGAGAGTTTTATGGCTTAACCAGGTTCTGCCCGTGTTTTCAAATCTTTGCATGCACATTCGGTTGATGCTCACTCCTCCTGAGATATTTTCACGCCTGTCGTTCGCACGTTCGTTGATGTGCATGTCATCCCTTGTGATCCTTGCTTGTGGGTTTTAAACCCTCTTTCATGGTATCAGAGTGAATCTTATGGATCCGTGCACTCGTCGGTGTTTCTGTGAATGTTTTCTGGCTTCCGACGTGATATCCAGATCTCGCAGCATGTGTTGTAATAAAAATTCCCATCGTGCTCTACTTGCACTGATTCGAGCTTCATACCTTCGTTTGGGTTATTCGTGGTTTGGTTTTCGGGTGTTCGTGGCTTCGTGCTTTGTTTGGGTTTTGGATAGTCTTCGACTACTCGACATCTTGCTTCTTCAGCGTTTCTTGCTCACTATTCATATTGTTGCGACCCTTGCATGGTCTTTGTGGTTCTTTGCTACCTCTTGCTCCCTCCATCTCTGACTCGCCGCATCCTCCAGCACCCGCACTTTCTCCATGACTCGTAGTTGCATGTGCACTTATCCTCTGGCTCATCGTTTCGTGGTTTGGTATCTCTGCCGTTGGTTGGGTGTGGGTTCGGTTTGGATGTTTTCTTTTGCTAGTTGTTTCTATGTTGAGTTTTACAAATCCGACATCCTGCTCCCTACTTTTTCCCATGGTGCTGTTCATGTGAATCTTCAGTTCAGTGGTGATATTTGGAGCTTCATCTCAGCGAGGAATCCTACTTTTTTGAGTGGTTCCCAGCACGTGGCAGTTGAGGTTGTTATCAAAAACGTCAAAAAAAAGCAGCTGAAGCTGTCTATCAACGTAGCACATTCAACTTGCATTGGAAAACATTTTTTTTTCCACTCTGTTGTTTTTTTTGGACCCTACATTGGAATCTAACCTGCCTCTAGCGGTTTCTTCCTTTGTTGCGTTCAAACACTTGGCACGTGGACTCCTACAACCACCAACAACTCCAGCAACCTGCTTTTTGTTCAAACATGCGTTGAAAAACATTTTTTTGTTGCTCATACGTTGGAAAACATTTTTTGGAGCTCCCTCAGCCGTTCAACACTCCCATAACTAGCTCAACACTTCTGCTACTAGCTCGTCGGCATTTCGGCTGCTCCCTCACGTGGCTGCAGCACCTCCCACACAGCCTGCAGACCTCCAGTGACGTTTCCATAGTCCTATAACACCCCAGGCAGTTTCCCAGCATGTGGGCTTGCAGCCAGCTCTTCCAAGTGTGGGCCCCTCCTTTCCACCTTTAAAAAAAAATTTAAGGTGTAAAAAATAAAAACATTATTCAGTTTGGCATTGTAATTTTTTTTAATAAAAAAATTGGGTTATTGGCTTGTATTACTCATCCTTCCTTCGAGAGTCGAAGACGGAGGGCAAGGTCCGGGGTTGGCAGGAGGCTAACCTCCCCTCGTAGTCAAAACAAACCCTTGTTAAAATTCTATGCCATTTCCAACGAGTACCCACACGATACCCTTTACACCCATCTTGTGCCCTTTTTTAATGCGTTTGCAGCATCTAGTGTATTTTTCCATCAGTTGCAGGAATCGTTTTAATGCTATAACTTTTGACTCGCTGCTCGTTTTTGAGCACTTCTTTAGTCAAAGTTGCATGATTTTTTTGCACATTACGTGATGGCATTATCATTTTTATAAACACACTACTTTTATAAAGTGCCGCATTCTGGGGGGGTTGCCTGTACTCTTGGGTTTTCGCACGTAAACGCATTATCGGCCGAGTCCGACGTCTTGCTTTTGTGCACCTTGCATCTTGCATTTTTTCATCATGGAGAGTGCTCTTTCCAGACTTGAGCGTCGTAGGATCACCTTACAGCCTCCGCCACTTCTCACCGGTAGAGGGAACTATTTAGTTTGGCGTGCTTCCATGGAACGTTACTTCGCCCATGAGGGTCTCTTACCCTTCTTGCTTGGGCCAGTTCCTACACCTGCGGATCATCGTCATCTGGAGGACTTCCTCGACACTTATGACCATGTCTTTGGTCACATGATGATGCATGTCTCTCGTTCTCTTTGGTTTCATGTGGCAGACTCAGATCCACCTCACCGTGTCTGGAGCATTCTTCAGTCCTTCTATGAAGACCCTTCACATACTGCAGTTGTTGTTCCTGCTACTGATTCAGTTGTCTCCTCTTCTTTGTGTGATGTCAGTTTTTCTGACATAGACTCGCTTGATTCTACTTCTGATGACGAGGATTGTGCACCCAGTTCTAATGTTGAGAGTACTACAGAGGACTCTTCTCCTCTTTCTCTCACTATTCCAGACATTATTGTCACCCCCCACATCTCATCAGATATCGAGCAGTCTTCTACTCAGCCTCATACTGTCATCACACCTGCCTCCTTTCCACTTACAGTGTGCAAGGTCCACTTCACTCCTCTACCTTCATTGGATGACTCATACCTATCTAACATCGCTCTTCTATTTGTTGAGCCCCCTCATTGGGATGAGTATCTGCCTGACCTTAGTCATCTTTTCGTAGAGTCTACTTGTGATGCACTACAGGTCCCTCATCCATCTACAGGGGTTTCAGAGGAGTTCATCATCTCTATTGTTGGGAGTGCCCCTTCCAAGAATCATGTCACTTCCACATTTCCGAAGACCTTCATTGATCCACCCTCAGTTGTGGATCCCTTTTCTATTGTGGAGGATGTTTTGTTCCCTTCACATCACTTGGACATCCTTTCTGCGGGTGTTCCTCTTCACTCTGACAGTTCTACGCACGTGGCATTACCTTCAGTTCCTTGGCACTCACTGGCTAGACCTATGTCACACTTTCGTGCACCAGACTCAGAGTTCTTCGTGTTACTGCCTTCAGTTTCCTTTGTGGAGTGGGCGGACTTCCAACACGTCATTTATGTCCTTCCTAAGGGCAGGCACATAGTTCATTGTGGGTGGCTCTTCTTCAGTCTAGAGGTAGAGGATCTCGTCATCGACATTCTTTTGGGAGACTTCCTAGAGCAGCCGAGTTCAGATCCGTCTATGACATCTTCTGCATTCCTCTCATCTTCCTCTCCTTCTCTCTTCTTCTTCTTTCCAAGAGATTGCCTCTTTGTACATGGGTACCTTTTCAGGCTCGTCTAGAGCTGGGACCCATATTTGGCATCTTTTTTAGATTAGAGAGTGTGTATTTCTCTTGTGGTGGATGTTTTTCCCACTAGGTTTTCCTTCACTGCTTGGGATCTTCTTCTTGTACATGGGTACCTCATCAGGCTTTGTGCCGGGACCCATTTCTCGTTTTTGACTTGCCGCCTCATCCTAAGTTACAATGAAGGGGGGGTGTTGGTGTGTGTTATTTTCCACATCATTAGGTGAGTCATCTCAATCAGGTGAGATCGTAGGTCCACGTGTCATTTAGGGGTCATTATGAGATTCCCTTACACGTCAGTGTGTTAGCACGTCAGTGCATTATATGTGTCATTGGGAGTTACACTTATATTCTAGGAATGTAGCTCCCCCTCTCTACTCGAGTTGTCATGATTGCTGCACTGGGGGTTACTCAACACCTCCTATATGTACACGTCTTTTGATCTATGAGATAGAGGAGAGTTTTATGGCTTAACCAGGTTCTGCCCATGTTTCAAATCTTTGCATGCACATTTGGTTGATGCTCGCTCCTCCCGAGATCTCTTCATGTTGCCGTTCGCATGTGCGTTGATGTGCACGTCGTCCCTCGTGATCGTCGCTTGCAGGTTTTAAACCCTCTTTCAACAACCTGTGCTATAAAAGTCAATGTGTATGGATTTTTGTACGCTAGTCTAAACCCACTCGTTGTATAACACACTGTATCAAGAACAGAAAACTAAAAACTGAATTGTACCGGTATAGAGCGTTATGTAGTGTGTAAACACCAAATGATTCCCCCCTCTTTGGGGGTGCATATGACATCATAGATAGGAGGATGTGGCTCCAAAAGAGGACCGACCACATAAATTGTGCCCTGTAGGGGGAAGCGAATGCGCTTGGTAGAAACCAAGGTGCACGCAAACAAGTGGCTAGAAAAACAAGTGTTAATACGAACAAGCATGCATGTAGAAATCAAGTGTAAGCTACACAAACAATATAGAAGCAAGTAAGCAAAATGATAATGTAAACACCCGAGAAGATAACCATAGACCGTGAAAAGTGGGTTGCAAACATGGGACATCACTCACGATGTTGCAAGACACTCAAGGTCGTAATGGCTGCATACAAACAAACAAGTGTGCACACCAAATGAAGGGTAAGACCCGCATACAATAGCAAATAAAGACAAGAAAGTAAAAATAAGAGATAACCATGGACACAAGTAATCCTACAAAATAAATGTTGCACATGAAGCACTTGTTAGCTTATTAGAAAGATAACCAGTATGTCAAAAGCATGTATAACCAAAAAAATAGTGTGTTAAGTACATATTGAAATAATAACAGCTATAATAAACATATGTGGATGCCCCCAGTAACTGTTGTGGGACTGGTAGTAGCCAGGCATCCATGTTGTGTGTAAAATACCTATATCTATGATCACAACTAGAGAAGGATGTGAAAACACGTGTGTATGGTAAAGATAATGACATACAAGAGACCTATCTAGCATGTGTAATAAGTGAACATGGACAAACACATGCAAACACAAGTAAAAACAACCAAGCTATGCAACATGTTGTGGATGGATGGAATTAAATGCAAGGTGGATGATAGGAGCCATGTGCCCCCTGAGTGAATGGAGTTGTATGTAATGAGGTTAATTTGGTTTTCCCCCTTAGCAGTCAAGAATGAACCTTAAACGAGAGTGTGTCATCCGGAAATGGTCGAAGTGTGTATTGTGTCTAATCACGGTGATCAGTGTGTATGCATGTTGATGATATGTAACCTAGAAATGATGTGTGTGCGCGACCCTATACCCGAATTGTATATCACAACAAGATGATCAAAGGAGTGATGATTTAGCCTTGTAGACACCTATAATTACACCCAAGCAATTTAAATAGTTAAATTGTGCTAATTATCCCCTTTCTCGCAAATCAACGACATATCGTCAAAAGCACTCATTTTCCCTCATATCATCATTAATTAATTACACTAAGCTAATTAATTAAGTTGCATATCTAACAAATACCCTAGTTAACGACCTTCCGTTAATAAATCACTCCTTCTACCTAGACTAATTAATTATTATTAATTAATTAGTTTTCCCTTCCATTTAACCAATAAATCAATATTTAATTGATTTAATCCCCTTTTAATAGCCTAAATCGTACTAATATTCCTCTAATTATCTTCTATAGGCTTACATCTACCTATTAGTTAATCACCTTTGATTAATTAAAACACCCCCCAACTCCCATGACTTGCTAAACATGTATTAAACCCTTCTAAAGTAAGGTTACCTTTAATAAAGCAACATTATCCATTCCTAATCATGTTTTACCTTTATCCCACATTCATGAGAATGTGTTGAATCCTTTATCCTTTGGGCTATATAAAGAGCCCTCCACCTACCTTTTTACTTACACCTAAACTCCTTAGAGAGCAAATGCAAAGCATATAACAAAGAGACTAAGAGCTTGCACCTTGCCCTTTTGAGAGTTCATCATCTTGAAGAGTTAAGCCTCTTTCTTAAGTGCTTAGGTTATATGGGAGGTGTCAAAGGGGTCTTGTAGCCCAACTTTGATAGGCCCTCATTCCTAGGTTACTTGGCATACTAAGGACAACTATTTTGATAGCCATGGAGCTTACTTAGGTCCATTCATTTATTTGTTGCTAGAGAATAGAGGAGTTTAGATATTTAGCATTGTTAGTTTCAAAGTTTTTATTGATGAATGCTAGCATCTAACCCTTGTTTAATTCTTATCTTGATGGTGTTTAGTTTGTTGTTCAATTCTTGTTAAGTTAAGGCTATTTAGGTGTTAGTCTTTACTCATATTAGCATTATTTTGAAAACAAACACATGCACACATTTGGCACACCTGGTGGGACATACTCCATTGTCCTTTGCACTTAATTTCAAGTTTTTGTAGTTAAGTTTCATTTTTGGTTACTAACCCTCTTTTACACATGTTGATCTAACTTGTTTTTCTTAACTTGTTTTGTTGAGTTTGCATGTGTTGAGTCTTCCTTATAGGTATAAAGGAGGTGAAGTGCTATCAAAATTTGAATTGATGGGAAAATTTCAAGATTTCTCCATCTTTTCATTGTTTGAGCTTACTTTTTCAACATTCTACATGCTAGTTTTGTCAATTTCTTGAAAATTTTAAATTCTTGAGCATGTAGGTTAGTGTTTGATAGTGCTCAGTCTTCTATTTACATATTAATGTGGTGGGTTGCTATCAAAATTTAATCTTAGTGAGAAAATTTCAAGATTTCATCATGTTTTCATTTTTAGAGCTTACTTTTTCATCATTCTACATGTTAGTTTTGTCAATTTCTTGAAAATCTTAAATTCTTGAGCATGTATGTTAATGTTTGATAGCGTTGAGTCTTCTATTCATATATTAATGTGATGGGTTGTTGTCAAAATTGAATCTTGGTTGGAAAAATTTACTCATTTTGCAGATTAAGGGACCTTTTTTTGACATTTTTTGAGTGCATGTCAAGTGCATACCCGTGAGCATAAGAGCATATGAGTAACCCATCTTCCGAAGGCCATAATTTTTGCTCCCGAACTCGAAATGACTCCATTTTTTTGCGTTGGAAAGGTATTGAACTTAACTATGCAACGAAAACATAAATTTGGGATTTATACTTACAAAAATGGTAGGTTTTTCTGTTATTTTAAAACTAGTCATTTTCTAACATGTCTAATGTTTTGATGAATGTTGTATTTCCATGCTTCCTCAATTTAGACCAAAGCGTGTGTATGCTCTTCTCTTGCACCTTTTGGTGATCTTGAGAATCAAAAACAACTTTGATCTATATCTTTTAAACATTGAAATTAAACTTAGAAATTTGATTATTCATTTTGCTTAAGGGAATGAACCTTTTACAAAACATTTTTTCAATGGTCCTTTGATTTAAAGTTTTCCATTTCTATATAGTTGGGATAAAGTTTGTGTATGCTTTTCTCTTGCACCTTAGGATGATCTTTAGAATCAAAAACAACTTTAGTCTTCATTTTATAACATTTGGTAAATTAGAAACTTCATCTTTCACTTTTGGTTTAAGGGAATGAACCTTTTACAAAGCATTTTCAATGGTCCTTTGATTTGAAGTTTTCCATTTCTATATAATTGGGATAAAATTTGTGTATGCTCTTCTCTTGCACCTTAGGGTGATCTTGAGAATCAAAAATAACTTTAGTCTTCATTTTATAACATTTGGTAAATTGGAAACTTCATATTTCACTTTTGGTTTAGGGGAATGAACATTTATCAAGAATTTTGTATGGTTCATTGATTGAAAAGATTTTGTTTACTTTTTAGTTGGATTATTTGTTGTGTATGCTCTTATCTTGCATCCTTGGATGATCTTGAGAATCAAAAGCAACTCTTAATCCTCTTTTAAATAATGTGATTTTCTTGGAGAAATACTAACGCTTGAGTACATGACCTAAAAACGCTTGTCAAAGAAAGGAGAAATCAAAATGAAATAAAAAACTATTAATACAATTGTTATACAGGTTGCCAAAAGGTGTTCAAGCAAACCACACCTAATTAAACAAGATAAAAAGAACAACATATTCAAAACACTGTATTGCAGGTTTCAGAAAAGGGTACGTCCCTCTCCGCTCAACTGGAACATAACCCCTTTGGCATAACGCCTTAAGCTACAACAATGGGGGTGGTTCCAGGAACCCCAAAGTAGTCCACACAAGAGGGAACCTTGTGGACGAAACAGGAAGTGCTCCGCACTACCTACTTGACTAGTGATTCCTTTGTGAGATAGTGTTATAGGTTGTCTGTTGTGGCGACCCCAGTGATAGTACATGCAGACACACTAGTTGCCTACTGTTCTTGAAGGGGGTAAAGCAAAGCCGAGATACTCCCAAACTAGTCAGTGTGAATTTTTGGGTAAATCGAGCTCGTTCGTGGTAACTTTGTAACACCTAGGGTGAGAGAACCACCTAGGAGAATATACTTTGGCCAGGAGCCCACTTTGACCATTTTAAAACAGTGTTGAGTTGTGAACCTTCTTTTTGAGAAACGTGTGACGTATTACTTTCGCCTAGTTTTTACTTGCCTTAGGGCGAGGCGAAACTCTGCCGAAGTGAGGCTAGCATTTTTCGTCATTTTTCTTGATTTATTTCCTTCATATTCTTTTGACACTTTGTTGATCAAAAGAGGTGTGGTTACCTTTGTGTTGCCATTCAACTGTTCCTCTCACTTTTATGCCCATTTACGCCCATCCATGTTTGCAGCTGGGTTAGTTAAACGTCTAAAGTGAGCGGAGGCATTTTCACGTCATTTGGTAGCCATTGTGATCTTGATACCCATGTCAAGATCTTCATTGTAGTTAGGCATGGTTCATCACTGCAGACTTCCATAGAGGAGTTAGCTTGTTTGTCTCGTATCATTACAATTTCGATATTTACGTCTTGTTTCTTGTAAACTCGACATAAATACCTATATTGTACAGTTACACTGCACACATTCTTAACTATTCCTAGCTATACTTTGAGCTTTTTTTTGTTCAATTTTATTATTACCTCGATTTCAAAAGGTGCTAGGCACTACCATTTGTGCGTGTTATATCAATAACACCTCGATATCAATACTTCACTTTCTTGCAAAGTGGGTTAACATATCTTGGTGATATTGTTGTGTCATTTGCAAATCGTAATTGGCACTTTTTGAGATATAGGTCTTAATCAGACTTGAGCTTGCTTGTCGTATATCTTGATTGGGAGATCGCATTTAACTTCGTGTATTTACTTACGTCTTGTTCATTCCTTTAAACTTGGCATAAGTGGAGACATCTTGTTAATCATCTGGCGTCACAAATTACTTTGAAACGTAGTCTAGGAAGTACTTCATTTGATTAAGTTTTGGTACCAAACGATTGTTTCATTGGTGACTTTATCATTCTATCACATTGGTATTCTCACATTGTTAATTTACTCTTAACACGTACATCTTGTGTTTCACTTAGGGGTAGTCATTGAATTTTGAACAAATCTACAACTTACCTTAGTGAAACTTATCACGAAAACATGGCTCCCAAGACGCGTCTAGGTTTAAAGAAACAAACATATGAGAAACAACAGGTGCAAGCTTGGGAAACCTCTAATAGACAAGGGTCAAACCCATTTATTAGACATGATCTAGGACCACTATTTTCTACAGAAAAGGAAATAGAAGAAATGGTCGACCATAGTGGAAACGAATTAGAGTCACCACGCGCGGACTTTGATTTTGAGCCTGCTCTACTAGATGAGTTTCTCCTTAGAAACAAAGATAGAGTTTTGGCACAGGTCATGTAATTAGGGGCCAAATTTCCCACCGAGAATGAACCAATATTACCTACAAATGACACTACTAAGGAAGAATGCCCCCTTATCAATATGGAAGATATTTTAACAGGCAGGCATGCTTCCACTTCTTACGCAGAAAATGATAAAGTGGTAGGGCATAGAATACCCCTCATCAAAGTGCCACGAAGAAACAAGATAGAACATGAGAGTAGGGGAAGAACCTCCACAATACGAAGAGGAAGAACCTTTAGAAGAAGAAGACACAAACCAAGTCACAATCGAACAACAACTCAGTAACCTAAGCCGACAACTAGCTTTGCTTACTTTCCAGGTACAGAAAGACACAAACAAGAATGTTCAAAATTCAAGGCCTAAGTTTAGGATCCACGAACTCCATCGAGAAAACCAAGGAGAAGAAGACATGGGGTATCATCATGTACATTTCCCCACTTCTCCCACTAGAGAACAATTGCTCGCACAAGAAGTGCAATCTATGAAAGCAATGCTTGCGAGCATACAAGAAAGCAATATAGGGAGTATTAGGAAATACCAATATGAAGAACTATGCCCCTATCCTTTTGACAAGACAATGACCCTTCAACCCTTTCCAAAGAAATTTGATATGCCAAAGTTTGACAAATACAAAGGAAAGGGAGACCCAAGGGATCATGTTAAATATTTCTACATGGCATGTCAAAGAGGTGTCTTATAGTGATAATTACCTCATCAGACTTTTTCCTAAGAGTCTCGGAGGTCAAGCATTGGAATGGTTTACGCGCTTACCACGAGGATCAATTTTCACCTGGCTAGAATTGGTGAGAAAGATTCATGCATCATTTCTCGTATAACATAGAGAGTGACGTCACCATGGCAGACTTGTGCGGCACAAAACAACGCCCAAATGAGACCTTCGCCAGCTTCCTCCAACGATGGAGAGGGATAGCTAGTCGCTTCCCTTGCGCTTTCCCTGAGAAGTAGCTGGTCAGTATTTTCGTCCCTAATCTCAACCCAGATATAGCTTTCCACCTCCAAATGCATTGTGTCTGCACCTTTGAGGAGGTTATCGAGAAAGGGATTCAAATAGAAAAGGCTCTTATTGCCAAAGGCACCCTCAAAACCCAATCTAAAGACAACCAAAGTTTCAAACCCGCTGAAAAGCCAAAGATCTTTAACAAAAATAAAAATGTGGTGGGAGACGGAATCACTGATTCCAAACGTGTTCAAACAGTCCAAACTAGTCAACCTTTTAAACTAACCAAGGGCCCAATTCAACCACCACCAAAGTGATGAACATTCACCTCCCTCAATGAACTGTTGTCCATCATACTAAAATAGTTGGATGTGGCCCACATGATGACCTATCCTACAACGCAACCATTTGATGACAATGCTCCTAAACCTTCATGGTATAAGGAGCATGAATACTGTGAAATGCATCGCGTTAAAGGTCATAAGACAGAAAAATGTCTGTGGCTTCACCACTATATTCAGGACCTCATTGATAATGGGGAGATAGAGGTGGATAACCCTGGAAAAATGCAAACACCTAACGAGAAAATGGGGATTTATAAGGAACCATTCCCTAAGCATGATAAGTCGGAAAAAGACAAAGCCGGATCGGGGAGACTCATCCCAAACCTATAAAGCTGTGAATTACTTGTATACCAAAAGAGATAACAATCATTACGATTCGCTTATCAGATGTATTCACCTCCCCTACTGACCATTGTCAATACCATCCGGATCAAGGGAAAGGACTGTGCTGCGGTAACAAGGCGTGCCCGCCTCGTGATTCCAGAACCCTCTCTGTTGACCCCGCAAACTGGTAAATATAACCTTTTAGAACAACTTGAGAGGACACCTGCTAAGATCTGAATCTTAGATCTTCTCAAGATATCTAATGTGCATAAGGACATTTTGTATCAAACTCTTCAGGGGTCGGGAGTGCCTTTAGAAGTCGATCCTGCGTACCTTCAAGCCACGGTGGCAAATATTGCACCCAGTGAGCATCTCACTTTCAACCATAGGGAGGTCCCTATCGAGAATCCTAAACATAATCTTCCCTTATACATTGAGGTAGTTGTCACCCGCAGGAAAATCAAACAGGTGCTTGTGGATAACGGATCTGGATTGAACATCTGCACGCTTAAATTAGTCAAACAATTGGGACATACGGAGGTAGATCTTGAGTCCCATATCATCACTATCACCACATACAACAACGTGGAAAGAGAGTCAGCAGGCACCATTACGCTACCCATGGAGGTGGGCCCCACTTGCCATCAGACGAAGTTTCACATCCTAGACTTGGAACTTCCATATAATATGCTTCTAGGCCAACCATGGATTCATGCCATGCAGGCCGTGCCATCAACATTTCATCAATGCATCAAGCTGAAGCATGAGGGACATACGGTTACAATACCAAGGAGATTCAGAGCCCTTTGCTCATTGTAGAGCTCTTAATAGCTTTACATGAAAGGGTACATATGCATGTCCCTCCACAGATATAGCTATCCCTCTTCATTCTGAGGCCATGGAATCTCGAGTGGATTCAAATTCTCTTAGTTCTTGCGCTCATGGGGCATCTACTTCAACATCTCCATTTAATTCATGGGAGATGAAAATCCTGGAATATGGCTGTGGGGAGTATAATGTACAACAAGCACTCTTAGTTTCTGACCTCTCCTTATCGCCCAAGACTAGAGGTCGACCCAACTACCGCTTCAGGAGACCTAGAGAGGAACACACTATTGGGTCGTTCCTACCTGGAGGCTTGTTAGCTGAGGAAAAATTGCTTGATCCACCTACTACTTGGATCCCTGAGGACACTCAGCCATCTTGTTATCAAACCCCGAAATATGAAAAATCTAGCAGAATGATGTACTCCATGGGCTACAAAGGCCTAGGATGTGGTAAGAATGAACAAGGACAAAGGGAACCAGTCCCTCTCCCCCATTTCAAAACTGAAAGATATGGCATTGGGATTCACCCTTATGGGGCACACCCTAATGATCAAGATGCGACTTTTTCAGAGCGTGAGGATGGCTCCGATTATCTAGAC
Source organism: Taxus chinensis (assembly GCA_019776745.2). Taxonomy (NCBI): domain Eukaryota; kingdom Viridiplantae; phylum Streptophyta; class Pinopsida; order Cupressales; family Taxaceae; genus Taxus; species Taxus chinensis. Next base: position 812,002,056 of record CM034150.1, read on the forward strand.
AGTGATACGGATTCCTGTTGTAGCCAATATGAGGATCTGGCCTCCACGAACCTTTTCATGAATAACATTGTCCTGACCATAACCCTCACTGAACCAACCCTTGACCTTGTGTACCCTTCCCTTGTTGAATGGGACCAACAACGTCACGTGCCACTAGATTTATTCGAGAATGACGAGGCTATTGCAGAGTTCATGGGCATAAGGGATACAATTCCCATTGGAGATCACAAGAAGGGTTTCTTTATCGACTTAGACACCTGCGCCTACTTCGGTGAGGAGGCTGAACTTCGTGGTCAACAAAATTTAAAGAAAAGTGAGGGCAAGAGTTCTAAAGAAAAGCCTCGGCAAAAATCGAAGTCCAAGTCACACAGTGAAAACCTCTTTGAGGCACTGGCTGACCAAACAAATAAGAAAATCAAAGGAAAAACAAAGTGACCACGCCAAGGATGAAAATCTCGTAGAGACATCCTTGGATGAAGATCTCAACCTACCTCCCGATCCTACGCGTATGGAGGATTTATCAAAATTGTTAGTTGAAGAAACCATTGATGTCAATATTGGTACTGAAGAAGATCCCAAGATAGTAAAATTGGGAGCATCACTCTCGGCCAGAGAACAAAAGACGTTCACTATGCTACTGCGAGAGTTTATTGATGTGTTCGCATGGTCTTACAAAGACATGCCCGGCTTAGATCCAACTTTGGTCGTGCACAACCTGGTTGTGCACACAGATGCTAAGCCTATCAAATAGAAGCTCCGAAAGATGCACCCAAGAGTGGCCTTGTTAGTTAAAGAAGAGTTGGAAAGGTTGCTTGCAGCAGGATTCATCAGGCCAATTGATTATTCTGAATGGATATCAAACATTGTTCCTGTCCAGAAGAAACCTATCGGTATCCGAATCTGCACAGATTTTAGGGACATCAATAAAGCTTTCCCTAAAGATGACTTTCCGTTGCCCAACATTGACATGATTGTTGACTCAACCGTAGGGTACGAAATGCTATCGCTTATGGATGGCTTTTCGGGTTATAATCAAATTAAGATCGCTGAGGAAGACCAACACAAAACAACTTTCACAACTCCTTGGGGCACCTTCTATTATCAGGTGATGCCATTTGGCCTTAAGAATGCGGGAGCAACTTATCAGCAGGCCATGACAGTAATATTTCACGATATGATTCATGACATCATGGAAGACTACGTAGATGACATCCTGGGAAAGTCCAAAACAAGAGAGGATCATCCTATCATTTTGCGGCGTATCTTTGAATGCCTGCGTGAATACAAAGTCAGGCTGAATCCAAAGAAGTGTGTCTTCGGTGTGCTATCTGGGAAACTATTAGGCTTCATCGTGTCAAGACAAGGTATTGAGGTAGACCCTGCTAAAGTGTCTGCCATCACAGAAATGCCTCCACCTGAGAATATCAAGCAACTACGTAGCTTGCAGGGGAAAATTCAAGCCATTCGCCACTTTATCTCCCAGCTTGCAGATAAATGTCACTCATTCACTCATTTTCTTAAGAAGGATGTCGCTTTCATCTGGGGACCCGAGCAACAACAAGCCTTTGCTTTGCTTAAACAATACCTGGCTAATCCACCTGTCCTCATGCCTCCCACTCCGGGAGAACCACTTTTCTCTATATTTCCGCTACGCAATACGCTATTGGTGCACTACTCACCCAATATGACCTTAGCCATAAAGAGAAAGCAGTGTACTATCTGAGTCGCACCCTCATCGCCTATGAACGTAATTATCCTCAGATTGAAAAGGCTTGCTTGGCCGTTGTTTTTACCTTTCAGAAACTTCGCCATTACCTGCTAAATACTAAGACCAAGCTCATATCCAAGGTCGACCCACTCAAGTATTTGTTGTCCAAACCCGCCCTCACAGGTAGAATGGCTAATTGGATCATTCTACTCAGTGAGTTTGATATAGAATTTGTCCATCAAAAATTAGTTAAAGGACAAGTACTTGCCGACCAGCTAGCGGAAGCACCTTTGCAAAGCACAGAACCTTTGAGTCTGGATCTGCCAGATGCATCTTTGCTCTACATTGAAGAATCTGTCATATGGCAGATACATTTTGATGGATCTTTTACGTTTCATGGTTCAGGTGCAGGAGTGGTCCTTATTACTCCTTCGGGTGATCCTATACCACAGGCTTTCCACCTGGCCTTCCCTTGCATGAACAACATTGCGGAATATGAAGCACTCATTGCAGGGATGAAGCTAGCCATCAAGTGGAATATTCAACATGTTAAGGTTGTAGGTGATTTGCAACTAATCATCAAACAGGTTAATGATGAGTATAAAGTTAAGGATGACAAGCTCATACCTTACAAGAAGTTGGTGGAAACTCTGAAGGAGTATTTTGTGTGCATTACCTTTGAGCAGATCCCAAGAGCGCAGAACAGATCGACAGATGCCATGGCAACGGTGGGATCTATGCTTCGTATTCTACCAGGGAACAATGATATGCCATTTTTTGTAGAAAATCTACACCAGCCCACGTATGACGTGCCAGAATCTTGCCTGGCTTGTGAGGTTGTTGGTCCCTATTCCCCATGGTACGAACCCATTTTCACCTATCTTAAGGACAGTACTTTCCCTCCCAATATCTCCCATTCTGAAAAGTAAAGCCTGATTCGCCAGATAGCCCGTTACACCCTTTTAGGAGGTACACTTTATCGTCGTGGCTACGATGGGAATCTGTTACGTTGTCTGGATGTGACGGAGTCAATCCAGGCAATTAAAGAAGTACACGAAGGAGTATGTAGAGCACATACAAATGGAATGGTCTTGGCTAAGAAACTGTTAAGAGTAGGTTACTATTGGCCCACCATGGAAACTGATTGTTGTAATTATGTTAGAAAATGTGTGCTTTGCCAAAAGTATGGAAATTTCATCCATGCTCCATCGCAACCATTGCAACCAATCACTACCCCGTGGCCATTCTCCAAGTGGGGACTTGATCTAATAGGGAAGCTTACTCCTACCTCATCTGATGGTCATACACATATCATCATAGCTACAGAATACTTTACAAAATGGGTGGAGGCTGTCCCTTTAACCTATGTCACAGGAGCACATATTTCTAAATTCATCATGAATCACATTATTTGCTGATATGGTATCCCTACAACCATTGTCACAGATAATGGGAAGTCATTTAAGAACAAAACTATGAAAGGTCTTTGCCAACGGTTCCAAATCAGATTGAAATGGTCCACGCCATATTACCCTCAGGGTAATGGACAAGCTGAGGCAACAAACAAGACTTTGGTAAGGATAATGGAGAAGATGGTTAGCAAAACCGGTCGAAACTGGCACCTACAAATCCACCCAGCCCTCTGGGCCTACCGAACATCAATTCACACTCCTACGGGTGCGACGCCATATTCCCTAGTGTTCGGGACAGAATCTATCATCCCTTTAGAGATCGAACTCCCATCCCTGTGAATTTCTCTTCGGGACTATTTGGATAAGGATGAAGATTATCAAGTGGCAAGATTGGCTGAGTTAGAGCTCCTGGATGAGAGGCGCATTCGCGCTCTTAATCACCTGAAGGTATATCAACACAGAATCTCCTGCAACTACAACAAGAGAATCATCCCTCGCCAGTTTGAGGTGGGTGATTTAGTTATGAAGGAGAACCAGTTCAACACCAGAGTAGAGCGAGAAAAGAAAGGGAAGTTCGAACCACACTGGTTAGGACCCTATGTCATAGTTGCCCAAGTACGGCACCGGGGCATACAAACTGGCTCACCCCAATGGTGATGAGCTCCGAGAGCCAATGAATGCCATGCATCTTAAGAAGTTCTATGCTTGAACATGGCACAAAAATAAAAAAAAATACAAAAACATCAAAAAAAAAAAAATCAGAAAAAGAAAAAGAGAAAACAGGTCATCCACTAGTGAAAACCACGCAATTGTGGCACTTTGGACAAGTCCTTGGGTGAAAACCGGTTTCCGGCATGCCTCGGGAGGATTCGTTGTTCACAAGCATTCTATATTATAAGGGTAGTTGTCTTTGGCCTAGACCTAGTTCTGCCTTCGAGTTTCCTTGTGCACACCATTCTGTCCAGCCTTGATCTAGCTTTGCCTTCTTCTATTCGTCTGTAAGGGATGTGGTCTTTTGATTTCCCATCTTACGTTGGGGGAAACTCAACGACTTCACCTTCTTGTTCATAAGTGCGTGGCTTCTGCCCTTGTATATTCCCCACCTAACACTTGGGGGCATCCATGCTTTCTTGGTTACCTGCACATAGCTTTGGAAAACTGTCAGAAAACACAAAAAAATGAGAAAACACAAAAACAATAGAAAATTGTTTCGAGAAAACACAAAAACAATAGAAAATTGTTTCAAGAAAACACAAAAACAATAGAAAATTGTTTCGAGAAAACACAAAAACAATAGAAAATTGTTTCGAGAAAACACAAAAACAATAGAAAATTGTTTCGACAAAACACAAAAACAATAGAAAATTGTTTCACAAAAACCTAAACAATAGAAAATCGGTGCATGAAAACATATCTTACAAAAACATTTACTTGCATTGCCTTGTTTCCTTGCTTTGCTTGTTGCTTGTATAGTGTTTTGCGGGCTTACTTTTGAGTTGTTTGTTTCTTGGGTGTACTTTGTCATAGTTTATCTTTTCTTGCTTAGAATAGATTCATTCTTGCTTGTGCATATTGTAGTGGGTTTCGACATGCTAGTGTGTTAATTCTTTATTTCTTTCTTAATGCATTTGGTTGTGTTTTGTTACTTGTTAATAAGGCATGGTGATTCATGGTGTATTGCATTAATTCCTGGTGTTCTTTGTAGCATTTGGCTGTGTTTCTTGCATGTGCTCTATTTTGTTATCATTCACATCACATTACCATCACTATCATCACATCTAGCATCATCTATACATCATATATAAACAAAAATGCTAAGTTTTACATCATGCATGTATGCTAAGCTAATCATCACATATCATATCATCAATGGGGGCAAGAGGGGTTGCGCATAATAAAAAATCTATCCCCCCACACCAATATCATCATATCATCCCGTCCATATACATCAAAATAACACTTGAAAACAACATTTGATATTGTTTATAGATCTATCATCTACAATCTACAGCACGCCTCAAACGATCACGTGCGATCACCATCTCTCCTGAGTGTCAGAGCCTCATGGTAAGTTTTCTAAACTGAGCGGTTAAAATGAACTGATTGCAATGTTTTTACCCCCCTGGGGGGTATATTAACCTGTTTTTCACTGATCGGACGGCCGGGACACCCGTTTAGCTCACCGTTTTCTCCTCTGTTCACTGTGGAATAATTATTTTTAATTAAATAATTATTTTTCTCTTATTTTTCACCGTATTGGGGCATTTTTTTTCCAATACCCCTTTCTTCTCCCCCGGACAATTTTATTGCTCCCTGGAAATTTTTATTCTTCTTCACACCCTCGTAAATAATTATTTTTCAAATAATTATTTTTTCTTAATTTTTCCACTAAACAAGGACATTATTTGTCGTTTGTTTCTCTTTTCTTCCACCTAGGGCACTTTTTGTTGCCCCTAGGCCCTTCTTTTTCTTCTTCTCCTTTCTTCTATTGTTTATCATGGTTCAGAAAGCCAAAACAATACAAACATTTACTATATCAAAAAAATCCAAAAATAAGGCAAATTTTTTCAAAAAAATCCTAAAAAGTAAAACACCCTACAAAATGGTAACTTGCTTATTACGGCTGAAACTTGTGTCTTGCGCATGGTATTTTCTCCATATCCTGTTGGTTTGTCTCACATCTTCCCTGATTAATATGACTCGCAGATCATCAGATTCACAACCATTCACAAAAGCTAGCTGCTTGCTTCGTCTGTACTCTGGGGCACTTTTGGTTGCCTGGTGCTGTTTCGTTGCGCACAAACGCTTTTCATGGACCCCGTGTCCATTTTCATTTCCCCTTGCATGTATCCTTGCTTGGGGCATCATTTTTAACCCTTGTCATCAATCATGAACTTGTGGATCTCTCCAGCACTGATAACAAAACATTTGTACAACTGTCTTGACCGTTGTTGGGTTGGATATGTGCGTTCGTACTTGTTTTCCCTATTATATGAGCTTGTTTCCTTCTCGTATTGCATTGCATTATTGTATGTTGCGTGGAGTTGGTATTTTCAGCAATGGACAATTGTTCGTATTATGGCTTTTCATGTCATTCTACCTTTGTCGTATGCTTATATTTTTCATAAGGACCGATGACGTAGTTCCTATGGCAATATGATGACATCCAAATTGTTTCAAACAAATACGTGGCTAGAGGCTAAGCTCTTCTCCCCCCTCATCCATATTTCTTCTACACCACTTCCCTTTCACCCCTAATTCTCCCTCTCATTGAGGCATCCTACCTCATCCCCCTTCTTCTGCCTATATCTCACCTTTTTCGATCGTCGATCGGCTTCTTCCATCACCCCATCGACACTCGAGGGGGCATCTCTCCCTCCTACTAATTTTTCTTCTATCCCTTCAAAATCTCTTCTGTCTACTATCTTTGAAGTGGCATCACTTACGCCACCCCAAAGAGGGGCAAATGTAGACACCTATAATTACGCCCAAGCAATTTAAATACTTAAATTGCGCTAATTATCCCCTTTCTCGCAAATCAACGACATATCATCAAAAGCACTCATTTTCCCTCATATCATCATTAATTAATTACACTAAGCTAATTAATTAAGTTGCCTATCCAACAAATACCCTAATTAACGACCTTCCGTTAATAAATCACCCCTTCTATCTAGATTAATTAATTATTATTAATTAATTAGTCTTCCCCTTCCATTTAACTAGTAAATCAATATTTAATTGATTTAATCCCCTTTCTAATAGCCTAAATCGTACTAATATTCTTCTAATTATGGCTTCTATAAGCTTACACCTACCTATTAATTAATCACCTTTGATTAATTAAAACACCCCCCAACTCCCATGACTTGCTAAGCATAAATTAAACCCTTCTAAAGTAAGGTTACCTTTAATAAAGCAACCTTATCCATTCCTAATCATGTTTTACCTTTATCCCACATTCATGAGAATGTGTTGAATCCTTTATCCTTTGGGCTATATAAAGAGCCCTCCACCTACCTTTTTACTTACACCTAAACTCCTTAGAGAGAAAATGCAAAGCATATAGCAAAGAGACTAAGAGCTTGCACCTTGCCCTTTTGAGAGTTCATCATCTTGAAGAGTTAAGCCTCTTTCTTAAGTGCTTAGGTCATATGGGAGGTGTCAAAGGGGTCTTGTAGCCCAACTTTGATAGGCCCTCATTCCTAGGTTACTTGGCATACTAAGGACAACTATTTTGATAGCCATGGAGCTTACTTAGGTCCATTCATTTATTTTTTGTTAGAGAATAGAGGAGTTTAGATATTTAGCATTGTTAGTTTCAAAGTTTGTATTGATGAATGCTAGCATCTAACCCTTGTTTAATTCTTATCTTGATGGTGTTTAGTTTGTTGTTCAATTCTTGCTAAGTTAAGGCTATTTAGGTGTTAGTCTTTACTCATATTAGCATTATTTTGAAAACAAACACATGCACACCCCTATATAATATATAAGATGAGTAGTATGTAACACTGGACTTATAGACAATAGGAGTGTGATACATGTATGATGGATACTAGCATGGTGTGTAGAGTATGTATGATGTGTAGATGTGCAAATGTAAAAATCTGAATGATGTGGAACAAACGCAAGATGTGGTAGGCTAGATGTAATATGAGTGAAGATATGTGATGTGTAGTGTCGAATGTGCAGTGTTTGTGGTTCGTGTGTAGTATGCTCTCAAAAGTCAAGTGTGAACCAAAGAACAAGAGTGTGTCATTAGGTAATGATGGTGCGAGAGTGTATCAAGACGTGTATGTGGTAGACTAAATGTAGAGTGATTAGAAAATAATACAAATTTGTTGATGTTAGGGGGGAAATAAGCGTGATACCTCGCAAGTATATAAGCGATGGAAGTCTAGTCAAAATACACTAAGTGGATCAATGTAAGGAGTATTTACCTTAACAAAAGTGATGGGGTACTGAGGTGATAGAGGAGTGTGACCATCAAATGGTTCGTCATCATAGTAAGCTTCATTTAGGTACCAATCATTGACATAGGTACAGTCTATAGTAGATGGCAGAATTACAAGTTTAACTATATGAGATGATTGTTGAGCATGACCTGATAATGTTGCATATACCTTTAATGGAGGAGTGAGTTCATTCTTAAGAGGATCTTGCATAATTTTTCCTGGTAATGTTGTGGATGACTTGATAGAAAAAAAAATTGAACTTATTTTTAAAGGATGTTGCTTATGTTGACTTGGTGATGTCGTAGGTGGTTGCTTAGGCGACTCTTGACTTTCTTTATTAGACGAATCAGATTTAAGAACCCATTGAGATGTAACAATTGGAGAGGACCATGTAATAGAATGGTTTGTGGTGAATGAGATGAAACCTTGATGCTCAAGATGCTTGATTCTTCATTGTAAAATATAACAATCATTGTCAGCACGTCCATTTATTTGATGATAATTGCAATATAGAATACCTTGATATTTAGCAAGCCGATAAGGAGGATAATAATGAGTAGATGGTAAGCAGATTAATTGATGAGTTATGAGTTTTGGAATAATATCTTTTTGTTGAGCATTGATTTCAAACTTGAGAGATGTGGGGAGAAGCAAGATTTTAGGTTCATTAACATGAGCACATGTAGAAGACATAAAATGAAGATGAGATGTAGAAGGAGAAAAAACATGCACTTGAGAAGTGTCCTTGAGCTGTTAGATTTCAAATTTGAGAGATGTAATCATGGACTCCATAGCCTTAAATTTTTCTTGAAATAAAGAATGCAAGGCTTGAATTGAATCCAACATGGATTAATTAGATGGAGGATCATGAGGACTAGGGTCATCAGATAAACGATCGAAGATAGGACTTATTTTATGTGGTGGCGTATCTTTAGGATGATACGTGGTGTCTAAGGTTTTTTGTAGAACAACTTGGCAATTGGGATGCATCTTAAGTAAATCAGAAAAAAAAAACTTAAGCAAATTTAGGAGCCACGATAGAGGGAAAATGAGGATCCTAAGTGTGAAGATCGAGTATGGGTTCACCAAAATGATTAAACTAAAATGGAATAATGAGGGCCTAATTTAGTTTAATCTAATGTTATGCAAAGAAGTGAATAACAACTAACTAAATAAAATAAATGACAAAGGAAAATAAGTAAATGGAAATGTGAAACCCTAATGAGCAAAGAGGGTTATAAAGGCCTTAGTTGATTCATAGACTTGTTGGGACTGTGTCACAATGAAGACTAGATGAACAAAATGAACAAACAATTGTACAGGAGCTCCAGAAAGTGTAGATCCGAGTTGTCTGAGTAGACTGGGGCACCTGGAAAGGGATGGGGGCACCTGGACCACCCTAGTTTGTAGAAATGACCAAGGAACCTCTTCCAAAGTGTTGCTAGAGGATCGTCTACCTTCGCTTCCTGTCACTGAATTGAGTTAGATGTCGTTGTAAATCAGATATGGAGGAAACACCTACAAAACCCTAAGCAAAGCATCAAAACCCTAAAAAAAAGATGCATATGAAGGGGTCAGACTATCCTCAACGGCCACAATGGTGGACTTACTAACTGAGCATTGTACTACATTTCAGACCCAAATGTAGTTCTAGGTGTGTGTGTGTGTGTGTGTGTGTGTGTGTGAAAATCATGCCCTAGGTGCTCTTGTGCCAGTCACACTTTGTGAAGTAGCGAGCAATAACTAGATGTAGAAATGTAAATAAATGGTGGATGGAATAGAATAAACTCCCCTCCTATATAGTGTGATGCAGATGAACCAACTTTGTCCCTTGTGATGGAGCTAGATGGATGCAAATGGAGCTCTAGATGTCTTGGATGGATGCAACCTTAGGTGGTGGTAGTAAGTGCTTAGTGCTTGGTCCCCCATTATGGTCTCATAACTTTATATTTATATGGTTCTCTTGTTCTAATTTCATAATTGACCCTGGAAAGGTCGACTACTAAAATTATGGAAAGCTCAAAACGGCTAGAAAGTGCCCAAAAGATAAGAGTAAAGTGTAAAGAGGATCAGGGCACCTAGATGGGACCAGGGTGCCCCAGTCTTGGCCTAGGCGCCCAATTAGGGATATGATGAATGCAAAATGACAAAATAGACTAGGAAAATACATGTGGAAGGTCAGAAGTAACTACAAAATGTAATGTAAAATGGCCAAAGGACATGGGTTAATTAGTACTTTCTTTACTAAAAAACCATAGGAACAATAATATTAGACCAAGACTAAATAATACCTAAAGTGCATGTTTTTGTATCTATAGTAAGGAACATACCTATGAGAAGTCCAGAGAAGTCCAGTTGTAGAAGTGCGCTTAAAATAAGAACATATAGCATGGTGAACCATGGATCAACGTGTCAACCCATGTGGCGTAAATATAGATAGTGAACCGTTGTAAAGGACAACTTAGCTAAATTGATTATTTGATTTCAAAGAATTTGGAGATTTTCACATTGTCGCTGATGGAGATTTTGAAGGGGTAGGGAGTGATCAATTCCCAACCTGATTTTGCATGTGTGAAAAACTAAGGATTTGGGCATCCTTCCACGAAAGGAAGAGTGTTAGAGAGAGAGATCTAGTTTTACCCTCCGACTATGACTACCTCCTCATAAGGTCTAACCACTGCAGATGGACAAAGACCAAATTTTGTTCATTTTGATCCAACAAGAATAACTCATGTATGAACAATATAAGAAAGGAAATGATGTCTCATTGATCCCACTCCAAGGGTGTCACCATGATGTCTATGAATTCCATGTTAGGTCATTTGGATATGATAGAGTATAGAGTAGCTTCCCATGTTAGGTCATCTGGATACGATAGAGTATAGAGTAGCTTCCCATGTTAGGTCATCTTGGAAAGTAGTGATGTAACTCCCAAGTTAGGTCATTTGGGAGGAGTAATGAAATACATTGTGTTGTGTCGATTGATTGATTTGATTCGAGTAGTAGAAAATTCAATTAAGATCGAGTGTATACAACAAATTACTCATGGAGAGGATTTTCGCTTGTTGCCCCTAAATTAGGTCATTAAGGGGAATCACTAGAAAGTGGTATGAAATGTTACATAATGTATGAGATTTTTTTTGATAATGCCGAATTAGATACGTGAAATGATCATGTAGTAGTGTGAGGGGGATGATAGAGTGATCCTAATTATATGCTCTCACTTTCAGAAAAAGGGGTAGTGATAGTAAGGACGAGCATTGAGTCAAAAGTAGATGTGAAACGTTGTAATAGTGAGCAAAATACAATATAGTAAATGTTGTAAGATTATGTTTATATCGAGTTTAAGATGTGTGATATTGAATATAACACTGTAGAATTTGTATCATATGATAGTAAGAGAAATTATGAACCAAATGGCACAAACAGGGGATAAAACGGAGTAGCGAAGCTCAAGATATGAGTGAAAATGTGTAGCGTGTATTAGTTGGAAGAATATGTGTCAAGGAAAATTTTAAGGGTCTAGCATCATTTTGGGAAAGGTAGGTACGTCAGTCAGAACAGGTTTTGGCATGCTATCAGCCAAGAGTATTCTGCATACTACTGGCTGATATTATTCTGCATGTTACCATCTGATAGCATTTTGCATGCTACCCTCCGGTAGTATTCTATATGTTATCGTGCTACCGGCTAGTAACATGCAGAATGCTACCAACAAGAAGTATGTATAATGATGCCGACTAGTAGAATTCTACATGGCTACCAGATGGTAGCATGGAGGATTCTATCAACTAGGAGCATAGAATCTACTATGACTGAAAACATTCCCCGTGTTATCGGATAGTAGCGTTACCCATGCTACCGACTTATAACATTCCCCAATGTTAGTGGATGGTAGCAAGGGGATTGTTATTGACCATGAACATGGTGAATGCTACCATTAGTAGTGGGCAGAATGTTACCGGTGGGTAGAATGCAAAACGACACCAACCAATAGCATTATATATCCTACTGACTGGTAGCATTCTCGGTGATACCGACCAGTGGTAGTATACAAAACCTATAAATACACGGATAATATTCATTTTCACTTTATACAAACATGAATATCCACAAAGTATGAGGATAAATTATTAACAACTAAGGTGATCCACAGAATCTATATTGTAGATAGGAAAAAACTAGAAAGGATATCTTCAAACAGGAAGCAAGTATTTAATAATAGATTTCAAAAATGCCAAAAAGAAAGACAATTTCTACATAGCGCAAGAGCCCAGCTGTGACAACATCAAATATGCATAATTTTTCTTTCAAGAGCCTGGTCTTTCCTTAACTGTACACATTTCTTGAACATCCTACTATGTTTTCCCAATGGATTAAAGCCTTTGGTTTCATAAATATTTTGTATATGCCCCAATTTCAAAAAGACCAGAAACTACTCAATGATATTCTAGCCACCTATGACACTTCCACTTTCACCTTTAATTATCAACTTCCACCTCACGCATAGTCATTTGGAACATCACCTAAGGACATTGAGCATCTGACAGGACTACCACACAAGGATGTTGATCTTGTCATGATGAAGGATGTTTTATCAGATGAATATTGCAAGTATTTGGAGTCTCACTTTCAATTATATATTGATATAATTGTAGCTGCTACTACTCGTAAGTTTATTTTTAATTTTACAACATTATGTTTTTTTATTATTTTCAATTTTACAAATTTTGATTGCATTTTTAATTGAGAATTAATAAATTGTATCCTCAAATTTATAGGTTCCCAAAACCCTTAAAAAGGGGGAATTCAACTCAAATATTTCAGTCACCCATTTCTACAGGCCATGGTGCATTTATTCCAAGCCAAAGTTATATTACAAGGTCAATATACAAATATTATGTGGTGGGCTTTGGATTACATCCTTTACACCCTAAGTGGACAGAAATTTGACTGGTTTAGTTTATTATCCTCTATGATAAGAGTTGATTTGGATAACATTCATTTGAATGAGAATGTTACTATCAACTCAAAAAAATTTGTTCTTCGTTTATATTATGAATCTTTCTATAATTTACGTGGCACAACTCCTTCGACAACAATGCATGTAAAGCTATCATATTTTTCATTAACAGTTCAAGAGCAAGAGGTGAGTCCCAATTTTTGATTATTTGGTTATTAATTATTGTTATTTTTTTTGGTAATATTTATCTATGATGTTTAGGATTAATAAACAACATATTGTTTAATTATAACAGAAGATGGCTGTTACGACTGCATCATGAAAGGAAGCTGCCATTAAAGATCATTTCCCACTAGGTTTTGGAGATTCAATTACTATTTTCAATGATCAAAACATAGAGGAGGACACCCCTCCATAGTCTATCAAACATATGGGGAGTTCCTTAAACCCTCAAACTGACACATCCACCATTCCATAGACATTAATCACATGTATTTTAATTTAGGATGTATATATGTTTCAATATGTTTGAAAAAAAATATAATTAATTATTTAAAACTTGTAGTCTTGTGTATGTTTCAATATTTCTTGGAACTTATATTCCTTTTCTATAGAAACCTCCAGTAGCACATGATTATATCATCAGGCTCTTGGCAGCCCAATTAAAAATGTATATGAATTTGATCATACACATGATGTAGAAATATCTTTGGTACCTCAATCTTTGGCTCCAGGAATGAATCTCATTTTTTGTTGATATTGTTTTAAACAAAAATTCAATAAGCTCATAAATCATTAATTCCTAATTATATTTTAGATCACACCTATCAGTTCAACTCCTAGACTTTTTAGTCTACTTCTCTATAACCACCACATCAACTACAACAAGCCTAATTTGCACCCCAACTGGAATCCTTTCAACTAAGTAATTTTAATAATCTTATATTAAATCAAATTATATTTATTTTTCATTCCTATTATGTTTGTCTTTTGAATTTTGTCATATTATTTACAGAATTACAATTCATTGTTTCAGGGCCTCCACATCCAATTCAAAATCCATCTGCTATTATGAAGAGGAAGATGTCACCTCCGCCACCCCCACCACAAAAAATCTGAACCAGGTTGATTAGAAAGCATATTTCATTTGTTCCTCTAGCTTTAAGCAGGGGCACCCTTAATTTTGCTATTGATTTTCCAATGTTTTCATCGTGCAATGTTCCTAGTGGACGAGGTGTTTTGATTTTGAATGAAATTGATTTGGATGATGAATATCTTGGGATTGAAAGTGGACTTCAGACCCATAAAATTTTTAATCCCCAAGATATGATTCATGGGGCATGGTAGCCTTCTCTAATAAGCACACCTTCTCTAGTACAAACTTCCTTAATTGATGACCAAAAAACTACTTTTTCACTTAATGCTATTTTGACCGAAAATTTGAAAGCCAATGTTGATGTTTTATTGAAGGATATTAAACAATTAAAATTGTGGGAGTTCAGGTCTAAATTTATGATTAAAGAAATAAATTCTCGTTTTAAAGATAACTCCCAAAGACATATATTGTATTCTTTAGTTCAAAATGAGCCAACAAAGCTTGATTTTTTTTGAATCAGGTTGTGTTTAGTTCTGTATCTTTTGAAAATAATTATAATGATGAAGTGCTAGATATTATGTTGAATAGAATTGAGAATTTAAATGTAGAAGCATACACATAATACAATATGTGGTCGAGAGACAAGGGCCTTGTAGTTATTGCAAATGTAAAACGAGATAAGGCATTGGTAAGTCTTACTAAATTTTAAAGTATTATTTACAATTTTTTGAAACTTTATTAATAATTTGTATCTTTTAAAATGTAGTCAAAGTTTTAAAATTTTAAAAATGAGGTTACAATCCTCGATGTGCATTTAAAAAGTTCCAGGAAAATATTAAATATAACTATTGAATTGAAGTAGAAGCTTGTTATCTTAAACAAGTAGGACAATACCTTAAGAAGGCTAATAAAGGAAAATAGAATGGATTTAGATATACTGTTGAAGAATAAAATAGAATAGGATCCAACATTACTATCTGTTAATGATGTTGAAAATATATATTGAGAAATTATTTCAAATATCGAAGCTTGCAGTGAAGGATCTTGTTCAGTCGGGTGTTGTGAAATAAAGTTTTGTTCTACACGAGACATAAACACAAACAAAATAATCTTCTTAAGGATAAAGCTGCAAAAAGAAATTGTGAAATTGTAATTGTTGTTTTAAAATCTTGTAAAACTATTTCATATTCAGAGTATAAATATATATACTTCTTAATCAAAATATTGAGTCAAAAATTTCAATCGATATGTCATTTTAATTTAGCTATATTAGGTCATAAGTTCTTCAAATATATTTAATGTGATTATTATTCTCAATTGTTTTTATTATTACTATTACATAATACATTACTGATTATTATCAATTTCAAAATACTTTGTGGAGAGAACTAGAAGTTACATTTCCAAACAATGGAATTATCTAAAAATAAAATTTTTTATGGTGTTGTATTTGTACTATATTCATGTGTAAGTTCTCCCAAAAATGGAACGATATTATTTTCATTTAAAAAACAACAGAAAAAATAAGAATAACATTTTTCCATTAAAAAATCTCAATAATTTGCAACATTGAAAATATTATTCAATAAAGAACACGTTTGTATAAAAAATAACAAGATACATACATATAATCTGATATGAAATTTGATTTTCAGAATTACAGTGTGCATATATTCTTCTTTACTCAATATCAACAAGGTCAAACTAAAACATATTTTGAAAATTCTTGTAACCATCTTTAACACTGTTATCTAATATGTTGGTGAGATTTTCAGTCACAATTTCATTGTTATCCATAGTCCCTGTATTAGAATTACCATCCCCTATCCTCTCTTCAAGAGAATTCCATACTGCCATGACCCGTTCATAAGGAAATGTATCCACATCATATCATGAAACATACAATCTCAAGCAAGTCTCAAGATTTTTATCTAGTATGTTTTGATATTTTGATTTTATAAATGTTAATGAACTGAAAACTCTTTTGTCTTCATCTAATCCCAATATACTTGTTTGAAACAATTCATACAATTGAAAATATTCACTTATGCTTTCACGAAGGATGGTACTAGGATACAAATTTTTCCATAGAAGTTTAATTGCTCCATTCTCTCTTGGTTCACTCAATAAGTCATATTTTTTTGTCATAACCTAGCTGAAATGAGCTGATTGAAATGCAAGTGATACCTTTTGAAGAACACAATTAACTTGAGATTGATTACATTCAATTGATTGTCTAAAATACTTAATGATAGTATCCATGTGCCTTTTAAACGAATCACCGAAAAATTTGCCTCAAGAATCTCACCTTTTTAAAAGTGATCTCTGATCTCACTGGATAAGCACTAAGAAATTTTCTATAATTTTATTCTTGTTTGAGATATAAGACCTTCATATAAATTACATGTAACAGGTACTTATTCAATCTCCGATCTAGCAATATCCACCCTTTTTTGGAATGTGTGCATTTGAATCTCTTTCCTATCTACAAAGATACAAAGATGACCACTTATATTTAATATGAAATAGATTTTAGGATATTTTAAATTTGTCATAGTTTTCTAATTACTGAATACCTATCCTTGAAAGCATTCATCAGAGATGTATAACAAATCTAGAGCCTGACATACCCTTTTTATGAATCTAATGAAGTTAGTAGATGGATCTTTCTTGATTTCATTCAACATCAGAAGAATCCCACAAAGTGTAAACAATGTTTTTAAGTCTATTAAATGGTAAAGTGAATATTTTTCCTTGTCAACTTGCATCCAATTCTTATACATGAAACCAGTTAACGATGGATATTCATAAAAAAATATACGTGTAGTCTCATACATTGAAATCTATCTTGTATAACCACATTTAAGAAGTTTTTTACCATCTGTGACTCTTAATGAAAAATTCTAAAACTCTAGAAATATTTTTGGACTGCTTGACATATAGGCGTGCAATTCACGGATAAGCTCTTCAAAATTTTCAACACATCCAAATGTGCTTACTATCCTGTATGCAAGATTCATCCTGTGAGCCATGAAATAAATAGGAATCATGTAAGGATCAACTCATGTTTGAAGGTGCACACATAGACCTGTTTTATTACCTTGCATCATTGATGCACCATCATCAACAACTCAAATCAACTTTGTAGCTTTAGAATAATCATCCATTCCTACTATATTCTTCAAATTAGATATAACCAATTTTAAAATATTTTCAACATTGTAATTTTATTCCATTTTATGAACAACTAGTAGATGGGGTTTCCTTGTGTGGTTCTAGAAATTATATACATGCATATAAGCCTAGGGAGTGTTATCAACAACTATAACCTCATCAATGGAAAAGGAGACAAAACTTGCATTCTTGACTATTTCTTTCAAATCTTCTTTTTCAATCTTTGCAAGATATCTCGCCATCTCCCAAGCACTACTCTTTGACCAATGTGAATGTGGAAGGTTTGGAAACCAATTGAACTTGAAAAATTTCTTATATTTTTAAAAATCTGAAATTGGTTTGACCATTTTGAGAATAAAGAATATGATTGAAAATTGTGTATTTTTCGCCTTCATATTTTCATTTGTAGCTTTTCCAAAATTTGCATTAATGTTTCCTCCTTTCTCCTGAAGTTTTTGAGATTATTTCATCTTATTATCATACTCCTCCTTATATCTTACATGCATGTACTCTTTTGTAGTCTTCCATCTATGAGTTTTTGTTATTTTTCCATCATTTTCAGTTCCTGTGAAATATACTTTGCTACAATGTTTCTCAATAGTGTCCAATTTAAGTTGCATTCTAGGTTCTTTTCCCAATTTCTAACCACAAATAGTAAATCTAAATTATTTTGGAGTATCACTACCATTATCTGGCTATACAAGTTCAATGAATGGATATTTTTCTTCCAAATCTACTTGAAAAGACATTCCAATTGTCCAAGATGTTTTCTTCTTTCTCACAAATTTATTTTTTAAGGGTCCTATCATCATCATCATCTTCTGCTTGAATATTTTAATTATGAAATTTATCTTATGAAGGAATTTGGCCATGAGGAATGCCTTCTAGCTCTGGCATGTCTAGCTCAATTATATCTTCATCTACTAAAATAATTGTTTCTTTAGGGTTTATGTTTTGGTTTACTGTTTCATGATGAATACAATTAATAGTAGGGGTTTCTGTATTCATTTTTTTTTTAATATTACAAAGATGTTAAAAAAATTAAACTCAACTAACGAAAAAAGGAAAAAGGTTATGATAATCTATTACAACTTACCAGTACTCGTGTTACTGTTTCCAATGGATGTAAGTTGGGTATTCATTTTTTTTGGTTGGCCGAAAAAATTTAATATGATACTTTTTATTTTTAGTTTATCTACCTTTTGTTGATTGTTCAAAAAATCCATTATACTTATCCATGAGAGATTTTAAAATATATTAGCTTAATCAAAATCTAAAAAAATGTTTTAAAATTTGTAAATGCAACCAAATTCAAAATGAACATTATGTTATTGGCTGGTAGCATATAATATAATACTGGCCGACCACATACTCTATGCTACCGCCCGATATCATACTACATGCAATTGACCGGTAGCATACAATATGCTACCGATTGATAGCATTATATATCCTACTGAATGATAACATGTAGAAAATATGCAACCTTTCAGTAACATACAATATACTACCGTCCGGTAGCATACTTACTGTATGCTACCGGTAGGTTTCTTACTATCTTCATGCTACCAGCTGGTAGCATACTTTATGTGGCCATTCTATAGAAAAGTATGCTATCGATCGGTAGAAAATGTATACTACCAGTCGGTAGAAAATTTACGCACTTAAAATGTTACCAAACAAATTAAAGTACCTTGAAAGAAGAAAGGAAATATCTAGTGACTGGTCATCGGGTCAGTGACGATCTTTAAAGTAGAAAGGAATTAAGAGGAATATTTGATAATCACAATTTCAAGATGGAATTAGAAGTTGGAAGTTTTGAACTATGCTTAATGAATTATAAATACTTAAATAGTGTATATATATGAGGTGAATTTGGCATATTTTAATTTCACACTAAGGGCTATTTAAATGATAACAGTTTGCTATTGGTGTAAACACCTTGGTGAACCAACCCCTAAAATTAACTTGTACCCATTTTGAGCTCTGAGTGTTTGAAGATGCTACAAATTAGAGCATCGAGATTGAGCCGATTCGAGATGGTGGTGACGACCATGACATCGCACATGAAAACTAAGTTGGTAAGTATGATTATTTTTGAAAAATTTGTAGAAATGAGTTAGTTTTTGTGAATTTTTGTGAAATTTGTGTGTTTAATTTCTAGGCATTTCTAACTTGGGAAAGAGTGGCCAAGGTGTTCACATCCCTTAAGATGTTAGTGCCCAGATCTAGGTGCTAGTGACCTGCTCCTGGGTACTCGCATCCTACTTTTGGGAACTGGCAACCCAGGAGGTTATTACAAGCCCATAACATGATGAATGTGAAAATTGGTGCCTTTTAATGTTAGTAATAGTTATTTTTACATTATACAAGGTGTTAATCTCATGTTTTTGCTAGTGTTTGGTGTCGTGCAAAGGGATGTCCATTCGAGAGAGTTCTATGGAGTTTGAAAATTGAGTACACTGTTGGGATTAGGCTTATCAGTTACAGAGTGGGATGTATTAGACCGTGCAGACCTGCAACATATAGCTAGATTGGAGGAGGTACCACATAATATACTTATGATTACCACCTTATGCGAGAGATGGAGTCTAGATACTTGTACTTTTTGGTTACCTACCAGGGAGATGACTGTGACCCTGAAGGATGCATATCGCATATTGTGACTACCTTTTGTGGGGGAGGGGGTCTAGGTGACGGCCATAGAGGATGCATGAAGGCAAATGAGAGTAGCTAGGCAATATTTTATAGGGACACAGGTACATACTGAGACCCATATTAGCCTGGATGCCATATTGAGAGTAGGTGTTCCATGACTGTGGAAGTTTATTACAGTTGTGACTGCTTCCTCAGTGGCAGTGGAGGGTGGAGGTGTAGACATCTTGTATAAGATGAATATATATGTCAGCATATACAGGAGAATGGTACCAGGTATGTATGGGCGCGGCGTGTACTATCACATTTGTATAGATACTTATACAGGTTCATGCACGAGGATTGCGGGGGTGGGCTTGGAGCTGCCACATTATTACATGTATGGGCCTATGAGAAAATTGTGATATTGAGGCCACTCAGTGGGCTGCAAGTCGATCAGGCTAGGCCCGAGATAATTTGTAGTGAGGTGGACTAGTACGCGGAGTAGGAGGTTAGCTACTACTACTTATAGGTCCATGTTGGATCACATGGGGCTAGGGTCCTTTATATGGAGGCCATATTGAACATACATAAGGTGGTCAGAGAACGGGGAAGAGATACGATGTATTTTTCGTACGATGTGGTTAGAGGATCAGTTTCTTGGGGTGACTGAGCTATTTTAGGCGGAGCATGTATCACTGTAGTTTGGTATTTCTCAGGATGTGCCCCTAGAGCCATATGTATGGGTGCGAGCTACTAGAGCATCGGGTAGACTAGGAGTGAGACCAGGACTCATAGGGGCATAATTAGTTCCTCCTAATCTTGATGAGGTAGATGTGGCTGTATAGCTAATACAAGTCAATGATGCAGGATGTACTAAGACATATATCACATTGTGAGAAATGCACCAATGGGTGTTATTGTTTCCAGTTATTGTGGATGCACTGGGAGAACCTCTAGTTGGAGGAGTAGAGGGGAAGGCACCTACCCCCAAGGGTGATGGCATAATGGAAATGATAACAAAATGTAAATATTTGTTTGTTGATAATTGTGATTTGTTACTTAGTTGTTGAATTGTGCTTATCATATGTAGTAATTAATGTTTTTCGTGAATGGTTACAGGGGATGTATATTGATTTTTGATACATCGATCTGCACATTGACTCAGAATGTGCCCACTGTTGTGCTCATTGGTGGTGGGATGTTAGAGTGAGTGGATGTTATTGCGAGTGAGCATGCTCAGTTGTTCTAGACAGTGGCGATAACAACAACAACATGTACTATTTTTTTGAGTGAGTGAAATGAGGTGCAAGTGGAGACTCCATGGGCTAAGGAGGCTATGGGTGGAAGAGCCCTAGCGTAGGATGTGTTCACAAAGTTTTTGGAGTTACATGGACATTTTGTAGAGTAGTCAGTCAAGTTGGTCCTATTGTATAGATAGATGGAGAGATATAGAGGTTGTGGAAAATGATGTACATTGATTGTGTGAAGCATCTAGTTCTAGAGCTCCTATAGTTGTATATAACGACATTGATGATGATGGTATGACAATGTATTGATGTAGCGATGCATTGGGGATTCCCCCCAGTGATTTTTTTTTGTAACTATGATTTTTGATGATATATATATATATATATTTGTGTTTGTGTGTGTGGATGATTGTCATTATTGTGTTGTGTTGCTGTTTATTGATGTGTGATGTGATGATTGTTGTTTTTGGTGTTTGATTTATATTGATTTCAGTGATTTGAAATATATGATGATGTGAAATGATTGATGATATATGTGATGGATAGTAATAGATGTATGTGATATAGTACCGTGGATGAAATGAGATGATAGGAAATAGTATAGTTATATATCATATAATGATGTATGAAATCGTGTGTAAGTTATGATGAAGAGGGGGGAAGAAGAGCGATGCACCCTAGTGTGTGTAGTATAATGAGGTTCATTTATATAAGACCCCTCAGTAATCAATAATGAACCATAAACAAGAGTGCATCATCAAAAAGTGATAATGTACGTTAGATAGATAAATTAGTGAAGCATATAGTGTAATTATGAAGTGAGGTTCTTATTGTAACATATCCCTCAACAATCATGTAAGAACTATAAGAACACGAGGTGTGTCATTGGGTAGTGAGGTGAGAAGAATCACATAATATAGATTAAGTGGGTGTGGAGTGGTGGAAGCATGTGAAGTGGAAGCAACAGGAGTGTATGACCCAAATTGAATGTCCAATGAGATGGTGCCAATGATGGGAGATGCAGTGGTGGGAAGCACAAATGTTGATGGCTTAGGAAGCTAATGTGAAGTAGGAGACTGTGGGATGGATGAGATGGTGCAGTGATGGATGAGTGAGTTGGAGGTTGGGCATGAATGATGAATTTAGGTGGTAGACGAATAACAAACTTAGAAGCAAGAGGAGGAGATAAGTAAACTAGAGTAGTAACATGCTTACGCCGAATTGTAGAAATAAAATGCTCACAAGAGCAAGAGCCAAAGGAAATAACACCCTTATCTTCTAATTGTTGAAATTTGTCATGAAGGGCATAACAATCATTGTCATGATGATCATTGATGCGATGATAATTGTAATAAGGATAATCACACTGATGATGCAAGAGATGTGGGAGGATGATGTTGATTAGAAGGCATGCAAATTAAGTGCTTATTGAGTAAAGAACACAACACATCATGATGCCTAGTAGAGAGAAATGTAATGACTCCTGAGTAGGAGATGGTGAAGACTTAGGTGGGAGAACAACAAAATGATAAATATGGAGGATGCTTGTGTGATGGAGGAGATGGAACATGCTTGTGAGGTGGAGGAGATGGAGACCTTGGAGAATGCTTGATGGGATGGAAGTGGAGAAGAACTAAAAGAGAACGCAAGAGTAGAAAGAAGATCTATAACATGTGTAACAATTAAATCTTGTTCTAGATTGATAACCTTATAACATAATAACGTAAATGATTTACATGTATCATATTGCAATTATTGTTTTAGAGCAGGAATCAAGCCATGACAAAAGATGAATTAATTTTCTAGATATATAGGTTGAAATACTAGTTGATTCATGCAAGCATTGAATCATAAAATGTAGTCCTGAATAGATTTTGTTTTTCCCTAATGAAAGCTAGGTAAATGATCATGTGTGACTCTAGGACCATTTTTTAGCATAAAGTGTCGAAGGAAAAACATCTTCCATTTCACAAAATGTTCTAATAGACCCAAAAGGTAAATGAGTGTACCATTGAAGAGCTTCATTGACAAAACTATGACAGAAGGCTTTGAGTAATAATCACTCATTCGAGTAAGAAGCTATAGCTAAACGATACTGCTTGAGATGTAGATATGGATTGCTAGTGCCATTAAAGCATGAAAATGCAGGCATGTCAGCAAATCCTTAGGAAATGCTGAGTTGTGAATTTTATTTGGAATAGGGTTGCCATGTAAAGAATTGTTGTCAATAGAAGCATAATAGGCCTTGTTTTTAAGAGTGAGAGATTGAAATCTGCAATATTTTACTAAAATATGATTTTAGATATTGCTATAATGATGCACAATGAAATGCAAATGTTAACCTTTAATTTTTACAGATATAACTATAAAAGAGTTGAAAATGCAGTTAGAGGTAGGGCACTTATCTTGATTTCACTTATCCTGAAGTGTATCTGAAATAGAAAAAATAATGAAATATAAGCTCAGATTGTCACAACCAAACCCAAAAAAATGTAGAAGTGTCGAGATTGTTGAGACTAGGGTGCCTATGTAGGGTCAAGGGTGCATGAGGCACCAAAGACCTTATTTGGGTGCCTATGACTGCTCAAAAGCTATGGAACTCAATTTCGCAGGGTCACGCGATGTTCGTTGATTGTCTCCTTTTGTCACATGTAGTCGCATCTAGATCGCTGAAGTATATGTGAATTTGAAACTTAAAAAAATCACCTACAAAACCACCAAAATACATCAAATCCTAAAAAAGAAAGATGTAAAATGAGAGGTTGGACTATCCTCGGCTATCAACAAAGTGAACTTACAACTGAGCATTGCACTACATCTCAGACCCCATGTAGGTGTATGTGCTTGTGTGTACAATAGTGATCCTAGGTTGCCCTCGTGTCGATGATGCCAAGATAGTGGGTGATAGCTAGATAGAATGCAAATGTGTGGATGGAAAAATGAACTTCCCCTTCCTATGTAGTATTTATGTAGAGTAATAAGATTAAGATGCAGTCCCTTTGATATTCAAATAGATAGCCCTTGGTAGAAATTGCCCGTCCCTATAATGGTATGTATGTTATGTTTATATAGGGATCTCTTGCTTGAATTTCGACACTAATGACATGACATGTTGACTAAGACCTCGAGATAAGAGTAAGTAAAATAGAAAAGGGCCGACTACAAATGTCAAAAATATGACCAAGAACAAAGAGGATAGGAGCACCCAAGTTAGACATTTAGCACTTGGGCCCTAGTGTCCAATCTTGGGTGCTAGTGTCCTGAGACAAGTGATGAAAAATGTGAGAAGACTAATGGGAAAGGATCCTTGTGACCTAACCAAAAATGGGTGCATAAGTGAGAAAGGTGAGAGATAAAAACAATAGAGACAATCAAAACCCAAGAGGATGGACTAGACAACGTGTCACCACTGAATACTTTTCTTACGCAAGATCCATATATAAAAAAACATACTTTGTGACATAGTAAATAATAGTATGTGTGTGATTTTGTGTCCACAATGAACTATCCTTGTCAAAAGAGATATTTGTAAACCTCACCCCCATCTACAAGTTACTCTGTCTTTCTAACTAGTCTTTTGGCAGTCTTCTTTGCACGTGCCATTATGAAATGCAAGAAACTCTATTTTTTCAATTAATCCTCTGTCAACATATTTGGGTACACTATTTATATTCATGCAAATAAAACACCATGTGAATACACAAATCCATTTGTATGCATGTAGAATTACATGAAATTCCTTATAATATTCAAGAGAAGTATAGAATAGGATTCGTTGTATGTTTTGTTTCTAGCAAAACTGCAATATGTTTTTTATTTCCAACAAATTGTGATAAATGTTTCATTTAAAGTAAACCTGCATGGTTATGATTTAAGTCATCAATAACAGATTATTAGTATGGAAAAATAAGGTTAACATTTAAATTAGTTATGAATAATGATGAGCTGCTCATTTGGAGATAGACATATAAACTATGTGGATTTCTAACAATAAAGCAATTCATTGTTGAGCATAAATCAAATCCATTGTTGCCTATAAACTATCTAAATGGACCATTATTGTCCATAACAATTTTAATGGTAAACTTTCTATTATGAGATACAATTTTTTTTTACCAAAATAATATATTATTGAGTTATGGAGCTAAATTGCTTCACAAATAAACATGTCTTTACAACTTGCAGGTTTACATAGTAATCGACCGGTCAAGGAACCAATATCAGTCAGCAATCAAGGAACCGACATCGGTCAACAATCAGGGAACCGAAATTGGTCAAGAAAACTGACACCAATTACTTGTGCGTTTATGTTTTTATTTTAGACGTGGGATTAGATCCAACCTTTGATTTAAAGGTGATCTAAAGGTTGTAAATGTATAGCTAAGGTGCCCTAAGTTTGTATATGGCTATATAAGCTTGAAATATAGGGTTAGAAGTGAGATTGCATGTAATTGATTATTATTGCATGTGGAATCCTTGGTTGAGAGGATGAAGAAGAAGAAGAAGAAGAAGAAGAAGAAGAAAAGATGGTTACATGAAGACAGAGCTTTCATGGAGAGAAGATGGATAGAAGGAAATAATAGGTACATCTGAATGGTGAGAAGAGTGTAATGTCTTCTACTGTATTTCCTTTGTATTGTTATTGTCTCATTGTAATGGCTTGCATAGTATGCAAAGCACATAGAGGTTCTTCTTATAGATCCACAGTTGTGAAATCTTGTTTTGAGTTTCTTCTTGTAGATCCATAGGTTGTTGTGAGATCTTGTATTGTAGATCCATGAGATCATGTTGCATTGTTGATCCATGTAGATCTAGTATTGTAGAGGAGGTTGTCTTCATGTTTCCACAGGTTGATGCAGTGATGGAGGAGAGACTTACTTCTTGGTGCACAATTATGATTGCACATTGGTAGACCCATGTGAGAGGTCTTGTTTGCATAGATTCACAGGAGAGCTTGGTTGCAGTTCAAGAGACACAGTAGTTCCTGGTTATGTGAGGATCTATTGGTGATTTGAAGGTACATGGTTTTAGTGCATTGATAGATATCTGTTTAGAGATATGAAGGAGGAGATATACTCTTGGGAGAGATGCATTGCACTCTTGTGGGAAGAGTTAATTTGTACTCTTTATATATATATATATATATATATATATATATATATATATGAGATCTCTATCTTTGGTGGATGTAGCCCACATTGGGTGAACCACGGTACATGTTGTGTTTTGTGTGTGTGCTTTGTTTGGTTTGGATTTATCTAGTTTACATTTCCACTACTGTAGATTTTGAGGTATTAATTCATTTTCTGCATTCCATAATTCCCAACAACTGGTATCAGAGCTTGGTTGAGCTTGGTTAGCTTTGTTATCTGATACCAAAAAGTGGTATCAAGATCGATGGCTTTAGTTGTCAAAGCAAGGATTTTCTTCAGGGTTTTTTAGTGGTATTACTGACAGATGTATGAGAGCAACTTTTGTTTTTCCTAACGTGAAAATCACAGGGAGAAATTTAATCTCAAGTGGGAGCTGGAAATGAAAGGTTGTTTAAAATGACAGTAGCCAATGTCTGTATGCTAACTGATGCTATCATTGAAGTTCCATATTCGATGTCATCATGGCGACTATGGTCGGTTAGAGGAAACCGACGTCGGCAACCTGGTTAAACAAAAAATCATAGATTCAAAGAAATTAGAGAAGATACAATGAGTGCATCTTGATTGTTGAGGTGTCCCTAGTTCTTGGAGACACAGGCAGGTTGGTCAGATTGCATATCCAAATTATAGAGGTATTGTTTTGATTATTTTGGTATTACACTGCTTGTATATTTTGGATGCACATGCATGTTTGGGATTGTAGATCTAGATCTGAGTATGAGATAGATGAGAAATTATGCATCATTTGGTGAAGTTAGATGCACGGGTTTTTTAGAGACGTATAATATAATAGCAAAAAATGAAGACAACGCTTCCATCAAAGAGGCAAGTATTTTGGTTGAAGATGCGGGTCAGTGTTTTGGTGCTGGTAAAGTGATGTATTTCATCTTGGTGCAGTTCTATTACATGTATGTTGCTGTAAAGTTTTTGTGCAAGGTTTGGGTGCTTCTTGAAATGAATGGCTCAACACGACTATCGGCTTTGGTTGGAGTAGGCACCTAGTTTGGTGTACTATGCCATTTTGTGGTGTTGTGTTCATTCCAACAACACCAACATCAGTCAGTGAACCGACATCGGTCACAAAGGGGAGCCAGAGGTACCGGTCAGCAGACCATGGTCGGTCTCTGTGACATCGAGTTTGCATAGGGTTTTTTGCAGTAGAAGAGAGCATGAATGGTTTAGTGTCCTGTTTTGGAGGATCAGGTTCCTAAAATAGAGTGTATACGTAGAAACGAAGTAGATCACTTCAATGTTTGAATTAGAAAGAGGACGAAGTTTTCTCTGTGAGTCCAGTAATACTTAGGTCGGGTATCTCTATATGGTTCATGTTTTATTTCTTTCATTTGAAGCAATTGGTCTTATGTTTGGATTGTGTGCAAAATTAAAATATGCACCATGGATATTTGGTGAGCTTGACTTTAATTTCCGAATGTGTTGGAATATTGAGGACAAGGGTATTTATTCTAAGGATGAGATCCTCAACGAAAAGTCATGTTTAGACACAGTTACAGGTAACGAGAGATGTTGAGTACACGTGGATGAAAATAAGGTGATTCAACCTACTTCACAAGAAGTCCAAACTTCTTTGATGTAGAAGTATTCTTTAATAAGAAGGGAATTATTTTTATATTTTCTTTCATCTATTTTATTTCTCACTGATATATATATATATATATATATATATATATATATATATATATATATATATATATATATATATATATATATATATATATATATATATATATATATATATATATTGGAGCTTTTGAGCTTGGTGATTAGAAGCAATGCAGGGAGTTCATGTTGAGTGGGAGAAAGCCACGATTTTTGGCATCACAGGTTGGACATATACGCAAGTGTGAAGTGAGAGGAGTATGCTACTATTCAGAGTAGCGTGAGGCACAAGTTGTTTTGGAGGACAATCACGGTTTTGTAGGTATTTTGAGATTAGTGCATGATGACGTCCAATTCTAGTTTTACTTTGTGGTGCTTGGATATCCTTATGGGATGATAGTTGATGGTTGTTTAGTTGGGTGAAGAAAAGAGAGCAATGTTATTAGACATTGAAGGGTGAAAGAAGGAAAGTATGTTTGTCACAGGTTACATGTGTGAACATAGTGTATATTTACATCTTATTGATGTTGCCCTTGTTTGCTTTCATCCTGGATCTGGTTTGTGCAGTATGTTTGTTGACATTATTTTGCTGGTATTTGCACAAGTTATTAGTAGCATGGTTAGCATGGTTATTGTTGCTGTTGACATTGATGAGCACATGATTCATATGTGGCTTTGGAGTTAATCAGTGAGAGACTTGGAGCTTCTGGAGAGCCTAATAATATGGATGGATGTATATGGTGAGTTTATACATGTGGATAGATTATGTTTTGTGAATCTGTGATGATGCAAAAAAAAAAATTGCATGTGGATGCCTATGAGCATGGTTTAGATGCCTTTGAGCATGATTAGGGGATGTTTGTATTTCCTCTTATTACTTTGTTCCTCCATGATAGATATATTTTCTACAGATGGTTTTCTTGGACATGCAAGTTGTTTATGCAGGGTTGGATTTGTAGAATGCAGTGTTTGAATTCTTTGAGTTATGCAGGTGTTGTAGATTGATCACCCACTTGTTGCATGTAGAACTCATTTGGGTTGTCTTACCCATGATTTTGTTTATCGCTTTCGCATATTCCATTTTGACTTATCTTTGGTCAGTTGCATTGGTGGTAGCAGGGAGACATGGATATACGATTGGAGAACATGGTTGGTTATAAAGGTATGGTTATGGTTGTGATTGAAGCTCAACACTTCAGTTTGAGTGAGAGATCTTACAGGTATGATTAGTCATGGCGGCTTGGTTGCATGAGAGGTTTGGTGTTACGATTCAATGGGAGCTTGATGTATGGATATCTCTGTGTATCACATATAAGTAGTAGCTTTGTGCAGGTATATCGATAAGTCATGGTTTGTTATCTTATTTGAGAGAATTTTTGAAGTAAAGAATGGTTTAATCTTCTTGCTATGTTGAGGATGATATTGTTGAAGTAAAGAATAGTTGGTCTTCAAGTGGGAGATTGTAGAGTTGTGGAGCTAAATTGCTTCACAAGTAAACAAGCTTTAGCAACTTGCAGGTTTACGCAGTAACCGACAAGCCAGGGAACTGACATTGTTGAGAACTGACACTGTTAGGGAACTGACATTGGTCAGGGAATTGCTGGTCACATAATCAAGGACATGCTTTACAACTTGCAATTTTACAAAGGTAACCGGCACCAGTCAGGGAACTGACATCGGTTCCCTATGTGTTTATGTTTTTATTTTAGATGCGGGATTAGATCCAACCTTTGATTTAAAAGTGATCTAAAGGTTATAAATGTATAACTACGGTGCCCTAAGTTTGTATATGGTTATATAAAATTGAAAGCTAGGGTTAGAAGTAGTGATTGCATGTAATTGATTATTATTGCATGTGGAATCCTTGGTTAAGAGGATGAAGAAGAAGAAGAAGAAAAAGATGGTTACATGAAGACAAAGCTTTCATGGAGAGAAGTTGGACATAAGGAAATAACAGGTACATCTGAATGGTGAGAAGAGTGTAATGTCTTCCACTGTATTTCCTTTGTATTTTTATTGTCTCGTTGTAATGGCTTGCATAGTATGCAAAGCACATAGATTTTTTTCTTGTAGATCCACATGTTGTTTGTGAGATTTTGTATTGATTTTCTTCTTATAGATCCACAAGTTGTTGTGAGATCTTGTATTGTAGATCCATGAGATCATGTTGTATTATTGATCCATGTAGATCTAGTATTTTAGAGGAGGTTGTCTTCATGTTTGCACACGTTGATGTGGTGATGGAGGAGAGACTTACTTCTTGGTGCACAATTATGATTACACATTGGTAGACCCATGTGAGAGGTCTTGTTTGCAGATTCACATGAGAGCTTGGTTGCAGTTCAGAGATGTAGTAGTTCTTGGTTATGTGAGATCTATTGGTGGTTTGGAGGCATGTCTGTAGTGCACTCATGGAGATCCATTTAGAGATCTGAAGGAGAAGATACTCTTAGAGAGATGCATTGCACTCTTGTGGGAAGAGTTTATTTGTACTCTTGTTTATTACATATATATATATATATATATGAGATATCTATCTTTGGCTCTATCTGTGGTGGACGTAGCCCACATTGAGTGAACCAAGATACATGTTGTGTTATGTGTGTGTACTTTATTTTGATTTTGATTTATCTAGTTTACATTTCCACTACTGTAGATTTTGGGGAATTGATTCCATTTCTACATTCCATAATTCCCAACAACTGGGAATTGATTTAACCTTACAAAAAATAAAGGTTTCCTTTTGTATAAAACTGGTCATTTTATTTGCATGTTAGATTCATTTTAATTTGATCAACACCATGTATGCTCTTCTCTTGCACTTTTGAGTGACATTGAGAATCTGAAATGGCTATGCTTATGGATACTTTTAATAACATTATGGTTTTCATTTCTTTAGAAATGGTGTTAAATTTTTTAAATATTTGTTAGAAATCTCCTTTTTGCTATAAATTCATCGAAACCACGTATGCTCTTCTCTTGCGCTTTCGAGTGATCTTGAGAATCATAAATGGCATCAATTTTGGATTCTTTTCTAACATTTTTATTGTCATTTGGAAATATGGCAAACACTTTATATTGTGATAGTTTGCATGGAAAAACTAATCATTTGAGTTGTTATTTAAACATTAGATTTTAACACTTAAATGCTTTGATTACGCTTGTTTTTCCATTCACTTAAAGTTAAATCAAAAGTCATGTATGCTCTTCTCTTATGCTTTCAAGTGATCTTGAGAATAAAAAATGACTGCGATCCTCATTCTAACATTTTGAGTTACATGGAAAAATTAATCATTTCAGTTGTTTAAAAATCAAAATTTCAAAGTACTTAATTGTTTTTTATTGAGGTTTTCTCATTTGCTTAAGTTGGATCAAAATTTGTGTATGCTCTTCTCTTGCACTTTTCGAGAGATCTTCAGAAATAAAAAATGAATGTGATCCTCTTTCAAAACAGTGTGGTTTGTATGGAAAACTACTAATCTTTTGAGTACAGGACATTTCACTTGTCAAATTCAAAATTGAAACAATTACTAATACACTGTGTACAAGTTACAAAAGGTGTTCAAAACCACATTTTAAATAAAGATAAGAATGAATCATTCATTCGCACTGCATTTGCAGGTTTGGATAAGGGTTAAAATCCATCCACTTTAAACTGTGGGAATTTCTTTGGCTTAGCCATAAAACTCATTATGAGGATTACCACTCTTAGACAAGATATTAGCGAGTGTTGAGAATAAAATCCTAGGGAGATATTTGGCATTGGGGCCAACTTTACCATATCCTATTCATGAATTTCAAAGAGCCATTACAAAGTAAGACTTCCTTGGAGTTAAAACCTTGTTTTTTGAACAAAGTGAAAGTCCATCAAAGTTGCGCCTCATATCTTTCATCACAAATCGTACATAGCAAAACTTTGTCCTAGTTTCTACCTTGTTATTCAAACAAGGAGAAACTATGTACTTTTCATCCTCACTCATAAATTCCCTTGTTATTTTTTTGGCATTATTGGTCAAAAGAGAGCAATCTGAATTGCTGCCAAATTGTGTCAACCTCTTTTACACCCACTTAAATCCTTTTTACCTTAAAAACTTGATTTAAGTGTTGAAGGTGTGTTAGTGCGCTATTCAATTTTTGGTATTTGTCTTGAAACCAACATTGGGACATCTAGCCTTGATTCTCACTTTGTAGTTGTTACGCTGCTCGCATTGTATCAATCCCTTTTGGATACTTAAATCTTGTTTTCTTAAACTCAATTTAAATGTTGAGATTATGTTGTTAATCTGCTCACATTATATTGACCCTTTTCAATACTTAAACCTTGTTGTCTTAAACTTGATTTAAGTGTTGAAATTGTATTGTTACGCTGCTCGCATTATATCAACCACTTTTACTTAAACGTTGTTCCTTAAAAAAATGATTTGATTGTTGAAAGTGCGATGTTATGCTACTCAGCTTGTGCTAATCCCTTTTTGATACTTACATCTTGTTTTCTTAAACTTGATTTAAGTATTAAAATTGTATTGTTATGCTGCTTGCATTTTATCAACCATTTTTGATACTTAAACCTTGCTTTTATTAAACTTGATTTAAGTGTGCAAATTTGCGTTGTTACACAGTTAAAATCATATCAACCCCCTTTTAATACTTAAATTTTGTTTTCTCAAAACTTGATTTAAGTGTTCAAATTTTTTTGTTGCATTTCTAATCAACCATTTTGAATATTCACATTTGTAGCTTGTTTTACAAACCTTGTTGGATTGTCAAAATTGTGTCATTACAATGTCTATTTTCCTTATATTCCCTTCAAAAAATCACATGAGCATCCCCATATTTGCAAAATGTCTAGTTGGTCACCATTACATTGTCTGAATCGACATAGAACTTCCTTCCATTTGAAGGAGTTTAATCATATAATGTAGGTATAGGAATTTGGTCCCAACAATGCCAACCATGACTAACTATCACATGGTTCCTCACACTTATGACAATAGGGAACCTAGGTTTTAGCATTCACATAAAAATAAGCCCATCATGACTAAACCTTGATTGGTTCTTCACACTAAGGAACCCATGATATCTTCCACTTCCCCATAATCTAGGTTTAGGAATTCACAGAAAACAATGCCCGTCATGATTAAACCTTGATTGGTTCTTTATGCTAAGGAACCCATTTTGTTATCCACTTCCCCACCTTAATTTTCTAGTTTGTACTATGATTTAGATTCTTCTAGTCCATGGTATGATTTTGATGCTTCTAATATGTGGTATGATTTTGATTCTTCTAATCATTCATATCCTTCTAATCCTTCTCATCAGTCCTATCCTTCTGATTACTATAATCCATGTTATTCTTCTAATTCTCCTCAGTATCCTAAGCCTCATTCAATTAAATTTCTTATAATTAATAATCAGCCACCTAAAAGACATTTTCCTCCTCTAAGGATTTGTGTCGCCACAAATTCTTCTAATCATTCATCTAATTTAACTCCTGAGTCATGGTCTTACCTTTCTCTACAGGACTCCCTTTATCAAACACCTTAAGTATGTATTCCTCCTTTAAAGATTCATGTGACTCAAAATTCCTCTAATCAATCATCCAAGTCAACCCTTTACATTGCAATCCATTGACTTGTCAACCCCTACGTTGCAATCCACTGAATTTCTACATGATCTTCTTTGTCTACCTGCACTATGCCATTTTCTAGGAAAACCTATACCAACCTATTCCAAATCCAAATATACTTCATCTCTTGAGGCCATCTTATATCAATCAAAATCCAATCCCTCTTTAGCCCCTGTGTCATTTCAATCATATCTTATTCTATATTCATCAATCTTCTAAAGACTGATGTTTGCGTCCACGTCGAACAATTCACAAGAAATGAGGTTCTAAGATATCTTTTCAAATCACTATTGAATTCCTTTATGGGAGAAATAAGGTCAAACCTTCCCGTCATCTCCATCATCAAACATCTTATCAATCTTAAACACTTGTTGGACCCCTTTCTTCCAATCAACCTACTATTATCGACCAACAATGACCCATACCGATCGATTTTCTTTCAGAATGAAGAAGAAATCAGAGAATTCATGGCAATACATGATGACATTCCTCTAGAGGATCATGAGTAAGGATTATCTTTTGAACCTCAATGCATCCTATGTATTATCGATGTATTGTGGGGAAGAGGATGAGTCCTATGATGAGAAAATAGAGAAAGATCTTAAGATCATCAAACTTGATCCTCCTCTTGTTCTTCCATCTTCTCATTTCCCATTACATAATGAAATGATGGGGTCTATACTTGATTCCATTCCTATCTTCTCATCACCAAACCATTCCTTATCTATCACACCTCCTCAATCACAATCTCTCATTGGGTCACCTCTGGTAGCCCTTCATCTTCTTCTATATATGGGCCACCTCCATATTCATTTTATATGGGTCACCAATTGGTATCCCATTATCTTCTATC
This sequence comes from Taxus chinensis, assembly GCA_019776745.2. Classification (NCBI taxonomy): domain Eukaryota; kingdom Viridiplantae; phylum Streptophyta; class Pinopsida; order Cupressales; family Taxaceae; genus Taxus; species Taxus chinensis. The sequence goes on from CM034150.1 coordinate 812,036,497, forward strand.
CTTGCCACCTCCTAGTAGCCCTTCATCTTCCATATTCCGTAGGTCATCTTCTATTGGATAGTCCATTATCTTCTATTCTTGGGCCACCTCTTAGTAGCCCTTCATCTTCTATTTGTGGGTCACCTCTTGGTAGCCCATTCTATTATGGGACATCCTTGGGCCACATCTCTAGTATGGAGCCCTCTAGGTATTCCTTTCTTCTATCTATGGGTCACCTCCAAGTATCCCATTTCTTATATCTTAATACGTCTTCTATCTGTGGCTCACCCCTTGGTAGCCCATTATCTTCTATCCTTGGGCCACATCCTAGCAGCCCTTCATCCTATTTATGGGACACCTTCGAGTACCCCATCATCTTTTAATTATGGGACACCTCGAGTAGTCCCTTCATCTTCTATTCTTGGGCCATCTCCTATCCTGTTACCATCAATTCTTGGGCCACCTCCTAGTATCCCATTTCTTCAATCCTTAGACCATATCCTATTTGTCCATCATATCATCCCTCTATCAAAAACTGTGGCAATCCACCATCATCTCTACCATTCCTATCATCAATCATAAACATCCTTTTCTTCTTCCACTTTTAGTGATCAACAAAATCACACATTAGCTTTGTGAAGAAAAAACAATTTCTTCACAAAGTTAAGATCAAAAATCCAAAGATCTTTAAATCTCCCAACAAATCAAACACAAATCTAAAAATCAAACGCGATTAAAAAGTGCTCCAATGTTGCAACAACCAAGTGTGGTGCAAAGTGTAAAATCTATGGATAGGGAACTCAAGCTCACACATACAAAACCCATGTTTCAAGATAAGTCGCAATCACTTATTGAGTATGATCTCACCACGATCATCGAGATTGGAGATAATATCACTCTTGATAAGCAAAGCCTCCTAGTCTCCCTCATTAAAGAAACCACAAACATCATTGTTGGATCCTATCATGTAGAGTGACATTGTTGGTCCCAACTTCCTAATCATTCATCTTCATTGTCTTCTCCCTTCGCGGTTTTCCCTTTGCAAAACTGTTAAAAATCTTTAAAAAAAGTAAAAAAATCCACAAATCCATTAAAAAAAGAGAAAACATTAGAACATTAAAAAAATAAAAGGTACAAACATCAAACATTGCAATCAAAATTTGCATACACATGGATGTCCTTTCCTTTCCTTCCATTCCTCTGCAAGTCTCCCACCATTTTCATCCCTTTCGTGATATTTTGGTTAGCTTATTCGTGCTCATTGTATGCCATTATCTCTATGGTATTCATTTGACCTTGGTCTTTCATCACCTTGGTAAATTAAAGAATGACTAACCTCTTAGAGATCCTATCACTATCATACATCTAATAAACTTGTTGCGAAGACCTTTTGGGTGTATTAGTTGACACTAGTCTAATGTCTTCATCACCATCACTTCCACCTCCTTCCATCAAGCCATCAATGGTTCTTAACCCCTTATCAAAACAATTGAGAGAGCTGAAATATTTTTCAGAAATTAAAAAATCAATCGAAAAAAAAATAAAACAAAAGCATATCAAACTCTCTCTTGGGGTATTTCCAGTATCTCTATTGGGGCTATGGAAGGCCTGACTGATAATAGAGCAATGTTGCGACTATAATTAGATGTATCTCCATCGGGGCTATGGACGCTTGGCTAACAACGGAGTAATGTATGGCTCTCCTCCACCCTCCATTAAAAAATCACCTATCAAAATAAATCATTCCTACACATTGGCTAGTTTGTCTTCACTTATTGCCTATCAAATCTTAACTGCAAGAAGTAATTCATTTCCACGTGCACACGTTGGATCTCGATGAGTAAACAAGACTAGTATGTTACCAGGTGTTGTTTGGACCTTATTCAGACTCTTACTTTAGTCTATATTTTTGTCTCACGATTTGTGCCTTTGGATAATCAATTTTTCATTGCCAATCTTCTAGCCATATTTTCCATATCCATCCATAGCATCCACACTATTCTTCTTCTTTGTTCAGAACATCCATGTGTATAAGATTTCCTTTTTTCCATGTTTGAGGGAAACTTTGTCCCCATTTCAATAAACAATCTTGTCTTCTTTTCTATCATATGTTTCTTGGCCATCTGCACATTGAGGGAATGCTCACTCCTTCTTAGGTTTTCATTGGCTTGAGTTCATCATCATGTTGAACCTATCTATATTGGCCTTGATCTATCACTGATCCTATTCTTGTATATATGCATGGAGTTTCCCCTTGTATATTATCATCTCTCACTGGGGGCATCTTTGCATCTTTGTTTTCTTGTACATAGACTTCAGAAAACTTTCAAAAAACCCTAAAAATTCAAAAATTCCTAGAAAATCCAAAAACATTGGTAAAACATCAAAAATCCAAAACATTCACAAAACATAAAAAATACTAAACATTAGTAAAACCTTCAAAAATCCTAAACATTCACAAAACAAACATACTAAACATTCAAAAAATCCTAAAAATTGAAAACTATCCTACAAAACATCCTACTTTAGTGCTTGCTTGTTCTAACACACAACATGTGGATCATTTTGATCTTCCTTCATTAAAAAAGTTGGTTTGCTTGTTATGTTTGTCTTGCCTTGCATATATCATTGCTCAGGGTAGTTTCATAGTGCACGTTGCTTTTTCATAGGACTTTTATGTCCTCCGTCTATTCCCTTGCATGTATCCTTTCTTTGGGCATCATTTTAACCCTCATCGTATAACTTGAACATTTGGGAACTGAAGTTGGATAACAAAAACATTGTTGTAACTCTCTTGAACATTGTTTATTTGAGTATGTTTGTTTGTGCTTGTTTGTTTGCATTAGTCTACTTGTTTACTTTCTTGTACTGCATTACTTTATGTATTTTGCTTTGAGTCAGTCCTTTAACATGGAACAAAAATTAGTATTATGTCTTTTCATGTCATTTTACACCTTTTGTTGTGTGCTTATATCAAATAAAAAGCTACTTTCAAGCCAAATGGTACATCAACTACGTCACGATCTTCTCGTTCCCCATCTCTCTTATCTTCCATTCCAATTCATTTTCTATCTATCATTTTCTTCCGTACCCCCCTCCCTTATTTCTTTCACATCGAAGAGCACCTGCAATCCATGTTTCAAATCAATCAAATTAAACAATGGCCAACCAGGCCTAGTTTGAATCTCAGTCGCCACAGTGTCTTATTCTTCTATTGTAATCATTTTCTTCTTCTTTTCGAGTGTCAATCGACCTCTTCTATCACCCCATTGACACTCGAGGGGGCATCCTCCATCCTACTAATTTTTCTTCTACTCCTTCAAATTGTCTAAAATTGTCTACTATCTTTGAAATGGCGTTGCTTGCGCTACACCACATCAAAGAGGGGAAAATGTAGACACCTAAATCTGACTATGTCAGTTTTAATACTAAAATTGCACTAATTATCCTCTTTCCCGTAATTTTGTTATAATTAGCGATTTTCCACTAATTAGCTAACATTCCCCTTCAGCTTGGTCAATTAACAACACTTCGTTAATTAACTAGCCTCCCCCATCCTAGATGCCAATTAACTACACTTTGTTAGCTATAATCCCCTTTTAATTAATTAATTAACCATTATCAATTAATTAAGCCTTTTAATCTTCTATTCAATAAATAAACCCTCTTATTGGTTAAATCCCCCTTTCAAACCCTTCAAATTCTACTAATTTCCTTCTAAATCGTCTCTAAATGGCTTTTATAAGCTTAATTTCGCCTATTAATTAATCTTAATTGATTAATTACATCACCTCTAACTCCCATGAGTTGTTAATCACTAATTAATCTCTTCTAATCATACTTATCCATTTCTAATTCTAAATTTCCTTTATACCACATTCACTAAGCTACAAGTTTATCCAAAACTGGAAAGCTATATAAAGAACCTAGTACACCATACTTTTTAACTTACACCAGGTCCTTGTAAGAAATTTGCATATGATAAGAGAATTTTCATGTTATTTGGAAGGCTTATTGATCAAGCAACCTTTTACCTTTCCTACTTGGCTAAGAGTAGTAAGAGAAGAACCAAAAATGACAATTAAGCCATAATTGGTGAGATCTCTTCCTCTCCCTTGAGAGGAATTCCTTTGATTGCACATACCTACGTTCATCTCACTAAAGGAGGTATCTAGAATTACAAAGCACATCTAAATATCAAATGATGGTTTTACATTTAATGTTTTAATTAGTTAAGATTTTCCTTTCTAGCTACATCATGATGTTTATGTTTTTGATTAACTAAGTTAGGAGTCTATTTGGTGTTAGTTTCCTTTCATTAATTTAGATTAATTCAATCACATGCATATAATGCACAACAATAAAAAGGATATAATGGTTTGTAATATGGACTATTCTGATCAATTAACTTCCAACATTAACCATTCACAATCAGAATAATGTTTTTATACTTGTAACAATTGGTATAATGATATTAAATGCTCAAATACATAAGAGGAGAAAGAAAATTAGTTGTATAAGTTATGATAGGGAGGATTTGGATGTTCATAATAGCGAAATGGGAAGATCAGAGACTAGAAATGCTTTGGTGTTAATTTTGGAGATGAAAGTCGAGCATGGTAGGATTGTACAACTATTGTATGGTTCAGGTTAGATTTGTACGATCTTGACCTAGATTTGTATGGTCGTGGAACCTTTGATAGTTTAGATCTAAAAATTTATATGTGCTTTGCTTGCTTAGAAATGACATTCGTTGCATGCCACTCGTGCTCGTAAAATTTTAAGATGACTTGTAATCACTTGCAACAAAGTGGAAACCCTAAAAAACTGCATAACCCTTCATTAGAGCATTAGTAAAAAAAGGATAAAACATTTGTGTGTGTGGTGAGATTGGGATACCCTTAGCAGTCAAAATCCTAACTGTTAAACCAATCCAAGTGCTACGCTACATGCCTACATTGCAGGATCAAGCCTCGTATAGTTATCCTAAGTGCTTGTGTAAGTGCGAACAACTAACCATCCGTTTAGGGGTGCCATCGTGTCTCTAGATACCAAGATAACATGTTAATTGTACAATATATAATGTACCCTAACATAGTAGTAGTGTGATGTGATGTCACGTGGAGGGTATATATTATTTCCAATTGCATCATGGATGATATGGCTCCTACTTACATTTATATACAATTTGTTGGCACCCAAAATGGTTCGACTTCATATTAGGGCCTTGTGATTAAAAAATGGAGCAACATGGAAAATGAAAACACACAATGGAACCAATTCAAAAACTAAGTTACATGCTCAATAAGCTCCCCCTGGGATTGAACTTGCTTCTCTTTGACTCCTTCCACAACATAAGACGATCTTATGGACTTGATAAAACATGAAAATCAGCTCCCTCTGAATGTATACACCTCATTTTTCTTTCAATCTCAGTTCAACATCACTTTCTAGGTCTAATTCCATACATAAAAGAACAATTTTTCCTCCAAACCTAGCATACTGACTTTTAGGGCTATTTATCCTTGAATTTCTCCTTTAGTTCATTCTTGAAAAATTTCTCAAGGTTCTAGAAGCCTAGATTCATCATGACATACCTTCTCATTACTCCCCCTGTGATTGTAGCTTCTTCCTCCAGCCGAGAAAGAATTTTTTTTGACTCTTACCTTGTTCATTTGATTTAGAGAGATTACAAACACTTCATCTTAGTCGTAAGTCTCCCTTATAATGTTTTCAACTTCTTTTGAAGGAGCTTGGAAGTTGTTTTATGGCAACATACATGCATTTTTTTGGAACTTCAACAATTTAAAACATGTCAATAATATTTTCCCTTGTTTTCTTTGAGTGTACATAGGTTGGATTTAAAAATACTTATAAGGTTTGTAGCCTTCTGCCCTCTAAATGTTCAAATGATAGCCAAAACATTTGATCTATTTTGTGACACAAGCTATCAATTTTAAAGTAGAAGTAGAAAGACACGTGATGCATAATGTCATCTATAAATATATTAGGCTTGGTACCTTTAAATTTTCCTATCGATCATGAGAGAGATGAACGACACTTGGAACAAGCTAACACATGGAACCCATTGTTCTTCTCGCTATCCACAAAGTGGTCAAGACTTAACTGTATTTTCATATTTTAAGTGTCTTAAATGGATGGCCAACATTCGACACTCATCGGCATTCAAAATTCCCTCAAACCTTGAGGTTTTCACATTAAATTCATGTACTCTCTAGAGATCTGTTAAACATTGATTTAATACAAGTGGAGAGGAGGACATATGGCAGTGATCAACATTCAAGGCTCTCTCATGACTTTTCCATGGGTTAAAGCTTTGTTTCGAGTTTACATGGAACCAATTGAGGACATGTGCAAACCATTGGCATCCTGCACTCTCATAAACCTTGGGTCTTAGCTTTAAAGTTAAATATTTTCCTAGGCCATGCAGAGCATCAATTTGGGAAAAATGACATGCTGATTACGTGACATAGATTGACGAGTTCAAAATTTGTTAACAAAGTATGTGCACGAGGTTATAATTAATACTTTCACTTTATCCAAAAATGATCTAGGGGTATCACAAAGGTATGATAAGGCTCTATTTTTTCACTCATATCTTTTAATTGGGAACTCCAAATGGCCTATAACTAGTACCGTTAGAAATGTCTTTGAGATATATTTACATTGGTTTTAGTTTAAGAGAGAATTGTGAAGAGACCTATGATATTTTCATGAAATATATTTGTAGAATTTTATGCTTCTACCACCATTTTTCATTCCTTTCCTCAATATTTATTGCTTCTACATAGTGTGGGTCTTCTCAAGAGTTCCATGATTGTCAAGGAGTGTAATTGGGACCCTTAAATATTTTAATGAGTTGATAATTGGTTCCATTTATTATTCAATCCATGGTAAAACCACACGAGTGATTCATGCATGATCTTTTCTCCTCTTTCATTGGTTCTCATGAACTCTAAGGTCCCTCAAAATCCATTTATGAAAAGTTATCTCGATTGTATAAATAGATGAAGTGTATGATTTATTAAATCATCTTCCACCTTGGCCATTTCTAGTCTGGATTTTTGGTTTGAATCTCTAATCCCTTTGGTATTTTAGTCTATAGATGTTTATTTTAGATTTGTCTTAGGTGTTTGAGTGATGAATACTTGTAATCAATTCAAGGATGTTGTAATTCATCTATGACAGAGTAGCCCTTCACGTTTAATTGAATCATAAGTGAGATAGTAAATTAGAATAGAAGTTATCTTTAAGTCTTAAGTGTATTATATCAAATTATCACAATCTCTATTTTGTAATTAGGTGTAGAGGTATGATGTGCCATCATTGAAGCATTTAGTTATAAAATCCTTGTTGAATTTTATTTGCACTCATTTAACTTTTTAATGCTATATTTTAGATTATGGATTATAAAAATATGATGGTTGAAATCTTAGTGTATGTGGTTTAACGATTGTCTAAACGGTTGTCTAAATTGTGGGGAGTTGTAGCAATTGTGTATATTGATGTATATTTTAGATTTTATTTTGGACTCCTTCATCAAACATTTGTATGATTTGGCCTATGAAATCTTAGTGTATGTGGTTTAACGATTGTCTAAATTGTGGGGAGTTGTAGCAATTGTGTATATTGATGTAAATTTTATTTTATTTTTGACTCCTTCATCAAAGCTTTGTAGATTTAGCCCAACGGTTTGGTATTTTAGTCTGTAGGTGTTTATTTTAGATTTGTCTTAGGTGTTTGAGTGATATATAATTGTAATAAATTCAAGGATGTTGTAATTCATCTACGGTAGAGTAGCCTTTCATGTTTAATTGAATCATAAGTGAGATAGTAAATTAGAATAGAAGTTATCATTTAAGTTTGAAATGTGTTCTCTCAAATTATCAAAATCTCTATTTGGTAAATACGTGTAGAGGTATGATGTGTAATCATTGAAGTATCTAGTTATAAAATCCTTATGGAATTTTAATTTCATTTGCACTCATTTAACTTTTTGATGCTATGTTTTAGATTCTATATTATAACAATATGATGGCCTATTAAATCTCAATGTATGTGATTTAATGGTTGTCTGAATTATGGGGAACTATGACAATTGTGTATATTGATGTAAATTTTATTTTATTTTTGACTCCTTCATCAAAGCTTTGTAGATTTGGCTCAACGGACAAAGTGCGTGTGAATTTGGAATGATCCATCCCCTCTTTTAATTAAAGTTTGTTGTACTTACCCTTTTTAAGACCTATGTTTCATCCTACATAACTTTAGAGGCCTGTTTGCTATAAATTTGGATTCATATTTTTTGTAATGATCTATTTGTTAGTACATTTTTCCAATTAGGTTGTCTTATGATTATTTGTGTTAGTGAAAATAAATCAGGTGGGAAATCATAGTAGTTGTAAACACTCAAATTGGGTAATTTTCACTTTGGAAACCCTTGATTTGAATATGAACTCTTACTATGATGAAACAATCTCCATTCCCAGGTAACACTTTTTGAGGTCCATTTTTTAGCTTCATTATCCTTACACACTGACATGCTGATACATCATGGAAACACAATGCAAAAAATCAATAGAAAGACATCCGTTTATCAACTCCATCATTTGGCCCATTCTCTGCTCAAGTCAAGACCATACAGATTGGTCAGGACCATACCATCTGGTCTTGACCTCTTTGTATGGTCTTGGACCAACATGTTTTCCAATTACATTTTCAAATTGAAATGTTTCATTGGGTCTTATACTTCATATGGGTAATCCTTTCTTAGATAAAGCATCTACACAACCCAATATAAGCAAATAAACACTACCTCGCTTGCTTCCTAGAATTCCTAAGGAAATGCACTAAAACACTCACTTCATACACTTAAAAAAGGCATCCAAAACTCCCTAAATCTTAGAATTGCACATCTACAATCATTAGGGAAGTGCCCACATCAGGTCTAAAGCTATAAACAAGGTCAAGGTAGCCATATCTCTCATCTACATTCTTCCAAACATCCTCTCTCCAAGAGTTATAACAAGAGCCAAGTCAAAGAAAACATGGTAAAAAAAATTCCACATTTGATTTATATATCTAGATATCACATACTAGGTGGAGAATGATGTGTGGTTTAATGCTTCTTTGGAGTAGTGCTAACATCGTTGGTGTATGGGGTGCCCATAAATTCTAATGTTTTTTGTAGGAATCTGCATCCATGACTATGGTTTGAGGTGATGTTCAATCCATTTAGAGAGCCTTGTGGCATATGAAACAATTATGGTTTGATAGTGATGGACAATTCAAGGAAAATGAGCAACCCCAAAAGTTGCAGAGGATGATTTAAAGTAGATCCAAGACCATATAGAAGGGGATACAATGTATGGTGCAATCATAACCTGAGTTACGATTCCAATCTCTATTGTAAAGGTTATTGAAGATCATATCTCCTTGTTCTATTGTTACACAGATGAAAATATCTATATAAATCATCATAAACCAGTTAAGTGCCCTCATACACATGTCTTGAGCTTTCCATTATAGGTTAGATTGATTGATGTGTGTTGATTTTGTTAATCTGAGTTAGTGTTTATATTGTAATTTTTTTAATAATAAATCTAATCTACTTTTCAACTAATTAAATTGACCTAAAATTTAATTAAGGCTTAAAATTTTTTGGTGAACCCACTTTTGATTGAACCCTTCACCTAATCTGTGTTCTACTTAGTTCCTTGAGTATTAGGTTTGTTGATCTCCAAACCTTAGTTGTCATAGGGTTCCATATTTACATTGTATATTCATATCTACACCTTATTTTGATTTAGTATCTACCGTAAACTTGAATTACACAAATTTTGCTAAGGTTTCATATCTGGTTCTACCATTTGGGTTACTTTCTAGGGCTTCTGCTTGCCAAATCACCTTTTGTTTCATATCTCGAGAATAAGGACTCTATTTTCAAATTCATTTGAGGTTATTTTCTATTTTTACATATTTAACAAAAAACTCTTTTTGTTTGCCATAATTTTTAGCACACTTTTCATAAATTCAAAATTATTATTTTTACTAATCAGGACATAATTGGAAAACTACACACTTTTAGAAAAATACCTTGGAGGTTTTTATTTCACATAATTAGATTTAAAAATACCTCTTACTGTTTTGTAAAATTCAAATTTTATTTCAAGATATGGTTGTTTTATTCATTTGTCGACGATCACTTTTTGGGTCTTATCCCCATGGTCTATTAATTATCAACCCTCCATATGTGTAATGAAATTACTTAGATAGATCCTAAATATCAGCACCAATAGAACACAAAGAACATCCACTTATAGAGAAATGATCACAATATGCAAGTATAATAGCTTATCCACCTTGAGGGGCCAATCTACAAACCACACAACAAGACTCAAGTGCTTAATATCCTGATAATATCCTACACTAACTTCTATATATACCCTACTATACTATACAAATCCCTAAGTCTGACCTACTAAACATATGAAAGGATAAATAAATATGATATGACATGATAAGAGATTATGTTACCCACATGTTGCATATCCATATCCCGATATATGACCTAGGGTTAAGGGCTTAACATGCCCCTACCCTTCAAAGCAACATTGTCCCCAATGTTGGCCAATTCTAGATGTTTCTTCACATAAATTCAGTCCTCAATGTTGATGATAGTTGGGTGTTGGTACAAGAAATCTTCCTCCTCCCAAGTTTATGTTACCTGGTTGTGGATCTTCTCCTCAATTTGATACTCATGGATTACCTTCTTCTATTGGTGTGCACTCTATTCTTTGAATTCTTAAACCTTTGGGTGGATCTTCAAGGTTGATATGACGGGTGGTGGTTGGAAATGAGGAGAGATTTTGAAAAAAATTCTTTCTTAGGTTTTTGGACTAATGACATATCCTCAATAATAACTGAATATTTTTTTCTCCACTCATGAGAATATGGTGGTATGTAGGCTAGATGTTGTTTATCTTTCACTGTAATCAATTGTGAGTTAGGCCCCTTGATGAGGTATATTTGATGAGATCTCGCCCTTTGAGTAAACTTACCACGTAACCCTATCAACTCAAACATCTTGCCTTGTGAACAAAAGCTCATGAATAATTCCTGGAAGTTCATTTCAATTGTACCTAAGGTTATGAGCCATTAGACTCCCAAAACAATATCTGCTCCATCCATAGGAATACCAAACATAGGGAAATCTAGCTTGTAGTATTCCATGTCAAGTTTGATACTATAAAATTTCCCTAAACAATTAATTGTACCTCCATCTGCAACCATGAGATGAAATTCTAGGGCTTGATAAATAAAACAATTAAAATGTGCAACCAAATAACTTGATGTTCCTTTAAATGACCCTCGCCTTGAGGGTTTGCGGGGAGATAACACCTGACAATGCATGAAAAGAAATAGTAGGTTGGGAATCTTCGTACCTTGGTTCATACATAACCTTGAATTATTTTTCATCATCATCAAGAAAATCCATGTAGAACAACTTCTTTTCAACACATCGATGTCCTTTAGTATATTTACTATCACAATTAAAACACACGCTTTTTTTTCATTTTTCTTCAATTTGTTGAAGAGTTAATCTAGTAGGTTAAGTAAGTGATGGTGCGAGAATACTATGATTTTCAAATGTGTTTCCTTCATTAGAAAGGAATTTTCCCTCTGTCCTACGTTCCATGATAATTGAATAAAATACCTTAAGTGGATTAAATATATGCACCTCATGCTCAATGTGGTTCTTAAGATCCCCAAGAAATAACTCATTTATATTCTCTTCAGTAATATTTTTCACCTGTAAGGATAGGTTTTGGATTTTATGAACACAATCCTTGACTGATCTTGTTTATCTTCATTTTTATAATTGGCTAAATTAATTCTCTGACACACTAGCACTATTGTGTAATTACAACTCTTCGGTAAAAATTGTCCATGTGACACTGATACCACTCTTTTTCCTTTGAGCACATAACCATCGATACCAGATGAATTGGTTAGGTTAGAGATACAGAGATCATGGTTATCTTTTGTCTAAATGGGGTTTGATGTAGATAAAATAAATTCTCCATTTGGTTAATCTAATCGGGCAGATTATATCCATCAAAATTATGCATTTCCATTATTGGCATCATATTCTAGGCCTAGAGAGTATTTGAATTTGGATTTATTTAGATTGATTTGGATAACACATCCACCTTTGATAGTTTTTCCACCTTGGTTGATATGAGGATGATGATGGACCTTTATATCTGCATTGAGTTTTTGCATGATATCATGTAAACGTTGATTGATCTTTTCCACTTCTTATTTTTAGTCCATTTCAGACTGTAGGCTTTGCAGATCACACTAAAGTTTGATTACCTTAAGGATCCACTGTGGTACACCCTGGTACTGAGGATACTATAAACATTTCTTTTTCACCCCTAGGTGACCCTTCACATATTAATCACATCATCACTATTCTCATTATTATCACTATCCTAAGTCCACCATCACTATAATCTAATTTACCATCATAAAAACCTCATTTACCCACATAAAATCTTATTTACCCTCCCTTAACCATCTAAAACAAATCTAACCTAAATTACCCTAACTATCCCAACCCTCTAACCTCTTCTAACTTGGATCTCTAACCTTCCACTATTCTGAAACAACCTCAAATTTTAGATGGAAAGTAATTTTAACCATTTGTCCATCCTTTCATAGTTTGTTTTCAACCATGCCTGACCAAATTGACAATGATCTGTGATTGATGGTGACAATTGTGGACAGATGCGTCCAATTCTATTTAGCCACCTTCCTTCTCCATTTCTTAGTTAGATTCAAGAAAAATTGTTGTACCTTGTATGACATCATGATGTTTAAACACACCAACACTTTATTGTCATCCTTTTAAAACCCTTTTCAAATAATCAATCAGCCATTTGGAGCCTTTCTATCCTTCACAACATTCAAAAAGGTTAGTACATTTCCTTTTATCATTTTCAATCACATTTTACATTAGCCATATCTCGCATACACTCATCTTCACTATCCTCTATAGCCATTTTGCATTTTTTTCCCATTTTATCATTTGATCAAGTTTTACTATATTTGTCAATTTTAGCAGCAATCATCGTCGATCCCCAATCATCGTCGATTGGAGTACTAATTCTTTTGTCTCCCATTTACCCTTTAAACACATTGTAATCTTAGTTTTCTGTATCTTCTTTGTTTCTAGAGTCCTCTTAGTTCATCTTAACATTGTCAAATTCTATCATGCATTAGTTATAGTATTTTTGGCATCTTTTATCAAAATAGACCCTTTTGTCCCAGATCGCCGCCCATTCCCGATTTTCATTGATCCTTGTTATTTCAATCATGTTATCAATTATCATATATTTATCAATATGTTTTGGCCTAATCTATTTTCTTATAAGATGTAGTCTTTGTAGATAATAGTTCTAGTACATCACACCCCATCACAAGCATATACAGACCTCCTGATCTATGCAGTAACCTTTCGTGTGGGAGCAAGTTTGACATCTCACACGAGCTTAGCTTGTGTGCCATTGCCTTTACTCCTGAAATTGAAGACATCGAGAACAACTTGAAATCATAGTGAAATATAGGATGCAGTAGAACAAGCTTGGTTCAACTATTTCTTGGACTTCAAGCTTGCCACAACCCTAGCCTAGGCCACCTATCAAGCAAAGCAAGATCTCTCTATCCCTCTTGAGTTTTAAATAAATTTTCATTATTTTATTTCATTATCAAATCACTTAATTGTACAAACAAGTTGACACCCTTCAAGGAAGCCCTTTGGATTCCTAGGATCGGCATTTACCGAGCAACTCATTTAATCATTATCTAATATTTGTCTTATCTAGTTTTATTTGTATACAGGTCTTCTCGCTTGGCAGAAAGGAGGAGTCTCTTGTATTGTCATGTATCCCACTCATCCTGACATTGTGTTTGTTGCTGCAGGTATTGGTAAACCTTGATTTATTTAAAGTTTTTGGTATTTTAACATAATAACAATTAACTAAAAATCACCATAAACATCCTGACATGCCCAGTGGGACCTTTAGTCCCTTTATGATTTAGATTTTATATCTTTTTATTTCTTTTCTTGTCAATATCATCTAACCTTTCATCTTGGAGTCCCTTGCAGTCATTGTTTCAAAAACGCGCTAAAAATAAAATAAAAAATAAAAAAGGAGTAGCGATCACAAGTACATCCTTTTTCTTTCATTTTTCCATTTTAGCATTGCATTTTGTGTGGCTTGTTCTCATCAAAGTAAACATTTCCTTTTGGGTCTTAATAATGAACATTCATATCTGCTTGCTCATATAGTCTAATTAGGAGTTAAACAAATTGCATTCACAAAAACTCCCTTCACACACAACCAAACCACATATCACATCAAATTTACATTTAAACAATCCTTCCCAGGTGGACCTACTTGGATTTCATCACCAAGAGGAAAATCCAACTTAGTGTTTTGGCCAAGTATAAACAATTTGGTGGGTGGTATATCAACTAAGAACCCGACACCCTTATCATTGTGGGACCATGAAGTGAGGGGGTAGGCCCCAATACCATGCCTCATACCGACACCAACACATATTTGGGCCTCATGTACCTTCAGGTATATCAAGGACTCTATCCCTAACTCACTTGAAACCAACCTTAGCTGACCTTTTCTTAGTACCCTTTCACCATTTTTCATTTCACACTTTTCCTAAATTAATCAATAATAAAAAAATTCTTTTATGACTTGTTTTTTAGTTGTTTTAAACAATATTTTTTCATTTTTTCATTGATTGTTTATTAGTTCATGGTTTTAACTAGACAAAAATCTCATCTTCAAAACACCAATGATATGACAAACCCTCTTCAAGCAATCCTTTGACACTCTTGAGTCCCATCTTCAAGACATTCCAAACATAATGATCAATTCGATGACCTCCTAGAAATGATCAAGAACCCCCACATTCTCCTAGTACTCAGTCAACCACATCAGAGATTCCTTGATCCATCTAGCCCATGGTTCTTCAATAATGGTGATCCAGTCTTTACAAAATTTCTAGATTCTAACCAGGTGGCCCTTCAATGCTTACCTTTCCTCCCTGGGTGTCCTTCTCCAACAACCAAAGCCAGAAACAATGACCTCCCATCACCATTGTCACCATTGATTATACCTGACTTGTTAACCCTGATCATGAGCCTATTATCCAACAAATCTCCCTTACCCCTCCACTAGTAACATAGGCACATCATTCCTTACTTCATCATCCCCTGTCATTAGTTTCAATCTTAACACTATCTCATCACAAGACACATCCAACCAACAACCATCTCTATCATCGGCTCCTTCATCGAGCTCGACAGCCTCACAAACCAACACTACCACATCTCCTTCCATATCTAGTCCTGTAGCCTCCAATGCTCCTCCTCCACCTCCTGCAAGATCAGTTGGTGTTCCTCTTACTATGACCCCTCTTATTTCATCTCAACTCATCCCACCACAATATATTACATCCTCAATCCAAAATCTAGTCTTATCTATCCCCACATTTATACCCCTATTAATACAAGTTCCATCACTAGTACTAATCCCCTTTCACAATAGGTATCCACTACCCCTATCTCACAATATAACACCATCCCTTCTCAATATATACCATAGCCATCATGACCTTCTTATCAACACTTCCATTCCTATCCCTTATTAATACATTTAACCCTCACAACCCTTAGTCTCTCAACATCCCTACAATATCCCATCAAGTGCCCTGCTTCATCATAATATCCCTTTACCATATCATAAGTTATATCACAAATCAAACCCACATATCTATAGTCAACCTAGCTCATCATCTTCAAATCTTTCAACAACCATCTCAAAATGATCCCTTGCTAAGCACTTATGAATAGGATTACAAGCCTTGAGCCACCACTATGGGTCCTAAAAGCACCCTTTCATACAAACAAATTTACAATGCAAACCTATCCACCCATAAGTACCTTTTAAAGCATATCCCCACATTGGGAACTCCTAAAACGTTCATTAAATTCTATAGTAAGGAGGATCTCACAACAACACATTAGGGCCTTTTTTGCATGCATGTTATCTCATTTCCCATGACCAGGATCTCATGTTGAGGACATTTCCCATGTCCTTAATATGACCCACTCTTGACTGGTACAAAAAAACACCACATAATATCCCCTCTTCTCTTTTGCACAACTCGCACATTTGTTCTTAGAGCATTTCTCCATTAAAATTGTTCACAAAATCTCCATCACTGATATCTATGCACTTATTAAATAGTTTGAAGATGAATCTGTTACATAATTTGGTTGCCAGATGGTGGGGATTATCAATCAATTATCCTTCTCTCTCCCACAAACTGAGTTGATCGAGTTATTCTCTTGATCCTGTGCTAAGAATATATCATCAACCCTTCAAATCCAATCCTTTTAGACATTCTGACAAAGCCTTTACCATGGCCTGGAAACTGGAGCTTCACGCTCTTGAAGATGGTAAAGTTAAACTCAAATATAAGAAACCCAAACTTGAGTCCACATTTAAACCCTCTTCTAACAACAATAAATCCAAAGGCCCAACAAACGCGGTTGTTATAAAATCCACATCCAAAGGTCATTTGTTCAGACTCTGAATGAACTTGACCTCAATGCTAACTACAAACCCATTAGGGAGTCTTATAGTGTGGTTTTTTATAAACTTCTAGTCACTTGCATGATCAAACTTCCTCCCATCTGACCTATTGACATGTCCATTTCTAAACCCTCATGGTATTGAGATAATGATTACTATAAATACCATCAAGTTATGAGGTCACAAACATAAAAAGGTGTCATTCATTCATAAATGTCCTTCAAGATCTCATTGACCAAGTGAATTATAGCTTGACAATCTGAATGTGCCTCCTAATCAAAACTTGGATGTCTTTAAATAAACTTTCCCATGAATCATTCCCCGTTCACCAGTGCAACCCCAATCCAATGCCATAAATTCTCATCATACCATTAATACTATAAAAAATATCTCCTCTTACACCTTCATAGTACTTAGTGCTTTCTGTGATAAAAATACCAGTCAAATCATCCAACCTGTTCTAGTCTTGTCACTACCGAGATCATGAGTCCTCCTACAACTATCACATCCTCTTTAGATTCACCATTATCTCTTCAAAATCTCCAGAAAAATAAACTTGTCATAGAAATTCCAAAAATATATTTAGAAGACCATGTCACTCAACACCACATCAAGAATCTCAATAATACTACTATCACAATCCACAAATCATTTATCCAGAAAAAAAAATTCATACCACAAAATTGTTAGACAACCTTATCACAAAATACATAACCCTTGACTTCCATCTTAGGGCCTCATCCCTCATCTAAATTCACAATTACCGTTATAAAATCTAAGGTCATTCCTCAACTGGAACCTAAACGTGTCACAAAGAGCACAACCTCATTAGATCAAGCATCTAAATCATCATAACCACATACAAATCCCTTCACCCTGATCATCATCCCAGGTAGTTATGAAAAGATACTATGCTAGAATCCTCAAAAATATTATCCAATCATCTACCATAACATTACCTCCTATTAATTTAGTTGACTCTTGAGGGTGGAAGCCCTCTTGGTACAATTATGAAGCATTTTGTGCATACCATCAGGCACCTAGGACATTCCACTGAGGACTGTAAAGCCCTCCATGCTACAGTTTGAAGCCTTACTAGTAAAGGGACTCTTTCCCTTAAAATCAAATCCTTTAGATATAATCAAACCTAGCCATCGAATCAAATCAACCCATAAAATCCTTAAAATCACCCCTTCTAAACCATCACCTAACACCACATCCACATCCAAAAAGAGCAAGGCTTCCTCCAGTAAAGCCCCACTCCATCAGATAGAAATTTTTCGCATAACCACAAGGGAATGTGTGCAAGACTCGAAGGCCTCAAACAAAAATAGGCCCAAGGTCTCTATCTCCCTTGCTCCCTTTGAATCACCTAATCCATCATCTTCCAAGACCAAGGTATCTATCCTCACCACTCCACACACCCAATCTACCACCTCTATAAAAAACACCGTCATAAAAAATCCACCAAGATCTCCGTAAAGATGTCTCTCTACGAGCTTGTTAAAAATTCTCCACAACACCAACAAGAAATTATTGAGGCTCTCCAATCCATCTTAGTACCATCAAATGACCCTCAACCATTCACCAACTTTGTCGACCCTCTTAAAATATCTGCCACTATTACCTTCGACAATTCTGAAATCCCATCCTTGTAGCTTGAAGACCATGACCTTCCACTCTTCATCACCACCTAAATCAATGATACTCTTGTCAAGAGAGTTATGATTGAAAATGGTGCCATTATCGACATCATATCATATCATGATTTCAAACAACATCAGTTACCTGAAACCATCGTCACCCTGTCACCTGTAGTGTTATACACATTTAACGACACCGTCACCCCTACTTTAGGTATGGTAATTTTACCCATCAAAGTAGGCATTAAAATCATTCACGAGATATTTTGGTTAAGGATGTTACAAACAAGGTATACATGATTTGGTCTTTGACTAGTCTCAAAAACCTTATGAGAAATTTGGGCTAGGTTTTAAAAAGCCTTCCTTAAACACTTCCGTGACCACCAAACCTAAATCCATAGTAGAAATAGAACCATCATCTTCATCCTCACCTGATGTCTCTATGGACATAGATGATACTATCACCATTCCTCCTATTTTTTTTAATAAACACGATCAACTTAAGACAAATCACTTATAGGACTAATGATGACACTAAGACCCTTATGCTTATATTACCCAAAATGGTAGAGGAAGATTCCCCTATCATCAATCTTCTTCAATGTCATGAATATGAATCCATCCTATCCTATATGGGGGAAGAAGACCATTATCTACAAAATTCTCTACCAAATGACACATCGACACTCCTTAACGAATCCAAAATAGATGTTAACATAGGGACTTCATAAGAACCTCACATAGTCAAAGTTGGTTAGTCTCTAGATTTGAAAGAATGAAAAGAATTTACCACCTTTCTATCTAACCACAGTTAGGCCTTCACATGGTCATATAATGATATGAAAGGTATCAACCCTAACATCATTTTCCAAAACATCATGATGATCCCTAATGCCAAACCCATCAAAACAAAGTTATGTAGAATGCACCTTGACATAGCCATACTCATAAGATAAGAGTTACAATGTCTTCTTTATGCTAATTTCATCTTACCCATTAACTATTGTATGGATGAAAATGAACACGTGATCTTCAACTGCACTCGATCCCCCAAGGTCATGTCAGAGCAGCTGATGTTGAATTTGTGTGGTTAACTATAGGAGGAATAATGACTAAGATCTAGAAGTGTGATCTCCTGGTAGCCGAGTTAAAAAGGGGGAGATTTAGAGGCTATGAATAGGTAGTATAAATTCCCTACGGTTTGTTTACCTAACTTGGATCTAGGTGCTAAACTATTTTGAAGTGTCCATGTAAAATAAATGAAATTAACCATCTATGCTACTACTGAAAGGAAACTAATCCAAACAAATCACAAAACTGAAATATTACAATCAAAAACAAAATTTCCTTCTATTCTAAATAATTAAATCTACTTTTACACTAAAACTAAACAAGCGAGATAACCCGGTGTGGTTATTCACCTGTGCTGAGTGTATGGAAACTAAACTAACTTAAAATAAGAGCATTTTCAAATGATCTATGATGTGTAGAAAATATCCTATAGATATTCTCTCCTTTAGATCCAGAAGGATGGGAAGAAGAGGATCCATCACCGGGGATTGCTATGAAAGATTCAAACTCTCTTGGAAATTAACTAACTGCTTGTAAATGAAAAGAAATTGATTTCTACTCTATTTTATATGATGTAATAATGATAAATTGTAAAAATGAAGTAAATCAAACAACAAATCCAACCTGGAATTCATAGAACATAGGTAAATCTAGATGTGTAGTAATTTGTCCCCTCAGTTTGTCCTTTCTTTCTCTGAGTGTTCATGTGAGTCCAAGAGATTGAGAATGCAAAAACAATAGTAGGAGGATGGCACTTGAGTAATGACAGCTTGATGGCAGTCCGGATGTAATGTAGGTAGAAGAGAGATAACACAAGAGATCAGAGCTTGGCTATGCTATTCCTAGCAAGATCATAGCAGTAAAAAAATGCAAGATATATAAAATTCTTAGGCCCTTTGCTTAAATACAAGCATGGAATAAATAGGAATGGAGGATGGGAGGTGCCTTCATGCACAAGGAAAGAAGAGGAAGTTAAACCAATTAAATCTATTTAAAAATATAAGAAGGAAGGAATACCATGCAAATAATACTATTTTTAGGCAATTTGGTTCACAAACACACCCTAAAAGTTGAGTTAAGTGAAGCGTCGCGTGCCAAAAACATGCATGAAGAGTTCTAGAAAAAGCATTCAGGACCACTGCCCTGTACATGGAGGTGGTCATAGGACTGCCACCCAAGCCTGGGAGGTGGTCATAGGACCTCTGCCCAAGCCTGGGAGGCTATCCCAGGACTGCTGCCCAAGCCTGGGAGGCGGTCCCAGGACCGCCACCCAAGCCTGGGAGGCAGTCCTAGGACTGCCGCCTTGCCTGGGAGGCAGTCCTAACACTAAAGGCCAAAACATGCACAAAATGAAGCAAAAAGGTGGAAGAAAGCATGGAAAAGCTAAGTAAGGATGTATAGACTACAAGTATACACTGTGAATGGGTTTTAGAGCTTGAACACCTTTTGAAAGGACATGAATCATCATTGGGGACTTTTGTAATTGTTTTTCTGACAATGTAGCACATGCAATTTTAGGTTCGTACAACTACCCATTGTGGGTATCTAATATCATACCCATTACCAAAACCAATGGAAAGTTACGTATCTACATAGACTTTCAAGATCTCAATTTTTCCTGTCCTAAAGATGACTTCCCTCTTCTTAACATCAATTAGCTTGTCAACCTCACGATAAGCCATGAAATGATATCTCTTATGGATGGTTTTTATGGGTATCATCATATTCATATCTTGTGAAAAGACCAACATTAGACATCTTTCACTACCCCTGAGGGACATTTTTCTACCAAGTTATGCCCTTTAGACCGAAAAATGTAGGGGCCACTTATCAATGTGCTATGACTTATAACTTCCATGACCTCATCCATAAAATAGTAGAATACTATGTTACTGATCTCTTGGGAAAATATAAACACCAAAGGGACTATTATCCAAATAGCTCTCCTGGTTATTTGGACAACTTACGTACATATTCTGACTTTGAAACCTTCATTACAGGTTACGCACATTCCAAGTATCTACTTGGTACATTTACTTGGCTATAATTCCTCACACACCAAACACGCTTTGCTTTTGCACTTCTCTTCCTTCCATTTTCCTTTTCCTCTTTGTTTTAATCTTCCCTTTTGTGCACACCTTCTACGATATCTGCACATTCTTCCAGCAGTTCACACATCATGCATGTGCACATTGCACTTGCTTCAAAATCAACCAAGTCCTTAGCCCTCATGCACGTGCCTAACACATTAATTTTTAATAGTTATGCCTTAAACCATATGTTTCTTCGCTCAGGCAGTTTTCCCCATTTCCTATGCCTACATTGCCATGTGCACGCGCCTTCCCTCTATCTTTCCCCCCGCATGCCTCATTCTTCCATGCACGATACTTCCTGTGCACACTTTCCTTTGTGACCATTTTGTGCCATGTCATCATTCTCTAACATGCTTGAGTGTGCCATACGCAACCAATCAAAGTGCACCAACTGGGTGTCATATCCTTACAAAAAATCAATGAGTGACACGTGGTAGAAAAGGACAAAACATTTGCACAGTGTGTCGTCCTTTCATCTAATTGGCATGCACCATATTTTTTACGTGCCCAGGAGGCTCTAATTAAACTTATGACATCCATATATTTTTCTACAAATCTCTGATCGGCACGCGATTAGTCTCAATCAATAGCTACTAACGTAGGCTACAGTTTTAGATATTCAAATTCAAATTCTTGGTGGATCTGGTAGGAGAGAAATTGAAATCGTCAATTTGGGAATTGATGAGCAAATCTAATTGCTCTAACCACATGATTTGATCTGATCCGCCTTCCTTCGTTCTCCAACACGCCACACAGACTTGGGGAAACGTATTTGACATATGTGCAGGTGGATTTGTAGGAATTGAATGTTTGTTGTTGGTGGTTGATTTCAAATTTGGGTTTTCCCTCCTCTTATTCTTCTTCTATCGATTCATCTATAAATGTAAATGTCGAGATCATTGTTAATTTTGGACACTTTAGATCCTTACACATTTTGCTAAGGACTTCATATTTCTGTATTCTGAGTCGCAGACCTCTATATTTGACTCTTACATATGGATATCATCCTCTTTCATCATTGTAACAGCTATGTGCATTTCTAGAAATAATGGAAGCATCATTTTTGTGACTATTCTTTGTCTAAGCATGTTTGTATTCTTTCTTCTTTCCTTTCTTTTACATTGTGTGTTTGTTATGTCACTCTATGTCCCTTACAGCTCCATTTTTAGTTGTGTTCCATGAAATTGATCTGGTAAATGCATTTTAATTTGTGCTACATGTGCCTAGCCTTCTTTCACGTTTTTTCCTTTCATTTTCACTGAGAAGGGATAATGTTCATCCCTCTTTTTCTGGTGCTATCACCTTCCTTAGATTATTTTTCCATTCTATTATCCTTATATCCCTAGTCCTTTAGCATTGTTAGCTTAGTTTTCCCTTCCATCATTAGGAGTAGTATTAGCATTAGAAATAGATAGAGGAACCGGCCTTCTCAAGAGATTTGTCTTAAGTGCGCAAGGTCCCACAACTTAAAGACGGTTCCATTGTTGTCTCAAACATCTAGGTT
Organism: Taxus chinensis; assembly: GCA_019776745.2. Classification (NCBI taxonomy): domain Eukaryota; kingdom Viridiplantae; phylum Streptophyta; class Pinopsida; order Cupressales; family Taxaceae; genus Taxus; species Taxus chinensis. The sequence goes on from CM034150.1 coordinate 812,059,493, forward strand.
CTTCCAGATCCATGACACAAGTATACTTTTGAATAACCAAAATTTTCTGGCACACCCAGTGGGACAATTAGTGAAAGCTTAAATTTCATATTGCTAAGTTCTAGTGTGTGGAGTTAGTATTTCTATCCTTTGGAGGCTCTTTCAGACACATCTGACGACTCCCAACACTTTTAAATATTTGTTTTTACATTACTGAGTGTTGTTTATGAGAAGAGTGCATACCATATAGAGTGTTGTAGCTGAAGGATCCTTCAAGTACCTCTAGCTTTCACCAATAAGTACCCGTAGCAGATCTTCCATGTGTGCATCCATGTCTCCAGCGTGTCATGTGCACTCTACTAGTCCTCAAAGCAGACAAGTGCACCCTACCATGGTAATTTAACCTCCTCCTCCTCCTCCTAGAAAATTTTCCACTTTCACTGGCAGAAGCCTGCTCAATCTTAATGCACAGAATGACATGCCAGTAATCGCACTCAAGATTATCCTATACTTCACAAGAGATAATTAAGTTACCCCTATTAAACATATTCAAGATGTGGCCAATGTGTTCTCTGTTTACTTGATCATTCATGATGATGTTGTTGTCAGGTTATTTGTAGTCTCTTTAAAAGGTAAAGCACTCTAGTGATACCAAGGCTTGAGACCTGCGTCTATTGCTACCTAGGATGAGCTTGGAACGGCTATATGCAATATTTTGAAGATAAATTATATCATCTATCACTAGTGGAGCAGCTGATTGGAACAAAGTGCACACCCAATGAGCAGATCACTGATTTTAACATCAAATTCCATAAGACTTGGGATAGAATTCCTCAAGTGGTAAGGCCCACAACCCAACATTATTTCATGTACTATGTAAAGGCTTTAAATAGTGAAATTTCATTCATGATTCAATCCATGAAAGGTAGAACCTTACCTATTGCATACAACATTGCAATAAGGGCATAAAACAGTCTTATTTAGGCTGGTAAGTTGGCACCTAGGCCTCATATGCCCTTGTTCCCAAAAATGCCCCTTGTGCCCCAACCTTCTATTGCCCCTATTTCAGTACAAATTTCGCAACCAGTTGCATCAATACCCTACTCTCCCACGTATTAAAAAGAAGATGAAGAATTAGAGGCCTTGATTAGAAACTTGTCCAACAAGGTCATATCATATGAGAAGCAACAGGCGCAAGCCTACAGAGGTAGTTTCAATCAGGCATAGATCCAAATCAATCAACCTTGGCATAATCAATATGGAAATATGATATATGGGTAGAACCAATAAAATGATAGATGGCATGCTAATTCACACTTGCCTTTGCAATTTATTCCTCTTGTAAAACCTCTTCCAATGTCGAGCACAAGCCAGGCACTTGTTCTAATTCAAAACAACATGACGCAAGAATTGAAGTGGTGATTTCATTGCAATATGCCTCGTAGAAAATATCATTGTGCTAATGTTGCACACATGTAGGCCTACATGATACATAATTCTTCTAACTGTGAGCCTTCTATCAGCATAGGTGAGCCTGAGAACCAAGAAAATCCATGGGATCCTCCTAAAGCTAACTTCATATTCTTTGGCACTGAGGATTTTTGTGCAACCATTCAAGTTGTAGATGATGTAAGTAGACCGCACACCTAGGTTGCAGACAACACAAGATATAAGAAGAGAATTTTTGAATCTAGTGCGCAATTTTTAATTCCAGTAACATAGACTGATCCTCAAAAGCATAAGGAAGCAGCTAAGGCATCTAGCAATAAATATGCTCAAGTTCCTACATGCGAGGCTCCATGGAAATATCCTCCTAAAGTGGCACACGCCCCTCCTTTGGTAGGTCAAGCCTTTGTGCCAGCTAAGGTTCATGCCTTTGTACCTTAACAAAAGAAAAAGGATGTTGTTTTACCTCAAATGCACAAGTCAATGAGTCTTCCATTCAGCATTTTTGACCAGATGAAAAAGACAAACATAAATGTCACAATTTGGGATGCCCTGACCATTCCTTCTCAGTGTGACCTATTGCATGAGGATTTGGCCCAACTTCCACATGTTGACCCAGCTATATAGAATTCACACACTTCTATCAATATCTACCAAGAAGAGGAGAAGAAAGTAAGTAATATTGTTAAAACCCCACCTTTTTATATGGCCTTAATCATAGGAAAACATCTTGTCTATAACTGCATGATTGAGTCAGGCACCAATACTTATGTCATGCTAAAGAAAATTGTTAATGTTTTAGGTCTTAATTATATCCCCTTGACAAAAGGAGTCCTATAACTTAATGGTTCACCTATCACTACCCTAGGAATTATCAAGGATATTGAGTTAACCCTCCATGCATGTCCAAGCCTCACAATAACTTAATATGTCTCAATCATTGACCTACCTCCTTTATTTTCCTTATGTTTCTCAAGAGATTTTATTGCTAAAGTGGGTGATTACTTATCTTCTTATTGGACCCATATGTTACTCAAGATAAGGTATGGTACATGGTTTAACATACAAGTTAAGCCAATATTTTCCTATCATGTAGAGTCATATGTCCCATCCCCTCTCCAAGCCAACTATTTAATCCAAGAAGAACAAGTTTCAATTTCTGAAGAGTAGCCTCTTCCACCTTCTACTCCTGATCTAGTACTTGATGAGTGGGTGGAGAGGCACTAAAAATTTGATCCATATGCTGAAGAGCTAGAAGATTATGAAATCGGGCTTGGTACCTACTGCATTCTTGAAGTAGAAGTTGCGCTACCACGCACACTTAAGAAAAGTGAAGAGAACCCTGGTTTGTGGAAATTATACTTTGATGGATCCAGAAGTAGAAACGACGAGGAAGTAATATTTGTTCTCATTTACCCTAAGGATGAGAAATTATTCCACACGCACAGGTTGCAGTTTACATGTTCTAACAATGTGGCGTAGTATGAAGCACTAGTGCATGGTCTGCTTATTGTTGAAAAGAATAATATTATAGTGCATTACAGATCTTTGGGGACACGGAATTGGTTATCCATCAAGTCACCAATAATTTTGTGGAAAATAATAAGATTCTCAAAGCTTATAGACACAGATTCTAGGATCTCCTTGAAATATTTGATGCTCTAAATCTACAGGCGGTGCCACGTAAAATGAATAAAGAAGCTGATCACATGGTCACGTTTAGTTTGCATTTCTCTCCTGCTGAGGAATTTTTCAAAGGAAACACTCAAAACATCAAGATGGTGATTAGACCATCCATTCCAAATAACAACACCAGCTAGAAAGTGTTTGAAAATGACACACATATCGTCTAGTTCATCCAGAACGAAGTTGAGTTCTCATCAAACATGTAGGTTGAATTGCACAACAGCTATAGTGACCAAGTGATACAGTTGAAGACAAAAAAAATTCCTAAAGGGCTAGTCACCTTAGAGAAAATTTTTAGCCTTGATGATGGGTTCAAGGGTGAAGAAAATTATATGCATGTCGTGCAAGAAGACTACTCCCTAGTCACTATTGAGCACAGGAAGGATTTTTTGCTCAAAAAATATTGTGCGCATAAAGAAACATATGCCTTCATCTCCCTCTGCCAAAAATATAGTGATATCTTCTCATGGGAGTATGAAGACCTCAAAGGTTTTTATCTAAGTGTTGTTTAACACTCCATTGACCTTGATCCTGGTATCAAGCCTGTCAGACAAAAGTAGAGGCCAATCAATCCAAAGATATATCTCCTCATGAGGAAGGAGTTATCCAAACTCATTGAGGTGAAGATTATTTTTCCCATCAATTACTCTACCTGGGTCACGAATCTAGTTCCAGTGAGTAAGAAGAATAGTGAAATCAGACTCTGTGTTGATTTCATCATATGAGGCATTGCTCCAAACTTTACAAGATGAGTTGAAGAAAGTAGACCAAGCTTTGAACATATGTGCAGCTCCAGATGCAATGATCATGATCAAAATTATAATAGAAGATAATGAAGTTCTGAAAGAAATGAAGGATGAGACTTTAGGGTGCGCAAAGAGCTTGGCATTAGTAAATAAAAATCTCAAATCCCTTGTAGCAACACAACATCCACATAAGGAGAGGATGGATGTGCTTGGAAAGATCATAGCACAAAAGATAGATCTTCTGGAGGGAAGGATGTCTGTTATGGCTAATGTTGTCATAGTATTTCATAATGAAAAGGGAGAGATGACCCAGGATGATTTGGAATCCATCACTACAAACATTCCAGAGAAGAACATAAATGTGTTGGATGATTGGCAAGCCTTGGAGGCTGAGTTAAAGAAGAATATTTGGATTTGATCCTGTCAGTTGACGCAGAGGGTACTATAGAATAGAAGTCCATTCTTTGTAAAGTAATTATTTACACTCTTTCCATTCTTATTCATTATTCTTTCGGAGCATCAGGAGGAACCCCATTATCGAGATGGCAATGTAATTTAGTGTGGGGTAATGTTGAGCAGAAAAAATATGGCACTAAGGAGAGTGCACACAGAAGATTCTCGTGTGGTAGCAAGGCATATTTAAAGGCACAAAAGGATAGGGAAGGAAACATGAGCGAAAGACAGATTGATTCGGGACTTAGCCATTTTCATGGTTACGGGATATTTTTTAAGATAGCGTATAGAGCACACAATGGGATGGAGACTTGTGTGACATGCAAATGTTATTTTGTGAAGAGCATCTACTAAGCGTCGTGCATAAGTTCGAGTTAATAATATGATTACTTTTTCCAGTTAACTATAAGAGATATGTTATTAGCGCACTTGCATGTGTGCATGTTATTGTAAAGGCGCATGACTATGTTCAGCATGCGACCTATTTTAGGAAGTGCATAATCGGTGAAGGGAAATTCCCCATCCTTATAAATATGTATTAATTTGTTTAGTTATAGAGACACTATGTATGAGCTATTGTGGAGTTATGCTACCAGATCTAATGCACGCATAAAGTTATGATACTACTTATTGTAAGAATTTTATGTATTTACTGTGTTTTAATATAATAGAGTGTATTGGGTGAATAATGGTGTTAAACATGATTGTAACTTGTTCTTGCATGGTTGAATTCATTATGTTTAGCACTTAATTCATGATTCTTTTAGATCTAGATCTAGAATGTGCTTTGTGGAATGTTTATGTTATTTATGATTCTAAATGCATTATATCTTCATCAGGTTCACATCTTGCACAAGTAACTCTAAGGAGGGGTCTAGTACCTTTGTGCACTTTGGGTGAGCACTCAGCTCAAGCTGGGTGATGTGCCAGCGTGCCTAGCTTATTTGTTGTAAATTCTAGGTTACATCAGCAGCACAGGGAAAACTTCTAGGCCATGTAGTTTCAAAGGATGACATAACAATTGATCCTAAGTGCATATAAACTATCCTGGCCCTCTCTCTGCCAGCACACAAGAAATATTTATATTCCTTCCTTGGAAAAATCAACTTTGTTAGGTTCCTTATTCCTAACTTTGTAGGACTCGTAAGGCCAATCGACCTCATGCTCAAAAGGGATATAGCTTTCAGATGGACAGTAGAATGAAAAGAAAGCTTCGACAAGATCAAGCAATAAATTTCTTGTGTGCCAACACTCATCAACTTGGATTACTCAAAGGATTTCATCCTTTATGCTTATGTCACTGATGTAAGTGTTGTTATTGTCCCAACACAAGAAAATGAACAAGGACTAGAACAACCAATGGCTTTCTTCAGCTAGACGCTAAAGGGTTATGAATTAATATACATTCACATGGAAAAATAGGTCTAAACCATCATGTGTACACTAAATAAATTCAAGAGTAGTGTCACTAAAAATCATATCAAAGTGTTAGTCTCACACTCTTCTATTAGAGACTTCATCATGGGAGCAGAAATCAACAAAAAGAGAGCGTGATGGGTAACCAAAATCATGGATTGTGATGTGACCATCAAAGCCACCAAGTTAGTAAGAGGTAGTGCACTTTGCAATTATCTTGTTGAAGATGCGCATAATGAACCTGAGGCTTCCTTGTTTCTGGATAAGTATCTTTGGTGCTTAGAAATTGAACAGAATACAGATCCTAGCCCACGTGACTAGATGAAGGACATGATCACATTCCTTTCTGAGGGTATATACCCTCTTGGTTTAAACAAGGAAACGAGAATACATCTAAGGTTACAATCTATTCCTTATGTTTTTATCGATTAACTTCTCTTCAAAAGGAATCTTGATGGAATGTTGTTAAGGTGTATCGATGGCACACAAACTGAAAAGGTGTTATCATAATTTCACGATGGATTCTCTGGTGGAAACTTCTCTGCCAAGACTATAACAATGAAGACCATAATTGCATGTATCTTTTGGCCTAATTTGTTCACATATGTGCATAAGTGGGTCATGAAATGCAAATAATGCAATTTCTTTGTAGGTAAGAAGAGATTCAAAGTGCTTCCCCTCCGACCCATCCAAGCAAATCAACATTTTGTGCAATGGGTTCTCAAATTCATAGGCATGATCAATCCACCTTCAAGCATTGGACATAAGTGGGTGCTGATATCTATGGACTACTTCACCAAATGGATATAAGTTTTCATGCTCGAAGAATCAAACGAGTCATTCATCCTCAACTTTCTCAAAGGTATCGAGACAAGGTTTGACATTCCTCAAACCATTATCTCTGATAATGCAAAATCCTTGGCACTAAAATCACATATTGGGCTCTAAATTTGGGCATCTATCTAAAGACTTCTTCCAACTATTACCCTCAAGGAAACGGTCTGGCAGATTCAACAAAAAAAACCCAATCGAAATAATGAAGCGCATAATGAACATCAGCCAAAGATAGTGACATACAAAGGTCTCGCACGCACTCTAGGTGGATAGGATCACAATTAAAAAGGTAATAGGAACTTATCCTTACAAGCTTGTCTATGGAAAGGAGGCTACTCTTCCTTTGATGCTTGAGTTGAACTCATTAGAACTTTCCCAATAGCTAGAGTTTGAAGGCGTAGACCAAAGAGAAATCAGAATGTCAAAGCTAGTTAGTCTTGAAGAATTAAGGAACTTTGTCATGATCAATCTAGAACAACATCAACAAGAAGCAAAAAAATGGTTTGACAGAAAGGTTATGCCTCAAGATTTCAAATTTGGGGACTTGGTATTAAAGTGGGATGTTGTTCGAGCTAAACTAGGGCACCATTCAAATTTTGATGCACTTTGGAGTCACCCATATCATCATTTCATGCAAGGAGGCTAACTCTTTTGAGTTAACTCATCTTGGTGGAGGCACAATGTAAATCCCAGTAAATGGGATCCATCTCAAACCCTTCCATTAAGTTTTCTACATCATTTTGTATATATATTAGAGTAGTTTTAATTCCTCTAAGTGCATTGTGTGCACATTGTTTGTTTGTACATAGTGCTTTCTTCCCGCGTGCTCTTCTTTTTCTTCCACGCGCTCTTCTTTTTCTTCCAAGATATATGTTATCTTCCAGTAGTTTTTCAGGATTTAGAACAGAGTTATGAAATGATTCTTCAAGTCACTTTAGAGGGTAGTTCTTTAAAGCTGAAGATCAGAATTTAGTAGACTCCATGCCGAATGGATGTTATAGGCTACTAATATCCTTCATCTAGCAGGAAGATGGCCCCAAAAGTCACCAAAAATATTATCCAAATAACTCTCCTAGTTATTTTTAAAACTTACATACATATTATAGCTTTGATACCTTCTTTGTAGGTTGTGCGCACTCTAGCTATCTACTTGGCACATTTCCTTAGTTGTATTTCCTCACACACCAAGCATGCTTTTCTTCTGCACTATTCTCCCTTCCATTTTCCTTTTCCTCTTTGTTCCACTCTTCCCTTTTGTGTACCCACATTCTTCAAGAAATTCACGCATCTTGTGTACGCACGTTGTACTTGCTTCAAAATCAACTAACTCCCTAGCCCTCTCACGCACCTCGCACATTACTTTCTAATAGTTTCACCTTGACCATATGTTTCCCGCTATTCAGTTTGCCCCATTTCCTTCGCGTGCTATGCCATTTCCCACACCTTCCCTTTTTCTTTCCCCTACACCTCATTCTTCTACACACATACTTTTACACCCTCGTCTGCATCATTTTATGCCATGTCATTCCCTGACATGCTTGATTGTGTCATACATAACCAATCAAAGCATGCCATGTGGGTGCCAAATCCTTGCAACTAAATCAATGAGTGACACGTTCTAGAAAAGGACAAATCATTTGCACAATTGGTTTTCCTTTCAGCTAATCGGCATGTGCCATGTGTTTTTCATGCCCATATGGCTCTAACAAACTTCTGACAGCCATATATTTTGCTACAAAGCTCCAATTGGTGCGTGCATAGTCTCAATCGATAGCTCCTGATGTAGGCTATAGTGTTATATATTCAAATTCAAATTCTTGGCAGATCTGGTAGGTGAGAAATGAAAAATATCAATATGGGCATTGATGAGCATATCTAATACTCCAACCACCCGATTTTATCTAATCTTCCTTCCTTCCTTCTCCAACACATCACACATACTTGGGGAAATGAATTTTACAGATTTGTAGGTGGATTTATAGGCATTGAATGATTTTTGTTGGTGGTTGTATTTCAAATTTGGGTTTTCCCTCCTTCTCTTCTTCTTCTTCAATCGATTCATCTATACATGTAAGATCCGGGCTCATTGTTAATGTTTAACACTTTAGATCCTTATGCATTTTGCTAAGGAATTCATATTTATGTATTCTGATTTGAAGACCTCTATATTTGGCTTGTGCATGTAGATATCAACCTCTTTCGCCATTGTAACAGTTATGTGCATTCTATGGAAGTAATGTAAGCATCGTTTTTGTGACTATTCTTTATCCTAAGTGTGTTTGTATCCTTTCTTCTTACCCTTCTTTTACATTGTGTGCTTACTTTGTCACTCTACGTCCCTTACAACTCCATTTTTAGTTGTGTTCCATGAAACTGATCTGGTAAATGTCATTTTAATTTGTGATACACGTGTCTATCCTTCTTTCACGTTTTTTCCTTTCATTTTCACGCAGAAGGGATAATGTTCATCCCTCTTTTTCTGGTGTTATCGCCTTCCTTAGATTATTTTTCCATTATATTATCCTTCTATCCCTGGTCCCTTGGCATTGTTAGCTTAGTTTTCCCTTCCATCATTTGGAGTGGGAGTAGCAATAGAAATAGATAGAGGAACTAACTTTCTCCAGTAGATCCATCTCAAGCACACAAGGTCCCACAACTTGGAGATGGTTCCAATAATGATGTCTCAGGGGCATTGAAGTATACTCTACCAAAATCAAGTCTGTTATCAAGATGCCTCCTCCTTCTAATATCAAACAAATTTGTAGTCTCCAAGGTAGATTCCAATCAGTCCACCGCTTTATTTCTTAGCTTTCAAATCATTTTCAACCTTCTCATCATCTCCTTCGAAAGGATGTCCATTTCAAGTGGGATGAAAACTATCAAAAGGCCTTTGAATACCTCAAAAAATATCTCTTATCACCACCTATGCTCACACCTTCACGTGAGGGGGATCCGTTTTATCTATATATATCTTCCACCAACCATGCCCTGGGTGTTATACTGGCACATTGAGATAAACAAGGTAGATAACATGTTGTCTATTACATAATCCACACTCTTCACGACTAAGAAACTTGTTATATCGAATTAGAGAAGTTATGTTGTGCTTTAGACTTCGTTACTTCCAGACTTCGTGACTTCCAAACTTCGTCACTATCTCCTTAATAATAAGATTTATGTCATCACTAGTTTCAATCCTCTCAAATATATGCCTTTAAAACCGTATCATAGTGATTACATCACCCGATGGATCTTTCTTATGACTAAATTTGACCTAGAATTCATGTCACAAAAATATATCAAGGGGCAAGCCATCACTAACCTACTCACGAAGGCTCCCCTTCCTAATAATCAACCACTTTATGAACAATTTCTTGATGAATCCATCGACACCATATATCAAGAATACACTCCCCTTAGAATGAAACTCTTCTTTGATAGTTATAAGTGTCTGTGGGGAGAGGCGTTGGTATCATCATCATTCCTCCTTGGGGGAATCCTATCCCTCTATCTTTCAAACTAAATTTTGAATGCACTAATAAGATGGCTGAATATGAAGCTTTCATTGTGGGTCTCCAAACCTCTGTCATACTTGGTGTTCAAATCCTTGACATATATGGGGACTCCCAACTTATCATCAATAAAATAAAAGGAACTTATCAATGTAAAAATGAAATTTTACAAAAATATAAAAACATTGTTAAATTCATCCTATAAGCCTTCAATCAATACACAATCTAAACAATTCCCCATTCATCCAACAATTTTTTAGACATTATATCTTCTCTCACATCACTCATCCCCTATCAACTAAAGATTCTAATTTGTTCGTTGTTGTGCATATAATTGATCTATCGTCGGATACCAATGGACTCCCTTTTGTTAACCTTGTCAAGGAAAATCAATCAGATCTCTAGTACACTTAATTATATGCCTATCTTTCTTTGTCTAATATTCCATCCAACCTATCTAATAATGCTAAAATATATTTTCTACAATGTGGTAACCACTATGTCATCATAGGTGGCATCCTTTATAAATATGGGTTTGATGGCCTCCTACTTCGATGCCTCAAATCTCATGAATCCACTAAAGCTATCTAAGAATTCCAGTACGACATATGTGGTGGACCCTTCAACAGTTTGGTTGTTTCCAAACACATCCTACAGATGGGCTATTACTAGCCTACCCTTAATCAAGATTTTTTTATGTATGTTAAGAAATGCATAAAATATCAACAACACTCTAACCTCACTCACATTCTGAGTCAGGCCCTATAACCCGCCCAGGATTTATGACCATTCTCACAATGGGGACTTGACCTCATTAGCCTTGTCAACCCTCAGTCATCATAACAACATCACTCTCTCATCACTGCTACTAAATAATTCACAAAATGGGTTGAAGCTATTCCCCTGTCTCCACTAAAGTTGACAAGATCATTGACTTCATCCACCATCACATTAACTTTTGCTTTGGCATTCCTTACAAAATTATCATAGATAATGGAAAATATTTCAAAAACAAAAAAATTCAAAAGATTTACAACACCTACAACATCAAGCTTATCTTTTCATCTTCATACTACCCATAAGAAAATGGTCAAGTATAAAATTCTAATAAAACACTCAACAAAATCCTCTTGAAAACTGTCGATCAAGCATGAAAGAATTGGCATGTCTAAATCTTGTTATCTCTTTCCTAAAAATTTTATTCCTAAATATTAATGTGTCAGCAAATTTTTAATATAAATACATAATGTCAGTGATTAAATCATACTTTCCACTATATAAATTTTATATTTGATTCTCTTATTCCCTATTCAAAACTATACAAATTTTTGAGGTTGTATAAAGTATACTTATCTGGCCTATACGGTCCTAGATCAACATGCTTTCCAACTCTATTTTCAATGTAATATTATTTGTTTCATCTTTTCATCCTCTTAGGACAGTCTTGTTATGATAATCTACCTTCAAAACCATATATGAGTAGGTTAACATCACTTGTTTACTCACCTAGAAATCACATAGAAAATAACTTTGTAAAATCATTTGAAATACTCACAAAAGGTACTCATGGTAAATCTATTAATATTCCTCTAAATGATTTATGCTTACAACCTTTCTACTTTTAAGCCACTACTCAATTTCATGAAGCACTCAACTAGGTCAAAGATTAATCTATTTCATCGCCTTATTTCCAATCATACCAATGCTGTCCCCACTTCAGAATTCTTGTGCAAGAACACAATCCTATCAGTAGCATATATTTACAGGTGGTTCAAGATTTCCGCTATGGCTTGTGTTCATTTAGATGTTACATGATAGGTAGAGAAATATTTGTTGTTTAGTGGGATCTTCGCAAACAGTTACTTCCATGTAGGAAGTACAAGGATTGAACTTCAACCCAAACACTAACCTTCTTACAAGTTCTTCCACTCATGGTGTAGGATTTTTGTACATGACGTCCTTATTTGACTCCCCAAATGGTTTCTGGACTTGTGCAATAGCCCTCATGTCAAATGAAAAGTGAAACACATACGTATACATGCATACCATAAGGACCCAAGATAGTTACATAGCTCCATCTCAAAGGATATCCATTAGATAATGTACCATTAGGAGAGGGACCGAAATACATAGATCAACTTAGTTATATGGAAATCTTGTCAACCATGGATATTGCATCATCATATGGCAATCAAAAATGAAGCATAAAAAAGTCTATAGACCACTCTCTTGAAGGATGACTTTGGTCTAATGTATTTAGACCAAAGGCTTCCTGCATCGATCAACCTTTATATCAAAAGTTAAAATAATCAAGGGCATCCTTTTATAGCTTCTTGCATCGAACATATTTTAATCATTAGTTGAAAGAACCAATATGTTACTTTTCATATTGTATCAGTTAATGTTGGAAGCTAATTAATTGGAATAACTCCTTGTTTCATGAACCTTACACTCCTTTTAGTGTTGTGTATGTCTAATACCCCCATTTAAACTACATATAAAACCTTACCATGTTAAAAATAAGGCATGTAAATACATTTGGTGAACCTGGCCTTTGATCCAAATATTATTTTTCTCAAATCCCTAGTTAGTTGTTGTAAAAACAAAATTTGTGCACTTGGGTGCATTTCTAGGTCCTAAAAGCATGCTAGCATTTACATGATTCCTAAGCAATAAAACTAGTAATTGAGAAAATCCTCTTTATCATGTTGTTTTGTCTTCTATACTTTTATTGGATTTATATGTTTTAGATTCTTGTCCAGAATTTGAATTTTTTTATCTTTTTTTGTCCTTAGACACTAGCACCTAGTTGGGACTCTAGTACTAGGCGCTCCTGGGCGCTCATTGGGTGCTCCTATCATTCTTTATCATTTTCTTATCCTTTTGGACTCCTTTTCAATTATCAATTACTTTTTAATCACTTTGGGTCAGCCTTTTAGTTTTCAATTACAAAATTCAAACAAGGGAATAATATAAATACATAGTTATGTTTTCAAAATAAGGGACCAAGCACTAAACATTACATACTACCACTTAAGCTTCCATTCAAAGGCATGAAGAGCATCAAAGGCATCCATCTAGCACTCATATTTAAGGGAAAAGGGTTGCATCACTTTTGCATACACATCATAAGAGGGGAAATTTATTCTATTCCATCCCACACATTCTATACATTTGCTACATTCTGGATCTAGCCCATTATCACTGTGCAACTTGCACAAGGGCATCTTATGGAATCATTTATTCACACATAAGAAATACATGGAGTCTGAGATGTAGTTTAGTGATTGGTCATAACTTCACTCTTCGGGTGAGCATCGGGGTTAGTTCGAATCCCCATTCTAAATTTTCCTTTTTAGGTTTGATGTGGTTTATGGGTATGTGCAGGTGAACTTCTTTCTTGTAGGTTACAAGTATATCCGTAGATTAGACATCAAATACAAAGCAAAAAATAGAGACCAACAATGAAGTTTATTCGGCCCTAAAAGATCCATATCCGCAACATCTACGTGGACACCAACGCTCAGATCCATACACCAACGCCAAGTGCTAATGTCCTATGAATTTCTAGAGTTCAGAATCTCTACCGAGCCTTTACGACACTCCTCTCAGTCTGTTTCAATATTTCATCTACCCAGATCACTTCTTGTCCACTCAGAAATTATCTAAGTCCCCCTATTTATCCTTCTTGCTTAGGGTTTCATATTTCATATGCTTTATTGCTTGTGTCTTACTATATATTAGTATTCATACATCATTTATTATAATTGTTACTCTGAAAATAAGATTTAATTCAATTTACATTAAATTAGTTATATGTTAACATTTGTTACAAGGCCTCAAGTGCATAGTTAAACATATTAAAATTTACCATCAAATCATATATATACCAAATCTAGTTCAAAAACAAACATTTTACATTTATTCTTGATCATGATTAAGTGCATTAAAACATACAAAGATCACCACATTCAAGTCACATCAAAATCAAACATCATATCCATACATCTAATTTATCCAAACATCACAAAATCTCATATATGACATCAAATAAAAATCCATGATCAACACATGGATCCAAAATCACAATCATCTATATATATATCTCATTAATATTTTTATATAAAATGCCTCAAAAATGGTTATATCCACCCTATGCAGTAAACTCAAAATTAGATACCCTATCTCCACCCTGACCTCCCTTTGGTCCTCTATCAGGTCTTGAATCTCTCCAAGGTTGTGTGACACTTCTAGTTCTCACTGAGGTGGCATGTCACACTGATCTATGTTCAATCACTCTATGCTCCACATAGTGAGGTGCGTTTAGGAGGCACTCTTTCATGAGCTACTCATAATATCACATCTCATCTCCATACGCTCAATATTGCTCAATAATCACAAAACACGGAGGTCTCATCTAGCCTCCACCTGCTGCCAACACTCCTTCCATAGGAACTATGACCTTCCCCACACTCAGCCTTGCTCCCTCTTCTCCACTTGTCAAGGCCTCAGAGGTTGTCCCTACCTCTCCATACTTCTCTTGTAGTGCCTCCTATTACTGGTGATATCTATCTCTCTGTTGCTGCATGGTATCACGCTCTAGGCATGCCTGATCCCACTCTTATAACAAATCATTCCTCTCCCTGACGAGTTATATCTCACTCTAATATCAATTGACATCTCTCTATTTGAAGTGCATCAAATGATGCTTACAATCTCCCCAACTCCCCATCACCCTCATCCTCCTCCTCCACCTCCCCACCTCTATGTCTCCACCCCACCCTATCTCATTGGAACGCCCATGGCTACATCCACCACCCATTGAATCCCTCCAAAACTATAACATCATCAATATCCACAACCTCTGGCTCCCCCCTCCTCTTCCTGTTATGCCTCAAATATCGCGAGTACTTCCAGGTATCTCTCTGAGTCATCTGCCGATATACAATTAGCTCACCAGGTATCTACTGTGAGATCCCGAACTACCTACACACCCTGAGGAATTGTATACCCTCAATCAAATTAGTCCACCACCCTCAAATCCATGACACCCTTCTTAACCATGTAAACTATGCATCTATACTAGGTCATGCAGGGAATCTAACATATGGACTCCACACCCCATCATCTATAGATAAATTACTAAGGTGCTTAACATAGTACGCCTCATCACTCTCCACCCCATCATCTCTCATCCAACCATACCACAATCTCATAAAACCCACAACATACTTTGATGGGTTCCCTGCTCTCCAAGGTAGACCTGGTGGCCTTGCTACAACTATGTGTTCAAAGGCTTAACAATATAAAAATCTCCACATCTAAACCAAACCTCTAACCAATAACTTACATCCATAGCTCATAGTATACCTGAACCAACAAAGCACACCCCTAGGAATACACTGTCTGGTGCTCCATAATCCTAGCTACGACACCCGCTGATGAGGCTAAAATATGCCTCATCAATGTGCAATGAATACTCTCAGTTTACTTCCCTTTTAATCAAGTTTGTCTGCATTTCATAACTTTTGTTTGATCTAAATATAAGTTTAGGACGTAATTGTCTATCTTTTGTTTGATTTAGTTCAAATGTCTAAAAACTCTATAATTCCTAACAAATTGTGTGGAAATTTTGTTTTTAGAATAAACAGGTCATATTTGGTCAGGATAAACAAATTGTGAAGTAACCAGCACCTTTTTGAGGAAGTTGGCTAAACTATGGCTTAGCTCTGAAACCCCATCACCGAGCTCTAGAACTCCAACACTTAGCTCTGAAAATTTAGTAGTTAGTTCTAGAAGGTTTTCCTTTGGTTACGGAACTTCTCCAAAGTTCCAAAATCAATGGGAATATCCTTATTCTATCAAAATTTGGTTATGGATCGAAGAATGGCCATTCTAATCAGAAATAGACCAAAATTTTTCTGGTTCTTCATACTCCAAATATACATATGTAAGACCAAAAACTGTATATCCAGCTAGTTTTCTAAATTTGATATCTACTTTGGGAACTATTCGGTTTCACTAGAATATGTAGGTGGAAAGAAAACTATTGAAAACTCATGATTGTAAATGCATCTTTAGATGGGAAATATATATAGAGAACTGAAAATAGATGTGGAATTCTAGAGTTAAGTTTTGTAAGACTGAAGAATTCAATAATAATAATAACCATTTAATTTTGAGAGCAACATATTGTGTTAACTCCTGATTCAAAGTGGAGCAAGGGCCCACTCCTCCAAGAAAAAGGATCTTCTCTTTCATTGGTATTTATATTTTCAAGTAATTTATATAAATATGTTATTTAGCAATTCTGTAAGTAATTTTGATTCATCAATTAAATTCTGTTACGTAGAGTTATCTATTTTCCCTGCACGTGTTACAGTTTACATTCTTATTTCCTTAAAAGCATTTTAAACAACATTTTCAAAGTGTGTTTATTTCCAACAGTGTGTTTATTTCCAACAGTGTGTTCAATTATGTAAAGGTGTTTATTTCCAACAGTGTGTTCAATTCTGTAAGATTTGTTCATATTCAACAATGTGTTTTTATTTTAGCAAGTTTATATAGTTCATCTTTAATAAGGATTTGGCCAAGAGATCTTAAGACACTATAAAACCCCCCATAATAATAATAATAATAATAATAATAATAACTACAATCAATTACTAGTTCACCTGAGACTTCACTTATTGCATATAGCTTCAGACACACCCCTAGTTTTAATATGACACCAACTACGATTTTATCAATGAAGGGAATAATGACACCCATCACTCGCTAGTGTCTAGAGAAACCTGTCTCCTCTTAAGTTTGGAAATTCATAACATGAAATGGCCAATATGACCACCAACAGCAGTCAGTTCCACGACACCTTTACATCATAATTACTCTCAATGTGATACCCCTTGTTGTATACTTGATTTCAGGGGCATCATCTCCATACAACCGTCTCATGGTATCTAGACAAGCCTCCCGTGTGATGGGTATTATCCTATCCCCTAAATAGGTAATCTAAAAATATGATACACATCCTCCAATGTGATCATCATGCCACCAGTACGGAACTAGAATGTCCATGTACTCAGGGCCCATATATCTAATAAAGTGGCCATCAAATTGACATCTCTCAGAATTTACTGGTAATGGTGGAATCCTCCTAAACCAACACCAGTCTAATGATCCCACTCCACATCTGTCACATATCCCTTGATGTTCTCAAGCATCTATAACACTCTATCACAGAGGTATATAGTATCTCTAGCCTGAAAAATAAAGAAAAATCACATTAGTTAGCAATTTTGTCCAAAAATACACCAATCGCCACCGACTGCAAATCGACAACTATTTTTCCATTCTAATCAACGATGACCACACCAATCACCACCAATCTTTAGATCAGTGTCGATTAGGAATTCCCACCTAAATATTTTTAGAATGCACAAAATTAAAATAAAAAACACAAAAATTAAAACAAATTAGAAAAATCAAATCTACTTACCTTGTTTCTCAATCGCTGCCTCTTCCAACCACTTCCACTCACCTCCATCTCTAAAAAACACTTAAAATAAATCGACCAGAGCTCTAAAATCATGAGTGAACACATGAAAATGAACCATTTGTGTGCCTGACTTGACTTATATAATTTCTATTTTACAATCGTCAGTGATCGTAAATCATTGCCGATTGACCACCCTAACCGCCAACGATCGGTAATCATCACCGATCTAAGCCCTTTTTACACACCTTATTGATTTTGGTCACCTATACATTTTAAAACAAACTGTGACACCATCAAGACCTTATATTCCTTTTCTTTAATGCCCAATTCCTTGTCAAAACTCTGTTTTTGACCATATGTCTATTTTTGCACACATTGTGGATGTCTGCCTCTAACCCCTTGGTCTCACGACTCCACACATCCATGTGAGAGTGCTCCCATTGGACTCTCTCCTTATAGTAATATTCCTAAAGCATGCATATGTAGGTTTTCCACATTATCATCGACCTCATGAGGCTGTATAATGTCCCCTACCAAGTATTTCCAAAACCACTACCATCTATACAATACTTCCGCTATGGTCATTTCTCAAATTACAATCAAGCCCTGGAGCATCTTTAAGAAAGCCTATCTAATCAATCTAATGGTTTTCAATCCAATGACCAACACAATCATCCATTAGCTTAAGGGGGGAATAATATCCTTATAAAAAAATCGGGGCATCTCAGCACTAGTTTTTGTCTCGTAGCCTATGCCTATAGATAACTCAACAAAAAGGGGAAAATGTAGACACCATTTTTCACCCCTAGGTGACCCTTCACATATTAATCACAACATCACTATTCACATTATTATCACTATCCTAAGTCTATCATCACTATAATCTAATTTACCATTGTAAAAACCTCATTTACCCACATAGAATATTATTTACCCTTCCCTAACCATAAAAAAAAATATAACCTAAATTACCCTAACTATCCTAACTCTCTAACCTCTTCCTACCCGAATCCCTAACCTACCACCATTCTAAAATAACCTCAACCTTCAAATAGAAAGTAGTTTTAACCATTTTTCATCCTTTCATAGTTTGTTTTCAACCATCCTTGACCAAATTGATGGCGATCTGCGATCACTGAAGATCGTTGCAGACATCATCAATTCTATTTAGCCACCTTCCTTCTCCATTTATTAGTTAGGCATAGATTGGATTTAGGAACAAATTGCTGCACCTTGTATGACATTATGACATTAGAACACATCAACACTCTACTATCATCTTTTTGCAACCTTTTTCAAAAAATCAATCACCCATTTGGAGCCCTGCTATCCTTCACAACATTCAACAAGGTTAGTACATTTCCTTTTATCATTTTCAATCACATTTTTCATTAGACATATCCTTCTTCACTATCCTCTATAACAATTTTGCATTATGTTTCCTATTTAATCATTTGATCAAGTTTTAGTATATTTACAATTGTAACAACAATCACCGCCGATCCCAAATAGCCTTCAATTGGAGTAAATTTCCCTCTAATTTTCTTCTTCTTCTTCTCCCACTTTTTTATATATTGTAAAATGATGAAAAGTTGTAATGTTGGATACTTTGGAATGTGAGGGCATCATTTTAATGTTGCACAAGTGTTCTAAGAGTTACATGCCTTGGATCATGATTCTATGAATGTTTTACATCTTCTTCTTCATTGTAATGATCTGTGCATAACCTTCAAGCAATAAAATCATCTGTTTTGTGGCTCATTCCTACCTTAGCTAATATTTTATTGTGCCTTCTTTCCTTTTCATTCATTCTCAGGTATGTTTGTGTATTGTCTACAGAATCTGTATCTATTGTACATCATGTGAAGTGGGAATTTAGACACTTGTTTGGACTGTGGTCATTATTTCCTCCCTCTTCATCATCATGTTTTATCCCATTTTCTCTCTTTCAGAAGTATCTTTCCCCTTATTTTGGTGCTATCACCTTCTCTAGTTTAGGATTTCTATTTTATGCATCTCCTTCTCACCCTAGTCCTTGGAATGTTAGAGTAAAGTTAGATAGTTACATTTAAATTCCTAGGAGTAGTTTAGCATTAGAATAAGTAGAGGAAGCTGGCCTTCTCCGGAGGTCTATGTCTCAGTTTGAGTCCCACAACTTGGAGACAGTCCCATGTTGCCTTAAATCCCTAGATTTTTTTGATTTAGGATGGGTGCAATTTTTGAGCTCCAACAGTTTTGGCACGCCCAGTGGGATGATAGAAATTAATATTTTCATTTTTTATCAAGTTTAGATGTGTATCTTGGTGAAATCCTAGCCTTTGAGAGGCTCTGCAGCAACACATCTGGTGACTCCATTCAAAAAATCAACTAGTTTCAATAGTAAAATGTTCAAGTTCATGAGAAGGATTCAAACATGGTCTAGAACAAGAGAAAAATGAACATTTGAATACTTGCAACTATCTCTAGGAAAAGGAAGAAGAGGAAGATAACTTCAGAGATCTCCATCTCCACCAAACAGAACTCTTTCAACACCTCCTTCTAGTAGGCCCTTCTTACAGTCCACTAGAGTTCTTAGACCTATCAAAATGGCTCAACAACCACCAAATCCATTTGTTAATTCATGAGAAACAATCCACTTGCCCTGAATGCACATAGAATCCCATCCTAGTAGCAGCCTTAAAGAAAATATCCATTATTCATACGGAGAAAATCACACTACTCCAGCTGATCATATCCAAGATATTACAAATGCATGTGCCAAATTCATGAAATTGTTGAGATGGATGTGGTTGTCAAACTTCTAAAATCTTCTTTCAAATTCAAATGCTTTGTAGTGGTTTCAGGAGCTTTAACAACTGACTCAATTCAAAATTGGAATGCACTATGCACATACCTGTGCAATCAGTTTGGAGAAAGAGAAGATAACTTGTCTTTGTTAGAACAATTGACTACCATCAAAAGAGCATCCAAATGAAAAAATGGTGGACTTCAACTTCAGATTTCAAAGAACATGGGACAGAATTTCAATCCCTGTCAGACTAGCTGCTCAAGGTGCATTTCTCTATTTCTTAAAAGCTTTAAATTTTGATATAGTTGTTATGATCTAATCTATGGGAGGGATAAATTTACCTAGGAGCTTATGCACTAGAAATTAGAGATGAGAATAGTTTAATACAAGCTTATAAATTAGCCCTTAGGCCACCCATGCCCTCATATCCTGAATTCCCTCAAGTTGCTCAACCTTTTATTGCTCCTATCCCTGAAACAACATTTACAACTGCTGCTTCCACATCTCAAAATTCTACGTAATAAAAGGAAGATGAAATATATGAAATATTTAATCATAAATTTGACCAATAAAGTTATATCCCTAGAAAAACAACAAGCCCAATCCTATAGAAATTATCAAAATTAGGGAAAATCCTCAAATCATGGATATCAACCATATAGAATCAATAACCTAATCAAAGATATGCAAAAAATCAGAAAAATAACAGATGACAAGGCCAAAATACTCCTCTCCCATTGGCAAAAATTCCTCCTCCACAAGAACTTCCTACTCCTAGCTCAAGCCAAGCATTGGTTCCATGGTACAAAATAACATGGTTCAAGAAACTGAGTGGCATTTTCCATGTAATCAGCCACATAATCAATTGGGTTGTGAAAGGGAAATGCATCTTCAAGCATACATGGTTCAAGTTTCTTCTAGTCAATGTAAGAGACACTTCTAGAAGCACATAGCCCAAATGCAGAAGCATTCAAGAGGCCAATACTGATGCCAATCTCATGTTCTTTGGAGCTGAGGATTTTTGTGTTCAGTTAATCAAGTGGCAGATACCTCTAACAGACCTCAAATCAATGTTGATGATAATATAAGATATAAGAAAAGGATGCTAGAATCAAAACCTTCATCTTTTGTAGGTCAGGGTAATGCTGCGGCTAAGGAAAAAGAGGTTGGATTGGAAAAGAAAAAACAATTGAAATACCTAGTAAGTTTGTTTCAGAAAAGGAGGTTTCTATTCAAATAAAATCTACTTATTCAAATGCCCCAACAATAAAAGAAGGATAATAACATGTTGCAGATGTAGAAATCCATGGGTATTCTATTTAATATTGTTGAAGAAATGAAGAAGACCAATGTCAATGTAACAATGTGGGATGCGTTGGCTATTCCATCATAAAGATATCTCTTATGTGAATCCCTCAAACAATTGCCTCAAGTAGATCTAGTGGTGTAAAAAACTCATGTCGTGGTCAATGTGTGTCAAACAAAGGAAGACCAAGTAAGTAAAATTGTCAAGATCCCACCTTTTTACATGTCATTAATTGTGGGAAAACACTTGGTGCATAACTGTATGATTGATTTAGGGGATAGTACCTCTATAATGCCTAAGAAAATCACTGATATTTTGGGTCTCAAATATAGTCCTGTGTCTAAGGGAGTTTTGTAACTCGATGGGTCAACCGTGGGTGTATTGGGAGTAATAAAAGATATTAAGTTAAAACTTCATGCCTACCCAAGCCTCACCATAACCCATGACATTTCAGTCATTGAATTTCCTCCCATGTTTTCCATTTGCTTATCTAGAGATTTCACTACTAAGGTGGGTGGCTATTTTTCTTCAGAATTGGACTCACATGCTTTTGAGAACTAGATATGGTACAATATTTACCATACAATTTGAGCCCATCTTTTCCTACCATATTGAGTCATATGATCCCACCCATATCCAATCAAATTTCCTAATACAAGAAGAACATGAACAAGGTTCATTTTCAAATGAGCAAACTATCTCTCCTTCTATGCCTAATTTATTTCTAGATGAATGGGCTGAGAGAGATCACAAATTTGATCCTTATGATGAAGAGCTTAAAACCTTTGAGACTGGTCTCAACACTTATTGCATTCTCTAAGAAGAATCTATTATACCCACGCCATTCAAGAAAGAAGAAGAAAATGCTTCTAGACTATGAAGATGTTTTTTGATGGTTCTAGAAGCAAAAATGGAGCTAGGTGGGTGTTGTGCTTATTTCTCCAATGATCGAGAGGTCCTCCTTTGCTCATATATTGCAGTTTTCATGTTTAAAAATGTAGCTGAGTATGAGTCATTGGTGCATGGTATTTTTATTGATGAAAAGAGGAAAATAAAAGAATTGCATATCTTTGGAGATACTAAACTAGTCATTCACCAAGTTAGAGGTAAGTGTACCAATGAAGAATAAGTTGTTAAAGGCTTATAAACATAGAGTTTGGGATCTGCTAGAAAGATTTGACACCATTAACCTATAGGTTGTGCCTATAAAATTGAACAAAGAAGCTGATCAAATGGCGGCTCTTGGTTCTCAATTCTCACCCATTGAGGATTTGATCAAAGGAAACATGCAACATATCAAGATGGTGGTTAGGCCTTCAATTCTAGATAATCAGATTAGCTGACAAGTTTTTGACAAGTGATGAAAAAATTGTCCAATTTATACAAAATGAAGCTGAATTCTCCTCAAAAAACAATCTGATTTGTAAGAAGTCTATGGTGATCAGATTATTCAGTTGAAAATGAAACAAATTTCTGAAGGGATTGGTCACTTTGGAACAAATATTTAGTCCAAATGATGAATTCAAAGGTGATGAGAAGAACATAACAACAAAGACAAGAAGATTGTCAACCAGTCACGATTACACCAGGATAAAGAACTTTTGCTTGGGAAGGTATGTGATGAGAATGAAAAGTAAACGTTTTTATTTCCCTATGTCAAAAGTTTAATGATGTGTTTTTATGGGACTATGAAGATTTAAAAGAATTTAATCAAGATATAGTCCAACATTCTATTGATCTTGATCCCAAATGTGAAGCCAACTAGGAAGAAATAGAGGCAAGTTAACCCCAAGATAGAGCCCCTTATGAGGAAGGAATTATCCAAACTCATTAAGGCCAAGATAATTTTCCTATTAAGTACTCTACTTGGGTGGAAAATATGGTTCCAGTGAGGAAGAAAAATGGGGAAATTAGGCTTTGTGTGGATTTTCAGGATTTGAATAAAGCATCTCTAAAGGATCATTATCCTTTACCTTCCATGGAGCAGATTTTGCAGATAGTAGCAGGAGATGAGAGGTTTTCCATGCTTGATGGATATTCATGTTTCAATCAAATCAAAGTGAAAGAAGAGGATCAGTATAAAACCATGTTCACCACCAAATGGGAACACGTATGCATACCATAAAATGCCCTTTGGTTTATCAAATGTAGGTGCCACCTTCCAAAGAGTGGTGGACATTACTTTTAAGGGGTATATCAATGAATTCATTTTGGTTTACCTAGATGACATTACTGTCTTCTCAAAGTAGAGTGCAGATCATATGAAGCACCTCGAGAAAGTATTTGAGAGATGCAGGGAATTTGGTGTGTCCCTTAATCCCAAGAAATGTAACTTTGTAGTTCCCTAGGGGTAATATTTTGGGGCACATTTTTCAAAGGAAGGTATTACCATTGATTTGAGAAAGAATTTCAGCCATCATGGATCTTTCCTTTCCAGCTCATTAGAAATTTTTATAGTCATTCCTCAGAAAAATCAACTTTGTCAGGCATTTCATTCCTAACTTTGCAGGTTTGGTAAGGCCTATTACTCTCATGCTCGGAAAGGATTCAATTTTCAAGTGGACCACAGAAGGGAAGGACAACTTTGATAAGATAAAATAAGAAATTTCTCAAGCCCCCACACTAATCAACCCTAACTATACCAAATATTTCATTCTATATGCCTATGGGGCTGAATCTAGTATAGGCACAATTTTAACTCAGAAGAATGATCAGGGACTAGAGAAACCAGTGGCCTTCTTCAGTCAAACACTGAATAATTATGAGCTCAAATACAACCACATTGAAAAAAGTGTTTTCCATCATGAGAGATTTAAAGAAGTTCAAGAGTATGATTATTACTAACTGCATTAAATTTTTAGTATCACATTCCAGAGTTAGAGACTTCATCATGGGAGTAATAAATTAGCTGAGAAATCAGCTAGATGGGTGACTAAAATTATGGAATATGCATGACCATCAAAGCCAAAAAGTTGGTAAGAGGAAGGAACTTTTTGAGAAAATGGATTTAGATGCTCAGGATCACCAGGAGACCTCCCTCATGTTAATGAGGAGCCTTCAAATAATATTGAATGATAGAGGGATGAAAGAATTTTTTTCAATGATCACAACTGGATTGCTGATATGACTAGGTTCTTATCTACTGTTGCATACCTCTGGGTTTAAACAAAGAAAAAGAAGACATCTGAGGTTGTGGTCTATTCCCTATGCATTGATTAATGGTATTTTGTTCAAAAAACATATTGATGGAGTGTTTCTTAGGTGCATTGAAGGTGAGCAATGTGATAAGGTTCTAACTGAGTTCCATGATGGTTTCTTGGGTGGACATTTTTCTGCTAAAGCCACAACCATGAAAATCATAAAAGAAAGATAATTTTGGCCTATGTTGTTTTCGGATGCTCACATATGGGTGAGGAAATGTAAGGAATGTGCACTCTTTACTGGTAAGAAAATATTGGAATGGCTCTCCCACTTCATCCAATCTAGGAAGATCAACCATTTACACAATGGGGTCTTGATTTCATTGGTATGATAAATCCTCTATCTAGTATTGGTCACAAATGGGTTTTAACAACAATAGATTATTTCACTAGATAGAAAGAAGCTGCACCATTAAAGGAAGCCACTGAATCATTTATCTGGAATTTCTTGAAGAAATTGTTACAAGGTTTGGTGTCCCCAGAAATCATTTTTGATAATGCAAAAGCCTTTCTTGGGATCAAAAATTTCTAATTGGGCTCTTGGAATTAGGATTTATCTTAATACTTCTTCCAATTATTACCCCCAAGGTAATGGATTAGCGGAGTCTACTAACAAGAATCTGATTAAGATCATGAAGAGGACAATGGACATCAATCAAAAGAAAATGACACACAAAGGTGAAAAATTCTCTCTGGGAAGACATGATTATAATGAAGAGGGAAATTGACATTTCCCCTTATAAACTGGTATATGGAAAAGAAGCTATAATTCCTTTGTCACTTGAGTTACCTTCACTTGAATTAGCTCAAAAGTTGGAATTTGAAGGCACGGATCAAAGGGAGATCAAAATGGTGGAGTTAGTAGAACTTGAGGAGTTTAGGAATGCCATCATGATCAGACTGGAACAACATTAGAAGTCAACCAAAAAGTGGTTTGACAGGAAGGCTAGAAATCAAACATTCAAAGTTGGAGATCTAGTCTTAAAATGGGACGTGGATCGAGCTAAACCAGGGAGACACTCCAAATTTGATACAATCTAGAGTGGACCATACATCATCACTGCTTGCAAGAAAGATAACTCATTTGAGTTATCTGATCTTGATGGGAATGTGTTTCAAATCCCAGTCAATGGGATTCATCTCAAACCCTCTCACTAAGATATTTCATTGCATCTTGTACATAGTAGTTTAGGTTTTCAATTTCTCCAAGTGCTTTTAGCACATTGTTTGTTGGTAGTGTAGGTTTCTTTCCCTAAGTTACTTTGCACAGTCTTGTTTCTTGAAGGTGTTCTTGTGCATAGTTTCCATCATATTTCCAAGTCATTGTAGGAAGAGGTACAAGGAATCAAGGATCAGTTAAAATCATCTCAGAAAATCAAATGTAGAGAAACTAAACCAAATTTGGGAATCCAAGTTCAAGTTTTAGATCAGATTTCAAATTATCAGGCTGACTCCATGCCTAATGGATGCTTCAAGGATACTAATCAACTCATTTAACAGACAGATGTTCCCTATGAGTCACCAAAAATTTTGTCCATTTTTGCACCCTTGCAAAAATTGAACAACTTGGATTTACATGGGACTGAGATATAACCACGAAAGGAAAGAACAAGTATGTCATAGAGGTTTGAATGAGACATGGCCAAAGGAGAAAAGTCACCAAAGTATGGAGCTAATTCGTAGAAGGATTTGAGCATACCACAATACAGGTTAAGCGAGCCAAATGCATGTGCATAACTCCGTGTAGAATCTGCAGCCATGAAGATAAAGAAAAAGATAGAAAAGCTGCACAGATTGAAAAATACAACCCACAATTCAAAGAATCATGCCACAGGTATGATAAAGAATCCGTGAAAGACTAGATAAATCTAATTAGCCAGGAGAACAATAGCTGTGAAACATGTGGAAAAACTATGGAAACCAACAAAAGCCATGTATCAAAGAAAAATAATAGTTTTCCACGGGGAGCTAAAAATGGATATAACTTTTGATCCAATGATCTGATTTTTACAAATCTTATATCATTGGGAAAATATCAACCTCCTTCTATTTAATGAAATCATATTTCTTAATTCAAATGGAGGTAGGTGGGCGAGAAGTAGAGAAAATGCATCTCCAACACTATAAAAGGTACTGGTTCTAGGTAGTGTAGCCAACCACTAGAATTTAATGCAGTATGGGCACCCATTTCATCTTTAACAAGGAAAATGGCATGGGGAAGTGGTTTTTCAGAGGTGCTCAGATATTTTTAGAAAATTTAATGAAAGTGGTTGGTGGGTGGAAGGAGGAATTCAAATTTCCCTCTAATTTTCTTCTTCTTCTTCTCCCACTTTTCTATATATTGTAAAATGATGCTTAGTTGTAATGTTGGATACTTTGGAAATGTGAGGGCATCATTTTAATGTTGCACAAGTGTTCTAAGAGTTGCATGCCTTGGATCATGATTATGTGAATGTTTTACATCTTCTTCCCTTCGTTGTAATGATCTATGCATAATCTTCAAGCAATAAAATCATCTGTTTTGTGGCTGTTCCTACCTTAGCTGATATTTTATTGTGCCTTCTTTCCTTTTCATTAATTCATGGGTATGTTGTGTGTATTGTCTCAGAATCTATATCTATTGTGCATCATGGAAGATGGGAATTTGGACACAGTTTTCAAAATATGGTCATTTCATTTCGACCCTCTTCATCATCATTTTCTCCCATTTTCTCTCTTTTCAGAAGTATCTTTCCCCTTATTTCTGGTGTTATCACCTTCTCTAGTTTAGTATTTTTATTTTATGCATCTCCTTCTCACCCTAGTCCCTTGGAATATTATAGTAGAGTTAGATAGTTACATTTAAATTCCTAGGAGTATTTTAGCATTAGGAATATGTAGAGGAAGCTGACCTTCTCTGGAGGTCTATCTCTGTTCAAGTCCCAAAACTTAGAGATAGTCCCATGTTGCCTCAAAGCCCTCAATTCTTGTGATTTAGGTGTAGACACCAAATTTGGGTCTTACGACGCCCTGTACCCCGTATCTCATCCCATAACCTAACCCTACCTCACCACCTAAACCTTACACACCTAATGATTTATTAATTACCTTATAATTAATAAATCCACATCTCCAACCCCGCCACCTCATCTCACCACCTCACCGTGACCTAGCCCTAACCCTAAACCAACCTAATTAAGACCTATGACTTGGTCCAGACCCACACCCATGACTCATTATACCCCTCACCCACACCAAAACGAGCCTAATAATGACTTGACCAAGCCCACAACTGATCTCTCGGGAGAAAAGGAGGGAAAGATGGCTATTTTACTAAAAATAGCCACTTTGACCTAACCGACATCGGTTCCTACTCGACCGTCGTTGGTTACGTAACCACCATCGGTTCCCTATAAATGACCTCCCCCAACCAAAAAGAAAGGATCCAGGAATTCATTTGGCAAGAAGAAAGAGAAGTGAAACAAGTAGAAGAGGTTGCAGAGAAGAGGATCGAGCCCAAGACTATAACTGAGCAACTGGATCGCTGTCACACTCGTTCAAGCATTGGAAAAGACTGAGGATAGCTTCATCAGCTCGCTTTCCAATACCGGATCATCCCAACTAAGCCTTACTGTCGCCACCACATTCCTTGGACCTGTATCTTCATCAGGAACCAGTAAGTAGTATCTTGTAGTTCTTTGTTATCATTTTGCTTTAATTCATATTAAAAGGGGAACTGACCACCTTCAAAAGGAAGTCTCATATTTCCTGGGCCTAAGGTAGTTCCCTCACTTATTGTCTAACTAAGATCTGGTGGTCTTGTATTCTTACTTACAGGTAGTCCTTCCTAGACAAAAAGGAGTTCTTCACAATCGATCTGATCTCTCTACGGTATGCGCACACCTTCCCAACACTCAACAGGTATTCCTCCTAGCCCTAACCCTTATCTGTTTTCTCAAGAGAATGAAAGGATAGAAGCAACTCTATTCTGGAACCAAATTCTGTGTGAAACATTTTGGCACGCCCGGTGGGACCACAATTTTCGGGTTTCTTTCTTTCTTGCTTGCTTTCATATAGGGAGCACACTTGCTGTTTCTTTCTTCTAAATATTCACAAAATATTTTGTCATTTTGGTAAAAGAATTTGTTTTTCTTTCACATCTTTGCATTAGTGAAAGTTCATCTTCTTTGCTTCATCGAATATCATTTTTGATTTGGGTTTAAAACACGTGCATCACATTCTTGCTTGCTGTTTTTAATTCTAGTGAACGTAGATTAAGTAACAGGTCGTACACGTGGGGGTGATATCCACGGTATTGACGAGAAATTAATCTTACTCTCACTGCACAACACATACCAAATCACATCATAATCAACACAATAGCTCAAACATCCCCCCTTCCCGCGGTATTCCTCCGCCCGATTGAGGTAGCCTTATGAGCCAAAACAAACTTGACATCTCCCTTAGGTCTCTTGTTTAGGATTGACATCATCTGGCGTCTAAGGCATAAGCCCAAAGTGATTAAAACTAATCCTAGGGTTAGTCTCTTGATTTGCTTGTGCATCTTGCTTGTTTTTTTTTTTTAGTTCTGTTTCTCTGTCATACACTGTTTCAGTGATCACTTCAAGACAGTTTGGTAGGTATATTAAGCATTGTTATCCCCAAACCAGAAACTTCTTACATCCTCTCTTTGCTTTCAATAGTGACCGACACCGGTCCTTTACTACCGACATCGGTTAACTGACCGACGCCGGCTACATTCTGACCGACATCGGTTATCTGACCGATATCGGTTACTGTGTTTAACAATTCTTGACAAACCAGCAACCTATCAATTCCAACATTTTGTTGTTGTTTCTATTCCAGATTGATTAAATCCCTGTTGTGTCCTCTTCTCCATGGTTGTTATCACCTGGAAACAAGTTGCAGCCATGGTTTCACATGCCTGTTCTGTGCCTTTGCCTGAATCACCCCCTTCACATCCTATGGGGAATCCTACGGATACCAGTAATTTTCCCACGATCCCTGTAGGAGATAAGGAATTTGCCAAATTTTTGGATGCTAATCCTAGCATCGTACAATATTATTTGTCTCATACCCCTGACCGTACACCTGACGGTCAGCTCCTCATTGGTATGCCTATTAGTATCACCGCTCACTTAGCCCCTTCCCCACCTAATAACTCCGCTTCACCGTCTTCATCCTTAGCCCCGTCTCCCAGCTCAGTAGCTTCGGTGGTTCATACTGCACCAATTGGCTTTCCTTTCATTAATATGGGGGCCCCACATGTCACTACCGTCCACTGACCCTACCTCATCTCTCTCAAAGACTGTCTCTTTTATAACTTGCTCTCTGCCACCTATACACACGAGCTTTCCCTCACAAGCTCCGCCCACCTTTTCATTTCCACAAATTCATCCGGTAGCCTCAACCTCTTATATAGGACACCCTTATTCGGCTGCCCCAACACATTCATCACCATTATCTTATCAACATTCAATCCCACCATTGTCTAGTAGCGGCTCTTGGACCAATCCTCCTCTGTTTACAACGACAACACCATCATCTAACCCAACCAATGATTTAATCAAACAGATGATGGACAAGATGTAAAATCTTGAGGCTTCTGTTTCAGGAAGTCGTAACACCCTGACATACGAGCAAGTTTGTTCGGGGAGCCTATTCATCCCTCTGTCCCCCTTCATACATATCCTCCTCAATGGGAATTACCAAAATTTACTCGCTTTAATAGTAAGGAGGACCCTCAACAACACTTGCGATCGTTCAGACATGCCTGCTATCTGATTGCTCATGACGATGCCTTACTACTCCGTACCTTTCCCATGTCCTTATCAGGACCTGCTTTGGAGTGGTACAGTGCTTTAGCCCAGCACTCAATCTTCTCCTTTAACTAGTTAGCCCAATCTTTCTTGGATCACTTCTCCATCAATATTGCCAAGAAAGTATCCATTACCGACCTCTATGCCATCCAACAATTTGAAGAAGAGTCTATCACAGATTTCGTTGGACGATGGGGAGGCCTCATCAACCAACTTACTTATGCCTTACCTCAGGCCGATCTCATCAAACTCTTTACACAGACCTGCACTAAACACATTTCTCCCACCCTCCAAATTCAAACTTTTCGCACCTTTGATGAGGGCCTTTACTATGGCTCGAGAAACTAGAGATTCGAGCCTTAGAGGAGGAGAAATTGAGGTTACAGCAACAACAAGCTCAAATTTCCAGACCCAAGACTCTACCACCAAACCCAACACCACCAACTCTCACGCATCAGCTACTTTGAAATCAAAGGGTGCAGTACATGCAGTGATGGTCAAAATCTCAAGCACTGTCTAATAATCCAAAACCTGATGAAGCCACCTATAAGTATAAAGCCGAGCCCATCAACTACACTCCCTTGGGAGAAACTTATGGTGTGATCTTAGACAAATTGCTTAAAGTAGGAGCTATCACCTTTCCTCCTGTTAAACCTCACTCCGGGTTTGATTCCACCCATGCTATACCTTCTTGGTATAAAGAAAATGACTTCAGTAACTGCCATCGTGTGAAGGAACATAGTCATGAAAACTGCAAGATGTTGAAAATCATAGTGCAGGAAATGGTTGATGCAGGGGATATAATTCTTGATAATCCTAATGCCCCCCGCTAATCGAAAATTTAAAAATCTTCAACAAACCATTTCCAAACCATGCATCTAACCGTAACACAAACCAAGACACCTTAGTTGAGGAGAAGAGTGTGCATAAGATCCATGTGATTTTCAACTCCCAACCCAGGGCTTCCATTGAGGAAATTATGAATCAAGTTTCTTCACCAACACAGGGATTCTCGCCCCCTTCTCCTTCATCAGGACAAGAGGACAGTCCTCGCTATTCCTTTACCCATAAAAGAATTAACCACCCAGAGTTCTCTTCTCACAAATGAACCTTCTTACACCACATCCTGTGCAAGATAGTGAGCGGATGTTATCTAACTTATCTATTTCCCCAAACATCTCCTTCCACCACTCTTGCTGCAACAGAAGAAGGCTTGCCACTTTTTCTGTCATCCTTAGAGGAGAAATCCCTTGATCCTACATCACCAAATTCCTTAATCATGATGGATCTCCTCAAGCATGCCCTCCTACCTATGAGTTCTTTATCACCTAAATCTTTCCAGTGACCTGTTGACCTCTTAACACCCATTAATACAACGCCTCATTTACCCCCTGTATCACACCCACAGTGGACCAGAATCACAACCCACCTCTCTTCCCATACCAAAGTTCCTATTCACACGTGGCGATTGTCATCCCTCCAGAAGATAGACTAGTCTTATGGGAGAGTTTAAATACACCATACTATATTCAAATGTAGATGACTAATCCAAACACCTCTATCATATACCCGAGGTGTTTACAAAAGCTAAAAATGCCTATGTCCTCACCTTCACCCCCATCATCTCTATCGAATACCTCATCCACCTCTATCAACCTAACCAAACCTTCCATTACGCTTGGAACTTCACCAATTCCCAGCATGAAACACCCACCTAAATGGTTAGATTTATCCAAAAATACTGCCATCAATCCACCTAGGAGACAGACTCAATCTCCTCAAGTCCAATCCATGCCTCTACCACAACTAAAACCCTCGCCCCCCGATCACACCAATACAGTAGGCACGGCTTCATCCTTCACCATCACACTTACCTTCTATATTAGGGGCCTCACCCCTCCACCTTGCCTCAATACACCTTGCCTCCCACATCTTATTTAACACGACCTATACCTTTTGCATCCCTATAGATACTCACCTGGCATCTCAAACACCGTCACCCCCAAGTATCTTGCCTACTTACCAACCTTAAGCAAACTCGATCATTGAAGGACTTGTTTGCTGTTGCCTCCTTCTCTCCCCGTGGTTTTTTCCTACCACCCACATCACGCTGGGGCCTCATCATCTAACCAGCTAAACATAACTTCTACGCAGAAGAAACCATGCCTCGTTAAAACCAATCATCAAAGTTCCCTTTACCTAAATCACCACCCATATAAAACACTCGTACCTGACCATTACCAAAACAATAAAAAATCTCACATACTCAATCAACAGCCTCATCTTCATTTGAATTTGACCCGCTCAAAGGATCTTACTCCAAGATCCTTGATATGTTGGTAGGGGACGCGACTATTTCCCTTCCCCTGCTCAGATTCTATGATCCATCTAAGCCTTGAACTATAGGTTATGATGAATCTAAAATTTGTGCTTACTATCGCACACCAGGACACGATGTAGAAGGATACAAAGCTTCTGAAATTCATCCTTCACCAGTCACCTATCTCAGATATACAGCCTAAGAAAGATAATTTACGGAGAGAGAAGCCCCTAGCTTCGATCTCTTCTCCTATACCACCTGTCCCCAGCCCTTGCCAAAATCTATCATCATTGCAACCCCTTCTCTCGAGAGAAATGACTTATCCCCGCCATCTTCCTCCTCTCGTATTCACAAGATCAACATGATTAACATTGCTACTCGAGGTCAGAAAAAATAATGGAAAAGCTAAAAAAAGCACACCTGTGGCCTCTCTTTCTCCTTCTTCCATCCTGATCGCACCACCACCTAAAGTGGTCATTCATGGACCTGCCTATCCCGTCTCTGATGGAGTTGCCCACTGCACACCATGATCAAACAACTTCACCAATCTCATGTCAAAATGAAACTCTATGATCTCATTCAAACATCTGAATCGCATCGACAAGCTTTAATTGAGATCCTTCAACGGATAGAGGTCCTACCCAATGAAACCTTTCCCATCACCTCCATTTTAACACCCAACCACGTCGCTTCTCTCACCAAACAACCTACCTCCACAACCACTTCTATCCCTATACAACAAGTCGCTTGCTGTCAGTTTTTCAAAAGAAGAAATTGGTCATCTTTGGTGCAGAAGATCTTGATCCAACTCTTTTCATCTCGGCTTATGTCTGGGACATCCAGGTATGTCGTGTTATGATCGAATGGGGGTACTAGCCTAAACATCGTCTCTTCCAAATCCCTCCAATAGATGAATATCCCTCCTAGTTGCATGTGTGCCAACCCCACCATGTTGCGTTTCATTCAACGATGCTCTTACTTCTACCTTAGGCACCGTGATCCTTAACATTTGTGTAGGGGCCACATACCTTACCTGAAACTCTTTTATGTCCTTGAGGGAGAATTCCAATACAACATATTGCTAGGCCGCCCTTGGATCCGGGCTATAGGATGTGTTCCTTCCACCTTACATAGATGCATCAAATTCGAGTATGAGGGGAAGTCTTACACCGTCAAAGCTGACGCTTCCCCTTTCAAAACCTGCAATATGTTATATCGCCCTAATGATGTGCTTGTACCAGTCAAGGCACCCATTGATCCAGCCCAACCATCTACTTCAACCACGCCTCAACCATCCACCTTAACCACACTCACACCTTCGACTAATGAATCCACCGCCGCGAATACCACTTCCTTCCCCGCGGACAACATCCCAACTTCAGATCCCTTGGTAGATGTTTTTCAATGCCTTACGCTAGGGGAATACCACCTATACAATGTTAGCACCTTCCATACCCCACAGGAGTATAGACAGTTACATGCACATCCTACCTACGACCGTCATGTGGGGGAGGTGATCTCCTACGGACCACCTAATTGCCGCACCAACCTAACGTATGGGGGTGTCGACACATCCTCTGTCACCCCTGAACCTCCCCTTGGTGTGGTTCCCTTCCAATCTGATTTTTGATATCTAACCAACCGTCGTTTCGCCCTCACCTTCCTGACGCGCTGTGCTTGGAAGGGTTTTGGTTTCGGTCTTTATGAACAAGGCCGACATACGATCATTCCTGTAACTACCCGCAAACACAAAGATCATCGTGGTCTTGGATTTTTTGAACCACCTACACCGAAGAAACCTCATGTCAATTGTATCCAGGAAAACAATGAAGTCACCCCTTCTAAACCATCATCGCCCCATTTTTCCATCTTCACCCACAAAATTGATAGACCCAGAATCTATCCCTCCTAACTTTTTTTTTTCGTGAATGCTATCTTTCTGGGTCCTCTCACTTATCAACGCGATAGTGAGGACCCATCTTCTCTCCCCCTTTTGTATCCAGATATGATTGAAGAAGATTCACCTTCAATTAATGTTGTGGAGTGCCAGGATGATGACTCCATCCTCACCTACCTCGGTGCGGACGACCTCTTATATTCAACGTGCCTTACCATCTGACACCCAAACTATGTTGAATGAATCAACTATAGAAATCAACATCCACACAGAGGATGATCCTCACATTCTAAAGATCAGACAATCTCTCGACGCATTAGAACAAGCCACCTTCACTACCTTCCTCCGTGCCCGTAATCAAGCTTTTGCTTGGTCCTACACCGACATGCCAGGAATCGATCCTGACATTGCTGTCCATAACATCACTCTGAAACCAGACTCTAAACCAGTTAAACAGAAGCTAAGAAAAATGCATCCACGCATTTCCCTCTTGGTGAAAGAAGAGCTTCAACGCCTTCCTTTCTATTTCTTTCATCTTACCTATTGACTATCCGCAATGGATTTCTAATGTCGTACCTATCACTAAAGCGACGGGGGGACTTCGGATATGCACGGATTTTTGGGACCTTAACCTCGCTTGCCCAAAGGATGACTTCCCCCTACCTAGCATTGATCAACTTGTTGATCTCACTGCGGGCCATGAGATGCTTTCTCTCATGGATGGCTTCTCGGGATACAATCAAATTTTGGTAGCCCCGGCCGATCAACATAAAACCGCCTTCATTACCCCCTGGGGAACCTTCTTCTATCGTGTCATGCCATTCAACCTTAAGAATGATAGTGCAACATATCAGTGGGCTACGACTTATATTTTTGATGACATTATGCAAACTATCTCTTGAGGATTATGTCGATGATCTTCTTGGAAAATCCAAACATTGCAGTGAACATCTCGATGTTTTAAACCATTATTTTTCGATCGCCTGTTACAATACTGTGTTCATCTTCAACCAAAGAAATGTATCTTTGGCGTCCTTTTGGGAAAACTCCTTGGCTTTATCATCTCTTTACGTGGCATTAAGGTCGACCCAGCTAAAGTCAAAGCTATCCTAGAAATGCCCCCACCCACTAACCTCAAAAAATTGTGTAGTTTACAAGGAAAACTCCAATCTATCTGACGTTTCATTTCACAACTCTCAGATCGATGTCAACCTTTCCATCATCTCCTTGAAAAATGACATTGTCTTTCAATGGAGCGAGGAGTGCCACCAAGCCTTTGAGGCTCTTAAAGCTTATCTCTTGCAGCCACCCGTGCTTATCCCACCTCAGGACGATTGCCCTTTCTACCTTTACCATTCTGCCACCGACCATAATGTAGGAGCCATGCTCGCACAATCGTGATTCTGAGAATTAAGAACAAGTATTTTATTACATAAGTTGTACTCTTGTGGATTATGAGACTAGATATACACACGTATAAAAGTTGTGCATAGCCCTATCATTTGTAGCCACCAAACTCCGACATTACCATCCTGAATCACAAAACTTTTGTCATCACTAACGCTGACCCCATACATTATATGTACGCCAAACCTCATCTAAACCAACGCATCACCCGATGGCTTATGCTCCTCGCCGACCTCGACCTTGAGTTTGTACACCAGAAATCAGTTAAAGGACAAAACTATCATAGACCAACTCACAGAAGCCCCTTTACCTAGGGAATAATTTACTAATTTTACTTTCCTTGATGAGCTCATCACAACTCTTTCACTCAGTGATGTGTCGTATCTAATGACCCTCTTCTTCGATGGATCTAAATGCCAGCGCGGTGGAGGGGCAGGCGTTGTTCTCATTCCTCTTGAAGGTGAACCTATGCCTCTTTCATCCAGGCTCAATTTCCCCTGCACTAACAACACAGTGGAATACGATGCCCTTGTTTTGGGTCTCCACATTGCGTTACACTTAGGTGTGAAGTCTATTCATATTTTTGGTGACTCTCAGTTGGTAGTAAATCAAGATACTAGAATCTACCAATGTAAAAATGAGGAACTTCAAAAGTACAAACATTACGTGGATTCACTTTTTGACCTTATTTTCTCATTATTCTATCCAAACCATTCCCTGCTCAACTAATAAATTTGCAGATACTATGGATTGCTTGGCCTCACAAATTCTGGCCTCACCAACTGACTCAGAAATATTTGTCTTGGTCAAAAAAAATCTTTGCCCCATCTTACTTAGTTCCAGAATGTTTGTATGGTAAATAATATATTTGTTGATTCATAGGATACCTGGTATCACCAATTTCACGACTACCTTACAACCTCTGTTCTACCACCTGACCTTACTAGTAATGGCAAATGTTCTTTTCTTAAAAGTGTTTCTCGTTATGTCATCATGGGGAGAATCCTCTATAAAAGTGGCTTTGATGGTATCCTCATTCGTTGTCTAACCGGCGTTGAAGTCGCTCATACCACCCAAAAAATCCATGACGGACTTTGTGGCAGGCACTTTAGTGGCCTTGCCATGGCCAAGAGAATCCTTCCCCTAGGATATTATTGGCCTACTCTCAGTAAAGACTACTGCGAATATGTTAAGCGTTGTGTTATGTGTCAACAACATGCCAACCTTCAACATACTCCTAGCCACCCATTATAGGTCACCACGAGATCTTTGGCCTTTCTCACAATAGGGTTTAGACCTTATTGGCAAGATTCACCCCACCTTCTTCACAACATCACCATTGGATCATCACGGCAACCAAATATTACACTAAATGGGTGGAGGCCATTCCACTCATTTTAACCAAAAAATAAAAAATCATTGAGTTCATCAATCATCACATTATCTATCGTTTTGGTGTTCCTCATTGCCTGATAACAGATAATGGAAAATCTTTCAAAAATAAGTTGTTACAAGACCTTTGTGACAAATTTGGTATCAAAATTAGATTCTCATCACCCTACTATCCACAAGCAAATGGAAAAGCCGAATCTTCTAACAAAACATTAATCAAACTTCTCATGAAAGTCATTAACAATTTTGGGAAAAACTGGCATGATCACATCCCCTTTTCCCTTTGGGCTTATCGTACTAGCATTCGTACTTCCACTAATGCCACACCATTATGTCTGGTGTATGGTACCCGAGGCTTTCTTTCCTCTCAAAATACAAATCCCTTCTCTCAAAATATCTCTTCAGGATATTCTCCCCAATGATGACTTCCACCAAGAGTGGTTAGACCCAATTAGAGCTTCTTGATGAGCATCATCTTACAGCTCTTGACCACCTGACAAATTTATCAAAAGCGCATTAAGCATTCTTGTGATAAGCGAGTTCATGAGCGTTACCTTTAAGATTGGTGATCTTGTCCTAAAAGAGAATCAACATGTAACCAAACTAGAAAAGAGCAAATGTTGAAAATTTTGCTGGTAATTGCATTGGGCCTTACATTATCACTCACCACCTACAGATCAGGTACTTATCTTTTAGCGTCACTTAATGGTAAACCCAAGCCTGAACCCCTTAATTGCCTTACATCTCCGACCACTCTACTGTTGAGTTTAGTGTTACATCACTTCTTATCTACCTTGCGCTTGTCCCTTGAGTTCATTTACCACCTCATACACCTTGTTTTGTACATCTCAAAATGGAATCAAGCTCACATTGTTTAATCATCACCTCCTCTAAAATATGCCTTCCCCTTTTTAGTCTGGTCCATGACCTAAAAGTATCAAAATAACAAGTTCTCAATTATATGATTCTGGGATATTGTTGAGTCAAACTTCCTGCAAAACTAGATGCTTCATGTAAAATAGACATCTAGACCGCTACGCTCTACACTAGACTGCTCCCTCGAATGACAGCTATGTGCAAAGTCGCATCTACTATTATACACTAGACTGCTCCCTCGAATGACAACTATGTGCAAAGTCACATCTACTATTATACACTAGACTTCTCCCTCGAAGGACAACTATGTGCAAAGCCGCATCATGCTACTGTAAGTAGACTGCTCCCTTGAAGGACAACTATACAAAGTCAACCTATATCAGAAGCTTCTCACATTGATCAGCTTCGTGAAGACCTCAAGAAACAAACAAAATGCATATCTCATATAGACTTCCCGCATCGATCAGTCTATAACTAGAAAAATAAAAGTAGTATTCAAAAGCACTTTTGAGTCATGGACTTTGTCTATTTCGGTTTAGATCTATTTTGTCAGAATAATCACCTTATAACAAGTCCTCTACACCCCAACTATACCATCCACCTCACCTCACCATTCTTCACAACAACAAAATTCAAGGGACGTGATGTATATCTGATATATTGATGATTATACAACTCTTTTAACCTATCGACTTCTTTCCTATGCAAGGTACTTAGGGATTCAAGCTCAGCCTATGATAATACGTGGTTTTTTTAGCTCTTTCCAACTATGGGACATTTTTTGCCTCTTTTACCCCGAATCTGGGATTATGTGTTGACCTTAATCAGGACATGGTTCTCTAATGCTTGGGTAAGCTACCCCTCGCTTCACCTATACCTTACCAACTCCAACAACCTTACCCTACCAATATCTAAATTTTTACCAACCAACAGATTGCCTAACCACAACCAAATTACCTGAATTCACCTCTCCCTGGTCCTAAGGGAGAACTACATCGATCTGAGGCCCCTCCTTGCTTTGTGCAATGGGCTATGTAGGCAGCACTTAGGAGACATGGGGTCTCCCAAGGTTAGCTTGACCATCCTCTACCATAACCTATCATGTGTGGTGTTTTGCTTAAAAACATAAATGTTTTCACATATTTATATTAATAACACTCACCTTTGTCCTTTACCAATCCAAACATTCAAAACACAAAACATTTCTTATTATTATCATAACCTCAAATCAACATACATATTTAGTTTTATTTAGATGTTAAACAAATACATCTTCTCTATCATCGACGCACAGGTCGGCATCCTTATTTATTCTTCTACCCCTATGAAATTCACGTAGGCCCCCGCGCCTCATCTCGAGCTAGGTAGTGATGGTGATCGTCGACGCCGCTCACCTGGCCCTCTCATCTTCAAAGGGGCCACTGCTATGGGTTCCTCCCACTGATCCACCAATCTCTCCTATAAACATATGAATATGCCCTCTTGCGTGGAGGAATCTTACCTCTAGTCTCTCCATTCATAACTATGAAACCTCTAAGCAATCCCGTCGTCTCATTCCCCCTTTGTTTGAAACTGTGAACTAAACCCTGCCGGCATCTCTCTCCACTATAAATCACAGCTAGGGTTTGGATGATTGGCCCCTCTCATGTGCACCTCACAGCTCTGCTACCCCACCATAACTATAAGACTCTATCACTCCTACATCCATTACCCTGCGATCGAATGCTGTCTCCTCTGGTCCTTCTGGAGGAGTGTCGGTCGTGGTGGTGAGAGGGGTGCCTCGGCATCAATCCTCCTGTATGGTCTATGAGCCATGGGTATATCCTGAACAAAATCTAAATTGTCGCCGCACACGATCTAGAGGAATCCTCTCGTACTCACCTTGCTGTGTCCTGCGTCAACCTTAATCACTCTAGACCCATCACCTTAGCTATGTATCCGGCCGTCACCAGTAGTGCTCCCCGTCGATCTATAACATTCCTTATCTCAATCGTCACCATCTCCCACATCTACCTATAATAACTCAGTGTCACCTATCACGGTTTTGGCTCTTGCCCTCTTGCTCGTCTGGACCATCGTCTAAATCCCAACTCTGCTTCCTATCTCTCCTCCTAGATTGGGTCTGCTTGATGGTTCGCCACGCACACAATGTGCTCATAGGTCCAAAAATGTAATAATTATGCAACAATCTAGGTACTCCTCCTGTGATTTCACCTGCATGCCCATAAACCCTTGTATAGCTATTCACAGATATGTAGGTCCCATGTGAAAGAAACGCTATACCTTCTCTCAGCTCACGAATAATACACATGATGATTTCAGAATCTTCCCCCGTCCTGTCTCTAGGTCATGCATATACCCACCTGCTATCATTATAATCACTACCAACCTTGTTGCCTAGGTGTGGCGAACAACATTATACCATAAGTGAAGGTCAGACCTCGCTTTGTCAAATCTCGTCGGCTGGACCAAACACTGCCGTTAACACTGCAACCACTGCCTACAGCCACGTTAGGCCCTGGCCGATACACTGGTCTTCTTGTAATGGTAGTCTCAAATTTGGACCCATCTTCCTACGTCATTTTCATTCATCTCCCCTGTTGGCAGATAACGGTATTTTTTTCAGGATTCCATCTCTCAATCAGCGCCTACACTTAGTCATGATTCGTGCGATCTGGAATAATAGCGGATTCCGCTTAATCCCACACCGGTTTTATTAATGCCCACTCAGTTGTTGTTATATCCGCTCGAAGCCGTACAACAAAGTCGGACACCCTATCATTCCTCTTCAACCCCTGCCTGGCGTGCACACACATTAACGAACAAACAACAATCAACAAATAGAACTTTCAACGTTTTTTTTTTAATGGCAATCCCAATTTACACAGTAACCCGATATCGGTTATGACCACCGAACTGGTTACCTAACCGCTACCGGTAGTTCGTAACTATATCGGTCCAATCAATTCCATGCCAACCACCCACCACAAAACACCACCTATAATAACGTCTGTTCTCGTTTTCCCTCTCTGTCCTATGCACATCTCTCCATACACCTGATTACCTACCTTACAACACTCATCCCTCCCAAACCTTTGCCTATCACCTTCTTTTTCATCTCTGCCCACTTACCTTCCAATCCTATTCATATGCATACAACATTTTAACATCCAACCAAACTCATATATACCCTTGGGATGCAGTAGTTTGGATGTGGCACCTGTCCTTCCCTCTCCTCTCTGCCCCACTGGATGCTCTCCTTGATCACCATGTCACCACCCTCTCTTCACTATTACTTTCCTTTATGCCTTCTTACTCCTAAGCTCACGATCCTTTACCTATCTCTTCCTCGTATCACATCATTCCTCCTCATGCACTACCTTGTATGCATGACAACACCTCGCTCCTCATATTTACATGTTGCTGGCTCTAAAATAAGAATCTAAAATTCCCCATCCCCAACTTTCATTTTTAGAAAGCTTGTTTTAACATACCCGATAATTCGGTCAACCTATACCTATTTTGATTTAGATCTAGGCCTTCTCTTTTTTTTTTTTGCGAAATTTTGGCGGCGCCCCGCCTCCTTTCCCTTTCATAATGACATCACTATCAACATCCATCATCTAATAAACATCACTATTTCAAACATTGCATATATTAAAACATCAATCAAACGCCATTTATATATACCTACACAAACATTCCAATACCAGCGACAAAAAAAACATAAACTATAATATATGCAACCAACTCCCCAATTGATACACACCATATGGATCAACCTCATCATCTATATATATCAATCAAACATGTTCAATATACACATTACCCTGCATGGGGCCCCTATCAGACAAACAAAAAGACAAAGTTGGCACGCGGCCTGTCTCTGTCAAAGCTTGACTCGGCTCGCAGGTGGCCTCTGCATGTTCAAAATTATACTTAGTCTCATGCCGGTATCAACTATACAAATGTACTTGGCTCGTTAGGCCGTATATTACCAAACAAATAATACATAAATCCTATGAGGGCACACAGGCCTCTATATACACACTCGGTTTTGTAGATCGTGTCTCTATAAACAAAACCCTCTCTTGCTCTTTGGGGACCTGACTCAGCTCTCTCCCCCTCCCTCCTCGGCTCGTCTCTCAGATGGGGCTCTTTGTTGCCGGATCTCGCCTCCTACCCGTCACTGACCCATCAGTGTGGCTGGGCCGGCCCCCTGTGACCTGTGACTTTGGGACAACTCGGCTCTGTGATGAAATTGCATATGGCTAATAGTATTAAAGCCCCGGTAAATACTAGTACGTAATTCGGTAATAGAGGGGACCTCCGCTCTCAAACCTCCATGTATTCGGGCCCGTGCCACCACATGGCTGGTGGGGGGCTGGTCCCTCAGGCTCCTAATAAAACTGGGCCCTACCCTACCTATTTGACCCTAAAAAATACACCTATACCTGTGGTGGCATTGGAGCTGCCATCTTTTCCTAGCCTTGAACATGGACCCTGAATAGGGACTTGCCAAATGTTCCTGAACAAGGATCTAGCCCTTACGGCTGTGCCTATGCATGTAATGTGAACATGTACCTAATGCCTGTCCCTGTACCTGTCCTTTGCCTGGGCCAACTGCCCCCTGTTAAGCAATCTATCCTAATGCCTATGGCAGCATCTTTGCCCCCTGTAATAACTGCATGCCCCTATAATAACATGGATCCAAGAGAATGGTCCCTCTCCTACTATAAAATTCCAAATCTGGTGTGGGATGTGCTTCATGGCTGCCCTCTACCCTGCCCCCCAAAAAAAATCCAAACTGTAACACCCAAGGAAGATCCACCGTAGATCTTCATCCTCTTAAATCGGCAATT
This sequence comes from Taxus chinensis, assembly GCA_019776745.2. Lineage (NCBI taxonomy): Eukaryota > Viridiplantae > Streptophyta > Pinopsida > Cupressales > Taxaceae > Taxus > Taxus chinensis. Next base: position 812,102,930 of record CM034150.1, read on the forward strand.
CTTTCCAAGAAATACTGGACCCAATGGCTGTGGAAAGAGGCAATTGCTCTACATCCCCCTCCAATACTGGAAAATATTCAAGGGAGGGTAGTTTTGCTTGCTTCCTTTCTAAACCCAATGTAACCATGTAAAACCCAACTGCTCCGCCCCCTGTTCATTTCCAAAATTCATCCGGTAAGCCTCAACCTCTACTATAGGACACCCCTTATTCGGCTGCCCCCAAACAACATTCATCACCATTAGTCTTATCCAACACAACATTCAATCCCAACCATTTTCTAGTAGTGGCTTCTTGGCCCACTCCTCCGCATTTACAACGACACCAGCACCATCATCTAACCCATAACCCAACCAATGATTTTAATCAAACAATGATGGACCAAGATGCAAAATCTTGAGGGCTTCGGTTTCCGGAAGTCGTGACGATGTGAACAACCCTGACATACGAGTCAGTTTATTCAGAGCCTATTCATCCTTCTGTCCCCCCCTTCATACATATCCTCCTCAATGGAATTCCGAAAATTTAGCTCGCTTTAAATATTAAGGGGGACCCTCAACAACACTTGCGATCATTCAACATGTCCTGCTACTGATTGTGGGGCTCATAGATGATGCCTTACTACTCTGTAACCGTTCCCATGTCCCTTATCATGACCTGCTTGAGGGGTAAACAGTGCTTTAGCCCAACACTCAATCTTCTCCTTTAAACGGTTAGCCCCGAACATCTTTCTTGAATCACTTCTCCATCAATATTGCCAAGAACGGTATCCATTAACTGACCCTCTATGTCCAATCCGATAATTTGAAGACTAGTCTATCGCAGATTTTCATTGGACGATGGCGGGGGGCCTCATCAACCAACTTACTTACAGCGCCTTACCTCATGCTGAGCTTCATGGAACTCTTTATGCTGGCCCGCTAAACACATTTCTCCCTCTTTCCTTTCGCCCACCATCCACTTCAAACTTTCCACACCTTTAGATGAAGCCCTTTGACTATGGCTCCAAACTAGAGATTCGAGCCTAGAGGAGGAGAATTGAGGTTTACTCCAAAACATCTCAAATTTCCGACCCAAGACTCTACCACCCCAAACCCAACAACCACAACCTCACACACAAATCGGACTGCTTCGTAATCAAGGTGCAGTACAACGCAATGACGGTCAAATCATCAAGCACTGTCTAATACCCAGCCGAAAGCCACCTATATATAAAGCCGGCCCATCAACTACCTCCCTTGGGAAAATTTATGGTGTGATCTTAGAAAAAATGCTAAGTGCAGGAGCTACACGCTTGCCATCCTAATTAAACCTCACTCCGTTGATTCCACCCGTCGCTATACCTTTCTTGGTATGAAAGAAAAGACTTCTGTACTTCCAATCGCATGAAGGGACATAGTCACGAAAACTGTAAGATGTTGAACAACATAGTGCAGAAATTGTGATGTAGGGGATATAGCTCTCGATACTCCTAATAAATACCCATACCCCCGCAATCAAAACTAAAAATCTGCAAACAAACCATTTCCAAACCATGCCTCTAAATGTACACAAACAAGACACCTCGCCGAGGAGAAGAGTGTGTCAATGGATCGTATGTGATTTTCAACAACTCCCAACCCATGGCGTCCTCCATTGAGGAAATTCTGAATCAAGCTTCTGCACTAGCTTCTTCACCAACGCATGGATTCTTCTTGCCCCCCTTCTCGCCCATTCATCAGGAACACGGAGGATAGTCCTGCTATTCCATTACCTCATACAGTAATTAACTCCCCAGAGTTCTCCTCTTCTCACAAATGAAACCTTCTTACACCACATACCACCTGCAAGAGTGTGAGTGGATGTTATCTAACTTTCTATTTTCCAACATCTCGCTTCTAACACCTTACTCTGGCTGCACAGAAGAAGGCTTGCCACTTTTTCTGTCATCCTTAGAGGAGAACCCCTTGATCCTAACATCCCAAACTCCTTAATCATGAACGGTCCCTTGAGCATATCCCTCCTACCTATTAGTTCTTCAGCACATAAATCGTTCTAGCGACGCGGTTGACCTCGTACACAAACACCCATTGTTTAGGCCGCCTCATTTACCCCCTGTATCACCCCACCGTGGACTGGAATCACAAAGCCCACCTCTCTTGCCATACCAAGTTCCTGTCACAATGTGAAGATTGTCATCCCTAGAAGTAGACGAGTCTTATGGGAGCGTTTGAGTACACACCATACTCTAACCTCAAATGCAGATGACTAATCCAGCCCCTCTACCATACCCAAGGTGTTACAAAAGCTCAAAATGCCTATGTCCCCCCCTCCACCTTCATCCCACCCCCCTCCTCTCTATCGAATCGCCTCAGCCCACCTCTATCAACCTAACGCAAACCTTCCTTATGCTTGAACTTCACCAATTTCCCACCTGACCCACAACCCCCTAAACTTTTAGATTTATCCAAAATTACTGCCGTCAATCCACTATAGACAGACCCAATCTCCTCGCGTCCAAGCGATGCCTCTGTCCACAACTAAAACCCTCACCCCTGATCATCCGATTACAACAGGAATGCCTTCAACGCATCACAACACCTTACCTTCTATATTAGGGCCTCACCCCTTCAACATTGCCTCATACACCGTGCCTCCCACATCTTCTTTAACACGGACCTATACCTTTGGAACCCCTAAGACACTCACGGGTAGTCTCAACACCGTCTCGCTCCTAAGTATCTTTGCCTACCTGCTAAACACAAGCAAACGCGATCATGATAGGAATGTTTGCCTGTCGCTCCTCTCTCACCATGGTGTTGCCTGCACCAGTTAGCTAGGGCCTCATCATCTAACCAGCTAAACAGTAAATTCTACCATAGAAGAACACGAGCTAGTAAAACCAATTCATCAAAGTACATTGCCTAATAACCACACATACGAACCAAATCATACCCAACCCATTAATAAAGAATAAAAAATCTCACCTACTCAAATCAACAGCCTAGTCCTCATCTAATTTGAACCGCTCAAAGGTCTTATCCAGATCCGTGATATGTGGGTAGGGGATGTGACCATTTCCCTACCCCTTCAGACTCTGTGATTCCAGTTCTAAAACCGCGAACCTATAGGTTATGAGAATCTAAAATCTGTGTTTACCAACACACACCAGGACAGATGAGAAAGATTGCCAAAAGCTTTGAAAGCCATTCCTTCGCTAGTCACCTATATCGGATAGACAGCTTAAGAAAGATACTTTACAGGAGAGAGGAAGCCTTAGTTTGAGCCCTTCTCTTATACACTGTCCCCATTCTCACAAAATCTATAAATCATTGCAACCCTTCCTCTTGAGAACCAATGACTTCATCCCTGCCATCTTCCTCTCTTGTATTCATGAGATCAACATGATTAACATTGCTACTCGAGGTCAAGAAAAACACTGGAAAAGCTTAAAGAAAGCACACCTGCGGCCTCTCTTTCTCCTTCTACCATACTGATCCACATCACCACCCTAAAGTGGTCATTAGGTGAAACCTGCCTTACCATATTGGGATAGTTGCCCATCGCAACCCCCATGATTCAACACAACTCACCACTCTCTGAAAAATGACATTAGGATCTCATTCAAACATCTGATCGCATTGACAGACTTTAATTGAGATCCTCAAGGGAAGAGGGCCCCTGCCTACCCTAACGAAACCTTGCCCGTTGCCTCCATTTTAACACCCCAAAACATGTGGATTATCTCACTAAACAACTACCTCCAAACCACTTTGTCCACTGTCAAAGCAAGCCGTTGACTGTCAGTTTTTCCGAAGAAGAAATTGTCGTATTTGGTGAAGAAGATCCTGATCCAGCTCTTTTCATCTCAGCTTACATCCGGGACATCGGGGGGTACGTTTCATGTTATGATAGACAAGGGTTGCCAGCGTAAAAATATCTTTCCAAGCCTTCTAACAAGATGAATACCTCCTAGCGCTGTGGCCAACCAACCCATGTTGCGTTCATCAACGATTGATCTTACTTCTACTTAGGCACTGTGATCTTAACATTCGTGTAGGGCATGTACCTTACCCCAAACTCTTCTATGTACTTGAGGGAGAAATTCTAATACAAATATTATAGGCTCTGCCCGGATATGGGATATGGGATGCGTTCCCTCCACCTTAAATAGATGCTATTCAAATTCGAGTATGTAGGGGAAGTATTACATTTCAAGTGACGGCTTCCCTTTCAAAACCTACAATATGTTAGATCACCCTAAAATGTGCTTGTACTAGTCAAGGCACCCATTGAATCCATCCCAAACCATCTACTTCAACCCGCTAAACCATCCACCTAACCACACTCAACCTCGACAATGAATCCACCGCCGCGAATACCACTTCCTTCCCCGCAGAAAACATCCCAACTCGATCCCTGGTAGAGTTTTTCAATGCTTACTCTAGGTGCAATACCACCTATACAATCTTAGCACCTTCCAATACACCACAAGGAGTACAAATATAACATGCGCATCCTACCGTAGACCGAGGTGTGGGGGAGGTGATCTCTACAGACCCACCTAATGCCGCACTAACATAATGTATGGGGGGTTCGACACATTCTCTGTCACCCCTGACCTCCCCTTGGTGGGTTCCCTTCCAATTTGATTTGATATATAACCAAACCGTCGTTTCGCCCCCCCCCTCACCTTCCTGACGCGCTATGCTTGGAAGGGTTTGGTTTCGGTCTTTCATGAACAAAGACGACATACGAATCATTCCCTGTAAACTACCCCCAAACAAAAAAGATCATCGTGGTCTTGGATTTTTGAACCCCCTACAACCGAGAAAACCTCATGTCAATTGTATCCAGGAAACAATGAATCACCCCTCCAAACCATCATCACTTCTTTTCCATCTTCACCCACAATCGTAGACCCGAATCTATCCCTCCTAACTTTTTTTTTTTTCGTGAATGTATCGTTCCTGGGGTCCCTCACTTCTCAACGTGATAGTAAGACCATCTCTCTCTTCCCCCTTTTGTATCCAGATATGATCAAGAAGATTCACCTTTCTTAAATGTGTGGAAGTCCAGGATGAATGACTCCAGCCTCACCTAGCCTTGGTGCTGATGACTCTTAGTATTCAACGTGCCTTACCTACCATCTACACCAAATTATGTTAAAAAAAAAAAAAAAAAGAATGAACACTATAGAAATCAACATCCCATGAAGGGACGATCCTCATACATTCTAAAGATTGGACAATCCTTAGCCTTAGAATAATAGCGCCTTCACTACCTTCCTCCGTTTCCGTGATCAAGCTTTGCGGCTAGGTCCTACATCGACAATGCCAGGAATCGATCCTGACATTGCTGTCCATAACATCACCCTCACTCTGAAACCAGACTCTAAACCAGTTAACCAGAAGCTAAGAAAACTGCATCATGCATTTCCCTCTTGGTGAAAGAAGAGCTTCAACACCACCTCCTTTCTTTTCTTTTTCATCTTATCTATTGACTCTCCGCAATGGATTTCTGATGTCGTTACCTGTACACTAAAGCGACGGGGGGACTTCGGATATGCACGGATTTTTAGGACCTTAACTCACTTACCCAAAGGATGACTTCCGTATACCTAGCATTGATCAACTTGTTGATCTCACTGTGGGCCATGAGATGCTTTTTTCTCATGGATGGCTTCTCGAGATACAATCAAATTTTGGTAGCCCTGGCCAATCAACATAAAACCGCTTCAATTTACCTCACCCATCAATACCCCATGGGGGACCTTCTGCTATCATGTCATGTGCCTTTCGGCCTTAAGAATCTGGTGTGACCTATCAGGCGGGCTATGACTTATCTTTTTTCATGACTTATGCACACTATCCCTAGGATTATGTCGATGATCTTTTCTATCTTGGAAAATCCAAACATCGCGTGAACAGCTCTATGTGTTAAACCTTATTTTTCGATCACCTGTTACCTAATGTGTTCATCTTCAACCAAGGATGTGTCTTTGGCATCCTTGGGAAAACTCCTTGGCTTTATTGTCTCTTTGGTGTGGCATTGAGGTCAGACCTCTAAAGGTCAAAGCTATCTAGAAATTCTCTCACCCACTAACCAACCTCAAACAATTGCATAGGTTTCACAAGGCACCCTCAATCCTATCCACCGGGTTCATTTCATAACCTTTGGATTGATGTCACCTTCCATCATCCTCCTAAAAAGGACATTGTCTTTTCATGGTTGGAGTGCCACCAAGCCTTTGAGGCTCTTCAAGCTATCTCTTGCAGCCCCCCATGCTTGTCCCACCTCAGGACGATCGCCCTTTCTACCTTTACTTTCTGCCACTGACATGTTGTAGGAGCCATGCTTGCACATCATGACTCTGAGCATTGAGAACAAGTAGTTTATTACATAATTCATACTCTTGTGGATTACGAGACTAGGTATACAAATGTAGAAAAATTTTGTGCCTAGCCCCTATCATTTGTGGCCACCAAACTCTGACATTACCCTCCTGAATACAAAAACTTTTGTCATCACCAATGTTGACCTCATACATTATATATAAGCCAGGACCTCATCTAAACCAAAGCATCGCCCGATGGCTTATGCTCCCACTGACCTCGACCTTGAGCTTGTACACAGAATCAGTCAAAGGACAAACTATCGCCGACCAACCCGCGGAAGCCCCCTTTACCCCTGGGGAACAATTTACCAATTTACTTTCCCTGATGAGCTCATCGCAACTCTTTCAACTCATGATGTGTCGGAGGCCAAATGACCCTCTTCTTTGCTGGATCGAACATGCTAGCGCATGGAGGGGGCACGGCACTTGTTCTCATGCCTCTTGAAGGTGTGAACCTAGTCTCTTTCATTCAGGCTCGATTTTCCACCTGCCACTACAATACAGCGGAATACAAGGCACCTTGTTTTTGGGTCTCCACGTTTGCGTTTCTAGACTAGGTGTGAAGTCTATTAATATTTTGGTGACTCTCTCAAATTGGTAGCTAAATCAAGTTACTTACTGGCATCTACCAATGTAAAACATGAGGAACTTCAAAAGTACAAACATTAGGGGATTCAACTTTGACCTTATTTTCTCATTATTCTATCTAAACCATTCCTCGCTCAAACTAATAAATTTGCGATCCTATGGCTTGCTTGGCCTCGCAAATTCCGCCTCACCAACTAATTGGACATATTTGTCTTGGTCCAACAACTCTTTGCCCCATCTTACTTAGTTCTGAATGTTTTTATGGTAAATAATGTATCTGCTGATTCGCAGGGATACCTGGTATCCCAATTTCACGACTACCTTACAACCTCTGTTCTACCACGACTTACTAGTAATAGCAAATGTGCTTTTCTTAAAGTGTTTTCTCATTATGTCGTCATGGGGGGACTCCTCTATAAATGTGGCTTCGATGGTATCCTCCTTCACTGTCTAACCGGTGCTGAAGTCACTCATACCACCCAACAAATCCATAACAGACTTTGTGGTGGGCACTTTAGTGCCTCACCATGGCCAAGTGGATCCTTCGCCTAGGATATTATTGGCCTATTCTCAATAAAGACTATTGTGAATATGTTAAGCATTTTGTTATGTGTCAACAACATGCTAACCTTCACACATACTTCTAGCCACCGTTACAGGTTACACGAGATCTTTGGCCTTTCTCACAATCGGGTTTAGACCTTATTGGCGAGATTCACCCGCCTTCTTCGCAGCATCATCATTGGATCATCACAGCAACCGAATATTACACTAAATGGGTGGAGGCCGTTCCACTCATTTCAACCAAAAAAGAAAAAATCGTTGAGTTCATCATCATCACATTATCTGTCGTTTTGGTGTTCCTCATCGCCTGATAACAGATAATGGAAAAGCTTCAAAAATAAGTTGTTACAAGACATTTGTGACAACTTTGGTATCAACTTAGCTTCTCGTCACCCCTACTATCCACAAGCCAATGGACAAGCTGAATCTTCTAACAAAACCTTAATCAAAATTCTCATGAAAGTTGTTAACAATTCTGGGAAAACTGGCATGATCACATCCCCTTTGCCCTTTGGGCTTATCGTACCAGCATTCATACTTCCACTAATGCCACACCATTCTCTCTGGTGTATGATACCAAGGGCTATCTTGCCTCTCGAAATACAAATCCCTTCTTCAGAATATATCTTCAAGATATTCTCGCCAATGATGACTTCCGCCAAGAGCGGTTATCCCAATTAGAGCTTCTTGACGAGCGTCGTCTTACAGCTCTTAACCACCTACAAATTTATCAAAAGTGCATTAAGCGTGCTTATGATAAGTGAATTCCATGAGCGTACCTTTAAGATTGGTGATCTTGTCCTCAAAGAGAATCAACATGTAACCAAACTAGAAAGGGAAAACATGGAAAATTTTCTCCTAATTGGATTGGGCCTTACATTATCACTCACACCTATGGATCGGGTACTTATCATTTAGCTTCGCTTAATGGTAAACCCGAGCCTAAAGCCCTTAATGCCTTGCATCTCCAACCATTCTACTATTGAATTAGTGTTACATCACTTCTTATCTACCTTGCGCTCATCCCTTGAGCTCATTTACCACCTCATACACCTTGTTTCGTGCATCTCAAAATGGAATCAAGCTCACATGGTTTGACCATCACCTCCTCTTAAAGATGCCTTCCCCTTTTTAGTCTGGTCCATGACTTAAAAGTATCAAAATAACAAGTTCTCAATTATGTGATTCTGGGATATTCTTGAGTCAAAGTTCCTGCAAAACTAGATGCTTCATGCCAAATGGACATCCAGACCGCTACACTCTAAACTAGACTACTCCCTCTAAGGATAGCTATGTGCAAAGCCGCATTTGCTATTATAAACTAGACTGCTCCCTCAAAGGACAACTATGTGCAAAGACGCATCATGCTACCATAAGTAGACTACTCCCTTAAAGGACAACTATACACATTCAGCCTCTATCAGAAGCTTCTCGCATTGATCAGCTTCGTGAAGACCTCAAGAAACAACAAAATACATATCCCATATGGACTTCCCGCATCAATCAGTCTATATCCAGAAAAATAAAAGTAGTATTTAAAAGCACTTTTGAGTCATGGACTTGTCTATTTCAGTTTGGATCTATTTTTTCAGAATAATCACCTTATAACAAGTCCTCTACGCCCCAGCTATACCATCCACCTCACCTCACCATTCTTCATGATAACAAAACTCAAGGGACGTGACGTATATCTGATATATTGTGATTATACAACTCTTTTCACCTTTTAACTTCTCGCCTATGCAAGGTACCTAGGGATTCAAACTTATCCTATGAGAATACATGGTTTGTTTAGCTCTTTCTAACTATGGGACATTTTTTACCTCTTTTACCCAAATCTGGGATTATGTGTTGACCTTAATCAGGACATGGTTCCCTAATGCTTGGGTAAGCTACCCCTCGCTTCACCTATACCTTACCAACTCCAACAACCTTACCCTACCAATATCCAAATTTTTACCAACCAACAGATTGCCTAACCACAACCAAATTACCTGAATTCACCTCTCCCTAGTCCTAAGGGAGAACTACATCGGTCTAAGGCCCCTCATTGCTTTGTGCAATGGGCTATGTAGGCAGCACTTAGGAGACATGGGGTCTCCCAAGGTTAGCTCGACCATCCTCTACCATAACCTATCATGTGTGGTGTTTTGCTTAAAAATATAAATGTTTTCGCATATTTATATTAATAACACTCACCTTTGTCCTTTACCAATCCAAACATTCAAAACACAAACATTTCTTATTATTATCATAACCTCAAAATCAACATACATATTTAGTTTTATTTAGATGTTAAACAAATACATCTTCTCTATCATCGACGCACAGGTCGGCATCCTTATTTATTCTTCTACCCCTATGAAATTCACGTAGGCCCCCGCGCCTCATCTCGAGCTAGGTAGTGATGGTGATCGTCGACGCCGCTCACCTGGCCTCTCCATCTTCAAAGGGGCCACTGCTATGGGTTCCTCCCACTGATCCACCAATCTCTCCTATAACATATGAATATGCCCTCTTGCGTGGAGGAATCTTACCTCTAGTCTCTCCATTCATAACTATGAAACCTCTAACAATCCCGTCGTCTCATTCACCTGTGTTTGAAACTGGTGAACTAAACCCTGCAGGCAGTCTCTCTCCACTATAATCACAGCTATGTTAGGATGATTGGCCCTCTCATGTGCACCTCACAGCTCTGCTACCCACCATAATCTATAAGACTCTATCACTCCTACATCCATTACCCTGCGATCGACTGCTGTCTCCTCTGGTCCTTCTGGAAGTGTCGGTCGTGGTGGTGAGAGGGGTGCCTCGGCATCAATCCTCCTGTATGGTCTATGAGCCATGGGTATATCCTGAACAAATCTAAATTGTCGCCGCACACGATCTAGAGGAATCCTCTCGTACTCACCTGGCCTGTGTCCTGCGATCAACCTTAATCACTCTAGACCCATCAAATCCTTAGCTATGTTCGCCGTCACCATGTAGTTCCCGTACGATCTCTAACAGATATCTGCAATCGTCACCATCTCCCACATCTACCTATAATACTCAGTGTCACCTATCACGGTTTTGGCTCTTGCCTCTTGCTCTGTCTGGACCCATCGTCTAAATCCCAACCTCTGCATTCCTATCTCTCCTCCCTAGATTGGTCGGCTTATTGGTCGCACACACACAATGTGCTCATAGGTCCAAAAATGTAATAAGTATGCACAATCTAGTGTACTCCTGTGATTTCACCTGCATGCCCATAAACCCTTGTATAGCTTCACAAGATATGTAGGTGCCCATGTGAAAGAAACGCTACCTTCTATCATCTCACGAATAATACACATGAATGATTTCAGAAATCTTCCCCCGTCTGCTCTAGGTAATGCATAATACCCCACTGCTATCATTAATATCACTACCAACCTTGTTGCCTTAGGGTGTGCCGAAAACATTATACCATAAGTGAATGTCAAACCTCGCTGTGTCAAATCTCGTGCGGCTGGACCAAACACTGCCGTTATCACTGCCTACGCCACGTTAGGCCCTGCCTGATACACTGGTCTTCTTGTAATTGGGAGTCTCAAAATTTGGAACACATCTTCTAACGTCATTTTCATCTCCCCTGTTGGCAGATAAAAGGTATTTTTTTCAGGATTCCATCTCTCAATCAGCGCCTACAATATAGCATGATTGCGTGCGATCTGTGAATAATAGCGGATTCCGCTTAATCCCACACGGTTTATTAATGCCCACTCAGTTGGTGTTATATCCGCTCGAAGCCGTGACAACAAAGCTGGCACCCTATCATTCATCTTCAACCCTGCCTGTGCGTGCACACATTAAACGAACAAACAACAAATCAACAAATAACTTTCAACGTGTTTTTTTTATGGCAATCCACAAATTTACACAGTAACCGATATCGGTTATAGACAACCGATACTGGTTACCTAACCGATACCGGTTATTCTTAAACGATATCGGTCACTATCAATTCCAACCACCCCACTCAAAAAACACCACCTATAATAACTTCTGTGCTCGTTTTCCCTCTCTGTACCTATGCACATATCTCCAACACCTGATTACCTACCTTACAACACTCATCCCATCCCAAACCTTTTGCCTATCACCTTTCTTTTTCATCTCTGCCCACTTACCTTCCCATATCCTATTCATATGCATACAAAAATTTAACTCCAACCAAAAATCATATATACCTCTTGGGATGCAGTAGTTTGAGGTGGAACCTGTCTTCCCTCTCCTCTCTGCCCACTGGATGCTTCTCCTTGATCAGCCATGTTCACCACCCTCTTCACTATTACTTTCCTTTATGCCTTCTTACTCCAAGCTCACGATCACTTTACCTATCTCTTTCCTCGTTATCACTCAATTCTCCCATGCAACTACCTTGTATGGATGACAACAACCTCGCATCCTCATATTTAACATGTTGCATGGCTCTAAAAATAAGAATCTAAAATTACCTCCCCAACTTTTCTATTTTTAGAAAAGCTTGTTTTAACATAACCGATATCGGTCAACCTATACCTATTTTGATTATATCTAGGCCTTCTCTTTGTTTTTTGCAAAATTTTGGCGGCGCCCGCCTCCTTTCCTTGCATAATGACATCACTATCAACATCCATCATCATAATAAACATCAATATTTCAAAACATATGCATATCATTAAAACATCATCAACACCATTTATATATACATCACAAACATTCCAATACCATCGACAAAAAAAAAACATAAAACATTATAATATATGCACCAAATCCACAATTATACACACCATATGGATCAACCTCATCATCTATATATATCATCAAAACAATGTTACAATATACAAATTACCCTGCATGGGGCCTCTATCATACAAACAAAAAATACAAAGTTGGCACGCAGGCCACTGTCTCTGTCAAAATCTTGACTCGGCTCGCAGGTGGCCTCTCATGTCAAAAATATACTTAGCTCTCAGGCCGGTATCAACTATACAACATGTACTTGGCTCGTAGGCCGGTATATATAACAAACATGAATACATAAATCCTATGAGGGCACACAGGCCTCTATATACACACTCGGTTTGTAGATCGGTGTCTCTATAAACAAAACCCATCTCTGCTCCTGGGGTGACTCAGCTCTCTCCCCCTCCCTCGGCTCGTCTCTCAGTTGGCCCCTGTGCTGGATCTCGCTTCCTACCCATCACTGACCCACCGGTTGTGGTTGCGGCCCCCTGTGACCTATGACTCTGGGACGTCTCGGCTCTGTGAGCTGCATATGGCTGATAGTCGGCCCCGGTACCATCCAGTATGTCCTGATAATATCAGGCCTTCACTCTCACCTCCATATATCGGGCTCGTGCAACCATGGCTGGTGGGGCTGGTCCCCCGGCTCCTAATAGAAGTGGACCCTCACCTACCTGTACGCCTTGTGCCTGAGGTTGTACCTGCACCTACACCTGTGGTTGTGCCTGTGCCTGAGGCTGTACCTGCACCTTTGCCTAAGGCTGTATCTGTGCCTGTGCCTGTACCTATGCTTGGGCCAACTGCCCCTGTAGTGCCTCAATCTGTGTCTGTGCAGTAGCAAGCTACCCCTGTAATAACTGCCCCTGGCCCAAGAGACGGTCCCTCTCTGCTATAACAGCCAACAAATATGGCTGTGCTGGCTGTGCTCTCATGGCTACCCTTTGCCCTGCCCACCAAACCAAAAATGCACCTGTAACACCGGCTTCGTCCACCGTATCATCCGCCGGTCTCTCTACGACCCAGACTGGGTCCAATGGCTGCGAAAGAGGCAGTGGTGCCTCTACATCCTCCCTCCAATATTATGGGAAGGGAGGTGGCTCATCCTATCGTAGGCCCAACTGTCGGCGTACCCTCTCTAGGGGAATCCACTCATGCTCCCCCGGTCTCTGTCTAGCTATCCAGAAGATGTACTGGATCCATCGTAGCTATGCTCGGGCTTCTCCACAGGGCTGATGGCCTCTGTATGGCCTCCATATAATATCTAGTGTGGTCAGGCCCTCTAACATATGTCTGTAGTACGCGACATCTTGCCCTGCGATAACTGCTCGTGGCTGGCCCACGACCCCCAACCACCTTTGAAACCCATACCTATACACTACCTGTGGCCCTGGCTACTGGGGCATCCCTATAGGTCATAAACACACAATATGCTCATAGGCCCAACATTGTAGCAAGAATGTCGAGCATATCCTGAATCGCCTCATACGGCGATAGCCCCAGAGCTCTTTGTATAGATGCACCAAATACACTGGTGCCCATACATAGCAGGTGTGCTCCTCCACCATCTCATGTAATGCTCCCATCAAAGCCCGTGGGAAGTGACCTCCCTCTGAGTCTGAGAGGGTGAAGCAGGTGATACCAATCATCATCAGCATGGCAAGCCGTGTCTCCTGTCGATGTGTGCGATACATATCGCCGTAGCAGATGCTCCCACTATGGTATGTAATCAATGGGGCTGCATCCCCGAATACCTGTAGGATGCTATCCAATACTATCTCAGCATCCACCTGGAACACTGCCTCCCCTATAATCGGTAGTCTCAGGATGCGATACACATCCTCTAGTGTGACTGTCATCTCTCCAGTTAGGAGATGGAAGACATTGGTTTCCGGATCCCATCTCTCGATGAGGGCAACCATCAGGTTGTGGTCCCTATCCACAGCCCTAAATTTCTGGACTCCACCGAGTCCAACCTCCCACATGACTACCCACTATGCTACAGTCACATGTGGCCGCATCCACCCCAGTAGAGGCGGCATTCGATCCCGCATCGTCAGCTGCTGGCGTGCCTACAAAAACAACCCACTCCATCAAGCCTACCCTTTCCAAAACAACTACCCAATAACCCTAATATCACTAACCCCACCCAACAAGACACCTACAATATCCCCTTTACCTATCCCATAACCTACCACCTACCCCACTCATACACCACCCGATTCCCCCACCCCAATAACCTTTCCTAGCAACTCTACCTTTTCCCCCTTCACCCTACAAATCTATCCTACCTGCCTACAAAAAACCAACACAACAAATTTCACACCCTTTCCTCCTACCCATGGTGACTGGTACCGGTCACCCTCGACTGCCATCGGTCCCCCACCCCTTGTCTATCCCCTAATTTTATGCACCGACGTCAGTCGACACATGACCGATGCTGGTCTCTGAACCCACTAATCTAAACAACTTGTGTGGTGACTGATACCGGTCGCTTAGTGACCGACATCGGTCACTGTGGGATTCTGGGGCCAGATCGAAAATGGCCCCCAAATCCCCTTTCTTCCTATTTCTACCCATCTACCCAGCCCAATTGCCTAAAAACTCACCCACTCTGCCGTTTTGACTTACCTAACATATCTACCCACTCCATTTTATGCTTTACCTTCATTTATTCATTATTTTCTCAAATTTTAGATTCCTACCCCAAAACCCACATCCTAGCTAAATTCATCAACTTCACACACAGAGAGATTTAGAGCCTACCGGTATGACTACACGTCGTGGTGGTGGGATAGGTGGTGGTGGTCCAGCTCCTCCAACACCTCCTGCTCCTCTAGGATGTGCCATAGCTCAAAATCTCCTCAGCAGGGTCCTCAACCAATCAAACTCTGCCTCTTGATCTCTGGGGCCTACCAATAACTCACTCCCCCACTCAACTAGTGCCAGCTCAGCCCAAATACCCAACCCAATCAATTCAAAACTCAGATAAGAAATAGGTTGGCACTCAAATTCACAACATGAAAATGACACGCCGTATTTTTTCTTTTTATAGGTTTTGACCTCTAACCGATATTGGTTATGGTGCGCCCTAGAAAACTGATATCGATCTTCTAACCGATAGTGGTCATAACTAACCGATATCGGTTACCTGCCTAGTTTACCCTAACTCCTTCTCTTCTACACCGAACTCTTTTTTTCACCACATCACCTACCCTCGACCTTTGCTCAATAGCCTTATTTTGAATTCATTGGCCTGACCTAAGGCCGCCACCAACCAATAGGCCCGACCCAAGGCCACCACCAATCAATCGGCCCGACCCAAGGCCGCAACAACCCAATCAGCCCCACCCAAGGCCGCAACCAATCAATTGGCCCGACCTAAGGCCGCAACCAACCAATTGGCCCTACCCAAGGCTGCAACTAACCAATCGGCCTGACCCAAGGCCGCAACAACCCAATCGGCCCGACCCAAGGCCGCACCCAACCAATCGGCCTGACCCAAGGCCGCAACCAACCAATCGGCCTGACCCAAGGCTGCAACCAACCAATCGGTCCAACCCACGGCCACACCAATTAAGTACCTTGACTGAAGCCCACAAATTATGATTCTATCCACCCATAATGTAGCTATTTGTTCAATCAAGCTCACCTGTTCGTGTTTTAGCATGACTAGGATACTTTAATTGAGCAGCCAACTAGCTTTGCTTAGACCGAGACCGTGATGTTTATCTCAACCAAACCAACCATTTGGTACTGCCGAACATGCCTAAACATTCCGGTACCTTACCCGTTATATCCCCTGGAGCTACTTCCTATGCCTTGGATACCATGATTATATCAACCTTGTTTGGATAAAATATCAACCTTTACCTCTGAATTGCTTGTTGGCTCTTCAAACCATGTACCCTGGTCGCACTACTGCATTTTAACGTGCATCGGCTTCCTTGTACTTACCCCACCATCTTACCAGCATCTCACCATTAGTCACTCTTTATCAACCCTATCCCTGATTTCATGTCGCCTCCATCTGTGATAGATTTGAGGGGGATTACCTATACCCTTAACTGGGGCAACCACTTCTTATTATTGTCAGTGCAACTTTACATGACAAGCTACATGACAACAAGGGGCAAATGTAGACACCAAATTTGGGTCTTACGATGCCCTATACCCCGTATCTCGTCCAGCAACCTAACCCTACCTCACCACCTAACCCTTACACACCTAATGATTTATTAATTACCTTATAATTAATAAATCCACATCTCCAACCCCTCCACCTCATCTCGCCACCTCACCGTGACCTAGCCCTAACCCTAAACCAACCTAATTAAGACCTATGACTTGGTCCAGACCCACACCCATGACTCGTTACCCCTCACCCGCACCAAAACAAGCCTAATAATGACTTGACCAAGCCCACAACTGATCCCTCGAGAGAAAAGGAGGGAAAGATGGCTATTTTACTAAAAATAGCCACTTTGACCTAACCGACATCGGTTCCTACTTGACCGCCGTCGGTTACGTAACCGCCATTGGTTCCCTGTTAATGACCTCCCCCAACCAAAAAGAGAGGATCCAGAATTCATTTGGCAGGAGAAAGAGGAGTGAAACAAGTAGAAGAGGTTACAGAGAAGACGATCGAGCCCAAGACTGTAATTGAGCAACTGGATCACTGTCACACTCATTCAAGCATTGGAAAAGACTGAGGATTGCTTCATCAGCTCGCTTTCCAATACCGGATCATCCCAACTAAGCCTTACTGTTGCCACCACATTCCTTGGACCTGTATCTTCATCAGGAATGAGTAAGTAGTATCTTGTAGTTCTTTGTTATCATTTTGCTTTAATTCATATTAAAAGGGGAACTGACCACCTTCGAAAGGAATTCTAATATTTCCTGGGCCTAAGGCAGTTCCCTCACTTATTGTCTAACTAAGATACGATGGTCTTGTATTCTTACTTACAGGTAGTCCTTCCTAGACAAAAAGGAGTTCTTCACAATCAATCTGATCTCTCTACGGTACATGCACACCTTCCCAACACTCAACATGTATTCCTCCTAGCCCTAACCCTTATCTGTTTCTCAAGAGAATGAAAGGATAGAAGCAACTCTATTCCGGAACCAAATTCTATGTGAAACATTAGGGTGGGTGCAATTTGAGCCCTAACAAGAATTAAGGCCAAATTTTAGGGTTTGGGATTTCGAGAATAATTCAACCAATTATGAAAAATCCCAAAGAAGAGACTCAAATTAATGTTTTATCCTATTTTTTAAAATGTAAAGAACTTGGAAAAATTGCACAATTTGCAGCCTATAGAGTGACCCTAAAATTGATATAAATTTTACAAAACAAGTCAAAAAATACTGAAATTTGGAGAGGCTTTTACTTGACTGATTTTGCAACACCACAAAAAAATGCTGAAAAATTCACTACAAATTTGGATATATAGCCAAATCTTGATAATTAGGGTTTTGATGCAGTTTTGGATGAGATCAAGCTGTGATACCACTTCTAATGAAATTACTTAGATATATATGAATATCAACAACAATAGAACACAAAGAACATCCAATTATAGAGAAATGATCACAATATGTAAGTATAATACCTTATCCACTTTAAGGGGGCAACCTTCAAACCACACACTAAGACTCTGATTAACTAAAACATGGAAATATGCACTAGTTAATCTAAGCTATCAATAACTGTAAATGAAGTAAATAAATGCAATAAAAATGTATGTAAATGACCTAAATAACTAATAAATGGAAATAGAAACCTTAAAGTGTAAGAGAGAAGAGGAAAAAACTCAGCTGAATAGAAAATGTTCGCAGGATTGTGTTACATAGGTGATCATGGAAACTGGAAGCAGGTTCAGCTGTGCAGGAGCCCCGAAAAGGATGGATCTGGGATGACTCTCTGGACTGTGGTAGATAGAGAAGGACTGGGGTGCCTTCAGGTGCTCTGATCTATAAAATGGGTGCCCTGGTCTGTGAAAAAGCTTTAGAACTGATCTTCACAAGTTTGGTAGGTGTTTCAAAACCCTCATTGTGTGCCACATTAGATTCATTATACTGCACCAAGTGTTGTTGCTAATCCAAGATGAAAGGAAGACCTGCAAAACCCTAAACAAACATCAATCCCTGAAAAAGAAAAATGCATATGATAAGGTCAGACCGACCTCAGCTACCACAATAATGGACTTACTAACTAAGTAGTGCACTATATTCCAGACCCAAATGTAGTTGTGTGTGTGTGTGTGTGTGTGAAGCACACCATAAGTTGCTCTTGTGCTAGTCACACTTTTTGAAGTAGTGAGATAACTATGTGTAGAAAAATGTAATATATGGTTGATGGAATAGAATAGAATCCTCCCCCTATGCTGTGTGTGATGCAAATATCCCAACCTTGTCCTAAGTGATGGAATTATGTGGATGCAAATGATCTCCAAAAGCTATAGATGGATGCAACTCTAGGTGGATGATAGTAGTGACTAGTGCTTGGTCCCTCATTATGGTCTCACAACTTTATATTTATAGGGTTCTCTTGATCTAATTTCGTAACTAACCTCAAAATGGCCTACCACTAAAAAGATAAATACCTCAAATGGCTAGAAAGAGCCCAAAAAGTGGTGGGAAAGTTCAAAAAGGATCTGAGCACCCATAATGGGACCAAAAAGGATTCGAGAGCTCATGGTGGGACCAGGATGCCCTTGGGCGCCCCAGTACTAGCACAAGAACCCCAGTCAAAGATAAAATTATGAAAAGACGACTTAGCATGTGTGTGGTGGAGGTTGGGAATAATGACAGAAACCAACTAAAATGGCCAAGAGACGGGGGTTAATTAGTACTTTCCTCACTCAAAAACCCTCTAAATAGTAGTATGAGAAAAGGAATAAATATTATCCAAATTACCTGATTTTTTGTCTACAGAGTCAAGTACTCAATATCCTGATAATATCTTACACTCTAACTCCTATATAAACCCTACTATAATATACAAAGCCCTAAAACCAACCCAATAAGCATACGAAAGAATAAATAAATATGATATGACATGATAAGAGATTATGTTAGCAAAAACTCAGCTATCCATATCCTGATATATGTCCTAGGGTTAATGGCCTAACAATATGTTGAACCTTATCCTTTTCTATCTAGTTGGATTTATCTCTCTCATTTTCTCCACCATCATGGCTCATATTACAAATTCTCAGGTATCCTTGTATGATTTGCTT
Source organism: Taxus chinensis (assembly GCA_019776745.2). Classification (NCBI taxonomy): domain Eukaryota; kingdom Viridiplantae; phylum Streptophyta; class Pinopsida; order Cupressales; family Taxaceae; genus Taxus; species Taxus chinensis. The sequence goes on from CM034150.1 coordinate 812,122,446, forward strand.
CAATGTCATTACACATGTAAAACTAATCTCATGAAACAAACACAAGAAGTAATGCTCCCTGATACTACAACACCTTCCCATGTGAATTAAATTTTGCTATGTATTTCAAATCCTTATATTAGTAATGATGGCATTGTATGCACCCAAAATTGCATGTGCTACATTATTGGAAAATGGTTTCAAAAGTCCCCAGTGATGATTCATGTCCTTTCAAAAGGTGTTTGAGTTCCCAAACCCATTTGCAATGTATATTTATAGCCTAGACATCCATACTTAGATTTTCCACACTTTCTTCCAGCTTCCTGCTTCATTCTTTGCATGTTTTGGTCTTTAGTGCCAGGACCGCTGCCTTGCGCAGGGTGATGGTCATGTGCACTTTTTCCAGAACCTTCCATGCATTAAATTCACACTCAACGATTCACTTAACTTCTGTTTTAAAACACATTTCTTGCCCATTTTAGATGATTCAAAATCCCAACTGCCTTGTTGCATGGTATTCCCTCCCTCTTCTATTTTTAAATAGATTTAATTAGTTTAAATTTCCTCTTCACTCAATGATTTGGCACTCCAATGCCACCTTGTGCATGAAGGCACATCCCAGCCAATTCCTATATATTCAATGCTTGTATTTAAGTAAATATGGCATGAGAATTTTGTGTATCTTGTATATATCATTGTTGCCGCAATCCTGCTGGAAATTGCATAGCCAAGCTTTATTCACTTGTGATATCTCTCTTCCACTTGCATTGCAACCAAACTACCTTCAAGATGCCATTGCTCAAGCGTCTTCTCCTACTTGTTGCCATTACATTCCCATTTCGTTCGACTCATATAGACACACAGTAGAAAGAAAGGATAAAATGAGGGGACAAGTCATCATACAGACTGGATTTACCTCTATCCTGTGAAATCTAGGTTGGAGTTTGTCGTTTTATTTCCTTCATTGCTGTAATCTATCATTGTTACATCTATATCAAATAGAGTAGAAATCAATTTCCTTTCATTTACAAGTAATTAGTTAATTTCCAGGAGGGTTTTAAATCATTAATAATAGCTCCCGATGATGGATCCTCTTCTTCCCATACCTTATGGATTTGAAGGAGAGAATATCTGTAGGAGGTTGTCTACACATCATAGATCATTTGGAAAATTTCTTGTTTTAATGTTAGTTTAGTTTTGATACACTCAGCACAGGTGAATAACCACACCGGGTTGTTTCACTTGTTTAGTTTTAGTGTAGAAGTAGATTTGATTATTTAGAATAAAATCCAATTGTTGTTTGTAATTGTAATATTTCAGTTTTGTGATTTTTTTAGATTAGTTTCCTTTCAGCAGTAGCATAGATTGTTAGTTTTAGCTTAGTTAATTTGGACACTTCAAACTAGATCAACACTTAGATCCAAGTTAGGCAAACAAACCATAGGGAATTTACGCTACCCGTTCATAGCCTCTAAATATCCTCGTTTGCCAACTTAGCTACCAAGAGATCACACTACCAGATATTAGTCACTGATCTCCTATAGTTAGCCACACACATTCAACATCGGCTGCTCCGGAAATGACCTCGGGGGGTTGAGTGCGGTTGAAGGTTGCATGTCAATTTTCATTCGTACAAATTGGTGAACCCGATGTGAAGGATTTATTCCTTCTTGTTTCCTTTTCTTTCATTGCGATTACCTCAACTCTCCATTTCTTCCCCTATTTTGGTAGGTATTTTATAATTTCTAAAATATGTTTGGAAGAGATTTTGGTGGGCCATTTGGCTTTGATAGATATTACACCAATGTTCAACCACAACAATCCTCTTCTCTTTCGAGATGGGGTGATAATTACACAAGCAACGTTAAAACCTCCCCTAGTTACACTTCAAACCCCATTAGCTATGTAAGGATGGAGGAGGTTGATCAACTATTAAACATGCTATACGGTCAACCCAATGCAAACCACATTGTTATAAAAAATGGAACAAGTTCTTACCATAGAGTCTTGTCAAGACCTCACATTACCATGAAATCAATAGAAGATGATATATTTGCACAAATAACTAATCCTCTTCATTAGATAGATGAGTATTTGGATAAAATGAAGGCTACAACCTCTTAGATTTTGAATGCCTATCCTAAGATTCTTAATTCTGAGGAAGACAAGAATTACAACACCGAACAATTCATGACAGGGTATTACGAACCTACTCAATCAAACCCTACGCCACAGGCACCCCAACAAGGGACTCAATCCTCTCCCAATGATCTCATTTATACTTTAGTAGAGAGGATTAGAGAACTAGAAAGTGCCCAGACTTCACAGCCAACACATGTAATAAGGTAAAATATTGGGTATCCTGATGACAACAAAGGATACATCCCTTCCAATGAACAACCAATGTAATATCCTGTACAACAAGGTTATTCGGTTCATTTAAATCCAAGTGATCTTATCACATGATTAGACACACTAGGGATGGGTCATCATCCTTCTCAAGCTTATCCTACGCAAGGGCTGGACAGAAGTGCATTCTCGAATGCCACTATAACAGGCAATGCGACGTTCCCTAGTTTTACACCCACTAGTCTATATCCTGGTAATATCCCATCTTACATGCATATGTATTCAAAAACTCCCCAGATGGACCCATATTCCATTCCCATTCCCTACATGCCATAAAAAGGGACCCCATACATTGTGGTCAACACTTATAATGCAACTTATCCAACTCCTCCTCCTCTACCTCCTCATCAAGGATCTTCAAATGGTGGAATCTTACGCAATGGGTACATACATTGAGTACTTAAAGGAGCCTCTTTACTTCACCATACTTGGTGTCATGCTTCCACGCCCATTTATTGATCTTCCAAAATTTAAGGGAGAAGGAGACCCGAACGCTCATATCAAGGCCTACGCTACTGCTATCAGGGAATTGCTTCCTTGGGATGCTATAGTGGCTAAGATCTTTCCAAATACTCTTGAAGGAATCACATTGGATTGGTATTACCATATTATGAAAGCTTTTATACATTCCTTTAAACAACTTGTTTCCAAGTTCATCAAAGAATTTGACATGAACAAGTTATTGCGTATAGGGATTAGGGAGTTCTTGCATATTAGACATGAGCAATTCGGATTTGCTGCCCATTTTCATCTAGATATGGTGCCAAGTTCTCTATTCCTCTGCAAGTGCACCCAATATGGTCCAGATGGAAATTTGTGATCTTTTCCTTCACATCCACTCAATTGAGAGACTAAGGAAGAGGTCCAAAAGTTTCCTTTCCATAGTTATGAGGAAGTTTTGGAAGGTGTGCTTCGGATTGACCAAACCGCTATAGAAATGGGTGTAAGATCTATGGTCCTAATGGAAAATTGGTATCCCCAAATCAAAATAATGTAAATTATCAAAAAAATGGTGCCAACAACCAATGGACTTAAGGGTGTGAATTGCAATCAAGGTGCTACCATGAATAGTGCTACTGATCAAGCCAAGAATGCTATTTTCCTGAACAACAATAACACCAACAATAATAACAATAATAACAACATGAGAAATCAAAGAGCCTCTAACAATGTCTCCTCAGTAAAACAAGTTGATGTAAACCATCCCTCTGTAAAATAAAAATCAAACCCAAGGCCCAAACTAGTATCAAAACTCTAGCCAAGGGGTCGAAAATCTTGGTTATGACAACCAATTCCAAAGCTACAACCGAGGTTATAATAAATAGTAATAAGATGCTTATCAAATACCAAGATATTACGACCCTAACCTATACTATGGTTTCCATAAGGTTTGAGGTCATGACCATAAGACTTTCCGTGATTGCAACAATTTTTTTGCAAAGACTTCACAAAAACCAAAGGCAACTCTTTGTAGACATGTTCTTAGTAAATCTTGAAACAAACCCACAGCCTAGTCATACCAAACTTGTCACACCTCAAAATGAGAACCCAAAACATCTTGGGGATTTCCAAGTGAATCCTCAAAATATAAACAAGGGTATTCCTATAGGAAAAAATGACCATGAAGCCTCAACTTTTGACAACTCTCAGGTTTTTCCTAACCTTGGTTCAAATGATAATACAAAAATCTTGGGGTTATTGTTTCTAGATTTGCATGAAGAATTCACTTGTGCATCATTCAATGTTGCTCAATGCACTAGGTCTTGGTAATCTAATCCATGTTATGACACCTCCTAGCACTCAAATAAATCATATTGACTTTGACATACATCCTCCAGGATAGAATGATAAGGATATTAGGTTTGTTTTCGCTATAGACAAGATGCCATCTGATGCTGAAATTTCCTGAAGAGGTGATCCTGCCTTATTTTTACAAGTATGGGTTTATAAAAATTACATTAAGAGAGCCATGATTGACAATAGGGCTGCTGTAAATTAGTTCCCTTCTCTTTCTTGTAGAAGTTGGGATATGTAGAGACAAATTGTTCCTCTACAATAAACACGTTACAGGGATACGATAGTCTTAAAGTGACCTTGATTTGAACCATAGTTCTTCCAGTCATGCTTGGCCTAAAAACCATCTTGATAGAGTTTTACATTATTGACAAGGAAACAAGCTATAACATGATCCTTGGGAGACCTTGGATTCATCAAATGAAGGTTATCCCCTCTACCCTGTTCTAGGAGATTAGATTCCTCCATTTGGGGAAGGTCTTCATTAATCAAGGGGATCCTAAGCCTATCGATATATACTTAGAAAACCTCAAGAAGAAAAAAGGAGTCCATACGGAGTATGAAATTCTTGCGAATCAATTAAACAAACCACCTCCATTAAAAGATTAAGTCCCGATCACCTTGAGTGTTTTGAAGGCTGAAGTCGTTGAACCAAAAACATTTGAGGTGGATAAAACAGATAAGGGTAAATTAATATATGTGGAAACAATGTCCACTAAAACCACAACAAAAATTATTAAAATCTTAGAGAATGATGATCTGATCTTCCTCCTGTTTGAACCACATGGGATGGGTAATCTTCTTGGTTTAACATCTCTTCCCTCTGATGACCTAGGTCTAGATGTAAACATGATAGAATTAACAAATGAAGAAGAGAAATTTGAGATTGAAATGATGCCCATCAAAACCATCTCTGAGGGTTGTTCAATTCTAAACCTTGATTTCAACCCATGTTCATTTGAAACTAAGCTTACCATATCCATAGGGGCAAGGCCTCATTATTCAACAAGTGTTATAAGTAAACACAATGCTATACATAGGAAAAAAGGTTGAGAAACATATTCATGCTTACCCACAAACCATGTCTCAAGAACGTGAAAAAGAGGTGCACGAATGCATCTTTCATACAAATGATTTTAATGATTGGACATATACAATTCTGGGAAAGGGTTGTAAGTTTAAACCCAAAATGGTAGGCCCTTGCCAAGAGAATGGAGATTTTAAGGATTATGGTTCTCTGCTGTGTACTTTTAGGGGTGAAGAGTTTGATATTCGTCAAATTTCTTCACCTTAGCCATCATGACACTTAGATTCACCTGCATTTCCATATGTACATTACTGCATCGACATTGCATTTTCATCTGCCAGTTCATTTTGTAAAATTTGTAATCGAGGGAATTATTCTTATAGCAATTCCTAAAAACTTCTGAAAACATTGGCAAAACATTCAAATCACCTCTATTCAAATATTCATGGTATCATCAATTATTTCCAAATCATTTCATTAATTCAAGCAAGATAAGACAAAGCTTTGACGGTAACCATACCCAGGCTTGAATACTTGGTTCTATTTGTAGTTACTTCTAGATTAGGTTTCTTTGCCTATAGTATGTTCTAGAAGCTTCATGGTGTCACATCTATCCCATATACATCTCTTTGGAAATAAGAACATTCTAGAAATTTTACCTAGACAAATAAGTCAAATATAAATCCACATAAAATTTTTTATTTTACACATTTCTTTTCCCTATCAACCTTCGGTGTTAAGCCTACGTCTCTTACTAGTGATGTAGGGTTGGGAAAGGAGAGAAGTTCCCTTACTCGCCTATGCCTTGTCTATGGTGATGAGCCCATACTTCCTATTGGTAATATGGGGTAAGGTGTAGGGGGTCTCTTTGACAAACTTGAAAGATATAAACAATTCATTCAAATGCTGCGAAATCATAAATCAAAACAAAGTGATTTAGATGTCCAAAATTCCAAAAGAGTTTAAAACCTCAAAACCATATTTTTTCCAACCAAGTGGCCATCTATGGATATAAGTCTAGATAAACTGGAAAGCATTTCACATTTTAAACTGTGAAGCAAACTTGAGTAGAATGAGGTTGTAGTGTCTCAATTTGGTTTTTCCAAATCCTTGTCTTTCTCTCATCATTACCATTAAATTTTTTTTCTATAACTTGTGCCCCTTTTGGCTCTTGGTGTTGAGCCTTCGTATCTTACTAGTTGTGTGGAGTTAGGAGTGGGAAAGTTTGTTCACTTATCATATCACTCTTTCACCACATGTTTTTCCAAAACAATACGAAGTACCAAAAGTTTCTTAGAGAAACTAAAGCTCAACATTACAATGTGATTGCATTATCATATATTAGCATTATAAAACACACAAAAAAAGAAATCATTCTGTTAGCATTCATATCCATCTGTACACTTTCTGAAAAGCATAGAAAATCAGAAATTCTAAACATCTAAGAGTACACATGTGAATCAAATCATAAATGGAAGCCAAATATATGAAAGGAATAACCGAGCCAAAAAGATATATCTGTACATATCATGGTGTGTTATAGTTTTGTACAATGTCATTGCACACTAGGTGCGGTAAAAACACTCGCAATAAGAAAAAAATACCAAAACATCATATAAATGCCCAACAAAATGAAAGCTAAGCAATAAAGGCACTCTGCCTATCTACCTCTTTGAGCCCCCTTATGACCACTCTAGCTATGAATTTCTTAGGAGTTCTTCTCGAAAGCATTCAAACAACAAAGGGCCAATCCTAACACAAAATACCATTCCTAAATCCATTCCAATTCAACCATACTCACAAATGAAATAGTCATGATGGGCCCAGAGCTAAAAAAAAAATCACAACGAGAATATGTGCAAATGAATTGAAAATAAGTTGTTTTGATATATATATGCTTTGTTTTAAACCTTGTTTCAAGTGTATGTGTCCACATGGCTGGAGTGTTGGTACATGTATTCCTATTCCCGCACAAATGGTAAGTCCTCTTGTCATTTTGATTTAGTGTTTATTTTTTGATATCATATCTATCTACACTTGAGTCTTATTTTTTGTTTTATAGGTAGCGGGAGTTTAGACGGTGACATTTCGGCACACATGAGCCTATCAGGTATAGCTTCTAACTCCCCATTTTGGGAATGCCATAATCAGACTCTACATTTTATGCCTTTTCATGGATAAGATGCTTCTCTGAGGGGGAAATATGTACGCACCCAAAATTACATGTGCTACATTGTCAGAAAAATGGTTACAAAAGTCCCCAATGATGATTCATGTCCTTTCAAAAGGTGTTCAAGTTCCTAAACCCATTTGTAGTGTATATTTGTAGCCCAAACATCCATACTTAGCTTTTCATTCTGTGCATGTTTTGGCCTTTACTGTCATGATTAAAACCGCTACCCAGGCAGGGTGGTGTTCCCGTGATCGCCACCCTAGGCATAAGGCGACGATCCTACGTGATTTTTCTAGAACCTTCCATGTGTCAAATTCACACACAATGCTTCACTTAAATTCTATTTTAAAATTCATTTCTTTCTTGTTTTAGATGATTCTAAATCTCAATTGCATTGTTGCATGGTATTCCTTCCCTCTTTTATTTTTAAATAGATTTAATTAGTTTGAACTACCTCTTCACCCAATGATTTGGCACTCCAAGGCTGCATTGTGTATGAAGGCACATCCCAACCAATTCCTATATAATCAATGCTTACATTCAAGAAAATGGCTTGAAAATCTTGTGTATCTTGTATAGTATTGCTGCCATAATCCTACTAGAAATTACATAGCCAAGCTCTGTTCACTTGTGTTATCACTCTTCCACCTACATTGCAATTAGACTACCTTCAAGATACCATTGCTCAAGCACCTTCTCCTACTGCTGCCTTTACATTCCCAATTCCTTGGACTCATATGGACACACAGAGAAAGAAAGGATAAATTGAGGGGACAAGTCATCACACAATTGGATTTACCTCTATTTTGTGAATTCTAGGTTGGATTTGCTGTTTGATTTCCTTAATTACTATAATTTATGATTGTTACATCATATCAAATAGAGTAGAAATCAATTTCCTTTTATTTTCAAGTAATTAGTTGATTTCCAAGAGGGTTTAAATCATTAATAGAAGCTCCCGGTGACGGATCTTATTCTTGCCATCCTTGTGGATCTGAAGGAGAGAATATTTGTAGGAGGTTGTCTACACATCATAGATCATTTGGAAAAGTTCTTGTTTTAAGTTAGTTTAGTTTTGGTATGATTAACATAGGTGAATAACCACACTGGGTTGTTTTGCTTGTTTATTTTTAGTGTAGAAGTAGATTTGATTATTTAGAATAAAAGCCAATTGTTGTTTGTAATTGTAATATTTCAGTTTTGTGATTTTTTTAGATTAGTTTCATTTCGTTTGCTAGGTTAATTTGGACACTTCAAACTAGATCAAAACTTAGATCCAAGTTAGGAAAACAAACCATAGGGAATTTATGCTACCCGTTCATAGCCTCTAAATCTTCCCTTTACCAACTCAGCTACCAGGAGATCACACTACCATATCTTAGTCACTGATCCTCCTATATTTAGCCACACACATTCAACATTGGCTACTCCAAAACAACCTCAGGGGGTCGAGTGTGGTTGAAGGTTGCATGTCAATTTTCATCCGTACAAGCACCTTTCATAAAGTTATCTCAGAGTTTAATCAAGATCTAAACCATGATTTTCAAGTTTAAATCCAAGTTGTGAATACTATGATTGTATCTCTCAAGGATGAGATATAACATCTCAAGGATACTTCCAATGCACATATTAGTTCCATTTTTATGCATTATGATATTTCTAAGGCCAATGATAAGCAATGTGATATATTTTTTATTTCTATTACATGTGCTCATACAACTAAGGTGAAATTCCTCATGGAGGCAACAATGTGTATGTTCTATAAGACCAAACTCTTTGGTTCAATAAGAATGCTACAAAACATGATATCCTATCTACATTAGTGGATAATTGTTTAATCACTTTGTTACCCAATCATTACTACCCATACTATTGGCTTGAAATAATCAAAGGCAAATCATTTTGTAACTATCATAGAATTAAGAGACATGGCGGAAATGATTGATATGTTTTATAATGAAAAATATGACAACCAGAGCATAAGGGCTTTATTTTATTTTCCACATAACTTTACTACACTACACATTCATCTCAATTTTGTATATATAAATTGGTTCCTAAGGCTGATCCACCTATGTCTGGTGAGCATAATACAATATCAAAAGATGTAAATTTTGTAATAATACAAGAGCCACCTATTCAATAAGAGGATAAGAATGGAATATCCTCCTTTTGGAAGCACCAATCTCAGTAGAAGAATTATATCCTATTGTTGTGTAACTTGCACTTGAATTATCACCAATCAAGAATTTACAATTACATACCACATCAAAATAATAAGAGAATACACATGCCCAATCAGGGGGCAGTACAACATTGTACTTTATAGATAACTCTAATCTTTTGCAACACATTGACATAGATTTAGATTTGGATGATGGTATCCCTCAATCATTTGATATGTTAAATGAAGCTTTGTGCATGTTGGACTTCAATCTCATCAGGGGATTTGACTCTAATTTTTATGCTCAGTAACGTTTAACAACTACGATACCCCAAAGTAATCCTTCTGCGGATATCTCTATTTCTCCACACCACTATATAAAGTAAATTTACATGCAATCCTCTGATGATACACACATTATGATTCCCTAATTACTTGAGTAAAATATTGTGTCTCACCATCCACCTATTGAGGTATATTTAAACAAATCTCATAGTGAGATATTTGACTCCACTACTTATTATGACTATCATGGTTGCATTGGTCACCTCATCTGATAAATGTATCTAGCTTTGCACAACATCACCCAAGATATCATCAATTGACGCTAATGCAATTAGAATGGGATGAACCCATTGAATATTAATCATGATATAATTTCTAATCTTAACAATAAAAGGTGTACTTTCAATATTGCACCATGACTCATCATATGATACTAGCTATGTCATATTATAATAATATATACTAACAATCATTTATGCACTTTCAAGCCACTTCATACACTAACCATGCTTCTAGCTAGCAACTTAATTTTATAGAACATAATTGTATACTATCTTCTCTAATACTCAGGGCCATATGTGGATCTCCCTTAATTATATTTTCCAAGAATAGGTTTCCTGTGCATTCCCATACGTACTTTGGTAAGGGTCACATTTCCTACTATGTTTGATAATGGTTTGCTAAATGTCACACCTCTTTTATTACAATGGCTTACACACATAAACTAAATTCTCTTCAATCACAATGGTATTCTTCACACCACTAAAAATCAACATCAAATTCAAAGCCTATTCTACTTATAACACACTATTCCTAGATCTACTTTACCTCATTCTTCTCTTAGGTCTTTCTTTATACTGCACATCACCACTACAATATCACTTGTATTTGATTGGCACATTTAACTGAAGCCTCGATCTATACCCATTCTATGCTCACATGTTCCACCTCTTTAAGAGGTTCTCATTCAATTTATTTTTTGTATACCCAACTCTTTTGTACATACTATGTACACTATGATAATTTGTTTTTTTGTAAAAATACAAAATCATAGACCTATGCATTTTACTTGATTTTGTTAGCAATTTACATTACATATGTTGTTTCTCACTTTGGTTGATAGATATCATGCTTTATTTCTTCACACATGTGTTCACTTGGTATATTAAGCTATGGATATAGGACACAAATATTGCTACATGCTTATAGGAGCACTCATGTTTCCTTACATTCTCATCATTTGAGGGACAATCCCTCCACATCCTATAGGTGTTATTATTCTATTATAGTTCATTTTTACTTCCTAATTTATGCTTGATTATATACATTGTGTACTTGTTATTTTTGAACTTACATGACTAAAACATGTGTCTTATGTGCAACATTGACACATCTTGTTTCATACATATTTCACTCATGTTTTGGTTACTACATCATATTATCATGTTTTAACACTCTTGTTTCATGCATACTTAAATTGTGTGCGTTATGTTATTGCTTTATTGTTTTCCTTTATTATGGTCTATGTGCCTTGATTGTCTTATGAAACCATGGGTGTCCCATGTTTGTGGTGTCATACCTATATTTTTTGCTAATTATCTTTCTCTTATTCATATGCCTACAAGCCTTGATTCTTTTGATACCATGGGTGTCCTATGTTTGTAGGCCCCAAAATCCTTTTGTATTCTCTTTTATGTCATTATTTGTAATTGGATGCATTGATATTGTTCTTTTTTTCTTCTACATGTTTTTTTCTATTAGTTACTTTAGTTACTATTATATTTGTTTGTTATTAACATTACATTGTTTTTGTTGCACACCATGGTTGCCACCATGCATAAAACACCTTTCCTTTTGCAAGTATAGGTTCTCCAAGGTGGCCACCTCTTCAACACTTTACACAAATTTTCATACATCTCCTTCAATAATACACACCTATTTATTTTGATCCACATGCTCAAACATGGTTTTCACACATGCCTCAAAAGAGGGGCATCTATCTAGGTTTATTCTACATTTTTAGATAGACAAAAAAAAATTATAGGGGTAGATGCAAGTATATATAGGGTACAGGCACCCAAAAATTTAGTCGCATAATAAATTTTGGCAAAAATAGCATAAGGTGAAAATCCATACACTTTGGTCAAGAATACCATACGGTATGTTCCTAACCCCCCATACCATTTTTGACCAGGGACAATTTCTTCAACAAGTTTTCATCATTTTTCATATTTTCACCTATTTATACAAGTTTTTGTAACAAATTTTCACATTCAGATTACTCAATCTAGATAATATAGGGGCAAAATGAAAGATTTTCATTCCTTATTCAAACTAAGTTTCAGTTTCAAGAATATTAGAGGCATGTGCCTCCTTCCTAGTTTAACATTGTTAACACATTTCAACATGTTTTTTCAATTCATACTCATTTGTTAGACATATGGGGAGAGTTTGGGGGCACCTATTCCTTGTGTACTATAGGTTCTTATTTGCAAAATTGGGTCTAGATCCATCTACATTGGTGTGATCCATGGGGTTATGGAAGGCATAGAAGCAGTAGCCAAGGGCTTCGTGGGTAGGATTTTCCTCTCCTATTACACTTTAAAGGGAAGATATCAGAGATTTTTTGAATAAATTTGGTACACATTCTTCTTCCTTCACAGGGGTGCATTTGTACCTCTTTCTTCTTCTCTCTCTTGTACATTACCATGTTTGGTTGTATGCACCTAACAACTTTAGTTCTCCTCACTAATTGGGATTGATCACCCCCAATCCTTTAGAAAATTTCAACAGATACAAATCTCCAAGAAAAAGTAAACCACATGAGCAAAATGTGTATTATTTCCTTTTTACATCTTTTCACTTTACATATATGAAAATGCAAATCTTTTCCATGTTACAATGTTCTATTTGAGTTATGCTTAATTATATATCACTAAGAATTGACTACACTATTGTGTTTTAGGTTTCATCATGGAGCATGCCAACACCAATCACAACAATGTAAGTGATAAAACAAATATTCAACAAAAGGAAAAGTGTGTTTATACACTCATGTACAATTTCTTTTAAGCATGTAATTTTCAATTGCATTCTAAAAATGGGGGAAAATGTAGACACTCAAAATTCGTAATTTAAAATTTGACAACCCTTGACTTGATTATGTGCTCTTACTATGATAAATACAACTTGTTCATTCCTACTTAGCCATTTTTGAGGTCCATTTTTTAACTTTTTATCCTTGCACAACTGACATGTCGATACATCTTGGAAACACAATGCACAAAATCAATAAAGAGACATCAATTTATCAACTCCAAACTTCAGTTGGACCATTCTATGCTCCAAGTTAGGACTGTAGCATCTGGTCTTGAACTCTTTGTATAGTCTTAGAATGACATGTTTTCCAACTGCACTTCCAAATTGAAATATTTCATTGGGTATTATAATTCTTCTGGGTCATCCTTTCTTGCATAAACCATCTATAAAACCCTATATAATCAAGTAAACACTACCTCATTTTCCAACTTGGAATTCCTAAGGTAATGCACTAGATTACTCACTTCATAAACTTGTAAAAGTCATCCAAAGCTCCTTAAAATATGAGAATTACACATCTACAGTCCTTAGGGAAACACTCACATCAAGTTTGAGGTTACATATATTTTAGGGAAGTCACATCAGGGTAGCCATATATTTCATATATAAGCATCCAAACATCCTCTCTCCAAATGTTTTAGTAAGAGCCAACTCAAAGTAAGCATGGTCAAAGTAAATTCTTCATATTATTAATCTTTCTAGATATCACATGATAGGTGGAGAACGACGTGTGATTTGATGCCTTTTTTTAGAGTAGTTCCAACATTGGGGGTGCATGAGGTTCCCATAACCCTTTTAATGTTTATTTTATAGGACTCTTCATCCATATATAGGTTGAGTAATGTCCAGTCCATTTAAAGAGCCTCAGTACATGTGTGAAAACTAGGATTTGACAACGATGGATAAATCTAGGAAGGAGAGATACATGGAAGTTACAGAGGTAGATTTAGATCAGATCTAAGAGCTTACAAAAAGGGCTAGACCATATGGTATGGTCCTGACATCATGTTATGGTCCTGACCTATGTGGAGTTATAGTTTTAAATTATGTTGCAAAGGTTATTTAAGATCAGTTATCCTTGTTACACTATTGCATAGTCCCAGATCTCTCTAGAAATATAATAAAAAATCAGCTAAGTACCCTCATACATCTATCTTGATCTTTCCATTGTACGTTAAGTTGATCAACATCTGTTAATTTCATTCTATATGATTTGAGTTGTAAATATGAGTTAGTATTTATATTATAACATCTTTTTAGTTAACTCTAATCTATTCTACACCTAATTAAATAAACATACCATTTATTTAAGGGTTAAATGATAGTTAGGCTTATTTTCTAGGTTTATTTCACTAATACCTACATACTTTGTGTTATTTGAATTTTTTTTGGTTGTTGTAGGGTCTCTTCCCTTGGTTTCACAAAGCCCAAAGAGTAAAAGGTTAACCACCATCTAATTTTTTGCCTTAAATATGCCCCTAATTGGTGAATAACTAAACATATAAAAGGAATTATCCTACTCTCTTCACTCATCTAAAAAAGTGAATTTTTTTTGAGAGCCAACACAATCTAAGTTCACTCCTTTTACTATGTAACATCCACCCTGATTTTACTCTTCAACTATGGTTTTGGAGGTTAACATTGTTACAACAAGGCATAACAAGAAATTAGTTGGGAGAAATAAAAATTTTACCCACCACTTTTCTCTTCCCTTGCTAATCCCAATTCTCCTTATAAAGGGTATGATATATTATAAAAAATAAGTAGCACCCCTGCTAAGATACTCTTTTAGAATTACTTCAAAAAACACTTTTTTACAAGGATATTTTATACAAGGATTTGCAATCTATTACCTTACATACCAATACTCAACCTAATACCTTTGCATCTATCATGGACACATTTAAAACTATGGATAACACAATCACTGTTAGTTTGGCTGAGATCCCTTCTCCACTTGTTGTGGACCCATGCTTACCACTTCTTATTACTACATGAATTCAAGGATTCCTTACTAAGCATGTTTTGATAAAAAATGGATCTAGCCTTAATATCTATCCTAGTTGTTTGCTTAAACAAATGAATATTTATATGCATTCCATTTATACAACAACAACTACTACAATGTATGGATTTGATAATATCATAATATTTACCTTCAAAATTATTACTTTTAATCGATTATTTGGATCTAAAAAGTTTCTTATTGCATTTCACATCATGGATACCACTCTTCATTATAATCTTCTCTTAGGTTGCCCTTGGATCCAAACTATGGAAATTATTCCACCTATGATGCAAGAATGTGTCAAATTCATACACGATGGTTATTATTATGTTCTTCCTATTGATATTGGTTCTTTCAAATATTTCCAAATTGGCACATCTAATGCTCATGTTTTTTAATCATACTTCCTATGTAGCCAATCCCTATGGATAAAGTACATACCTATGTATTATGAGATTCAAGTCACACCTCCAATATTATAACCCCTATACTACCACTGGTTAACCAATGCATGAGTTCACTTACTCCCTCTCCTCCTGAGGATTCTAATGATTAAATCCAATATATTGTTAATGTAGACACTCAAATTTACAAATTAGACTCTTTGAAACTACCAATATTGAAATTGCTCTCTTATTCAAACATGTGCATTTTACCCACTCTCATCTAATACATCTTTAGGTATCTTTTCTAGCTTCCTTGATCATTCACACTCACCTATTGATAGTTTCTGATAATTAAATGCATAAAATCCATTTAGAAACTCCACTTGTTAGATTCCAAAATTCACATTTCAGATTTATCATCTAGGGTAAAAAATGTATAATAGGGGTAGGATTGTTCATACCATCTTGACCCTAGTGTATGGTTTTGCACTTGTTCACTTTGGTCCTAAAATTTTAGTTGCACATTATTCTTTGGGTCATTTACTCCTTCTCAGTCATACTTTTTAACTTAAATCACATTTAGATGCATGTATAAGCAAGTTAAACTCACCTCATTTAAAACCTATCACTCTAATGGAATCCTATTGAAAAAGTTAGCACAAAAGGCCCCCAAATATCCTTACACTCTACAAATACCTTTACACATTCATTAAGGTAACACCATCTACAAGTATGAAGCTTCCCACTAGGTCTAGTGGATTTATTCCCACATTTGGAAGCACTCAAGGTAATTCACTCAAGGATATTTGAAAGAGAGAAAATCAAGTCAAGATTTGTCAAAGGAAGGATGTCAAATTTGATTACACTATAACTAGATATCACATTCTAGGCAGAGAAAAATGTGCAGTTGGAGGCCTCTTTGAAGTAGTGCCAACACCAATAGTGTATGAGGGTTCCCATAACACAAATAATGTTTGATTTTCAAGAATTATCATCCATGGTTAGGGTTTGAAAGATTGAGCAGAGCATTCAGATGCCTCCGTAGTGTGATCACCAATGACTAACAAAGAGCGACGAAGAGATTCAGAAAAATGACAAATCCAGAAAGTTACAGGTCACAGTTCTAAGCAAGTTCAAGACTATAAAAAGAGGCCAATAGTGTATGGAAATTTATGCCCCTATTGTATGGTCCTACCCAAGAGATTCTTCATGTCACAGTTTTAATATCGAGGCACTCTCAAATCTGGGTCACCTAGATTAGTCCAGAATCATCTGTAATCAACTAAGTGCACTCAATCTCATGTATTTATGAGCTTGTATTGTATTGTGTACATTTGTTGTAAATATTAATGTGTTGTTATGATATTAAATGATTAATATTGGAATTTAATTAATTATAATAACACACTTAGATTTTATTTCATTCCATTTAGGTAATTTGTAAAATATTAATCAAATATAAAAAATGGAAAAATAATTAATGCTCTACCTAGTGCCCCTAACTTATTAGCAAATACCACACCTTAGGATAATGTTGATGATTATGTCTCAAGTAGCGATGAAGATCATATATAACTTACTAATGAATGCCTTTGCAAGCTAATTTTCAATCCTATGGATGAAGATGAGTATATGTTTCATTCTCTTTTCATTTTCACTAGCCATGGACATTATTGAATTAAAGATACTATACCTGACATCTTTGTTACTAATATTTTTGCTACTCCTACTAGCACATGGGATTCACTATGTGTAGACACTCAAATTTGGTAATTCTACTCTTTGATGCTATTTTTCTTGACATTTCTCTCTTGCTCAAGCAAGTGCACTTTACCCATTCTCATCCAATACATCCCTATGTATCCTGTCTAGTTTGTTTGAACTTACACACTCATCTATTGACAATTTAGGAGAATTTAATGCATGAAATGAAATAAGAAAATCCATTTGCAAGCTTTCAATATTCACATTACAAATTAACACTCTTGGGTAAAAAATGTATAGTAGGAGAAGGAGCATTCGTATGGTTCAGACCCTAGTGTATGGTTTTTACCTTGCTCAATTTGGTCCCAAAATTTCCATTGCACATTATTATTTGGGTCACGTACTCCTCCTCAATCAAACTTTATAACTTAAACCACATTCTGAATCATATATAAGCAAGTGAAACTCACCTCATTTAAAACTTAGCACTCTTATGGAATCCTGTTACAAAATTTAGTACAGAAGGAACCCAAATCTCCCTACACTTTGAAAGTATATTTACACATTTGTTTTCATACAAAATATACAACATGAAAAACTGCATTTTTTAAGCATGACAATTAATCCCATAATTGAAAACTAGGATTCCCAGTCACTATGCATCCTTCCTTTGGCCATCCTACCTTCATTCATACCCTCACCCAGGCTCAGAGAAAAGTGTTAAAAACATCATTAAGTGTGTTTTAGTGTGTAGGGAAGATTGTCTAAGATGATTGATGAACTCAGTGAGTTTTGATGAGAGAAGCCTTCCTTCAGAGGCCTAAAAAGGCCATTTTGGCCATTCTGCAGCCAATTAAACACCCTCCAGAAGCATTTAGGGAAAATATAAAACATCTAAGAGTGATGTTGGTGTATACACTAAATTATGCACCTAGGTACATTTCTATGTCCTAATCATATACCACTATTCATATGATTCCTAGGTGAGAAAACTAGTAATCGACATCTATCTTTGGTCTCTTTTCTATCTTTCTAGTTTCCTCTTTGGTCTTGCACACCCCATATCCTAGTATGATATTCATTACTTTATCTTTCTTGATTATGGACACCAACGCCTGGCCAGAATGCTAGCACCAAGGCACCATCATTCCCTCTGGGTGCCCCCGACCTCTTTGTATCTTACTCACCCCTTTTGGGCCTCTTTAATATTTTGGGCATCTTGTTTTATTATGCGTCAACCTTTTAGTTTTCAACTACAAAATTCAAACAAGGAAATCATCTAAATACAAAGCTATGTGACCATAATAAAGGACCAAGCTCTAAGCATCTACTATCACCACCTAAGGTTGCATCCAAAGGAATTCTAAGAGCATGAAAGCATCCATATAGCTATCACTTAAGGGGAAAGGAACTGAATTTATGCATACACTTCATAGGAGGGGAAGTTCATTTTGACATCCACACATCTATTTACATTTCTACATCTAGCTATTGCTCACTATTTGGTGCATCTTACACAAGAGCCACCTAGGGTAAGATTCTTGCACACACACATGAGAACTACATGGAGTCTGAAATGTAGTGCATCACTCGGTTGTAAGATCACTCTATTAGGTGACCATAGGGGTCAGTCTAACTCCCCATTTGCATCTTTTTCTTTTTAGGATTTGGCATTTTTTGGGGTTTTACAGGTTACATGTGAATTATGTGGACATTGTGTGACATATAAGTGAAAAAAAAAGGTTAGCAACCACCCCGCGACACCAGAAAAATAGGATTTCAATATTTTGCACAGTGATTGGCACCTACTAGGGTTCTCTGGTGCCTAGGCACCCCAGTCCTGTTCTAGGCGCCCTAGTCTTGATAGATCCAACAATTCTATAATTTTTTGGGTTCAGTTGCGACACTCTGCCCTCCTATTTCATCAATTTTCTATCTCAACATACTTCATGATTTATTACAAAATTAGATAAGTACTCTTCCATATCTCTTGTACTTAGGGTTTCATTTTTATCTAGCTTATTGCTTGTGTTAGAATCTGCATGTTAGCATTTATTTATCATACGTGAATCTAAAATTAGGATTTCAAAAATTTTAATATTTTTAAAACCAGTCAGAGAACATTGAAGGTTTCCAAGGAAATTTAGGAAAGTTTAGGAAATAAATTTATTTCCAAGACAAATTTGTTCAATATCGAGTAATTCAAGATATAGGGAATGAAAGCTCCTTGGTGAAATGTGACTTCTATAAATGATTGCAGGAGTTATATAAGGAGTTAAGAAGTAAAAAAATAAGCATTATAAATCTATTAGAATCCTCTACAAGATGGAAACATCAAATTTTCTCCAAAGATCAAATATTTCTTGAGGTATTTCAAAACTCTGCATTTGCCCCTCTTAGTTAAAAATGAAATAGGCCCGAATTTTTGAAATTTAGGAATAATTGGATTTTTATAATGGTTCCATTGATCTTAAAATGTTATTTGGAGTTAAAATCATATGATATTTGACCCAAAAACATTTTCCTAAGATTTCATGGCAAAAAAATCAAGTTTGGTGTCCAAATTTGGACATCTAGTGCAAAATCTATTTTCCTAGAATGGAAAAGTCACACTTTAGACACTCTTGTTTCCCCTATGTCCCCTAGGGGATAAGGAAGACAAGGGGGTCACCAAATTATGACCTCAATTACTCCCCCAAGTCACACTTTGGACTCCTAAGTGTCTTAGGTGTCCCATATATCCCTTATGTATGCAGAGTGCAAGGGAAACAAGGGGGACACCAAAGTGTAACTTCCCTCCTTCTCCCAGGTTGAGATTTGGTGTCCCTGGTGTCCTCTCTATCCCCATGGTGTAAGGGGATAAGGGGGACACCAAAGTGTAACCTCACTCCTTCTCCTAGGCCGCACTTTGGTGTACCTAGTGTCCCCTCTATACCCTCTATTCTCTAAGAGACAAAGGGGACACAAAAGTGCAACCCATATCATTCATACAACCCATGATCACCTGTAAAATATTTTTAGCCCCTGAAAACTCATATTTAAGCCCTCATATCTCACTTTCAACCTCTCATACTTCCCATCTCATACTTTGGACACCCAGGTGTCCCCTATATTCCCCAAGGGACAAAGAGAACACAAAAGTGTGATCTCATCCCTCATGTGCAAATTTGTCTAACTATGGACAAATTGTAATGGCCATGAATAGGTCAAAAATCACTCAAAAACTTGGCTAACTTCTCCCATCATAAATTTATTCATTTTAACCTTCAGATGGTTTTGTTTTTTCCTGACCTCCATTAGTGACTAAACATACTACAATAATAAATTACAACCAGTTATCTTTTCGATTATATGGAGATTCGACAGGTGAAAAACCATGAAATTTGGAGTGAATGTTCCTCGTAAAATTTACTTTCATATGAGCCATTTCTTGCATGATGAGGTGGCTGGATTTTTGAGATATGGAGGACTGATTTTTCTCTTATTATTCTACCCTATTCTATGAAATTATCATATTCCCACTAATACTGATAAGGGAATCATCTGAAAATCGAAGAATAACATCCTTAACAAATCAAGAAACTTTTGAGACTAGTTTCATATCAATCTGAAACTTATAGGTACACTTTATAAAAATAGTAGGTGTTAATGGTTGGGAATGTATAAAAATACTAAGTGTCCAAAAATGGTGAATTCTCGACATCCGCAAAATTGCAAATGAGCAAGAAACATCATGAGGTGAAAATTTTGAAAACTGCTTAAAATAACAGTACTGGATAACACTTGCTAAAAATAATATGTCTTATATTTGAGCTTAGAAATTTATGGCAAATCCCATTATTCCTATCTCATTTATTTTTTCCATCATCATAAGGCTGAGAAGTTGTCTTGTGGCCCAAATAGGAAAGAAAATTCCCCGTATGCTCTCAATGCATCAGTCCATAGGTGATTTTTGCAGGAAACATTTCTATGCAAGAAGTTGGATGGTTCACTCATCCCAATTGTGGGAGAAGAGAGTCATCATGGATGAATTCATTCAATAAAGAGATGTTTTCATCACTAAAGAGAGATAAGAAGCTCCAAACTGAGTCTTGATTAAGTCTTTCAACCTCTACAAACATGAATTGAGCCTCTAAGATGAATAATAGTGATGTTCTTGCATCATATATACTGCCCCTAGTGTGCCTCAACTGAATATCATCACATTTATAGGAAGTTATTACATGCCCATGAAGTACAATATCTCACATCAGTGTTCCTAAAAACTCATTCAAATTCCCTGTAATGTGCTCGTAGCTCATGAAAGAAAGAGAATCCAACCACGTAATTTCTACTCAGCATGAGGTTGGAGGCATATAGTTTCTTTCAGAGAGAAAACCTTTTATCTAGAGGAGCTGACCTATGAGGTATAGATGAGAAAAAAGGATGTCCATGAATACTAAGTATGTTTCTATCATGAAGTAGACATCATTGTCACTAACTCTCTCCCAAAAGGTGAGGGACATCATATGAATCACACTATGATGAGGAACATATCAAAGTGAATCACTATGTGTGAAAGATAATCACTTGGACAAAAGGTGAAATCAAGATCATCATGAGGTCTGTGAAGAATCTAAAACATCAAGAGCTTCATTGAAACTTAAGGTCATCAATGATATGGTCATTAGGATCATGATAAGAGATGTTCACCATGAGTGATGGTGGCAGTCATCTCAAGATCACAAACAACACATATCTCATGAGAATGTTTCTAAAAAATTAATCAATGTTTGGTGATGTGCTCAAATATTGCAAGTCAGAGAGGTGGAATTTGCAGTATTTTAATACCATTTGGAGGTCAAGAAGACAAAACTCATTCTTACACATTCCTTCAAGTTCCATTCAGGGATCAATCATTCTTTTTGGATAAGGAAACCTATTTCCATGAGGAGAAATTGAGTATGTTTCCACTCATGTGACATCTTTGTCAGAAAGGTGAAATGTGAAGCTCAAGGAGTGAGGTGACGATAATCACATCCTCACTCTTCCATTGTGTTTAAATCCCTTTAAGAAATAAATCAAGATGAGCTAGTCAAGTTTTCAAGGAAGATTTTGGAGCCAAGAAAGGTAAATGGATGATTTCCATGTGAAATACCATATTTTCGAGAATGGGAAACTATCTCAATTCAATATGTTGCAATTCACGTAGGAGTGTTTTTAAACACTCATCCGACACCTTGTAATGTGTTCAAATTTCAAAGGAAGAAACATGTTCAATCACCTCATTTCAGTTCTATAGATGGCCATAGGATAATAATCTCATTCAGGGAGAATTCCTTCAATATGCATGATGATGACCTATTTTAATAAGCAAAAAATATTCACGATTTTTTTCTAGCATCTTAGAGTTGATTTTATGTCATAAGAGTGAATTATGAAGGCCTAGAGAAGTAAGAAAGTGATCCTCGCTCCTTCCTTGTAATAAAAAATATCTTCATGTTCTTATCACAATGCAGACCTCATAACAATGTTTTTGAACACTTATTCGATGCTATGGAGTGTTTCTATTATCTCACAAAAAGAAGGAGATTGTGATCATAGTGCTTTAAGTCAGCATGTTCTTCATTTACAGAAGCTTCATCAGATTGATAAACCCTCTTTGATTCATGAATAATTTCCTCAAAGTTTCATCAAGAGAATATTCTTCATCAGCAAAATATTTCATGTCTCTATATTTCAACATTTCTCTCTCTTCTTCTCTCTCTCTCTTCAACATTCCATTCCTTCATTAAGAGTGTTCTTTTTCACTCTTTCGTCTTATTCACTTAAGTGACTTAGTGTTGCATTGTAAAAGTATCTTTTCAAAAATAATAAAAAAAACTAATTTCATTCCTAAAAGAATGTGTAAAGTCAAAAATAGTGGTGAGATGAAAATCATATGGGGGAAGAGGAAGAGTCATTTTTTAATGATATAAATTAGAATGGAGAAAAAGGTTGACAATTGTGAATTGTTGTATGTTGTTAAGCTTTGTATCATTACTACATCAAGAAATAAGAGATATATTTCCTTTATGTTCTTTTCTATGTCCCTATATCCTCTTTACCCTCCAACTTTGCAAGCATGGTGATCTTGTATAACCAAGAAGGAACTTTGTGTCCTTGATTAATGAATTTACAGAACTTTGTGTCTCTAGTTTGTTACTCTTGCTGATTGCTTACATTTTTGTCTTCTTATAATTGAATGTGGACCTACTTTGGTTACTGTCAGTGAGAATCTGATAGTTCCTACTCACAACATTAACCCTCTCTCTCTATTTCTCCCGCTCCTCTTTACCTCCATTCACAACAAATTCCTCCCTTGTACACTATACAAGAACTTTGCCATATGTTTAGTGGAGTATTCTTGATTCCATGATGGGAGCCTCCCCATACCCAAGAAGGAGGGGCTTAGATCCATGACCATTGATGATAACCAATATTCTGTACTGCGACAAATTATTTCACCAAGAACATTCATTTGGGCAGTGCTATCTACAGCTTCGAAGCTTTCCATTATGTCTATGGGAAAACTTCCCACATTTGTAAGCTCTTGAAGTCACTCACTCAAGTATATTGGAAAGATAACAACTCAATTCAAGCATCACCAAAAGAAGGATATCACACTTGATTACACTATAACTAGATATCACATGCTAGGTGGAGAATGACATGTGGTTTGAGGCATCTTCAGAGTAGTGTCAATGTCAACAGTGTACGGGGGGTGCCCAAAACACAATTAATTTTTTATTTTTCATGACTTCATATATGGTTAGGGTCTGAAATATTGAGTAGAGTATTCACAGACCCTCATGGTGTGATCGACAATGTCTGATAGAGAGTGACAAAGAGAATCAAACATGTGACAAATCCAAAAATTCATAGACCATAGTTTCAAGCAGGTGCAAAATCATATAAAGAGGTCAATACCATTCAAACATTCCCCCCCTACTATATGATCTTTCCTTGGTATATTCTCAGGTCACATTCTCAATTCTGAAGCATTCTCAGGTACATATACCCTTATTTTAGCATCTAGATCATCTAGATTTTCCCATAATCACCTAAAATCAATTAAGTACACTTAATCCTGTGTATTTGTGAGTTTTTATTACATTATGTAAATTTATTGCAAGTATTAATGTGTTATTCTGATATTGAATGATTAATGTTGGAAGTTAATTAATTAGAATAACCCCTTGGTAGATTCTATTTCATTCCTTTTTGGTTATAGGTATAAATATTAATCAAATCATAAAATGGATGAAAACATTTAGTAAACTCGACTCTTGAATCAAACATTGTGCCTCAAACCCTTAGTTGCATTTCTAAATTTTAAGGTTCCATCTTTTCATCTGATATATTCATCCCTAAATCTGCTTTGTAAAAAAATTTCTAGGGTTTCATGGTTGGTTCGACCCTTTGGGACACTTTCTTAGGGCTCCTAATTGCCATGTTACCTTTCGTTGCATACTCCTAAGAGCATAACGGCTCTATTTTCAAATTCCTTCGAGGTTATTGGTTATTTTTATGTCTTTAACGAAAACCCTTTTTTGTTTGCCCTAATATTTAGCACATTTTTCAAAAATTCAATATTACTATTTTTTAGTAATTAGGGCATTATCGGAAAGTACACACTTTTGGCAAAATCTCTTAGAGGTTTTTTATTTAGCATAATTAAATTCCAAAATACCTCTTTTTTGTTTTATAAAATTCTAATTCTATTTTAAGATATGGTCATTTTATTCATTTGACGGTGGTCGCTTTTTGCTCACCATCACTTTTGGGTCTTATCTCCTATGATCTTTCCACTTTCGGCTCTCCATGTGTTTATTCATCATTCTTTCTTATTTGATTGGATTTTTTTTTATCATAATTTTTATCATCATGGCCTATGTTGTTTCAGCTGCCTTCTATTCATAATGATGTTAGCTTTTATAACACCCTCCTAGAGTACATTCAATCATTACAACATGCTTTTCAAACCCAATTTCAATCCATGAATGTTGAAATCCAATCTCTTGAGGATATGATATTGCATCTAAACAATCCTTCCAACAAGCCATGCCATACAAATTCCTTACATGATACATGTGCTCACACAAGTGAAGTGAAAGTCCTACATAGAGGCAACAATGTGTGTGTTCCACAAGATCAATCTCGACCACTTAGGCAACCACAACCAAAGGAACCTCTCTGGTTTGATAAGAATGCTAAACAACATGATATCCTATTTGAGCTACTCGATAAGCGTTATATCACTTTGTTACCTACTCATTACTATCCATGTTATTGACTTGAAAGAATCAAAGCTCAACCATTTTGCAATTATCATGGAATTAATAGACATCGTGACAATGATTGCTATGCTTTACAACAAAGAATCCAACAACTTGAGCGTAAAGGCTTTATTTCATTTGCTACACAACATTCTACTACACATTCATCTCAAGTTTACAAATTTCAATGGGTTCTTAAAGTTGATCCATCTATGTCTAGTGAACATAATGCAATATCGAATGATGCAACATCTGCAATAATACAAGAACCACCTATTCAAAAAGAGGATAAGAATGAAATACCTCCTTCAAAATCACCAATCTTAGTTGACGACTTACATCCTACTATTGTACAAACTACCACAAAATTATTACCAATCAAGAATGCATGACCAATTACAGCATGGCCAATCAGGGAGGACACATATGGGTTTTGCAGCTGTCTCTATACAAAATTTAGGGAAAATACTAAATTCAAGTGCTACCCGACACCATATTACCAACAAAGTGATCCATTTACAGATAAACAAAAGCTATGATAATGCCACTATTTGATAAGATGATCAGGATCTTATGAAGATACATCCTACTATTGTACAAATGATGATTACCAATCAAGAATGATAATTGCACAACATCAAATCATTAAAGCATATCAAGGGAGGATATAGATCTCTTATTCCACAATAATTTGGGGCCAATCACCAAGTTATAAGTTATTAAGCTTCGTGTTGACCCAACTATGGCCCGAATAATATTATGATTGCAAATAACAAAGTGATACAAAGTGATTGCTACACTAGTTACTAGCATGATAGTTTCTAACACTATTATGTATGCCATGGAATACAAATGGTTCACACCAGTTACTAGCACAGACACCAATTATGGATTCTCACAATTATTGATGATGATGATATGTGGATCTCTATAGGCATAGGGAAATACAAGCTAAATCCTAAGTTTGCCTCTAAAAATTCTTATGGGGGAAACATGCAGAATAATCTCATGGATAACACTGATTCATCACTACTACTCAATTTTGACGACATAGATGATTTTGATCCTACCTACTATTGTGATGACTATAAACACCCTGATGAGCACTTGCCAAGTCTTAAGCCTATTGATGAAGAAGAGGACACTATTTCACTAGAAGCATTACATATTTCTCAACGGTCTAGTTGTTGAGCATAAAGTTTCCCAAATGGCCAAGTATAACAGCCCAATGAATCCACCTCCTCATCCTCTTGATAAATACTTATGGTAGGGCCCGTGTGTCACTATTCTACACATCCAACATAGTAACGTCCATGCATCCAACATTACATTCTCACTCATGACATGCTATTGTTAAGAAAGCCTACCAATCGTTACTATGTATTCAATCTTTGTCACCATACACCATTGTATGATACCTTCTCCAATACTCAAAGGCATATCCGGATCTCCCTTCCTTCTTTGCCAAGAATAGGTTTCCTTGCATGCCCCTGCATACTTTGGTAAGGGTCACATTTAGAATATGTTTGTTACTCCTATTATGTCATACCTCTTCTATCACAATGGCTTTCACACATCCACCAACATCAATACCAACCAATTGCAACCTCTTCAAGACATGGTATCCTAATCACAAATCTCAATTCAAAGTCTTCTACTTCACACACTATTCCTAGAGCTACTTCACCTAATTCTCTTTTCAAGTATTCTTTGGCACACATCACCACTACGATACCCCTTGCATTCGAATCACAATTAAGGCCTAAGCCTCCATCATTTTGGACAGTTACTTCAAACTCCTTAAGGAGGTTCTCATTGGATAATTTTCATGATATCCCCTCTTCTTGTACATGGCTATGCACTAGAAAATTAGAAAAACATTGATATAATCACAAAAAGCAAAAAAAATTCAAATATTTTCAAAATTGCAAAACTCAAGACTTGTTTCTCTAACATACATTGTTTGCACTTTACATTATACATGTTGTTTATCCTTCTGGTTTGATAGATAGCATTTTTTCTTTCTTTACACACATGCATTCACGGGGTATATTGAGTATGATGTAGGACATATAATTGATACATGATTATGGGAGCTATCATGGTTCCTTACATACTTCTTCTGGGGGCATCCCTCCACACAAACCAGGTGTTATTATTTCATTATAAGTACCTTTTCACTTCCTCATTACGCTTGATTACATACATAGTGTATTTGCTATCTTTTGAACTAACAGGACTAACACATGTGTCTTATGCAGTGTTGACAGCTATTTTGTTTCATATGCTCCTATATATCACTTGTTATGTCATTTCATCACATTATGATACTCTTGTTTTCTATACATGCTTGTCTAGTTGTATGTGTAGTTACTTGTTTGCTACTCTGATTGTGGCTTAAAGGGCCTTGTTTGTCTTGTGACATTGTGGGTGTCCCATGTTTGTGGAATCATGTATTTCTTGTGTGACATTGTATATCTTGATTGCATAGCGCATGGGCCTTGATTGTCTTGTGACACCGTGGGTGTCCCATGTTTGCAGGTGCTAAGCCTTTTGTGTGATATTGTTTGCACTGCTATCTTTGCAATTGTTTCTACTTACATATGCACTATTGTTGTTGCTACTAGTTCTCTTGTTGACATTGTTGCTTACTATTCTTCTTATTGTTATTGTTGCTCTTGTCGTGCTCCATGGTCTCCACCATGCACATCCTCTTTCCAGGTACATGTTCTTCTTGGTGGCCACCACATCAGCCCTTCATGTGTTTTCTACAAATTAAATTATCAGACATGGTTACACATCTATTCTTTTGAGATGCGCACTCAAACTCTTTATCACAGCACCTCAAAAAAAGGGGGCATTCATCAGGTATATTCTACACCTACAGTAGACACAAATAGAAATTTGGGCTCAGAACATAGGAAGGCACAGGACAAAAATTACTCAAAAACAAGCATTAGACATTGAAATTAGAAAACAAACAAAAGGTCAAAAATGTACAATACGATCAGGACCATATGGACGTTCCTGACCCATTTCTACGGTTTTTCCTTCGGGGGCAATTACAAAAACTTTCTCAGTAGTTTTAGATTTTCACTTACAGACACATGTTTTTGGCACAATTTCAAACTCAGATGACTCAGTTCAAATCAGTTTTAGGGGGCATGAAAGGTTTCATTCTTTTTTCTCCACAACACTTACTTTCAATTTCAGTTTTAGGGATATTGGGGGCATGGGTCTCCTTTCTCCAAGTACTATTTCAAGCACATTTCAGTTTTATTTATTTTCTACTCAGTTGTGCGGCACATGGGAGAGTATGGGGCAATTCATTCTCTTTTATAATGTGTCCTAATTTGCAAAATTGGGCCTAGATCCGTTTACAACGATGTGGTCCAGTGGGTTCATGGAAGGTATTGAAAACCGGCTAAGTTCTTCATAGGTAGTCCTTTCTCTCCTCTTACACCTAAAGGGAAAAGATATCAGAGTTGTTGAATGAATTTGATACATGATCTTCTTCCTTCACAAGTGCTTCGGCTCCTCATTCTTCTTATCTCTCTTTGGCATTATGTGTTGGGTTCCATACACCCAATACTCCGACATCTCCTTGGCACAATTGGGGACTCATCACCCTCAATTATTTCACCAAAGTTCAGTAATCCAAATTTCCAAGTACAAGAAAAGAACGGGAAACTCTTCCTCTCGCAAAACAAATAGGTGTATTCCTTCCAAGTTTTGCATCTCTTTATTTCACTCTTTAAAGTTTCATATTTCATTTACATTACATCTTTACATTTGAGTTAAAGTTCAATTCTTTATCATGGACATTGAGTACACACTGTGTTTCAGATTTCATCATGGAGCATGCCAACACCAATACAACGAGATCTTGCAAAACAAACATTCAGTGAAGACAAAGTGTGTCTACACACCAAGTATCTTTTCCTTTAAGTATGTAATTTCATTTCATACTTAAAGGGGGGCAAATGTAGACACTCAAATTTAGTAATTCTACTCTTTGACACTATTAGTCTTGACATTGCTCTCTTGCTCAAACAATGTGCACTTTACCCATTCTCATATGATACATCCCTAGGTCTCGTTTCTAGCTTTCTTGATTCTTACACACTCATTTGTCGATAATTTCTTAGAATTGAATGCATGAAATCCAATAAGAAACTCCATTGGTCAACTTCCAAGCCTCACATTGCAAATTGGCTCTCTAGGGTCAAAAATGTATGATAGGGGTAGGAATGCCCATACATGGTCTTGACCCTAATGTACGGTTTTGAACTTGCTCACTTTGATCTTGGAATTTCAATTGCACATTATTCTTTGGGTCACTTACTCCTCGGTCGGCCTTTATAACTTAAATCACCTTCAGAAGCATATATAAGCAAAGGGAAACTCACCTCATTTAGTAGTTAGCACTCTTATGGACTCTTATTGCAAAAGCTAACACAAAAGGCACCCAAAGCTCCCTACACTCCGAAAAAACCTTTGCACATTCATTTGGGCAGCACAATCTATAAGTTTGAAGCTTCCCACTAGGTCTAGGGGACTACTTCCCACATTTGCAAGCATTCAAAGTCACTCACTCAAGTAGATCAGCAAGAGAGAAACTCAAGTCAAGTATTTGTCAAAAGGAAGGATATCAAATCTGATTGCACTACAACTAGATATCACATGCTAGGTGGAGAACGATGTGCAGTTTGAGGCCTCTTTCGGAGTAGTGCCAACGTCGGCGGTGCACAGGGGTGCCCACCACACAACTAATGTTTGTTTTGTAAGACTTTTCATCTATGGTTAGGGTTTGAAAGATTGAATAGAGCATTCAGAGGCCCACGTTGTGTGATCGACAGTGACCGACAAAGAGCAACGATAGAGATTCAAACAAGTGACAAACCCAAAAAGTTGACAGGTAATAGTTTTAACTAAGGCCAAGACCATACAAAGAGGTCAAGATCGTATAGACGTTCTTGTCCCTACTGGAAGGTCCTGCTCAAGAGCATTTCTCAAGTTACAGTTCCAATTCTGAAGCACTCTCAGGTCCAGATATCCATGTTTCATCATTCTACATCACCCAAACTTACCTAGAATCATCTATAGCCAACTAAGTGCACTCAATCCCTTGTGTTTTTGAACTTGTATTGTATCATCTACATTTGTTACAAGTATTAATGCGTTATTCTGTTATTAAATGGTTAATGTTGGAAGTTCATCATAATATAGCTTCTATTTCATTCCTTTTTGGCTATAGGTGTAAATCCTAATAAAACATAAAAAATGTGAAATCATTATGTAGACATATGGCCTATCATGTGTATTTGTAGGATAATAAATAATACCCTTATTTTGAAATACACATCTCAATATTCTAGTGTTTAAAACCCCCTCCCAATACAACTTTTCAATTATAAAATACCCTTTATGTTACCATATATCCAAACTATCCATTTTCCCTATGACATTTTTATACCCCTTTTTGATTTCCACCTCTTTAGTGTTGGATTCAATATCTTATTATTTTAACAAAATTTAATTATATCTCCACTTAAAACCTTGATGAAATTTATATTGGACTCAAAGAGTATAAACCCTCAATATGTATAATTTGATTTCTTCCTTCCTTTCTATTCTATCAACATTTATCACACTAATCATTCCTTGTATAGTAATGTCAAGGTTCATGCATGTTTGTATTATCTCTGTGACATCAATTTTCCATTTTTTTTGAATCAAATGACAATAAATATACCATAGCAATGATACTCTGAAGTACTTTTGAGATTTATGTGGTGCTATTACTCTAGAAAATCATGTTACTTCTTTAATATCCATACCACTACTTTGAAAAATACACAATGAAAATGATATGAATTTAGGGCTTATTCATATACCCCATGACTACTAATCCTCCTTCCTTCCTACCACTATACATACCTCACCCCTAATATTTAAAAAAAAAACATTTATACTTTACTCCTTATACCACTTTATATGTGGTACTATATTAGGTTCCATTTTGACTAATATTTAAAACCCCTATTTGAACTCACATGATATGTAAAGCTTTGGTTTGTGAATTCCCCATGTCTACTACTCATGATGAGTCTATTATAGCTAGAACTGACCCACTGCAAAATGTTATGAACACACTTGATCCTATACCCACTTTTGACTATATCATTGTACTAGTCACACATATACACCCCAAAAGAGTTACTTTCTATCTTAATCAATCATACTTTACTCACTTATCCTTCCATAAGTCATTTTTACATTAAAAATATTTCCTAATAGTCTGGAAATCCATTTTATGACTATTATTGTGTATCGAAATTCGATGATATTCATTTGTAAGATTTGATTACCAACATCAATAATCTAAAGGCCATTGACACTATCATCATACTTCTTTCTTACTCACCACAGTCAAAATGGTCACATTCATTTGATTTAGTGGAGTCAAGTAAGAACCCATGCTTCAATACTTCCACTAGCATACTATACTTTCTTGAAGGATACTAAGAACATGCCCCAATCAATGTAGGTACAAATAAGAAAATTTTTACTTATGAATCATTTCATACCTTGGGTCCTCAATCCATCTAAGTTATGTCGCTTCTTACTCTTTTCACTTTTCAAGGATATATTATGATCCTTATTGCCTTTTTTTTATGGGTTGTCCACTAAATTTTGGGTCACTCTTGATCCTTATCCTACCCCTCTATCCTTAGGATGATCTTGATTACGACACTTACAAGGTGTATCAATACACATAATTCTGGTATTACCTTTCCCTTGCACTCCAATATGGTTACTATTCAGAATGATGGCTTCTCCGATTATCAACCTAATATGACACACTATACACATTTATACCAAACTAGTACCATTTTACATGGATAAAGAATATATCATGACAATACATCACTTCCATGAAACATGACTATATAATCAGGCTGATTTAGGGCTCACCGGGTTTGATCCTGATACAGATGATATCTTTAAATGACTTATTGAATTTTATGCTACCCTTTCCCTATATATAGTTATAATCACACACTACAATTTTTTTAGATATTTATAAATAATAAAAAATTAGGACATGTTCATGACTTTGTTTGGCTAGTTTTTTCACTTTACATATGTTGTTTGTCATGTTTTTGATAATTTATACACCTAAAATTTGACATTATTTCAACACCCATAATTTCCTAACAACAATCCCCTTCATCAATTTATCCCCAAGTTACTTCATCATATCTAACCGTCTAACATCCCACATGCCCCTTCATCATGATTAATTTATATAATCACATCATCTCATATTTTAGGAATTGAAAATTATTAGCTACCTACCCCCACCTACCCTCTTGAACTCTCCTACAAATCCTCCAACTTATCTCTCATCTAATCATTATAAACTAACCTAATCAAATCCTTTTCTAGAGTTCTCCATCTCTATAACCTTCATCTTCTACTACTTTCCTTGAATTTAAAATTACTAAAATCCTTTACATCTGTCTGGAACCTTCCTTTCCTTAAACTACCAATCAATCTCAACCATTGATCCAAATCCTCCACAACTTCATTCTATCCATTAAATCTTTAATCCTCTAACTATAAGTCAAACTCTCCACCATCATGGAAAAATTGATAGAATCAAATAAAGAAGAATAATCATACTAGCATCTTTCCACCTTGAAAATCAACTAAACTATTCAAGCCATCATTATTCATCAATCAATCATCAAGATTCTAAGGGGGTGTTACCAAAATTCATGCACAAATTCCATTTTGAAGCAACCAACATCAATCAATCATCTTGAAAAAATCCAACACTTCACAAGTGATTTATCTTTTGGTAAGTAAAATTTATATTTTCTATCCTTTATCCTCTCAATCATGAGTCTGCATTTGAGTTAGAGTAGATATATTTGGTATTTCATCCATGATTATATAGCTTATGATATGATTTTCTTGCACATATTTTTGGCACGCCCACTAAGAATCCCAAATATTTTTATTATTTTTCCTTGTTTACTAGGAGGTAATATAAGACATATCAAAAGATCAGAT
Organism: Taxus chinensis; assembly: GCA_019776745.2. Taxonomy (NCBI): domain Eukaryota; kingdom Viridiplantae; phylum Streptophyta; class Pinopsida; order Cupressales; family Taxaceae; genus Taxus; species Taxus chinensis. Next base: position 812,155,853 of record CM034150.1, read on the forward strand.
TCATTAGGGTTTATAATTTTGAGAAAATTTGATTCTTTATTGTTAAGTTTATGTTCTAAACTAATAACAATGTTTTCTCTTTGTGGAACATCATTTTTGCTCCGATAATGCCATATTTGTGTCGTAGAATTCCATTTTTTAATTTGTATGAAATTTCTAGGAAAATGGTGTTTTTGTGACTAACTGCATCATTTTCACCCTAACCATGCCATTTTCTCGCATGTATAACAATTTTTGTTTTGTCTTATTTTTGTTACTAAAACTATATTTTAATTAAATTTCCATTGTTTAACATCATTTTGCTATATTATCAACCTTATTAAACTCTTTGGTTTTTGTTTTGATTAAAAATGGGCCAACCCATTAACCAAAACTTTTTTGTGCTTAGTCATGACGTTTTCATGCTAACCACATCATTTTTTTGGTGGAGTCTGACGTTTTTTCTATAGACCACGATATTTTTTCTCTGCCAAATGCCATTTTTTATTTGTTGTAGGTTTTTACACTTGAAGCCTTAAACAAATCTTAAACTACTAATGATGTGTTTGTAGGTTTGTTTATCAAAGAATCAACATTGAGCCATCTATTATAACCATAAATTAATTTAATTTTGTATCATTTACTTTATTTTTATATCTTTAGTGTTAATTCTCCTTTTTGTGCATGTTTTCCCATAGGTAATATTGTATATGCTCTCCCTTGTCATATTTTGACAATATTAGGGATAAAAACAATAAACACCTCCTTTTATTTTCTTTTTAGGCATTTTGTGACGTGGATTTCATCATTACACACTAAGACACACCTTGTGTTCTGACAGTGTGTACAAATATAAGGAAAAATATTGTTTTGGGCTACGTGTTGACCTATTTTATTAAAAACATGAATTGAAGGGATTCCACATCCTAATACCCAAGCCTTATACAACATCCTTGTAACAAAGACTTGGACTCCACGTATTGTGAGGTATATAGGGGATGCGCACATAGAAAGCCTTGTAAAGCCTAGATTAAGACATATCATCTAAAAATGATTAGTATTTTAGAGAGTACAAAACTCCCAAAGATTAGTCCCCACATGTTGGTTTGGAGACTAATCTAGCATCACTCACGTGTGGTAGATTTCTGGGCTACTAGTCATGTTGCACACCCTTTTATACTAACATTAGGGCTTGTGATTTGTGTGCTTTGATTATGTTTTGTCGACCCATGTGTTTATAAAATGTAATGAACTGTTACACCAAAACCTCGAGGTGTTGGTGAAATCTGCGCATGAGGAACATCACATCCCACCACGCTTCCATAGCCCGGACCTCAGGCTAGATTTGCACCCATATAATGGGACCCCTCCTTACCCTATACAAGCCCCAGGTGAACACTGCAATGCCAATGTAGCTACCTGTGCTATGAATTGAGCCTGGATGGTCACTCTGTTACCAAATGTAATGAACCGTTACACCAAAACCTTGAGGCGTTAGTGAAATCCGCACATGAGGATCATAACATAAAACCTCATATCAAAATCAATTATAAAATATAAAATAATAGTTGACCATACCACATCCAATCCCCAATCTAAATATCCCATCCATGAGCCAATACATAATAAAGATCCAACACCATTTTTCCTTATCCAAACATATTGTTTCACCTGATTCTTAGAGCATTTTTTTGAAGTATTGACCAGACAGATAGGGTAATAGGCATAGGAGGAATACCTATTGAAATACTAGTTATTGGGTTGTTGCGTGAATATGACTACTGAATCCACAACTGAGTGCGAGAGCTTCCTTTTGGCTAGGAGGAACTACCTGTAATGGAAAGCAAGACCACCAGAAAGAATTAAACAATATGTGCAGTGAACTGCCTAGCGTGTGCTAGATCCAGGAAGTGTGATACTTCCTAGACGGTTGTCAGTCCATTGTTTAAAATAATTTAATGTAGGTAATAAAGTAAATCCTATTGTAATTTAAAGTGATTTAGGTATCTCACTTAAAACACAATAAGAAAGATCTGATCTAACAAGCTAGGTTAGAATAGGATCCGAAGGGCAAATAACTAGTTTAGGATCTCTGCAGGTTTGAAAGAGGTCTCAGGTAGATCACAGGCGAATGAGGGTGATGTAGAATTAGGTGAATAAGTCACGGTTTTGAGTTGTATGGGTAAATATAGAGACTGATGCCGGTTAAGGGTGACTGACGATGGTCGGGTGTAATTGGCGCTGGTTACTGTGGAAAATTGGGAATGCCACAAAATGAGTTTTGGGTCTCCTTTGTGATTGCACAAAGGACTTTGGTTGGTTGGAATGAGGTATTAGGTGGTTTGGGTGGGATTTAGTGAGGTTTTAATAGGTATATGGAGGAGTGAGTATTAATGGAGGTCTGTAGGTGGCTGAGAGAACAAAGGGTGACATTATAATGATGAAATGAAATGAACTAGAGGACTATAATGTTTTACTTACTTGGACTCTGGTCCTAGACGCCTGTGAGTGTGGGATGTAGGTGCTGGTAAGAGGTTGAAGGCTGTAGATGATCACCAATCATAAGAGAGCTTCTCCATGGGCTGCATGTGCATTCCTTTTTTCTTGGTTGGATCAAATCCTTGCTGGGGGTGAGTAAAGGAGAAAATTCTTGATCTCCTTCCTTGCATGTGTGTTATTGCTGGAATTCGTTCTTAGAGGATGTGATATCTCTCAGGGATGTGCTAATGTTCACCAACCTTTTTTCCAACCTTTGAAATAAGGTTGTTTTAGGGGTTTAAAGGTGAACGAAAATGGTTCCAGCTTAACCGGTGACAGTTAGGGGTAACCGGCGTCGGTCAAGGTCGGATTTCCTAGGTTTAATAAACTAGGGAGATCCTCTTTATTTTCTTGGATCTTGTGTCATTAACCCGCTGATTAGACTGGGAGCTTCTTGTAAGCATGCGGGAATGTGGTTAGAGAGAATGTAGGCATTGATCTTTAGGGTTTGGGTAAGTCTTAGTTAGTTATGGTAACTTACTAGGAATAGGTCTTAGGGTGAGTTAGCTTGATGAGGTGTCTAGGTGAGGTGTGTGCAGACATTATTTAAATTAAGATATTTAAATAATAATTATGGTGAGGATAATGAATGAATTAAATTAATATTAGTGAGGTGAAGGGGGCCATGGCTATGTTAATGTGATGAAGGGTGTTTATTTGTCGAGGGACCAAAGGGGAGTGTAACCTAATTTTAGTGTCTACATTTTTCCCCTTTTTGTTGCATAACTTGTATTGATAAGCGATGCTAACACAAAATAAGATGTTGTTGCCCCAGGTGTGGGTGAAGGTTATCCCCCTCAAACCAAGAACTAACGAGGCCGAAGGCAGAATCGGTGAGTGGTTTGATAAAAGGTAAATGTGAGAAAGGGGAAGGTGGGGAGTGGAGGAAAAGAGGGTTAAAGGTCTATGCAGGCAATCTAGGTGATGGGCCAAGGTCAAAGGTAGGCAACAGTCAAATGCACACACACACGTATAAAATGCAGCACACTACCAGGTTAAAGAGCAGGAAAATGCTACATTGTCTAAGGTTGATAGGTTTATCCAAACAAGGTGGAAGTGATTCTGGTATCCAAGGTATAGGATATGGTCAGGAAACATGACGTAGGTTAGGTGCAGGAACATTTAGGTATATTTCGGTACACCAAAGGTAGGGTCAGGATAAACAGTCACAGTAATAGGCTAGGTAAGGTCATTAGGTCTATCAACATAAGTAACAGTGCTGCAAGGTATAACAAACACATGAGGTCAAAGGTCACTAGTGATGGTCCAGGTCCAAATATCTAGGTCATGACATAGGTAAGGCCAAGGTAGGGGTAAAATAATGAGTCCCCAAAGGAGGACAAAGGGAGGTAGTAAATGATGAGGTCAGGAAGGTGAGGTAAATGGCTTGGGTAAAGGTGGGGTGGTGTAAATGATCAGGGTGAAGGTGACTGATGTCGGTCAAGGGTAACTGACGTCAGTATAGGTCGACCGACCATTGTAAGGTAGGGCATGCGACCGATGTTGGTGAAGGATAAACCAACGTTGATTAGGTCAAGTTTGTTATAAAAATAAAAAAATCCACATTTTTTGTTATTCATTTGTCATTTAACTAAGTGAGAAAATGACAAAAAAGAGAGAAAAGTGTCTGGACGGAATGGAGCATTGAGTTGGTGGTGTGAACGATGGGTGATTGGTTGGTGAGAAGTAGGTCCCATAGGATCAGTGTGAGGGAATTGATTGGGTAGAGGTTGTGGGTAGTGATTTAGTGATGGAAGAGGTTAGAGAGGGATCGAGCAGGCCACCAGTGCAGTGGCCAGATGTGTCACCGAGATGTTGGTAGTGCGATGAGTTAAGTGTCTAACTTTTGTTATAGTTGAGTAGATAGGTTAGACAATTGATAGATTGTTGTTGGTTGTTTTGTTTTTTGTTTTTGATGGTGGGGAAAAGATTAAATTTGGAATGGGGGAAAAGTGGGTAAACATAGGAATGGGGAGGGTAATAAATGGGAGAGGGGGGATGGGTTGAGGTGCAAGGGTAGTTTAGGTCATTTTGAGGTTGGTAAAAGGGACAAGGGGGGAGGTTTTTTGAGAAAAGGGTTTTGGGGATTGCGGGTTTTTACCATGATAGTGACTCGTGTCAGTCAAGTTTGGATGACGTCAGTAAGGTTGAACTGATATCGGTCACTAAATAGGTGACCGATGCCGATTAAGGGGTTACTGGGGTCGGTTAAAGGGAACCGACACCGGTTGGTATTTGGGGGACAAGGGTCAAAAAGTGATGTGGGCTAGGTCTTTGAGATGGGTAGGGTGAAAAATAAGTTATTGGGAAATGATAGGGGGTAATGGTTGTGAAAATGTAGATTAACGTGTTGTTTGTATTGGATGCAAGGGAGAGATTAGTTGCATATGCGGGACATGGTTTCTCCATTACTAGTTACAATACATGACACAGTGACCCCTACGAAGCTATAGAATGTGGAGGTGGTGGGCTTGAGTGGGGTTCATCACTATCGGCATGTAGTTTGACATCCCAGTTTTATGGTCGCACTCATCGATAGATGGGATTCCTCGACCAACATGTTCCACTTGTCAACGGGTGAGATCACTGTCACCGTGGAGGAACGTGTTCTAGATTCTACAGGTACCCATAATTGGGTACAAAAGTCTATTCTATCTCCTTTAAAGGCCTCAAAGGAGCTGATGCTAATGGTGTTTGGCGAGGGTATGGCTGAGCTAACTTTCCACAGTGCCAACATTCGATACGGAGAGATGTACCTAGCCTGTTTGGAGGAGATGAGGCTAGTGGTTCTTTTGATGGAGGCAATGTGCTGCTTTGCACTGACCAAATGTAGAGGGTGGATGTTTTCCCTGATTATTGATGGGGGTACTCCATGACATGATGGTAGATGAGACCCGCTTTTCCTAGGCACCAACATTCTTGGTGCAGTTATACAGGGTGTTGTGGGCATATGGGTGGCTGTGTAGGTTCAGCCTGTGCTATACATTTTTACTACACTGTTGGGCTTATGAGCACATAGTTTGTGTGTAGCCTATAGGGATGCCTCAAGTAGATGCATTCCCACCAAGATTTGTGTTGGTAGGGTATAGGAGATGGGTGTCGGCTATTAGAGAGCGGAGATCAGAGAGGCCCACACATGATGTGACCTATTTCTGGTGGTTACTGAAGGGGTTATCTGGAGTGGACATTATCTGAAGGCCGTATGTGGGATTCCCCTCATATAGGCATATGAATGAGGAGCTAGCTAAGCTATAACTTTTGAGATGGATACATGGTCACCATGTCGGGGAGCATGAGATGATCCCGGTGGATAGAGTCTGGTGGCAGTTCAGGCTATTATAGGATGTACCTCCGCCCTTCCCACAATACCAGAGAGATGACATGGAGAGGCCCTTACCTCTACCACAACCTACAGTGCCCACAGGGTAGGAGGAGCACGCAATGGATTGGCAGATAGATGACGCTGGGTGCAAATATAGGTATAGATATTAGTGGGTGGTTCATTTACGAGCCATACCACCCAGACCAGGGCAGTCGGATCTAGGCATCATCATAGTGCAGAGAGATTCCCTATAGGGGGAAAGTGGCTACTCTGATTACCCAATTAGGTCTAGTGCTGACACAACTGGAGAGCTCATGAGGTAAAGTTAGCTAGAGCTACATGTACAGGTGGCCAGCTCTGTAGGCCCAGATAACCGGTGGAGGGGATGGAGATGGAGAGGAGGGTGATGGTCAGGTGGTGTCCTTATAAGCATAGGTGGCAGGTTTATAGGGCTATTTGGCCATAGCCCAGGCATAGATTGGGGTCTTACATGACCTAGATATAGGCACAAAGGTAGGGGGCAAGGGGCACCACCACAGGCACGGGGACCTGGTCCCAGTTCATAGGCAGGAGTGGGATAGGGTTCCACATGACATGTATTGGGATCTGAGACCTATGAGACCACCATAAATCTATGCCTATATCTAGGTTATGAGATGCCCTTGGTGAGGCTAGATACTACCGGGGACCATGCTGATGGGTGGTCGGGATAGTCTTCATATTCTATGCCGAGTTCAGGGCACAACAGGCGTCGAGTCATAGGACGAGATCCTGCACTCATAGTGTGGAGAGAATAGGGGGTTAGTGAGCTCTGAGGCCAGAGCAGGTAGAGGCTACCAGTGCACAGAGACCAGCTCTAGTTAAGGTGTCAACTGGGACCCAGGAGGTAGAGGGTACAGGTGATACAGTGATGGAGGACATCCGTCGAGATGCCTGATATGTGGCACCTATTTTTTTGATGTATGATAGTCAGTTTTTGTGATATATATCTGGCCTGCATGCCGAGAGATAGTTGTATGTTTGATCACATACCGGCCTGTGTGCTGAAGACAGTGAGGATGTATGAGAGGTTTTGTATATTTTAAGCATATACAGGCCTATACATGTCGAAGAGATTTTGTATTGGTTCATTATTTTATTGTATATATGAGACCGACCTGCGTGCCAATGACATTTTGTATTGACGTATAGGCCTACGTGCCGACAATTTTTTGTATTGGTTCATTATTTGATTGGACATGATGAGATCGGCCTCCATGCCGATGATATTTTATACTGAGTATTGGCCTTCATGCCAATGATTATATGTATTGAGATACATGATATTTCGTGATTTGTATGATGTGTTGACCGAGCCTGTGTGTAGATGACATTATTGTTTTGAGTATTGGACTGTGTGCCGACGATTTTTAGGTGAGTTAGGACATGATGGGACATCCGGGTATGGTTATATTGAGATACACACTTATTTATATGATCAGATTCATGAGATTTCTTAATTTTTTTATGTGTTGATGAGATTTTCAATTCATTGTCATAGGTATGGACGGAAATTCGGTGTTTGTAAGGCATGGTATAAGTTAGGTTTGTTTAGGCATGGATTGAGTTAGGTTTGTTAGGCATGGTTTAGTTAGGTTGGTTTTGGCATGGTTGAGTCGAGGTCTTAAGCATGGTTGTGTTCAAAGTAAGGGAAATTGTGATTTATTACTTTGTGCAATGAATGATGATATGGGTCCTATGTGTAAGATGCTGGTATATTACTATGTATGAGTGATGTTAGAGAAATGGTAGAGTGTATTAAATGCATGTTGTGCTGATGATTAAAATATGTTAAGCAACTTGTTGTTTGTACGTGGTTTTAATTTCTAATTATGGGATATAAAAGGGAAACTAAGTGGGGTAGGATGTAATGTTAGGAAGAGGAACAGATGAATTGGTTAGGGTAAAGCATGGCCAAGATATCCTCCAGAGGCCCCATGCCCGTGAAGTGCTGCCTACATAGTCACGGCGAAAAGGGACCTCAAGCCGATGTAGTTCTCCTGTAAGCTAGGGAAGAATATGAGAGGGTGTGAAAATTAGGTTGTAGGTTTTAGGTATGGTGTGGGTTTAGGTTTGTGAGGTGTGGGTAGGTTATAGGTAAAGTGAGATAGGTGATATTGATTGTGGAAAAAGAAGAAAATAAATTACCTCAAAAGTAAGAATCGAGGACCAAGTCCTGTATAAGGTAATCAAAATGTAAAAAAGGATGGCTAAAAGAGAATAGGGGGCAATAAATCCACCTAATTGGCGAGGATCATATTGAGTACATTACACATTGAAAGAGGTGATGAACTGTAAGACCCTAAAGACATTGCATGATTGATTTTTCTACAGTTAAAAGTAGTCACATGATCACCAAATGTCATAGTTTCCAAGAAGTCCTTTGAGGCAGTGAGAAATGGGAGTGGGTATGGTTTGAAGGGTGAAAAGTGGGTAATTTTGTATGGTATGAGGTAACATGCTATTTGGGCAAGAGATCCGAGGTGACAATGGGAAAGTCCATGACTAAAACGTTTTTTATGTGTTTACTTGTATTTGAGATAGACTGATTGATGTGGTAAGTCTATATGGGATGAAGAAAATTTAACTCCTTGAGGTCTTCGTAAAGTTGATCGATGTGGGAAGCTTTGGTTGCTCTCAATGTTTTTTTTAAAAGAGATTTACATAACTTTCCTTCTAGGGAGCAGTCTATTTATAGCGGTAATTATCAAGAGGATATATGTTCTTTTAAGGGAGTCATCATTTTGATTATAATTTTGACTCAAGGAGTTGTGTCCCATGTGAGGGCTTTGAAGTCATGGACAAGACCAAGGTGGAGAATTAGGAATCTTGTGTCAAAATGCAAAGTGAAATGACCATGGGATCTCATCTAAAGGTAGACGAAAACTATCCATGAAAATCATGTTATGTGCAGTGCAACATGGTACACATTTTCAAGAGAAAGATAACAAGTGATGGGTACTCACATGATTATTGTTTAATCATTGGTGAGGTGTATGAAGTGAATAACGCTCAAGGTACGAGCATGGAAAGGGACAAAAGGTGAGGTAGGACTACAAGTCAATAATATAATGGTCAAAGATGCAAGGCGTTAAGGGGCTTAGGTTCAGGTTTACCATCAAGTGAAGGTAAACGATAAGCACCTAATCCTTAAGTATGGGTCAGGATGTATGGTCCAAGACAATTAGGAGCAAATTTGCCCCATTTAATTTTTTCTTGCTTTGGTTATGTGTTGATTTTCTTTCAGGATGAGGTCACCAACTTGGAAGATTTTTTCATGGACACACTTGTCATAGGCACGTTTGATACGTTTTTGGTAAAATTGAAGGTGATCCAGAGCATTAAGACGACGTTCGTCTAATAACTCTAGCTATGCTAAATGGTCCTGACGAAAGTCATAATCATTGAGCATGTCATGGAGAGATATGTGGAGTGAGGGGATCTGAACTTTGAGAGGTAGAACATCCTCTATACCATAGACTAGAGAAAATGGTGTGGTGGCAGTGGAAGTGCGAATACTAGTGCGGTATGCCCACAGGGAAAAAGTAACGTGCGTATGCCAATCCTTCCCAGTATCATTAACCACTTTCACAAGAATTTAATTTAAGGTTTTGTTAGTGGATTCAGCTTGGCCGTTAGTTTTTGGTTAATAAGGTGATGAGAAAATGAGCTGAATGCCGAAGGCATCGTAAAGTTTTTACAATGTTTTGTTTTTGAATTGTTTTCCATTATCAGTGATGAGGTAACGAGGAACACCAAAATAACAAATGATGTGATGATTGATGAACTCACATATTTTCTTGAATTTCATGGAGATGAGTGGTATGGATTCAACCCATTTTGTGCAATATTTGGTAGTAGTGATGATCCATTGATGACACTGGGAAGAATGGGGGTTGATCTTTCTGATAAGATCTAAACCCCATTGAGGGAAGGGCCAAAGGTCACGGGTGACCTGTAAGGCGTGACTAGGTGTATGATGAAGATTTGTATTTTTTTGGCATTTTACACAATGTTTGACGTAGTCACAACAATCAGAGTTAAGGGTTGGCCAGTAATAGCCTAGGTGAAGAATACTCTTAGCAACAGCAAGGCCACTAAAGTGACCTCCACATATGCCATCATGAACCTCCTTAATGTTATAAGGAATTTCAGAACTTGTGAGGCATCATAAGAGAATACCATCAAAGCTGCACTTATAGAGGAGGCCCCCCATGATGACGTAATGAGAGAATTTTTTAAGGAAGGCACATTGTCCATTACGGGTGAGATCAGGAGGTAAGATGGAGAGCGAAAGATAGTCAGAGTATTGTTTATACCAAAGGTCACTCGAGTCTGGGATAGCGGTTCTGATGGAGTAAACCTCATGCAGTAAATAAGAAGGTGATTTGAGTCATTCTATGGTGGCAAAGATTTTAGAATCAGCAGACGAAGTAGGTATTTGGGAAGCCAAGTAGGCCATGATATCTGGAAATTTGTTAGTTGAATGTGGGACGGTTTGAAGGGTGTAACGATCAAAGGTGGTCAAAAGTATGTCTACATGATGTTTATACTTTTGAAGTATCTTGTTACGACATTGGTTTATACCATTGACTTGGTTTATGACCAATTGAGAATCACTAAGTATGTTGATTGATTTGACATCGAGGGCATAGGTGGCTTGGAGACCTAATACGAGTGCTTCATATTCAGCGATATTGTTTGTGCATTCAAAATCGAGTTTGAAAGAAAAAGGCATGGGCTCACCATCAAGTGTAATGAGGATAATACCAGCCCCACCCCCATGCTGAGACTTTGAACCATCGAAGAAGAGTATTATTTGGTAAGGGGGTTCATCCAAGGAAAGGGTAACAATTGACTCATCTGGAAAGTCAAAATTAGAGGGTTGATCCCTAGAAATAGGTACATCGGCCAATTGGTTGGCGATAGCTTGACCCTTGATGGAATTTTTATGGATGAACTTGAGGTCGAGGTTAGCTAAAATCATAAGCCATCATGTGACACACTGATATTGATAAGGTTTGGTGTACATGAAGTATAAGGGGTCAGTATTGGTCACAACATAGGTCTTGTGGTTGAGTAGGTAATGGTAGAGTTTAGTGGCAATGAAAAATAAGGCTAAGAAAAGTTTTTCAGGATGACTGTATCGGGTTTCATAATCCAAAAGAGTATGGCTTATGTAATAAACCACCTGCTCCCTGTGTTGTTCATCACGATGAGCGAGCATGGCTCCCAAGGAATGATCGGTAACTGAGATGTATAGGTAAAAAGGTTGATCATATTTAGGTGGAATGAGTATGGGTGGTTGGAGAAGGTATTGTTTTAGGGCCTCCAAAGCTTTGTGACAGTCATCATCCCATTTAAAGGAGACATCCTTCTTGAGTAGATGATGAAATGGTTGACACGGATTAGATAATTGTGAAATGAAATGGTGAATAGACTGTAACTTACCTTGCAGGATACGGTGTTGTTTAGGTTAGTGGGTGGAGGAATTTCTAGAATGGCCTTGAATTTAGCAGGGTTAACTTCTATACCATGTAGGGAAACAATAAATCCCAGGAGCTTTCCTGAGAGGACCACGAAGACACACTTCTTATGCTAAAGGTGAACACAATATTTAATGAGACGGTCAAAAATGGTTTTGAGGACGGAAAGGTGTTCAGAGTAGCATTTAGATTTGGCTAAGAGATCATCCACGTAATCTTCGAATATGTGATGCATGATGTCATGGAAGATGTAGGTCATAGCCCGCTAATATGTGGCATCATCATTTTTAAGGCTGAAAGGCATGACTCGATAGTAGAAGGTCCCCCAAGGGGTGATGAATGAGGTTTTGTGTTGATCCTCTGGGGTGAGAAAGATTTGGTTATAACCCGAGAAGCCATCCATGAGTGATAGCATCTCGTGGCCAGCGGTAAGGTCAACCAGTTGATCAATATCGGGTAAGGGAAAGTTGTCTTTTGGATAGGCTAGGTTGAGGTCACAGAAGTCTGTGCAAATGTGGAGTCCCCTGGTGCCTTAGTGACATGGACAATGTTATAAATTTGACGAGGATAATCAATGGGTAAGATGAAGGAAACAAAAAGAAGGTGCTGAAGTTCTTCTTTGATGAGAAGGGCAATGCGAAGGTGCATTTTCCTCAACTTTTTTTTGATGGGTTTGGCATCAAGAATAGTGATGATATTGTGGACCACTATGGTGGGATCAATACTAGGCATGTCTGCATAATACCAAGTGAAAGCGTGGTTATGATCTTTGAGAAAAGAAGTGATGGCTTGCTATTTAGCAGCATCTAAATATTGACCGATCTTTAGGATGTGCGGGTCGTCCTGAGTGTGAATGTTGATCTCGATAGTCGAATCATTCAACATGGTTTACATCTCAGAGGGTAATGAATGATGAATATATGAGTCTTCTGTACCAAGGTAGGTGAGTATAGATTCATCATCCTGACATTGAATGACATTAATTCAAGGTGTATCGTCATCGATCATTTCAGGATACGGGAAGGGAAGAGTGGAAGGGGCCTCACCCTCATGTTGATAAGTCAAAGGCCCAAAGTAAATGGTGTTTATGAAAAAAAAGTTAGGAGGGATAGATTCTAGATCCATCGACTCCATCGGTGATGGTGGTGATGAAGGCGGAGTGGGTGAAGAAGGTGGAGAAGGGTTGATGTCCTTGATGAGTTCAATGCAAGCCTGTTTGGTAGGTGGTTCAGGAAAATCGATACCACTATGGTTGTTATGTTTGTGGGTAGTACATGGAATAATAGTATGGCGACCTTGCTCGTAAAATCCAAAACCAAAACCCTTCCATGCACATCGGTGCAAGAAGGTGTGGGTGAAATGGTGATTGGTGAGAGACTGGAAGTCAACAAAAAATGGGTGGGTTTGTGACAGTGGTTTAGGTGTGTAAGTGGTAGTATCAAGTCCCCCATAGGTGATACTAGTACGAAGATGAGGAGGAACATAAAGGAGGTGCTCTCCTATGCAGTGATCATAGTGAGGGTGTTGGTGAAGAATTCCATACTCTTGTGGAGTAAGGAATGTGTTGACACTATATAAGTGGTATTCCCCTAGAGTGAGGCTTTGAAAAACACCTTCCAAGGGGTTTTTGGTTGGTATGTAGGTAGCTGGAACAGATGATGTGTCAAAGGTTGACACGGAGGTGGGGTTAATGGCTTGGGTAGCTAATGGGTTAGCCATGGAGGTTGTGGTAGTGGTAAGAATAGAGGAGGCATGTGTAGTTGAGGTAGCAACTGTATTTATAAGCGGAGGTGTAGGTGAAGCGGTGGTGGTCGCGAAGGTAGGTGCCTTAATGGGTATGACCACATCATTGAGTTGGTAAAGCATGTTGTATGTTTTAAAAGGGGATGGATCAACTAGAATGGTATAGGTGTTCCTTTCATGTTCAAACTTTACACAATGATGAAAAGTGGAAGGAATGCAACCCATGAAACGAATCCAAGGTCTGCCAAGAAACAAGTTATATTGGAATTCCCCCTCCAAGATGTAGAATAGTTCTAGAATAGTGTGGGGGCCCACGCGAATGTGGAGGATGACAGTGCCTAATGTGGAGGTGATAGCGTCATTGAATGAATGCAACATGACAAGATGTTTATGCATGTAATTGTCAGGTATGTGCATTTGAGTGAATGCATGGGATGAAATGATATTAATGCTAGTGCCCCCATCAATCATCACATGTTGTACTTGTATGTCGTCGATGTGGACAGAGATGAAGAGGGATGGGTCCGGGTCATCATTTTGGTGTGGCATGATCTCTTCCTTTGAGAAGCTAAGGGAGGCTACTTGGTGAATAGGGTGGGGTGAAGATGAAGGTGGTAATTTAGTGAGAGAGGCTACATGATGGGGTGTGATGATGGAGGCTACAAGTGTAGGGTCATTAGGAAAAACCTCAATAGATTGAAGAACCTCCATGAGAGCTTGACGATGAGATTCTGATGTTTGGATGAGGTCATATAAGGAAATTTTGAGGGGAGACTCATGTAATTATTTGAGCATGGTGCAATGTGTGACTCCATTAGAAATGGGGTATGTGGGGTTGCGAATAGTGATTTTAGGGATGGGTGCAGATGGTATGTTTGGTATAGGATTGGTCGATGGGTCAGTCACCTTTTCTTTACCTTTATCCTTCTGAGCATAGGTAGTGATGTGTATCATGTTGATCTAAGGGGAGTTGGCAAATGGAGAAGGTGTAGGGTGAGTGGTATAATGAAACGACGGGAAAAAACCTACCGGAGGAGAAAAACCCTATGAGTTGAGCTAGGCGCAATGACATTTGGGTGGTGGCATGGCAAGTTCTCTGATGCGAACCAAGTTAATTTAAAATATTGGATGTGGTTTGAGGAGTTATGGGGGTGGAGGTTGTAGTTGTTGAGTGGATAGTGTGGGAATGGGTGTTGGTGAGGCAGGGTCCTCATCGAGAAGGTCATTAGCGTCAAAGTTGGCTTCTGGAGGACACAAATGGATAATGATGGTTTTCAAGGCCTTACAGTTCTCCACATCATGCCTTGACACATGATGGTAGGCAAAAATTTTAGTGTCATCAAACCCTTTTGGCTTGAGGGGGTCATAAGGTCTGAGCGGCGGTAATGTAATGACAGAAGTCTCAAGGAGGTTGGTTAAAATTTTGGCATAGGACCCTGCTAGTGGGTTGTAATGGGAAGTGAACGTAGGTTTGGGTGTAGGTGCGGTGCATTGTTAAGGAATAGTCTGCGCTGGAGGAGGAGTGGGTCGAGCCATGGTTTTGGGTGCTGGAGTGGTCTTGGGTGTTGGTCGTGTTTGTCTAGTTAGGGGTATGGTAGATGAATGAGAAAGAGGGTGTGTGGTTGTTTTAACTATCTTATTGAAGGGTAACGAAGTTTTGTTTTTGGGTTACACCTTTTTGGGTGAAGGTGATATGGGTTTACGAGGTCTAGAAGGAAAAGTAGATGGAGGAAGAGGGTAAGTTACCCATGGGGATAACGGGGGTGTTGTGGAGGTAGATGATGCAGGTCGTACATGGGGTGTGAGGGACAACAACTGAAGTGTAGTGGGTAATGAAGAAACATATGAGGGTATTGGAGGTATGGAGGGTAGAGATGCTGTAGGTGTGGATGTAAGTCATGTTGGGTGTCTAGGTAGGTTAGAGGTTTTTGAGGATGGAATGGGTTGTTGTGTTTTTAGTTTATTGATGGGTGGAGGTTGCTTGACCATGTTGGGAAGCTGAGGTCCTAAGATGGATGGAAGGGGTGAAGGTGCGACAGGAAAAGCTGGGGTATGAGTTCTATGGGCTTGGTTCTTTGTTTAGGTTCCGAAGTAGGTGTGGTGTTCACTTTGGAGGATGTAGCTAAATCCAGTTTTATAGGTGGTTGAGTAAGGCTAGTGGTTGGGGTGACCCCTAAGGTAATGATAGGTTTTGGCAAGGAAGAGGATGTAGGTGTGGGTTTGGGTTTAGATGTAGTTTGGGTTATGGGTAAGGGTGTATGCTGAGTTATGATGGGTGTCGTGGAAGGAATGGTGATAGAGGTGGTCGTATCTGATTTGATTGGTCGAAATATTTTTGGGTAGATAGTGGAAGTATCAGCAAGTGACATCTTCATCTGCATTGAGACAGGAAACAAAAGGCACCCCAAAGTAAGACCCTATCCACATGATCTAAGTGATTAGCCAAACATGAGAATGGCACGTCTGAAGGTGGAATTGATGAGGATCTAATGGAAATTCCTACAAAATACATCTTAGAGATGGGGATTGAATTAGCTTCAGCTTCCGTGGGTAAGAGAGCTGAAAGTAGGTATGCAGGGTCTTGGGTAGCTGATGGAGAATGCTCTCCAAGAGGTAAGGGTATCTCAACTGGATCTATGATAGGGTTTGGAGATGATGGGAGATCCTTTGTGGGTGGAGGAGGTAATGGGTGCTCCTCTATGGGTGGAGGAGGTAATGGGTGCTCCTTTGTGGGTGGAGGAGATAATAGGTGTTCCTCCGTGGGCCGAAAAAGTACTGTGGGTATCGGTTCTCTAAGTGGAGAAGCCAAAGGTGAAATGGCCTTGATGTTAGCGGAAAACTCCTCCGTAGGTGATGAAGGAGATGAAAGGTGTTCCTCTGTGGGTGGAGGAGATGGTGTGGTGGGTTCCAACGTGGAAGGAGGATTTCGGGCTAGGATTATCTCTATGGAAGGAATGTGAGGTAATTTGGAGGTGACAGGTACGTCATTAAAAATAGTGTGAACCTCGCGGGTATGGGTATCATGAGTTGAGGCCTCACTAGTTTGATCAGATGAGGGGGCATGATTAGGATATAGTTTCTTGAAGATGTGTAGGTTTTGGTTGGCAGGTGCGTTAGGATTATCCATGGTTAACTCACCTTTCTCGAGCATTTCTTGGACAATGTTTTTGAAAGTGATGCAATTTCCGTCACTATGACCCTTTACTCAATGATAGTTATAGAAGTCATGTTCTTTATACCATGTCGGCATGGGGTGATCAGGGTCAAAACCAATGTGTGGTTTTATAGGTGGAAGGGTGATGGCTCTGGATTTGATAAGATTTTCTAAGATAGAGGAGTAAGGTTCCCCAATTGAGGTGTATTTCCGTTGTTCTCATTTGAATTGAAGATGGGTGAGAGATTAGATGAGGGGGTAGCCTGATTTAAAAGATGAGTTGGGCCAACCTTGAGTACCACTATGTTAGTAGTGCCCTTAGCTTTTGAATAATTGTTTTGTGGTCTAGAAGAAGAAGAGGTATCATTCGAATTGAATGCCAAATTCTTATTGCGTAATTGGATTTTCTTCTCTTCGATGGCCCGAATCTCTAACTTTTGTGCCATAGTGAATGCTTCATTGAATGTTCAGAAGGTATGGACCTATAAGGTTAGTGAGATATGTCTAGCACAATCCCATGTGAAATGATTGATGAGCTCTATTTGTGGCAGTTGGAAGGTGAGTTGGTTGATTAGGCTATGCCAATGAGCGACAAAATCTGCGATAGATTCATCTTCATATTGACGCATGGAATATAGGTCAGTCATGGTAACCTTATTGATGATATTGATGGAGAAATGATCCAAGAAGGCTTGGGTTACCTAATTGAATGAGAATATAGAGTGTCCAGGTAACCCACTATACCAATCTAGAGTAGGTCCAGTGAGAGACATGGGAAAGGTTCTTAAGAGAAAAGCATCATCATGAGAGATCAGATAACACCCGTGTTTGAATGACCATAACTGCTGCTGCGGGTCTTCTTTGCTATTGAAATGATTGAATTTAGGTTTCTGGCTTGCTTATCTTCAGGTCATCACCATGTGAACCAGTACTGATCTGGTAGGGATGCTTCTCTGTAAATGACACAGAAAAATAATAGGAACAGGTGAATTTGATGGTAAAAAGTGGATTAGGTACCAAATGTTGGTTGGAAAGTGAAACAAGCTGACCGATGCCATTTAGGGAAAACTGACATTGGTTAGGGGTAACCACTACTGGTCACTGTAGAAAATGGACAGTGAGTGAAAAATAAGGTATAAGGTCAAATCTGATAGGTATGCCAAATATGATGAGTTTTACAACGTCAATGAGAATGACAGTAATCATAGGGGCTGTGAAAAGTGGAAGAAGATGAATAAATAACAAGGACGAAGATGAGTAAATGTCCCTTTGAGTAGGTTAACAAAAGGACCTGGAACTGATGCCGGTTGGGTATAACCAATGATGGTAAGAGGGTAACTGATGATGGTAAGAGGGTAACCGATGACAGTCGCTGGATCGACACCGGTCACTGTGAAATTGAAACAGTGATGACAAAATGGTGGTTGTGAATTAAAATATGATGTGGAATTAGACCCAAAATTCTGAGAATGATGAGAATATGGTCCAGGCACACTCAGGTGAAGCCAAAATACACCAGCTGTGATGAGGAGCATGCAAGGATGAATTAGAAAAATGAAGAACATGATCTCTCACCTCAAAACGCAAGCCAAGCAGAAACACTAAGAAAAATGTGATCCTAGGAGTGCCTTTTCTATTATGTTTGTTTAGCTTATGCTATTTAAGGACTGACACATGAATTGTGAAATAGACGTTTTTGGTGAGGATGGATTCCTATGAATAAGGAAATCTAAAAGGTGAGGTTTCAGGTATGTTATGGTGGGGGTGGGCTTTGCTCTGAAGTATGAATCGATAGAGCAGTGAGCTGGGGAGTACCTGCCAATCCTTAGATCAATGTGATTGTTAATAGGCATTCCCAGGAAAGATGTTGTTTAAGAATATGTATTTATTTTGAATTTGTGCAATTTGGAATGATTCAGAGAGAGAGATGTGCTTTCTATGATTCATTTGTCAACCATCAGCTGGGCATGACTTCTAGCATATAGGTTGCCCTCAATTAATGTGAGATAATGCAATAAATCAGAATGCAATGCACTTATTTTTAAGCCCAAATCGAAGTGTGAAGTTGGATGCCACAAAAATATGAAGAGGAAGAGGGATGCTCTTTCACCATAATGCAAAAAACACGAAGAAATGGTTCTTTTTAATTACACCAAAAGAAAGGTTTCTTTTAGAGAAAATAGAAAGAAAAGGTAGGTTACCAAGGGAGAAAATTAATGTGTATGATTTTTAGGAAGGGAAACAAACACACAACTTTTCCTAGGAATGAATAAAATGCGAGGAACCCCAAATGGGTCCCACCGGGGTGTGCCAAAATGTTTCACCTGTTTCTTAGAGTGTTTCTTTGAAGTATTGACAAAATAGATAGGATAACAGGCATAGGAGGAATACCTGTTAAAATGCCGGTTGTTGGGTTGTTGCATGCGTATGAATTATGAATCCACAGATGAATGTGAGAGCTTCCTTTTGGCTAGGAGGAATTACTTGTAATGGAAAGCAAGACCACCAGAAAGAATTAAACAATATGTGCAGTGAACTTCCTAGCATGTGCTAGATATGGGAAGTGTGATACTTCCTAGATGACTGTCAGTCCACTGTTTAAAACAATTTAATGTGGGTAATAAAGTAAATCCTATTATAATTTGAAATGATTTAGGTATCTCACTTAAAACACAATAAGAAATATCTGATCTAATAGGCTAGGTTAGAATAGGATCCGAAGGGCAAATAACTGGTTCTGGATCTCTGTAGGTCTGACAGAGGTCTGAGGTAGATCACAGGTGAATGAGGGTGATGTAGAATTAGGTGAATAAGTCATGGTTCTAAGTTGTATTGGCAAATATAGAGACCAATGCTAGTTAAGGGTGATTGATGACGGTTGGGTGTAATTGGCGCCAGTCACTTTGGAAAATTGGGAATTGTACGTACCCAAAATTGTAGGGTACTGCACCATCAGAACAATGTAACACGTTCCCCAATGATGATATAGGTCTCCTCGCAAGGTGTTCAGGATCCAGAAAAGCTCCCCAAGTGTGCGTTAACATCCCACATGCCCCACTTAGCCCCTATGTGCTTTTTTGTTCCCTTTTCCCCTCCTTTCCATTTTGTTTTTCTCTTCAGTGAAGAAACCGCCGCCTTTCCTGGGTGGCAGTCTCGTGACCCACCGCCCAGGAAGGGTGGCGGTCCTGTAACCGCTGCCCTGCTTAGGGCGGCGGTCCTTCACATGTTTTCTAGAATGCTCTTTTAATGTAAATCAGGTAAAATTTCAACATTTACCAGCTTTTTTCACCACCTTTGGCTTGCATTAATGATTTTAGTTCCCTGGAATAATGTTTTTCCATTGTTTATAGTTTAAGAGATCAATTTGGTTTTTACCTTGGGTAAATGTAAATGCTATAAATAGTTGGCTTGTGCTCAAGCAAATGGCCCCTCAAATTTACCTCTGAATTTCTCATTGCAATAGATTAGTCTGTCATTTTTGCTTAGAATTCTTAGTTTCATTCATTGCATGCTTAGTTATTGTTGTCTTGTTGTTAGGAAGCCACATATCTATCTTGTGCAATTGCTGTTATCACTTCATCCAAATCAATTGGAATCAGAATAGTTTGTTTTCAATAGGAAGCCATTAAAGTTACAGGTTTTGTTCTTCAAACAAGGATAGTTTCAGGTTCTAGATGTTTTATGTTGCATGACTCGCAATAAATCCCACTAGGAATTGCATAAGCCAAGCTCTGTACTCTTACGCTATCTCTCTCCTACTCGCATTGTATTTAGTCTATATCCTAAGCTGCCTTTGTCCCAATATCTACTTCTGTTGATGCTAGCATTACACACTTTTCTGGATCCACATGAACACGAAGGAGCGAGGAGGTCACACTGAGGGGACAAAATCACACACACCATCAGATTTGCCACTGTTCTACAGAATCCAGGTTCTAGCTTTCAAAGTTCTAATTAGAAGCATATCAAATAGAGTAGCCAATCACTTTATTTTAGTCAATTTTACTTTTGATATTGCACCAGGAAAGCTGTGGGGATTGATAGCTTTTGAGAAACTATGATTCATTCCTCACTTCTGAGGTAGGATCGAGAGTTTTTCAAATAGTTTAGATCAGTTATTTCTTTGTTTAGAATAGATTTACAACTGCACAGGCAAGTAGCTATACTCGGTTACTTTGTTTGTTTTAAATTCGTCATTAGATTAATTGTCAATTTCTAGTTATATTAGAATAGCTGCTCCTTTAATTTCATTCATTTAAATTCATCAGAAAACTACAAAAATAGAGAAGTCATATATGCAATAGAAACACTTTACATAGTTAATTTCACTTTGCTGCATTTGGTTTTACGTCGTTGCTTTTTGTATGACAATCATGGGACCTAGAGAGCCCAGAGAATATGCATTCGAGCCAATCATGCCCCAACCCAATCTCATCACAACAATAACTGATGTAGATCAGAATCTTAGGATCCAAGTCTTCCGAACAACGGTAAACTTACAACAAATTAATTCCCAGTTACACGGGTTGAACATAGAAGACAACCAAGCACACACGTTTTGGTCAAATCAACCAAACTACAGATTACCCTAGATATATACCCACAAGACTGTGGAAGGGCTTAAAAGAGAGAAAACATTCGATTGTGATCCTTTGGTCCCACAGCTAGATGTAGGAGACACTCTCACAGATATAGATACTAGCTTAAGAATTCAAGTTGCACAAACACCTGTGAGATACTCTAAAAAGGTCAAACAACTGTTAATTTTGAATATAGAGGCTGAGAAAGCATATGACTATTAGATACTAGGGATTAGGGACTGAATCTGCACATGATCATAGCAGGACCACAACAAGCATGAATCTATGGTTGTGACCCACAAATCTCACAGCCCAACGAGTCCATAGGTGAATCAGACATAGATGTTGGCCTACGTACATTAGTATTCAGATCTACTCCACTTCCACCTATCATCATCGAACAGTTATTGTTGTTAGACATAGCAGCTAACGAAGCTAAGGAGTTCTGGACTAGGCTAGAGAATCACCCATAGAGTCAATTATATTTACCATCCACCCTATGACATTATCTGGAGACATACACGAAACTATCCCAAGTCATTTTCCACGTATTCCACAACCCATAGACCGAATCACGCCAGAGCTCGATATTGATTAGAGCCTTCGAGTAGTCATCCTTGTTGATCGATATATCACACTAGTTCAGGTTAGGAGGGACTTGTTTGCCTTAGATTCGCAATTTCCACTAGTGCGCGTCGAAGACATCATATTGCCTAACTAGTTTGTCTGCATCCCACGCATATTCAATCCCCACCGGCTATCTCGGCACACGACCTCGGGAGGTCGGGTGCGAGGAAAAGTTACTTGTAGGTTCCCACGCTCACTTGTCACTTTTCCATCGTACAGGAATGCCTAAAAATGAGTTTTGGGTCTCCTTTGTGATTACACAAAGGAATTTGGTTGGTTAGAATGAGGTATTGGGTGGTTTGGGTGGGATTTGGTGAGGTTGTAATAGGTATATGGAGGGGGTGAGTATTAATTGCGGTCTGTGGGTGGTTGAGAGAACAAAGGGTGAGAATATAATGACGAAATGAAATGAACAAGATGAGTATAACATTTTACTTACTTGGATTCTGGTCCTGGATGCCTGTGAGTGAGGGATCAAGGTGCTGGTAAGAGGTGGAAGGCTGCAGATGATCAGCAATCATAGGAGAGATTTTTCATGGGCTGCATGTGCATTCTTTTTTTCTTGGTTGGATCAAATCCTTGCTAGGGGTGAGTGCATGAGAAAATGCTTGATCTCCTTCCTTGCATGCATGTTCTTGCTGGAATTCATTCTCAGAGGTTTGTGCTAATGTTCACCAAACTTTTTTCCAACCTTCAAAATAAGGTAGTTTTAGGGATTTAAAGGTGACCGACGGCGGGTTCTAGCTTAACTGATGATGGTTTAGGGGTAACCGGTGTTAGTCAAGGTGGGATTTCATAGGTTTACTAAACTAGGGAGATCCTCTTGATTTTCTCAGATCTCATGTCGTTAACCCACAAATTATACTGGGAGCTAATTGTAAGCATGTGGGAATGTGGTTAGAGAGAATGTAGGCATTTATCTTTAGGGTTTGGGTAAGTCTTAGTTAGTTATGGTAACTTACTAAGAATAGGTCTTAGGGTGAGTTGGCTTGATGAGGTGTCTAAGTGAGGTGTGTGTGGACACTATTTAAATTAAGATATTTAAATAATAATTATGGTGAGTATAATGAATTAATTTAATTAAATTAATATTAGTGAAGTGAAGGGGGCCATGGCTAGGTTAATGTGATGAAGGGTCTTTATTTGTCGAGGGATCAAAAGGGAGTGTAACCTAATTTTACTTTCTACACATATCTTCAAATAATCTGAGCTTGCTAAAATCATCATCTAAACAACCACTCCACTTAAAAGCTAACTAACCCAATCCAATCCAAAAATCCTTCAATATCCCACTACACTTGTGGATATCAAGTTGTTTTGGTTCAGGTTATCACCTTTACTTATTTGTTATTCAAAGTAAGAAATGGTTTCTAATCTCATTCATGTCAAGTAAACTCCTTTTATTAATGAAATATCTATCTCTTGCATGCATTTTTCTAGATCTCCTCTTGCAAGCAATCAATATCTTAAGCATGTCCTACAACATCAACCTAAATTGACACACCCTACTCCCATTGAGCACAATGCAATTTTTAGATCCATGCCTCCTATACTTACAAATTTATCTCATTTCCCTCTTGACTATATCACATGATTAATTGTTTAAAAACTAACAGAACATTTAAATATGATCATAATACAAAAACATTAAAATATGCTCATAATCTAAAAACATTCAATTATTTCAAAAAAACAAAATTAGGACCTGAACATGGCTTGATCTACTAGCTATCTACTTTACATATTGTAGGCACAAAATTATGCACTTATTACTATTACATTACATTTCTAGTATGTTGTTGTATACATGATTTCTAAGTGTGAAGATTAGACACTGGTGACACCTCTACTTAGTCCTTTATTGCTTTTGACTGGTTTTGATTGTGATACTGTCTTATATGTATTGGATTTACATCTTTTGGTCAAGTCATAGGAAATTTTGTCTCTGTTCTTGGTCCTATTTCTGTTTCTTGGAATTAGGATAGTACCACCCAATAAGGAAACCACCGCTTAGGTAGTAGTGTCCCTTTTAGTAACTTTTGTCCATTCTCCTTCATTTTCTAAACTATCATTTGGTACTTTAATTTGGGTATTTTCTAATTTTATGCGTAGACCTTTTGTGTCAATAAGAGTTGAAATTAAAACAAGGAAGTTATATATGTACACAACGTACTCATTATTATTAGGGGCTAGACAATTTTGGGCTATTATTTCCTATCTACTACTTGGAGAAAAAAGAGCAACATTCAAAGGCTGCATTTGGGGTTTCATTATTCACTACACAAGAGGGAATATTTATTAATTCCATCTCACACATTCATCTTAGGGTAAAATTATTTGTGACCCACTCTCTTGATGTGATTGATACAAGGGAAACCTAGCTTCAAGGCACATGATTCAATCACACACACACTATAATTACATAGATTTTGAAATGTAGTGCAACGCTTAGTAACAATCACATTGGGATGACCACCGAGGTTAGTCCGACTTAATAATATGCATTATTTGTTAAATCTAATGTTTTTTTGAGCCTTACCTAGGTAGCTAGGGTTTGTTTTGTACATTCATGTGTGACATAGGAATCCTATAATGAAGTGGATGTAAAAAAAGAGTGAAATTAAGAAGACAAGTTCAGACCCTTAACATATCAGAAGAAAAGCATTTTCCAAGACAATAGCACCCAGTTTAGACACTAGCACCCAAACGGTACTGTCCTTACCTGGGAGGTTCTATTCGAAGGATTTTTCAAATTCCAGTTTTTGAGGTAAAGCATATCCAGTCTAGATACAACCTATTCCACTTAGTTTCTGACCTAGAATCAGCCCAAATATTTGAATACAAGCTAATTCATTCTCATCTCACTATTATTTACACTTGCTTGTCTCTTTCATAATAGATCTTACTTATTACTGTTCTATCCATTTGATCTTAGTCCTCTAATAATATTTACTTATGTTACATCACATATGTTGTTGGTCAAATGGTTTGATATATAACATATTTTATACTCTTTATACACATGTTTCATGAGGTATATGAACATGATGTGGGGAAAAGAGATATAAAATGCTTATAGATGATGAACCTTTCCTCTTAACTAGTGTCCTCGCAATATCTAGAGTCATATCTTACACTATCAGGTGCTATTATTTCATTAAAAAGTGTTATTTCACCTCCTAATTATGCCTATATTATTCAATTTAATATATTCTCTTTATCTAGATTTTTAAGACAAATACATATGGACTGTGTGGGACTAGTATATCTTGTTCCATGTGTCCATTTGTTACTATATAATTTTTTTTATCATCACTTAATTCTTGCTTGCTTGATTTTTATGTGTACCCGACCTTTGTCCTTATATGTGTGTGCATGCTACTTAGTTGTCCCTTATTTTTAACCTCAATTTTATTTTCTTAAGCGATCATGTGACCCTTGGTTGTGTGTGCAACATTATTATGCCCCCTGTATGTAGCATTGGCCTTCTCTATGCCTATATATGTGACTTTTTTTTGTACTTGTATGTTTGTTATCTATGCTATCTATTTTTTAGCATGGCTTATGTGTCACTATGATATGTAGATAGGGCCTTTCTACCCGCTATATCATTATTGATTGGATGTAGTGATGGGGATTCAATTAATGTAAGATCAATCTATATATAGGGCTTGGCCTGTTGTGATGATGCAATATTTTTCTTGTTCCCCTGGGGAAATTCAAATCTAGTTCTCAGTAGATAGATAGGTGGTTATATGATAATGAATTAAATCTATATAACCGTCCCTAGATGATATATAAGGCTATTGGTTCACTATCGCTCATGGTTTCTACCATGTACTATCTTGCATGGTTGAGTTCTATATAATGTCCACTTATAAATAACTTCTATATGATCAAATGATGACAATAAAATATATATAACATAAACACACTTCAATTATTTTAAGATAATAAATCTATATGATATCTCACTCACCTCAAAAGAGGGGGTAGTTAATGGGGTTATCACATGAATATTAATGTAATCAAAGAACATAAAAAAATTACAAAATATAGAGGCACAAGGTATAGGAGAAAATATAAATTATTCACATAAAGTTAGAAAAGACAAAACCATTTGATAGGTACATAAATAAGAGATGATGCTACTATCTATAACAAATTATAACGTCTTGGGGATCAATTTGGCATCTAAATTAGAATTTTTAAAAATGTATAGGATTTTGTAATTTTTTGATAGAGATCGAGGGATAAATTACACATTTCATTGTAGAATTTTCTAAATTTTGGTATAGAATGTGGGGTTACGTGAGTACTTTATTCCCTTTTAACTTCACACATCTTAGGACATAATCAATTTTATAATGCATGGTGTGGGTGCATGAGATGAATTCATTCCCTTTAAACTTTAGGAATTTGGTACATTGACACTTTTATGATACATGGTTGGGAACATGAGTACTTCATTCCCTTTTTTGCACTACTTTACAAAATTGGGACCTAGATCCATCTACAATGGTGTGGTGCCATGGGTGTAATATTTAACGGGTGGATAAACACATTGTGGCACTCTTCCTCTATCTTTTGAAGGCTTTTGGGGGCATCTAGATGCCTTATGACACTCTTATTTGGTGCATTAGGACACCTAATTCTCATTATCTGGTGTTTTGGGACACCCAAATCCCTTCATGGTTTAGAATAATCCTTAAAATTATGGAAAATTCACCCCCAATCCTCTATCAAAGAAACTCCAATATCTTTCTCCAAGTGCTTCGAACAAGAAGCTCTTTTTTTTGGAAAGACAAAAATGTGTATTCCTTTTGTGCTTTATTATCTTTCAATTTAAAAAGTTTAAATTCGATTTCAATATAGTGTAAAGTTTGATTCCTTATATATGAACATATACTACACTCTATGTTGAAGATTTTCACCTTTGAATCTTGTAACCACCTCAAGAATCTCAAGTAAAGACAAAGTGTGTTTACACAATCAATTTTATTTAAGTAAATTTTATTTCCTAACTTAAAGGGGAAGGGGAAATTGAGACACCTAAATTTGTTAATTTATCTCTTGATAATGTCAATGTTTACACCCTAATTAGCTTTAACATGAAACCTAATTGATTTTAGTGAATTAGTACACTAAACTATGTAAGGGTTAGTAACAGGTGATTATACTGATTAATTTACTTCAAACATAAATTACCACAATTAGAATAACACTTTTATACTTATAACTAATATGCTAGATAATATCTAAACTTAAAAACATAAAGGAGTGAGTGTACTTACCTGGTTATGGATGATTATGGAAATTTCTATGAGGATTATATACTATAACAAGAAGACATGAACCTAATGATGCTTCATTTTTAGGACTATAAATAGAAATTGACTTGGGGAAGGAGCATACAACTCTACCAAGGCCATACTATACAATCTTGACCATTATGTATGGTTTTAGACCTACTCAAATCTAGGCTTTGTAACATCTAAAAATTATCAGCTTCCTAGAACTATTTGTTGCTATCAAACCCAAATTTATGATCATGTTGTGAAGCTCTCTGAATACTTTGATCATGATCTCAAACCCTAGCCATTGATGAGAAGTCTTACAAAAAAAAATTAGTTGGGTTGTGGGAACTTGTGTTCATAGTTGATGTTGGCATTACTCCAAAGAGGCCTCAAACCACACGTCATTTTCCACCTAGCATGTGATATCTGAATGAATGTAACTAGATTTAACAACCATCTTTAACCATTCTTAAGTTGAATTGGCTCTTACTAAGATACTTGGGGAAGGGATGTTTGAGTGCTTTTAGATGAGAGAAATTTTTGTCTTAACCTGGTAAGAAGCTCCAAACCTATAGATATTTCTACCCCAATGATTGTAGATGAGCCATTGTGAGATTTAGGGAACCTTGGGTTCCTTTTGCAAGTGTAGGAAGTGAATTTATCAATGGAGTGCCAGACGATTTCTATGTTAACAAATGAGATAATGTTTACTTGCTTATATAGGTTTTTATAGATGATTTATTGAAGAAAGGATGACCTAGAAAGAATTGAATACCCAACAAAAGATGTGAATTTGAATGTAAATTTGGAGGACATGTTAGTCCAGTACTGTACAATTATGTCAGGATCATATATATTATCCCGAATAAACTATAGGGCCTTGATTAGGGAAGGAAAACATGCAATCTAAAGTTTAGAAGTTGTCAATTGATGTTTATCTATGGATTTTGTGTATTTTAGTTTCATAATTTGATGACATGTCATTTTACAGGGATAAAAATGCTAAATAAGAGACCTCATATTATACTAAGTGGGAATGGGAAGGTTATATTTATCTTAGCAGGAATGCACTGTCAAAATTAGTAGTGTCAAAGAGTGAATTACTAAATTTGAGTGTCTACATTCCCCCTGATTAAGTATGAAATGAAATTACATTCTTAAAGTAAAATATATCTGAGTTTGTAGATACACTTTGTCTTTTCTCAAATGTTTATTTTGCATAATCTCATTGTGATTTTTGTTAGCATGGTCCACGATGAAACTTGCAACATGGAGTGTAGTCAATGTCCATGATAAAGAATTGAAGTTTAAATCAAATGTAAAGTGTAATATGAAATATTTACATTTGCATAAGAATGAAATGAAAGATATGTAAATAAGGAATACAAAAGTTTTTTTAGAGGGAGAAGATCTCATGCTTTGATGTTGCTTGAAGATTTTACATTTTTGAGTTTGCTAAACTTTACGAAGGATTGGGGGTGATCATCCCCTAATTTTTTCAGAAGTTAAACTAGATGTTAGGTATGAAAGACAAAATGTTGAAGAGAGGAAGAAGAACGATGTTTCGAAACAACCCACTAAAGAAGAATACCAAGTATCAAAGTTATTCAACAACTTTGATATCTTCCCCCTTGAGTGCAAGAAGAAAGGAAGGTTTACCTATGAAGAACTTAGGCACTTTGATACCTTCCATAACCCCATGGAATGTAATGATACAAATGAATATAAGCCTGATTTTGTAAATAAGGACACAATAGAAAAGTGAATAGGTGCTCACATGCCCTTCTCATGTGCCACACAACTGAATAAAAATTGTAATGTACCAAAATGTTTATGGAGGAAGGAGACTCATGCCCATGAGATTCCTGAAACTGTAGTAGAAAATGAATGCCATGACAAAGAAGTAATTAAGTACTTCATGTCCTTTATACTAGTATGAACAAAGTGAACTGAGCCTAAAACTATGCCTAAAACCTGAAATTGTAGTTAAAAATTTGAAACTACCGAGAAATTTAATGTAACTTCCACTGAAGAAAAATGTTTAGGATGGTTAGGACCATACCATATGGTCTTGAATAATATGTATGGTTCGAAACATGTGCATTTTTTCTGAATTTATGTGTTTTTCTAGATTTCTGAGTACCCGTACCCTATTTTTACTTGTATCATACCCCAAAATTCTTCATGTGTCTATTATAAGTGTATAATATACCTATATTGAATGCCCCCTCTTTGGAGGCACGTGCAAAAACCATGTTGAGTACTTGGATCAAAATAAAAGATGTGTGCTTATGCACAGTATGTCTGATAAACTGTAGGAGAGTGTATAATGCTAAAGAGGTGTCTAACTTAAAGATCCTCTACTTGTAAAAAGGAAGGTTCTTGTATATGGTGGAAACCATGATGTGTAAGAAAAGTAATGATAATAATATATATAAACCATATGGTTGATAGAAACAATAGTATAAATGCATGTAGGAGAAGATGAGTACAATAATAGTGTAGCACAAGTATGTAAATAAAGTCACACAAAAGGCATAAAGCTGCAAATGTGGGATACCCATATTGTTGTAAGATAATGAAGGCTCGTAGGAATACAAACAAGTTAAAACAAAAGAAAACAATATAGTTATGATTCCATACATATGGGACACCCACAACTTCACAAGATAATCACGAAACATAGGCCACAAACAATGAAAATAAGAAAACAACAATACACACACATAAGCAAGTACGCATGGAGTAAGAGTGTCAAAGCATGATAACATGATATAATAGCTAAGATATGTGAACATGTGTGAAATAAGAGATGTCAACATTGCACAAAACACATGTGTTATTTTTTCAGCTCAAAATATAACATGTACAAATAAATGTAATCAAGCATAATGATGAAGTGTAAATGAAATATAATAGAACAATAAAACCTTGATGTAGTAAAAATAGACGTCTCTAGATGTATAGGAAGTCTGGGTAAAGGGGTAATTCAATACCTATTATTGTCTAACAATCTATGTATGTCCCTTATCATGATTGAAAAACCATGTGGATGAACATGTGTAAAGAGTAAAGAAGCATGATATCTATTAAACCGATGTGAAAAACAACATGTTAATGTAAAGTGCTAACAACTCAAGTGAAATGTACAAGTCTTGATTTTGTATTATTACAAATATGTGAATGTTTTTGTATTTTGAGATTATGTTGACGTGTTTACATTTTTGAAGGTCTTAGCTATGTACATGAAGGAGGTTAGCATTTGAGATATCTAATAAGAGCCTCCAAAGGAGGCATGACAACTAGTGAAGGAGATGGAGGCTTGGGCCTTGATTGTGTGGAAGGAGGTGATTCAAATGCAAGAGTTACAATCATGGTAATGTGTACAATAAAAATTATAGAGAGTGAAGAAGATGTATAAGGAGTATGAAAAGTAGACCTACATGAAGGGACATAAGAGAAAGTACTCCTAGAAAAAACATGGGCACTATAATCACTTTGGGAAGTGCAGGAGAGAGAGAATGTGCACTAGAGGATCTAGATAGAATCTTGTGAGGGGAGGATCCACGAAAAACAATGTGGGAAACTAAAGGCCTATCAAAATACCTAAGAGACTAGAGATGTGTGAGAAAATGTGTGTAACCGAATGTATATTAGGATACCTAAGAGAGATAGAGATATGATGAGTAGCATGTAAGACAAAAAACCTAGGGGGAAACCTAGGAGGGATAGAGTTACAAGGGATATTATGTGAAACCAAAGACCTATCCATAGGTGCACTAGGTATAAAGGTAGAAATCGCAAATGTAGACCTATGTAGAATAGGAGGAGAAACATCAAAGGGGATACCTTGATTACTAACAACTTGTTGGTATGGATAAACTTAACACATTGTTGGATGACCAAAGGAACATCCCTAAGATCACGTAGCCAAGGGATAACCAAATGTAGGGTACTACAACTAAGTGTAGTAACAAAAAAAATGAAGTCATAGTGGTGATAAAACCAACAATGATGGGAAATTTAATACTATGATATCCAAGATTAGTATAAAATGTGATATTTTGTGTAGAAACGCCAAGAGATTGAAGTAGCATGAGAGCACATACATTATCTTTGTTGTTTGGGTATACCAAAAAAACACGTATAAGTACATGATTATGTTGGTGTATGTAACTTGCCTTGTTGTCACTCGACATCTTGTCCACCTCACATGGTAAGTCATCTCACTTATCGAGATAATAGTTCATTAGGAGTAATCAGGGTTCCACGTTTCATGCACGAGAGTTACACAACACTCCTATATATGTACCCTTTCTATTTGAGCTATGAAAATGAGTAGACCTATTCTTTCATGCTTGATTTTCCTTTGTGTTCAATTTAATCTTGTTTTTTACTTGGATCATTCATGTCACCATTGGAGTGAAACCTATTTGATGTGTATGAGGTTTCATATTGATATTTGTAGAACAATCTCACATTTAAAGCGATCATTTGGTAAATGTGCACTCATTTATTCTGGTTGCTAATTACTTTCAATTTCGTCATTCTCGCGCAAGTTTTTGATATTATTTTTGAATCTTGCTAACATGTTTAACAATCTCATTTTTTTGATTTTGTGCTATTTTTCTGGTTATGCATGTGCAGGTTTCAGGCTTTTCTCCACTAGACCTAGCTAATCTACATCTAACTTTGGAGGGAAATCTAATTTTGAAGCTAGGTTCTTCATTTTTGGTTTTATCAGTTTATTTTTAATTTAAAAGTACAAATTTTATTGAAAAAATGTTCTAGTTGGCCTTCCCTTCTTCCTACCCTTTTGTTCTACATTTTCCTCTTGTTGGCCTTACTCTCTACTTGCACAGCTCGACCAAGCTTTGCCTAGCTCAACAAGCTCCTCCAGCTCAAATGTACGAGTTGAGTTACCTTGATGAGTTGGGTCTGTCCTTTGCTGCAAGCTGATTTTGTTTCTTGCGTTGGTAAGTTAGTTTTTGCATTGCCATTGAGTTATCTATTTGTGTTTTGTGTGGTGAGTTGCTTGCATTCACAGAGATTTGGGTGTTTTACATTGTGAGTTTGGCTTTAAATTATTTTACATTGATTCTTGTTTGCTTGCTCTCCCATTGGCAAGTTATTTGTTTGTTTTGTGAGTCAACCTTGCTAGTCGATTTGACTACTTTGCATAGATCTAAGTCATTTATTTTTTACTATGTAGAGTCATTTTTTGGCCTCCCTGTGTTGCATTGTTGGCTTATTTTTTAGCTCTATCTTGTCACATTGTCCTTGCCTTTATATACTGGTTTGAACCACTAC
The DNA here is from genome assembly GCA_019776745.2 of Taxus chinensis. Classification (NCBI taxonomy): domain Eukaryota; kingdom Viridiplantae; phylum Streptophyta; class Pinopsida; order Cupressales; family Taxaceae; genus Taxus; species Taxus chinensis. Next base: position 812,187,928 of record CM034150.1, read on the forward strand.
TCAGGATTTTAAAAATCTATCTTGGCGAGTTATTTTTTGTTCATCAGCTCTTGATTATTTTGTGACATGTGTCTCGCCCGAATGTGATCTTCCCTGTGGATTGTTACACTGTGCATTTCAATATGCCCCACCAACTATTGAAATCTCATATGAGACCTATGTGCTATCCCTATCAACTCGCCCATCCACCATTACATGTCCTATTTTCCCAGCCCAACATTTAATGACCTTGAGTTTGAATTAGTCTTCCCTATCAAGTCTCTTCCTCAGCTGTTGCAAATCGTCTCCAGCTTGCCCACCAATAAATCCCCTATCGTGTTGGCTCTCCTTCCTGGGTCATCATTTGAGCTCCTCAATTTCTCTCCACTTGCCTCGAGTTACGCATAATCCACTCCACGTGCCAACCACGCCGACTTGGATTTCCCTCAAGATTTGCGTTAACCACCCACCAAATTTCAAATCATGTTTTTTCTTTTTTAAAAACATATTTTTTTGTTAAAAGTGATATGTTTAATTGTTTTAAGTGGGGTGTTTTTGTTAAGGAAGATTTAATGAAAAGGAAGGGTGGTAATTTTTTTGGGGATTATTTAATTAGGAGATCCTAATTAAGTGGTGGATAATCAGGGGTTAATTAATTAATTAGGTGGCTTAGGGAGTTAATTTAAGGCTCTTAATTAATTTTAGGAACTTGATTACTTAATTAATTAGTAGTTTAATTATCATTTTTTAACGTTTTAATCATTATTATTGTTTTTTCACCCTTTCAATCTTTAAAATTAGGCTAATTGGGAAAATTTAAAGTGTGATTTATGGTGTTATTGGATGTTTTTTGCTACTATTTTTTTTTGGAGTGTGTAGCACCCATCCTAGCTATTTTTTGCCTTTTGGGAGCCTTTTCTAACATCTTGGAGGTATTTTTTTCTCGTTTTGAGTCATTATTGATTGTAATTTCTCTTCTTATTGATTTTGGGTTAATGAGTGCATCTACCACAACCTTGTGGCAAGAGAGCCTCATTCTTTCCCTTTTCCTTCTTGCTTACTTTTGTGCTTTTTACCGTGTTTCATTGCAAACAACTAAGCTTATTTTTGTCTCCACACTTGTGCGATATTTCGCCAACTACAAGGTGAGTGACCAACTGTATAACGTCACATGAACACTTGGGTGTAATTCAACACACTACTTATAAAGTGCCACATTCAGGGGGTGTTTTGTTTTTTGATTCCTTCTTTCTACTTTCTTCTTTGGTTACTCTTATCTGCTATGGATCTCAACTCATTTCCCTTGCTTACTCCCTTTAACTACAATAAATGGAAAGATGTTGTATCTCTCGCGTTGCGAAAATAAAAACTCTATTGGATAACTATGGGATTGCAAGATAAACCAACATGTGTTGCATAGAAAGAAAAGTGGTTTGACAAATGTGATGAAGCTTTTTGGCTTTTGTGTATTTCTGTATCATCAGAAATGTGCTTTCATATTAACACAACCAAATCACCCAAGGAAGTTTGGGATGCCTTAAAAATGTTTTTGGGAAACATGATGAAATGAGAGGGTGTAAACTAGAAAATGAGTTGATTAGTCTCAGCCCTAGAAATTTTGACACCCTTCATAACTTCTTCATTGAATTCAAATCTCTAAGATTACAATTGAAAGATTGTGGAATTAATAAAAAAGACTCACAACTCATACTTTCCATACTTGAAAACTTGGTCCTGACTATTGGTGTAAGTTGGATTATGGCCTCCTTTTATGAATTTATTGTTGATTTGACTAGGGAAAAAGATAAAATAATTCAAATGGGTACATGTAGAATGATTTTGACATTGTTTCGGGGATCTTATATTAATGCTCCATTTTATTGCCCTAACCCCTTGTTCCTTTCAGATTTCTTTTGTGTTTTATCGAGACTATTTTTTCCTAAGTATGGAACCAAGCGTGGAAGATATCCACATGTCCCTTAGGCAAAATTTGGAGAAGGCACAAAGCATCAGGAGTCTTTGAGTAGTGAGGATCCTCCATGTGGCTAAAGAATCACTAATCGGCCCCAAGTAGGTTGAAAAGTCAAAGATAAAACAGAGGGCGCGCAGGCCTCCACATGTCGTCCATGTATAGGTTTAAAAAGAGAGAGAAATGGAAAGGAACTAGATAAGTGTGAAACCTCCACGTGTCAAGTAAAGAAGCCACCACCATTGACAAGACCAATCAAAGAAGTGAAGGGCTCAAGGTCTGGCGGATTAAATGTGATTTCGGGTCCCAAAGCATGCAGTTGAGTTCTCCTCCAAAATTCGAAGATCTCGTAGGTAAGAACTAAATGCAGATGGTGGAAATCTGATTACAGGAATTATAACAAGATACATTGGTTTGACATTGGCACGTAAAGAGGGCATACAACAACTAAGAGTCTTTGGGAACTTTGAGTTAGTAGTAACACAAGTTAGAAACACTTCTGCAACAAAGAATCTAAGAATGAGGTCCTATCTTCATAGAGTATGGGACCTTATTGAAAATTTTGAGGCATTTAACATTAAGTTTATCCCTCGGGATCAAAACATAGAATCAGATAGAATGGCCCAGATCAGATCACAGTTTGACCCCACCTGGGACCTAATTGTTAGGATTGTGGAGTTGAATTGCTTCATAGTTAGCATGATTTACACCTTGCTAGTTTACTTAGTAATTGGCACCAGTTACCTGTATGTGAAATTTTATATTTAACTCATGGGAATTTAATCTAGCTTTTGTTTTAAATCTGATTTAAAGGTTGTAAATGCATAGCTAAGGTGCCTTAAATTTTTTTAAGCTTATATAAGCTAGAAAACTAGGGTTTGAACATAAGGAATGAGGAAAGATAAGAATTGAGCTATCGTTGGTTGAAAGGATGATGAAGAAGAAGATAAATAAAAATTAGATTTCATGAAGACAAGGGATTTCATAGAGAGAAGCTAGACAGAAGGAAAGTGTAGGTACACTATTGGTGAGAAGATGGTATTATCTTCTACTATATTTCCTTTGTATTGTTTAGTCTCATGTAATGGCTTGCATAGTATGTAAAACACATATAGGGTTTCTTATTTTTAGATCCACAGGTTGTTGTGAGATCTTGTTATTTCTCATTCTTGTAGATCCATAGTTTGTTGTGAGATCTTATACTACAGATCCATGAGATCATGATATATTGTTCATCCATAGGAATCTAGTATTGTAGAGGAAGTTGTCTTCATGTTTGCACAAGTTGATGTAATGATGATGGAGAGACTTATTTCTTGGTGTGGGGTTACGGTTGCACATTAGTAGACCCTTCTAGAGGTCTTGTTTGCATATTCACAGTACAGAGAGAGCTTGGTTGCACAATGATTCAACCTAGAATTTACCATGAGAAATCTAGGAGTGCTGGCACATCACCCAGCATGAGATTAGCACTCACTCGAAGTGCGCAAAGGTACCAGGCCCCTACTTATATTTTCTTGTACAGGAGGTGAACATCATGAAGATGTAATGTATTCATATCCACAAACAACATAAATATTCCACAGAGCATATTCTAGATCTAGATCTACAATAATAATGAGCTAAGCAATAGATATAATGAATTCAACCATGTAAGAACTAATTTCAGTCATGTTTAACATCATTATTCACCCAACACACTCCATTTTATTAAAACACAATAACCACATAAGATTCTTACAATAAGTAGTATTATAAGTTTATCTGTGCATCAGATCTGGTAGCATAACTCCACAATAGCTCATACATAGCACTCTCTTCTAATCTACATAGATTACTACATATTTATAAGGGTGGAGAATTTCCCTTCACTGATTACACACTTAAAAAAATGATCGCATGCTAAAAATAGTCATGCGCCTTTACAATAACATGCATACATATAAGTGTGCTAATAATAGATCTCTTACAGTAAACTGACAATAGTAATTCTATTATTAATTCAAAATTATGCTCTTCCCAAAACAACATTTGTTTGTTGCACAAGTTCCATCCCATTGTGTGCTCTGTACACTATCTCCAAAAATATCTCGTAACCATGAAAATGGCTAAGTCCTGATTCAATTTTCCTTTCACGCACACTTCCTTTCCTATCCTTCCACTATTTCAAATCTTCCTTACTACCACACATGCATCTTCTGTACACCTTCTCCTTAGTGTTATACTTCATCTACTCAACACACAGTGGAAGATGTAGGGTAGCTTTAGGTATGTGAGATCTGGTGGTGTTCTAGAGGCACAATTATAGTGCACTCAGGTAGATCTAGTTAGAGATCTCGAGGAGACACATGTGGTGGTATGAAGGCATGGTTTAGTGTACTTAGGAAGATCCAATTGGAGATCTGGGAGGAAGAGATACTCATGTAGATATACATGTACTCTTGTGTAGAAGAGTTGGTTTGTAATCTCTTGTTATATTATATATCTGAGATCTCTATCTTTGGTGGACGTAGCCCACATTGGGTGAACCACAGTACATGATGTGTTATGTGTGTGTAATTTTGTGTGATTTGGATTATTCTTGTTTATACTTCCACTACTGTAGATCTTGTGGGGATTGTTAGATCCATATTTTCATGTTTTGGATTTTTTATTCTATAGTTGCAAATGTTTCCACATAGTCCCATTCCCAACACTGATAACTAACAAAAAAGTGGTGAGGTTGATCATTCACCCATCTATACCCAATAATGTCGATCACTGGTAGGTTTTTGAAAGTGACCAACAGATCTTTCTCTTCTTATAGTAATCTGAAGAGTTTGTAGACCAATTCTAACCTAGAATTGAGGAAGCATATGAAGACCAAGTCAACTAGCTCAAAAATAACAAACTTCCAAAGGGAATAATAATAGTAGAAATTATTTTTGATTATGATCATGCTAATACAGATAGGAGGAAGTTTATGGTGGTCAAGGAAGATTGTGCCAAATTGGAAGTGGCCAATGGGAAAAAGCTAAATGTTGAGAAGTTAGTCACTTAGAAAGAAAGAGAAACACTTGTGGCTCTATGCCATAAGTATGATAAGGTAATAAATTGGAATTATGATGACCTACATTGTTATAATAAGGATATCATCCAACATACTATTGACCTAGAAGAGGGGACTAAGCTTGTGCATCAAAAGAAGAGGCCTATAAATCTCAAAATAGAATCTTTCATGGCCAAAGAGCTCAGGAAAATCCTTGAGGCTAGAAAAATATTTTGAATCAAGCACTCTACATGGGTGTCCAATCTGGTACTGGTAAGGAAGAGAAATGGTGAAATTAGACCCTATGTGGATTTCAAGGATCTGAATAAAGAGTCCCTTAAGGATAACTACCCCTTACCTTCCATGGAGTAGATATTAAAAATAGTAGCATGTTTAGAAAGATTCTCTTTTTTAGATGGTTTTTTGGGCTACAACCAGATATGGATCGTGGAAGAAGACCAACATAAGACTACTTTTACAAAAAAGTGGGGAAATTTTGCATATGCAAAGATGTCGTTTGGACTCACCATTGTTGGTTCTACTTTTCAAAGATCCATGGACGCCACATTTGGAGATCTGATTAACAAGGTAATCCTAATTTACTTGGATGACCTCATAGTGTTCACCAAAGCAACAAAAGATCATTTCGATGCCTTAGAAGTGATATTCAAGAAGTGTCAAGAATTTGGAATCTCTTTGAACTTGAAGAAATGTGTTTTTGGAGTACTGTAAGGCAAACTCCTGGGACACATTGTCTCAAAAAATGAAATCTCAATTAAACCAGAAAGAGTTGAGGCCATTGTGGAATTGTCCCTACCTATCAACAATAAGGTAGTATAATATTTCCTAGGAAAGATTAAATTTGTTAGTAGATTCATTTTAGGTTTTTCTGGAACGATCTTCCCAATCAAACTGATGCTAAAAAAGAATCTAAACTTCAAATGGACCATTGAAGGTCGTCAAGCCTTTGAGGAAGTCAAAATGGAAATTGCATCTACTTTGGTGCTATGTAACCCAAACTTTTCAAAGGATTTCATCATGTACATATATAAGAGAGAACATAGTGTAGCATCCATGTTAATCCAGAAAGGAGAGTCACGAGTAAATGAGCATCCAGTTACTTTCTTTTTAAAAACTCTCCATGATTATGAGATAAGGTATAAATTTTTGGAGAAGCAGGCTTACACCATTGTCAAAGGTCTGAAGAAATTCAGACACCTCATTACCCATAACAAAATCACGGTCATGGTGGCACACTCTAGTGTCAAAGAATACATCACAGAGGGTGAGATAATTGATAAAAGGGCCAAATGGATCACTAAGATCCCAGAATATGACATTGAAATAAAGTGCATGAAGTTGGTATGAGGAAGAGGTATGTGTCAGTATCTCGCTCAAAATCTATTAGTCCCAAGGAATGAAGAATTTGAGATGGTGCTCCATATCCAAGAGAATGAATCCAAAAACTTGTTATCAGATAGGATGTATTTCATAAAGATGGGTGAGTATCCAAGCCACCTTACTCAAAAAATAAAAGATATTACAGATAACAAGGATCCAAATTTACCATAATTAAAAATATTCTTTTCAAAAGAAAATTTGATGGGATCTTGCTTAGATGCCTAGAAAAGAAGGACGCTAAGAGGATCTTACATGAGTTACATCATGGGAGCTTGAGAGGTCACTTCTCTTCTAAAACCACCACCATAAAGGTCCTACATGTAGGATACTTTTGGCCCAACATATTTACGGATTTCTATGCAATGGTGAGAAAGTGTAAAATTTGCCTAATCTATATGGGTTTCTGGAGAAATGTTGCGCTACCACTTAACCCTATCTTAGTTGAGGAACAATTCAAACAATGGGGTCTAGATTTCATTGGAATGGTTAATCCAATTTCAAGTGCATGTCACAAGTGGATTCTCACTGCCACTAATTACTTCACCTAATGGATGGAGGTGGTTCCCCTGAAGGAAGCCAAAAATAATATGATCCTATAACTCCTCCGAGATATCACTATACACTTTACCCCCCTGCACAATCATATCAGATAATGCTAAGGATTTTCAAGGGACAAAAGTGTTTGACCTTCGCGGTGAGACATGAAATCTATTTGAAGACATCCTCCAACTACTACCCATAGGGTAACGACTTGGCAGAATCCACCAATAAAAACCTGATCAGACTCATAAAGAGGATGAGGGATGACCATAAGAGATCATGGCATGAGCATGTCAAGACAACCTTATGGGATGATCGAATCACACCAAAGAAAATATTGAAATCCTCACCATATGAATTGGTCTACGGTAAAAGCGCCGTAATTCCCATCATTGTGGAAGTCCCAATGTTACAATTATTGAAACAAATTGAGATCAAAGAACATGGAGTGATGCAAGTAAGACTTGCAGAGCTGATGGAGCTTTAAGAAAAATGAGAGACATCCCATGAATCTATGATCAACTGTTAACAGCTTGTCAAGACTTAGTTTGATCGAAAGAATTTTAAGCTTGATTTATGAGTCGAAACTTTAGTTTTGAAATGGGATCCAAGGGCCACCAAGCCTTGAAATCATGAGAAATTTTACCCTCTATGGACATGACCATTCAAAATCAGTGCATGCAAGCAACACAATGCTTTCAAGATTGAGACTATGGAAGGTGAGCCTCTTGAAATTCCAGTGGATGGGATCCATCTTAAGCCTTTCTATTAAGGTTTTAGCATTGTAAAGTATGTACCATATGTATATGTCCCCTCTTTCTTTTTCTTTTACCTCATTTTCATGGTCTTTCCCCTTTGAATAAGTGTCTTTAGACACATGTCTCCTGTGGAGACCCTTCTGCCCATTTTTGAAATTTTAGAAGGTGTTGTACCTTCTTATTTTTTCTGGAAGTAAATGATCCAACTAATTTTAGAATAATGAATGAGAAGGATCATGGTGTTAATGAAAAATATCTTGAGAAATGTAGAATTCAGCGCTAAGGGTCATACAACAAAAAGTACCATTATATGATGTGACCCAAAGTATGTGCGAGCCATTACCTTGTGTGAGTCCATGAGTCTATTTAAGGAAGAATTGGAGCATACACAAGCCTCATTCTAAATGCTAGGAGTCTCTTGTTCAAGCACTTGAGTCCCTAATTCAAAAATCAGAGCTTTCAATGAATCTCAAGAAATCATGACAAAATCTGGTTCCTTACCACAACCAAAATCCTACACAGGGAAACCTTTGCCACATCGCTCTCATCACCCGAGGCTGAGATTATCTAATAGAGGAATAAATTTCAGCTACTATTCCATGGTAACATATTTTGTAGATGGGGTCTTCAATCCCATTCTCACTAAGAAACCAAAGGATCCGAGGGATGCATCCCATGCCCGATTCTTGAATTTGGGGGATTTAGAGTCTTTTGGCTCTAGAATTTGGACCAAAACACTCGAAAAATATATGGTACCTCTCATGCATATGTATCTAGAGCTCATATAGATGTGTGTGTGTCATTTCAACCTTGACTCCAACATCATAAAGGCCACGAACATACAAGTGGTAATTTCACCAAATACCATTAGGGATATGTTGGCCTTGCCCCATGAGCAAACGACCAACTTATACAATATGCCCAAGCTCCAAAACGTCTAGGCTCAATGCCAAAAAAAAAATCATATTACTCAACAGGGAGTTACGACATGATGATTCGAGCAGTTCCAGGAAACCAAGATTCCCCATTCCCTTGAAGATGTTCTTAGCAGACTCTGAGGACACCTACTCCATGTTGGAGTTCATTTTCAGCCAAGAATTGGACAAAAATGTCCATGAATAGAAAGTTACAGCCCTTTTCCGGATGATATCTGTGAAGAAGGATCAGGCGCATTGGTTTGAATTCACCAAGGTCATTACAGAATATATTTGCGAGCAGTTGGCCATGTTCCTTGTTAATGCCACCTTCAGATATTCTTCCTATTTATTCTATCTCATTTTATATAAGCACTCCCAACTCTTTATCCAATTTATGAACCTAACACTATAGGACATGGAGGTGGACCCCAAAAAAATCATCCTGGTATTTACATGGAATCCTATGTTATCCCATTTTTTTGCACCCCTCCTCAGACACGATAATAGAATGATGACTCGGTCTTAGCCAACCATTTTTTTGCACCCCTCCTACCTAAGTTTGACATAGAGGAGGTCGATGCAGATAATAGAATGAATGACTGCGGTCTGGGCCATCCAAACCCCCTGACATCCTATCCCAATGACTATTTATTTGGGGAATACACTCCTAACAATTATGTCAAGCTAAAGGATATCCTGACCCCATTATGGGAATATTCTCATCTAGTGTTGTTCAAATATAACCCCATTGTTACCATGACTAAAGGTTTGAGGGTGTCCTTGTAGCAGAAGGACTAGAGCCTAGAAAAAATTGAGGCTTATTGGAAATATAGACAAGAAATTGAGAAAAATACCTTCAATTTTAAGGTTGTATCCACTGATGAATAGTGGGAAGGATATTGGGATGCTGAGCATGGTACGACATGAACAACGAGGTGGAGGTATTCATCACTAAGGAACAATTCACGTGGCATAACACACGTCCCTCGGTCCCTCTAGATAAAAAATGCCCCCTCTGGATAAAAAATTCCCCACAACATCCTCCTTCCACTCCTCAATTGGATCCTTTGGGCTACATGCCCATAATTAAAATAACATCAAGCCCTTAGGGTGAGGGTTCAAGGGCTCAACCAACATTAGGTCTAGCCTATGGGCTCACTATGGCTCAACCTACAGTCTCACCCTCTGCAACCATCATTAGAGTCACCAGTCTTTATAGCCCTCCTAATAAAAAGTTGAAAATAGTTGAGGTATCAATCCCTTACAACCCATCACAAGAATTCCCATTTACAGGTGGGGTAGTCCCTTCCTCCTTTGAATTTTTGAATCAGGATGAAATGAGCCAAGTGGCCTGAGATAATAGAAGGGAGAGGAAGAAAAAGAAATAAATGGCATAGGGATCTCAGAAGCAGATGTGGTCACTGTATGACCATCAAAAAAGTTCCTTGTCCATTTCTCAGATGATCCCCAATGTCTAAAAACCCACCGAGTAGATGCAACTTGATGACTACATCAATGCTATTGTGGTGGACCTAACTTAGTTCCAGCCTCAAGATAAGCTCAAATTTTTGAGTGAAACAACGACCATGGTTACCACAGATTATCTAAAGCTCAACAATAAGCTAAAGAGAATGGAGGCTAGCCTCATATAGACACAAAGCACCAAGATCCACCTCAATGCCAAAATCAAGGAAAAAAGAAAAGAAATAAAGTAGATCTGCAAGGAGTTAAAAGAGGAAACATCAAAAGAAGCTCTTACAACTTCACAAGAGAGGATCACAATGTTAGAATTCAAACTTACAACATCCAAGGTTACGGCTAATTCAATTGATCAGGAAAATAAAATGCTACAAAAAGAGGCCGATTCTAAAAAGGTAGAGGCCACTTCGCTCCAATCGAAGTTATGCAGCTTAGAGGCAGAAAAGGGAATCTTGCAAATAAAGTGCAAGGCATTAGAGGACATGGTCAAATATTTGACCCAGAAGCTCACTCAACAGCCTCAGAAGGGGGGAATCGTCACGTTTATGTAGGTGCTATACACCTCCTGCTACAAGATAATTACCACCATGAGAAAATACCTAGGGCCCACACTCAGATTCATATCTGATGCATAAAACCTATTCACCAACGTAGAGTCCTCGACCTCAACCGTCTATATTTTCATATCCACCAAAGCCCTTGAATCATTAATGCCAGTTTAGAAGCTTTATGATTCTTTAGACTCTGCCTTACAAGGGGATAGTATTACAGACAGGCGACAGGTCACGGAAAAAATGAGTGATATTCTGAGTTATAAAAATGCCACTACCAAGTGCCAAAATCTCCTGGCCCAGTTCCAGCTAGGGATCAAAGAGAAGAAGCAACACATTAGAGAATTAGTTTGATTGGGCTTCCCATATCCCTTCCTTAATGACTCCAATGCCCTATCAGAGGACCAGATTTAACAACTATTGATGACTAAGGAACATGATACAACTATCTTTCAGTCTTTAAAGGATGATTCCGGTGTTGCTAAGGTGGAGGCCATTTTGAACCCCATTGTAACACTAGATTTCCATTTGCATGCCATGGTGTAGGATCTCCAAACATTTTATCACAAGGATATTATTGAACTAGATAGAGCCTTTCAGGCTCTCCAATGAAGGACTTACCTGATAGAGGCCGAATGGGTCAGGTACTAAGCTGCTTTAAAGCAACTCTGAGTAGCGTCTCTTCGAGATGCATTTTGAAAATTTGAAGTTTTACAGAGGGATTGCAAGATTCTTCTATGAATGACATAGAGTCCCTTGGTGATTCACCATAACTATATAATGATTTATACATTATTTCAGGGATCTTATATTAATTCTCCATTTTTATCACCTCGACCCCTTGTTCCTTTTGGATTTCTTTTGTGTTTTTTTGGGGCTATTTTTGTCTAAGTATGGAACCAACCATGGAAGATATCCACGTGTCCCTTCGGTGCACTTTGGAGAAGGCACAAATCATTAGGAATATTTGAGCAGTGAGGATCTTCCATGTGGCTAAAGCATGCCTAAGTAGCCCCAGGTGGATTGAAAAGCCAAAGATAAAATTGAGGGGCACTCAGGCCTCCACGTGTCGTCCAAGCACAAGTTTAAGAAGAGAAAGAAATGGAAATGCCCCAGATAAGCACGAAGCCTCTATGTGTCAAGTAAAGAAGCTACCACCGGTGACAGGACCAATCAAAGAAGTAAAGGGCTCGAGGTATGGTAGATTAAATGTGATTTTGGGTCCCAAAGCATGCAGTTGAGATATGCTCCAAAATTTGAAGATCTCGTAGGTAAGAACTAAATGTGGAAGGTGGAAATCTGATTGTAGGATTTGAAGAAAGAGCTGAAGGATCTATACATGAATGTTCTTGTGCCAATAATAAGGACTTGGAAAATAGGGAGGGAGAAGATAGAAAAGAAGTTCTAGGGCTCCACAGGAGGAATTTAGGTTCATTCTATTGTGTAAACTAGCCTTAGAGAGGCTCTATTGTAAAGGAATACTATAATCTATGCCATTTTGGCCTTATGTATTGTTTTCTCTATTAATAAGAGTTCTTGTTCTGTACACTAAACATTGCAATATTTTATGTCCTTTATCTCTTCTTGTTTAATTTTTAGCTTTAAATCAATATTTAAATATCTATCATGCTACACGCCTTTAAATATTTTTTATAAATCTATTCATTTACTCATGGTCATGTTTCAGTTTCATTCAACCTTTGATAATTAGAAATGTCTTTGGAATAATTTGATCATGCTGAAAGCTCTTCAATTAATCTAGTAATTATTTCATAAATATCTTTGTGCCTTTTGGTAAAGTCTCAGCACATTGCCTTAGATAGGATTTAATTACTACTTTATTTTCTCTCTAACCCTTATCTCAACCCAAAACAGAGAAGAGCTAGCTTCTATAAAAACTGGAGGTTATCTTAGGGGCCAAGTCCCACATCTCTAATATTTCGCATGACTTTGGTGGTTCATTTGCAAAGATAATTGTCAACAATACCCTAAAATCCACTAAATCCCATGCTCTTATTGCGAGTCATGAAAAACTAAAGGCATAAAAAGAAAAGAAACAAAACAACAAATATCATGAGAACAAAAATGACAAATCCACCGCAAAAATACACTCTTCCACTTCCTCTTCTAGTTCTAAAACTCCCAAAGAACATGTCAAATATGGGTACTGCATAGGTAGGCATGATGAAGACAATTGTTTGAAGAAGAATATTTTTCTCTGCTCACAAGTATTCTTGAGAAGAAACACATAGGAGTTCTTGAGTCTCTCGAGACATCTTAATCAACTCACGAATGTTCTAAGGAAAAAGAAAATGGAAAGGGGAAAGTGAAAGAAAAAGAATCAACTAAGGAGAAAACAAAGGGAATATCTTTAGTTACACTTATGTCACCTACTCCTTCATGGGTTATTGACTTGAGTGCATCTCATCATATGGCCTCATCAAACATAGAGTTTGCTTCATTCAAACCATGAGACATGCCTTCTATTTGGATAGTTGACGACACTTCTAATCCAATGTTTGAGAGAGGGTATGTTGAATTGGATGGTTTAACATTTAACAATGTTCTTAGTATTCCATCACTTACATCTAATGTTCTATCAGTTTATCAGATTACTCAGCTTGGTCAGGGCTTGCAGGTTGAGTTCACTCTAGATTATGTTTATGTTAGAGAGATACACAGTGAAACTATCATTGTAATTAGTACATTTGATCATCACACTCAACTTTACTCCTTTTCTCACTTTTTTTATCCTTCATATTATTCATTTGACACACATGAACTTGATGATACTTATGATCTTAATTTTGATGATGATGAATTCTCTTCTAGATTGGTTGATTGCCATATTGATGGGGACCCACCTCCACCATCAAATTTTCATCTTCCACATCTTTAGGATTTATTTCTTGATCCATCTAATGTAGACAAAAAATCATGCACTTTGGGTAATTATCTCATCATGATCAAATACTATTATTCATAAGTAAGAAAAGTACTAATTAACCTATTTCTTTGGCCATATTTGCTTTCTTTTTGTTGGCATGTTTTGTCTTGCACACCTTCTTGCTTATTCTGACCTCCGACCCTTTAGTTTTTCTAAGTTTACAAACCAACATCCATCGAGGATGCCAATGCCAGGAGCCCCAATCCCCTCTAGGTGCCCCTGACCTCTTTATACTTCACTCACATCTTTTGGGTCCTTTCTAGCCATTTGAGCATCTTATCTTTTTGATATTCGGTCTTTTCGGGGTTAATTACAAAATTCAAGTAAAGGAATCATATAAATATAAAGTTATCTGATCATAATAAGGGACCAAACACTAAGCATTAACTATCACCACCTAAGGTTGAATCCAAAGGATATTCAAGAGCATTCAAGCATCCATTATAGAATCCATTCAAGGGAAAGGGACTTCATTCTTCTGTATACACCCTGAACTGTTGTTACTTCCTCCTGAGCATACAAGTGTTGATATGTGATTTCTTGTAAAAGGATGTGTTCCTCGATTAAGAAATCATGCTTGATATGTACTGTATTTTCTTTGCAGATTGCAGATCTTGACTGAGTCGGAATATGATTGGACTCTTTTATTTCTTTCATTTTGTATCTGAGTTTAATCTTATCTCGGAATGAATTACAGAGTTACCCTTCTATAATACCTAGCCTTGGATCAGTTGAATTGATCCAAGTATTGCTTTAAGTTTGTTCGTGATGAATTAAAATTACAGACCTTAAACAGGTTGCAAGGTCTAGAAGCATTGAATAAGATAGTCCGGAGTATGACTCAGGTTGATCATGTGAAATGGATTGGTTCCCGATATCGAAGTATATCTGGAGGGTCTCAATCGTGGACCAGATAATAATTCAGTTTCATATAATTCTGTAGCCTAAGGCGGAATAGGAGCTAACCCTGTTCAAGAATGTATGTTGTAGGTCTTTTTCTGAGTGTACAGAATGTAGACCTAACTGGAATTATTAATGATTAGTAACCTAAAACTAAACCTAACCTAGGGGTTAGATTAGTGTTAATCTAACCTAGACCTAGGCTAAGAGCTGATGTTCTAAGTTAGTATCTATGTGTAAAGTGGTTAGACTAGGTGTTATCCTAAATTCTAACCTAAGTTACTAACCTAACTAGTGAGCAAGAATGTAAAGGGGCCTATGGAGGGGTGCGAACCATGGGTGGCATTTTATATGTAATTAAATGCATTGGATAAGTATGAAGACAGGTATTGGCGGAGGTTTTAGAAATGGCTAACCTGAGCCGATGTGGCAGGTCGCCAACATTGAAAATGGTCTGGAAATTTTATTTGTCTGTCACCAATTTTGGCGGTCGGTGGCAGTTGAGTTTAAGCGGGAAAATTGGAGTGAATGCAATTAATGAGCTTGGAAGTCGAGCTCGGAACTCGTGAGAAGGCATGCAAATTGGAAAGTTGTTGGTTTGTTTGGCTTATCGCGAATTTCGGTTTTCCTTCTACCTGTTCACTGGTTCTTCGCACCAGTCTTCTTGGAGTTGCATGGCAAGTATGAGGGTATCTAGCTCTTTTCTCTGGCAAGGAAAGTATATATGTCATGGAGATAGCAAAATCTTGTTGGTTGCTCTAACTTGGAAAAGGAAAAGGAAGTCCGAGCTCTTTCAGTGGTCTGCTTCGGAATTTTGAGCAAAAATCCAAGCATGTTAGGCCCTAACCTTTAAAAATCTTGCTATCTTTCAAGTGATTTCATTAGAACAACTCTGTTCAAATGACTTATGGAAATAGATGATTTCCTATGGTTGTCTTGTGTGATTTGGTACTGTATCTTTATGCTGTTTGTTTTTCAAATTTAACCCTTAATGTGTGTGTGATGTATTTTGAACTGTTCTCTATTTTATTGTGCTTCACATTCCGGCGTAAGTTTGTGTAGCATGTGCTTGAAGGGTATCTTCCGGCTCCGTGAGAACCCATGCATGCTTCTCTTGCTGGGTTCAGGATACAGTAGAAACTTGTTGATAGAAACTTGTTGATTGAAACTTGTTGATGAGGCTTGTTGTTGATTCTTGTCGGAAAAGATACTGTTGGACTTTTGTGTGAATGTTCAGTCTTATTGGACTTCTTTGCAAGTTTGTGGTGGTTATCATTGGTGAAGGTTACAGAACCTAGTAGGGCTTCGCTATGGTATTTTAAGTTATTTTGAACGAATAACTTATTGTGTTTCAGTATTTCATTGTGCCCTTTTTGGAAATTGTGTATTCCTTGCTTTGTGGTTATGGGTTTCAACCCGTTATCAGTATGCAATATGTATATATTCATATTTTGTTGTAATCAGAACGACTCTGCGGAGTCGATTGAATGATTTACTTATATTTGGACCTCTGTTCAAGTTAAATATAATTGAATATTGGTAATTGATGAGCCAGTGACTTGAGGGAATAACATGTACTAAGACCTCTGTTATTTGTAAGAATACCTTCGTGTTGCAAGGATTTTATGGTACAAATTCTTTGGGTGTATTTTTACGTTTACATTCTGTGCAAACTTGTGCGAGGAATTGGCAAAGGGTCAGTCGGGTTCCTTGTGTTGAAATCAGTATTTAAATTTGCTTTTGCCTGATTTTTTATGTACACCATTGATTTGCCCAGATGGAATCATTGCAACAATTTGTCTTGCCACTGTTGTTTGGGTTCAGTTGAATTCATGGAAGTTATCCTATATTTTCTTTTGCCTCAGTTAAAACTTGACTTGGTATACTGTTGTTTTGACATTGTGGGATTTCCTGAGTAATGATTTATATCAAGTAATGCGGCCTTGTATAAATGAATCGTGAATGCTATACGCCTGATTCCGATTGCGTACAGATGTAAATACAGAATGATATGTTTCCTTTCTGTTTTTCCTAGTTGGATGAGGCTGTGTATGTTACAGAATTTGTAGGATAATCTTCGCATAGTCTTATGGAAACATCAAATTGCTTAATGTGATGAAGTTTGTTGTTGGTCGCGATATAATAAAATTTCTTGATTTCGACCTTGGGTCGAAAAGCCTTACTGTGTTTAGAAGGGACTAGCTTGGGCTATAGGTTTATGTGCGGGATTGTTAGCATGTTAGTCTTTGTTGCAAAACTATCCTGTTTTAAGCTAGACTGAACTAAGCCATCGACTGCACCTCGACAGGCAATGTGGAGAAACCCATCTAGTTTACCACTTCTTGTGGAAGGTCTTGTGAGTCTGTTGGTTGATAGTCATCACTATAGGTGTGTTAGCTACTGTACAGAAGCTTTGCTGTGTTTGATTTTTATTTAAACAGTGATTTTTCTTGTGGCTCGTCAGACTTATTCGTATGCATGTAGGATGAAGGCTTTCCATATGAGGAGACGGTATAGTCATGAGCTTGTGTGAAGGGAAATGTGAATGATTTGTTTCTTTCTCTTCTATCATAACAATGCATGTCGATATCTGTTTAACAGTTGGAATTGTTTTTGTATCATATTGATGGAATCACGATTTGTTATGATATTCCTTTTTCTGATGAAAGTAACGATTTGTTCAATATTGCTGATCTTGGATTCAAGATAATTGCTTTGGATACTTTCGTTCTTGATTTCTAATATTTGATGAAATAATTGAGAAGTGTTTAAGACTATTTTGTAACGATGATAGAGTTACACATTTGTAGCCATTTTTGTATTTCAAAAGGCATAGTCTGAATATGTTTATTTGTTTGGAGGATTGATCTCATTTAAACAGGGTGTTTAATGAAAACAATTGAAGGATTGTAATTGTTTTAAAAGTTAGTGCTTATCATGCTCAGTTCATCGAACTGACTCATGTTGACTATTTTTGCAGATGGTTGCCGTAAGTGGTAAAAGCAATGCAGATCTGACCGGATGATCAGATTGTTTAATTTGATTTATAATGAATTACAGCTTTATTTTCTAAATGTACTAAATGTGGAAAGATGTTTCTTTTCCGTTGAGCATTGTATCAAGTATGCTGAATGCCTAAAATGTATTTGTATAGTTCTGAAAGGAATGGAAATAAGTATTTGTTACTTATGTGTTGTATTCTTAATTCTGATAGTTGACCTTCTATGGTTTATATACCAGAGTGACAATGTTATCTTGTGTAATTTGGATGCTTTTGTGATTGTCAATGAAAGCTTATAAGAAAATGTGATTGAATTCTTATGAGTGTTTAGTAGTTCTAATTTGTTCTATCGAAAGCTAAATTGAAATTTAAATAATTGTCTTTCTAAAAGATAGGGCTAAAATGAACTTAAGCAGAACGCTAATCAAGCTGAATTAAATTACTAATCCCTAGTCCTGAGCATGACAGGACAACATTAAATTGGATTCTTAACCATTTTATCTTGATGCTAATAAGAATGATATAAATTCAGTTAAGAGAACTGATATAAATCTAATGGGGTTCAGATGACAATCTCATGTGAAGATTATGAGATATTGTCCAATTCTGTTGTTTTAGAATCATGTATATTCTAATAACTCCTTGATGAGATCTTGACCTTATTACCTCTACCATGTAATGGGTTTTATTGAGGAAGGTCGTCTTAAGACGAAGAATCCAGGGATCGGGAAAGGCTAACCTTAGGGGAAAGTATTTAATGTAATTTAAAACTCAATGTGCGTAACGCATATTATTAAGTAAATCTTTTCGAGGCGGATTTAAAGGTTGACGGCACAAGTCAACTGCAGGGCTGTACCTCCGAGAAGATTAGGATCTTCTCGAAGTTACAACAATGTAGGTGACTTATGACGACACCCTTTGCATTGATCACTAAGATTTACACTTTGATCTCGAACGAGTTACTCAGGGACCGATTAGGAAGGTGGTCATGTTATAAGGCTGCCTAGGAGATTCGGGGTATCATGACACACTGGTTTAACTGTAGGGTTAAACTAGTATGTCATCGTATCCCTAATCCTCATGGGCATCCATATAACATTATCACCTTGATAATCTGTCTCCGAGTGATTAAGTTGTGATAGGAAGGAGTGACAGAAGTCGGTATAAGACATTCTATATAACATAAGAATGGGGTGAAGGGCGTATTCCAGATTGACGAGTATGCCGTTAAGGAATACGAGACATAAACAGTATGTTTCAAATCTTTGGCGAAAGTATCGCAAGCTGCTGATTGCGTTGTCCTAATTCACCTAGTCTAAGGGATGAGATGCCGATGAATAATGGTAACAATTATTTAGTTAGGTTCCTTGGACAGAGCATTCTGAATCCCAGAATAGGGAAGAGAACCACAAGAGTGATGTGCGAAATAAAAACGCTAACTCTTATTACTCATGAATAGATCAGTAGATTACCGAGTCATGGAATGAATAGATCGGAGGTACTCTGAGTCATTACAGCTGCATATGGTTATCTGTTATTAAGAATGGTTATTTGATTTGTGAGTTCTAAATTATGTATTTAGAACCAGGAAGCATTTATCAAAAAAAATAAAATTGACTTGTTCTAATGTGTAAAATGAGGATGTTACATTTCTTTTGATTGCATTCAAGCATCCATTATAGAATCCATTCAAGGGCAAGGGAATTCATTCTTATGTATACACTTTTTAGAAGGGGAAGTTCATTTTATTCCATGCACACATCTACTTACATCTTCTACATTTAGCTATTATTATCGCTATCTAGTATAATACACATAAGAGCCACCTAGGGCACGATTGCACACTGCACACACACACACACACACCTAGAACTACATTGGGTTTAAAATTTAGTACAAATCTTAGTCGTAAGTTCACTTGTTTGAAAGATGAGGACAATCTGACCCCTCATTTACATTCTTTTATTTTTGGGATTTGATGCACTCTTGAGGGTTTTGTAGGTCAATATTTCATTGCAAGTTATCAAAAAAATAGGTGATCAGTATATGACTTAATATTGATAATAAGAGAAGGAAAAAAACATCTCATGACCTTACGAATGAGGTTTCCTGAGGGTTGTAGAAATCATAGGCACCCATTCCAGGTACCTCAGTCTAGGAAGATCATTAGTTCAAACATTTTTTAGAGTCTTTGTGTGACACTCACCCCTCTTTGTTCACTTGGTCAACACTTCTGCATGGTATAGGATAAGTTACGAAACAACTAAGTCTTCTTATCCCTTCTTTGCAACTAGGGTTTCATATTCTCTAGTTTAATTTACTTGGGTCAGATCTATTCTTATTGCACATTCATTTTACTACTACATTGCAATTAGTATTAGGCATCTATTCATTCCAATATTTTCTTAATCACCTACTTTTGGTCCTCTACAATTTTTTTTAGGAAGCATGTACTATGATTTAGGACTCAACGAATACTGGGTACTATTCCATCAATGTAGTGAAAAACTACTCACTGCACTCTTCCACCTACAGAAACTTCCCATTTCTATCCTGCCACGTATCACTTCTATAACTCCTCATACTAATTCTCAAGGCTATGATATCATTGAGAAACTTAAGAATACACTGTCCAAAATATCTCTCTATTACTTATTACGTAATGCACCTGATTTTCATCATAAATTATAAGCCGCCCTTCATTCTGTTCACATTTAAAGTGATAATTCCTTGGTAGCATTCACACACCTCATTCAATCTCTCAAAAAATTTCCACGTGCTATATCATTTACCAATGAAGACATATCACCATTTTCTCTTAATAATCCATGTGCACCTTTATTTATCACTGCTATCATTGAAACCACTTGTATTAAGTGCGTATTCTATTGACAATGGTTTGACTAGTAATTTATGTGCTCATTTTCTTCTAAAACAAATTAACATTGTAGATAATCTAATTTCTAAGAATTCTACTCTTATTCATGCCTATGATTCAACTACTTGCACGTGCTTAGGAACAATCACATTACATATCAAAGTAAATGGGCCTAAGATTGTCCCTACTTAATTTTTCGTTATTGATACCTCATTTCAATTCAATATTTTACTTGGAAGACCTTGGATCCATGCCATACAAGTAGTTCCATCCATTACTCATCAATGCTTCAAATTATTACATGATGGCTATGAACATACCATTTATGTAGAACCTAATGCTTTTAAATTCTGTCGCATGGATCCTGTTACTGCTATGCCCCATTCCACCATTGCAGCCTATTCCATATAAAAACATTGATACATAATATGTTGGTCAATCTAGCATTTCACAGTCTTCGAAGGGCTACCACTCTTAGCACTCTAGCTATTTCCACTCATACTATTGCTATCATTTCACCCACTATGTCTACTCTAGTCATTATTACTACTCCATTCGTTGATGCTCCTCTTTATCCAACATATAGCGTAGCTCCAACTAACATCCTTGGTACTTCTATCTAACATGAAAATGTCATCACTGATGATGAGGTTGTTACTATTGAACTTACCAATGACAAATTGTGCAATCTCAATTTCAATCCTATTGAGGTCGATGATTCATAATTCAATGACAATTTCATTACTGACGACCTTGGTGAATACAAATTCAAAATACCTTCTTATACTAATGCTATGGTACTTTATCAGAGGTTTGTCCATACGATGAGTGTTGTTTCACCTTCTCATGAGAAATTTAAGTCTGTACCACTTCCTTTCACATGCATTCTTTTCATCAATAAATCCTATTAGCATCATATTCCTTTGGATCATACTTTCTCTAATATTATTTTCACATGCAACGATTTGACCAGGCTTGACTTGACACTCAATGATATCTTATTGCTGCGTCACTCACCCCATCTCTATCATGGATATATTACCCTATGCTATGTGTGTTTTCCATTTAGAATTATTTGTTGCACATGCCCCTCGAGTTTCTACACTAACACTTTGACAATCTTGGCTTGATTATATTGGGGGCACTTTCTAGAATCTAGTCACACTTCTATTACTTTTCCTATGCCACTCGGCCATGTTTCTATCGGTAATGATTCATCTCCCAAATATTCATAAAATATCACTCATTGGTATGCACATGGGTGTCTGCCAACATCTTTCACTGATGAAAAGTATGCAATGACTATGTATACCTTATGTAGACACCAAAATTAGGTCACAATCCCCTTTTGTCCCTCGACAAATAAACACCTTGAACACATCCACCTAGCCATGGCCCCCTTCACCTCACTATAATATTAATTTAATTATTTAAATTAAATTAATTCATTATCCTCACCATATTTATTATTTAAATCTCCTAATTGGGATAATGCCCACATATCCACCTCACCTAGACACCTCATCAAGCCACCTCACCCTAAGACCTATTCTTAGTAAGTTGCCATAACTAACTAAGACTTACCCAAACCCTAAAAATCAATGCCTACATTCCCTCTAACCACATTCCCACATGCTTAAAGGAAGCTTCCAGTCTAATCCGTGAGTTAATGACACAAGATCCCAGAAAATCAAGGGGATCTGCCTAGTTTAGTAAACCTAAGAAATCTCACCCTAACTGATGCTGGTTACCCTTTACTGCCATCGGTTAAGCCAGAACCACCGTCGGTCACCTTTTAATCCTTAAAACAACCTTATTTTTGAGGTTGGGAAAAGTTTGGTAGCACATTCCAGAGAGATATCACATCTTTTGAGAACAAGCTTAAGCGAGAACACACATGCAAGGAAGGAGATCAAGCATTTTCTCTTGCACAGACATCCAACATTCATCTAGCAACACCACCCAGCACAAATTTGATCCAATCAGGTAAAAGGAGAGCACATGCAGCCCAAGAGCTCCCCAACATTTGGTGATCCTCTACAGCATTCAACCTCTTACCAGCACCTTCATTCCTCACTCACAGAAGTCCAGAACTAGGTTCCAAGTAAGTGAAACATTTTACTCCTCTGGTTCATTCATTTAATCATTGTATCTTCATCCTTTGTTCTCCTAGCCACCCATTGACCTCCTTTAATACTCACCCCTCCATATCCCCATTAAAACCTTGCCAAATCCCATCCAAATGACTTAATACCTCATTTCAACCAGCCTAGTCCTTTGTGCAATCATAAGGGAGATCCAAAGCTCATTCTGTGACATTCCCAGTATTCCACAGTAACCGGCACAGGTTCTCCCCAACCGGCGTCGGTCACCCTTAACTAAGCATCGGTCTCTGTATTTACCAATACTACCCAGAATAGTAACCTACCCACCTATTCTCACATCACCCTTAATCACCTGTGACCTACCTAAGACCTCTGTCAGACCTGCAGAGACCCAGAACCAGTTACTTGACCTTTGGATCTTATTTTAACCTAGCCTGTTAGATTAGATATTTCTTATTATGTTTTAAATGAGATACCTAAATCATTTTAACTACAATAGGATTTATTTCATTACCAGCATTAAATTGTTTTAAACAGTGGACTGACAGTCATCTAGGAAGTATCACACTTCTCAGATCTAGCACACGCTAGGCAGTTCACTGCATATATTGTTTAACTCTTTCTGGTGGTCTTGTGTTCCATTTCAGGTAGTTCCTCCTAGCCAAAAGGAAGCTCTCATGATCAGTTGTGGATTCAGAGGTCATACGTGCATAACAACCTATTAACCAACATTTCAACAGGTATTCCTCCTATGCCCATTACCCTATCTGTTTCGTCATTTTCAAAGAAATGTCTAAGAATCAGGTGAAACATTTTGGCATGCCCGGTGGGACCCATCCAGGGTTCCTTGCATTTTATTCATTCCTAGGAAAATTTGTGTGTTTGTTTCCCTTCTGAAAAGCATACACATTAATTTTTCTTCCTTGGTAACCTTCTTTTTCTTTCTATTTTCTCTAAAAGAAACCTTTCTTTTGGTGTACTTAAAAAGAACCATTTCTTCTTGTTTTCTGCATTTTAGTGAAAGAGCATCCCTCTTCCTCTTCATCTATTTGTGTCATCGAACTTCATATTTCAATTTGGGCTTAAAAATCATTGCATTTCATTCTGATTTATCACATTAGCTCACATTAATTTAGGGCAACCTATACGCTGGAAGTCATTCCCAGCTGATGGTTGACAAATGAATCGTAGAAAGCACATCTCATCTCTCTCTCTGAGTCTTGCCAAATTGCACAAATTCAAAAAAATTACATATTCTTAAACAACATCTTTCCTGGGAATGCCTGTCAATGATCACACTGATTTGAGGATTGGTAGGTACTCCCCAGCTCACTACTCTATCGAGTCATACTTCAGAGTGAAGCCCGCCCCCGCCATAACATACTTGAAACCTCACCTTTTAGATCTCCTTCTTTGTAGGAAGCCATCCTCACCAAAAAAATTCTATTCTACAGTTCATGAGTCAGTCCATAAATAGCATAAGCTAAACAAACATAATAGAAAAGGCACTCTTAGGATCACATTTTTCTTAGTGTTTTTACTTGGCTTGCGTTTTGAGGTGAGAGGTCACGTTCTTCATTTTTCTTGTTTCTCCTTACATGCTCCTCATCATAGTTGGTGTATTCCGGCTTCATCTGAGTGTGCCTAGACCATATTCTCATCATTCTTAGAATTCTGGGTTTGATTCCACATTATATTTTAATTCACAACCACTTTTATTTCATCACTGTTTCAATTTCACAGTGACCGGTGTCAGTCCAGCGACCATCGTCGGTTACCCTCTGACCGTCATCAGTTAAACCCAACCAGTGTCAGTTCCAGGTCCTTTTGGTTAACCTATCCAAAAGGACATTTATTCACCTTCTTCAACTATTCAGAGTCCCTATCACTACTATCATTCCCATTGACCTTGTAAATCTCATTAGTATTTGGCATACCTGTCAGATTTGGCCTTACACCTTGTTTTTGACTCACTGTCCATTTCCCACAGTGACCAAAAATGGTTACCCCTAACTGATGTCAATTTACCCTGACCGACATTGGTTATCCTGTGCCACTTTCTAGCTAACATTTGGTACCTAATCCACTTATTACCGCTTGTTCTTCCTATTCCTGCTGTATTTCTGTGTCATTTACAGAAAGGAAGCCCAACCTGATCAGTACCTATTCACATGGTACTGACACATTGACAAGCTAGTGCCCTTGTATTCCATGCTAGTTGTCAACCACTCCCACCTAGCCCTTTACCACCTTCCATTTTATCACCTTCCATGGATCCTATCTAACCTATCACTATCACTACCAGAGATGAGGAGTTCACATGACTCCTTGACCAAAACCCTGACGCCTTGTAATTTTACCTTTCCCACTCGTCCACTCGAGATGCCTTGGGTCAGTTGATATATGACATGCCTGTATCTATCCCCCCGAATCTAGTTCCCACTCCTACATTAGCCCCATCTGGCTCCGTGCTACTTGCATCTACCTTACCCCTAGTCGTTTCACAGCTAGGTCCTATACCCGCTATGACTGCAGCGTCTGCTACATCCATTGCACCCGCCACATCCACCATACCTTTGACAACCACTCAAAACACAACCTCATCCACCCATATTGTCTCACATATACCCGTAGCTACATAACCACCTCCCGTGTCAGTGACCCCTACCCCCTTTCAAAACCTGGTCCTTTCTATTCCCAAATTGTTAGCCCCCATTGAGACTAGGGTCACCACAACCCTTCCACCTCCATATACGTATTATCAGCAACCTCCTGTTTCATCTGTTATTCACTCTGGGTACATACCCCCTATTTCACTACCTTCTTCTCAATCTACCTACATGTTAGCACCATATACTGGAATGACACCCTTGTTACATGCCCAACACCAACCCTCTTATGCTACAGGAGGCACCCAACCATCGCAACCTACCAACAACCTAATCAAATTAATGATGGACAAGATGTAGACATTGGAGGCATCAGTTTCTAGCTCCCGCAACACTCTCACCTATGATGAAATTTGTAACAAGCCTATCCACCCATCCATTCCTATCTGTCCATACCCCATGCATTGGGAAATGCCTAAATTCAACCATTTCAATAGCAAGGAAGACCCACAACAACATTTACAGTCTTTCAAACATGGGTGCTACCTAATCACCCACGATGATGCTTTGCTCTACAGGACCTTTCCCATGTCTCTGACTGGACCTGCGTTAGATTGGTATAGTGGGTTACCTAGACACTCTATATTTTCATTTAATTAGGTATCCCAAGCCTTCTTGGATCACTTCTCCATCAATATCGTCAAGAAGGTTACCATGATTGACCTATACTCCATGCATCAGTATGATGATGAATCTATCACAGATTTTGTTGCTCGCTGGCGTAGCCTGATCAATCAGCTCACCTTCCAACTACCACAAATAGAACTCATTGAGCTCTTCATGTGGGCTTGTGCTAGACATATCTCACCGACCCTGCAGGTCTAAACTTTCTAAACATTCGACGAAGCATTCACCATGGCATGAAAGCTAGAGATTCGGGCCATTGAAGAGAAGAAAATCCAATTACGCAATAAGAATTAGACATTCAAGTTGAATGATACCTCTTCTTCTTCCAAACCATAGAATAATTATTCAAAGGCCAAGGGCACCACTAATGCAGTGGTACTCAAGGCTGGCCTAGCTCATCCATCAAATCAGGCTAGCCCCTCATCTAATCTCTCACCCATTCAGACTTTTCATTTCAGATGAGAACAATGGAAATACACCCCAATTGGGGAGCCTTACTCTTCTGTCTTAGAAAAGCTCATCAAAGCTGGGGCCATCACCCTTCCTCCTATAAAACCACACACTGGTTTTGACCCTGCTCACCCCATGCCCACATGGTATAAAGAACATGACTTCTATAACTATCATCGAGTAAAGGGTCATAGTGATGACAATTGCATCACTTTTAAAAACATTGTCCAAGAAATGCTCGAGAAAGGTGAGTTAACTGTGGATAATCCTAATGCACCTGCCAATCAAAACCTACACATCTTCAAGAAACCCTTTCCCAATCATGCCCCTTCGTCTGATCAAACCGGTGAGACCTCAACTCACGATAGCCAATACCCGCGAGGTCCACGCTATTTTTAGTAACACACCAGTTGCTTCCCAATTACCTCATATTCCTTCCATAGAGGAAATTCTAGCCCGAAATCCTCCTTCTGCATTGGAACCTACCTCACCTATTCCTCCACCCATAGAGGAACACCTTTCACCTCCTTCCTCACCCATGGAGGAGCCCTTCGCTAATGTCGAGACCATTTCACCTTTGGCTTCTCCACCTAGGGAACCATCACCCACAGTACTTCTTCAGTCCATGGAGGATACTTGTTTATCTCCTCCACCCACAGAGGAGCACCCATCATCTCCTCCACCTATATAGAGGAACACCCATTTTCTCCTCCACCTATCACGGATCCAGTAGAGATACCTTTGCCTCTAGGAGAACATTCTCCATCAGCTACCCAAGATATTGCAGACCTACTTTCAGCTCTCTTACCCACGGAAGTGAGGCTAACCAATTCCCCATCTCTAAGACACATTTTACAGGAATTTCCATTAGGTCCTCATCAACTTCACCTACAAATGTGCCCTTCTCACATTTGGCTGATCACCTAGATTATGTGGACAGAGCCTTATTGTGGGGGCGTCTTCTGCTTCTTGTCTCAACACAGATGCAGATGTCACTTGCTGATAATTCCACTATCTACCCAAGAATATTTTGACCAATTGACCCAAGCACAATCACCTTTACCACAACTTCTTCCATGACACCCATCATACTCAACACACACCCTTACCCATAACCCAACATACATCTAAATCCAAACCCACACCTACAACATCTTCCTTGACTAAACCTATTACTACCTTAGGGGTCACCCCAACCACCAGCCTTACTCATCCACCTATCAAACTAGATTTAGCTACATCCTCCAAAGTCAACACCACACCTACTCTCGGCACCCAAACAGAAGAACCAAACCCATAGAACTCATACCCCAGCTGCGCCAATCATACCTACATCACCTTCACCCTTTCCATCCATTTTAGGACCTCAACCTCCCAACACAGTTAAGAAACCTCCACTCATCAATAAACCAAAAACACAACAGCCCACTCCTTCCTCACAAACCTCTAACATACCCAAGTGCACCTGACATGGCTTACACCTACACCTGCAACATCTTTACCACCCATACCTCCAATACCCTCAGTAACTTCTTCACTACCCACTACACTTCAGTCTCTGTCCCTCACACCCCCTGCACGACCCACATCATCTACCTTCACAGTACCTCTGTTATCCCCATGGGTAACTCACCCTCTTCCCCCATCCACTTTTCCTTCTAGATCTCATACACCCATATCACCTTTACCCAAGAAGGTGCAACCCAAAGATAAAAATCTGCTACCCTCCAATAAGGTAGTCAAAACAACCATACACCCTCCTTCCCATTCATCTACCATACCCCTACCTAAACAAACATGACCAACACCCAAGACCACTCCAGCACCCAAAACCATGGCTCGACCCACTCCCCCTCCTACAAGGACCGTTCCTCAACAATCAGACGCACCTACACCCAAACCCACTTTCACTTCCCATTGCGATCCACTAGCAGGGTCCTATGCCAAAATCTTAACCAACCTCCTTGAGACTTGTTGTCATCACATTACCACCGCTCAGACCTTATGACCCCCTTAAACCCAAGCCAAAAGGGTTTGATGACACTAAAATTTGTGCCTACCATCGTGTGCCAGGGCATGATGTGGAGAACTGCAAGGCTTTGAAAACCGTCCTTATCTAGTTGTGTTCTCCTGAAGCCAACTTTAATGATGACAACCTTCTTGATGAGGAACCTACTTCACCAACACCCATTCCCACAGTCCTTCCCTCACTTCCTACTCAATAACCATGACCTCCACCCCCACAGACTCCTAGAGCCACCCCCAAGATTCAAAATTAACATGGTTCGCATCAGAGAACTTGCCACACCATTACCTAAATGTTGTTGTGCCCAGCTCACCTCACAAGTTTTTTCTCCTCTGGTAGGTTTTTTCCTGTCATGTCATTATACCACTCACCCTACACCTTCTCCATTTTCCAACTCCCCTCAGATCAACATGATCCATGTCACTACCCATGCTCAGAAGGAAAAAGGTAAGGAAAAGACAACTGACCCACCAACCAATCCTATACCCAACATACCATCTGCACCCACACCTAAAATCACTATCCGCGGCCCCACATACCCTATTTCTAATGGGGTCACACATCACACCATGCTCAAACAACTACACCAATCCCCCCTCAAAATGTCATTATATGACCTCATCCAAACCTCAAAATCCCATCGTCAAGATCTCATGGAGGTTCTTCAATCTATTGAGGTTTTACCCAATGACCCTACACCTGTAGCCTCCATTATCACACCCCATCATGTAGCCTCTCTCACCAAATTGCCACCTTTATCCACACCTACACCCTACTCACCAAATAACCTCCCTTAGCTTCTCAGAGGAGGAGATCGCACCGCACCAAACCGATGACCCAGACCGAACCCTCTTCATCTCTGTCCACATCGATGATATACGTGTATGATAGGTAATGATTGATGGGGGTGCTAGCATTAATATCATTTCATCCCATGCATTCACTCAAATGTGCATACCTGAACAATTACATGCATAAACATCCTGTCATGTTACGTTCATTCAATGACGCTATCACCTCTACACTAGGCACCATCATCCTCCATATTCGTGTGGGCCCCCACACTATTCCAAAGTTATTTTACATCTTGGAGGGGGAATTTCAATATAACTTGTTGCTTGGCAGACCCTGGATTCGTGTCATGGGTTGCGTTCCTTCCACTTTGCATCACTGTGTAAAGTTTGAACACGAAGGACACACCTATACTATTCCAGCTGACCCATCACCTTTTAAAACATGCAACATGCTTTACCGACCCAATGATGTGCTCATACCCATTAAGGCATCTACCTCCATAACCACTACCACTTCACCTATGCCTCTGCTTACCAGTACAGTCACTACCTCAACCGCACACGCCTCCTCCATTCCTACCACTGCCACAACCTCCATGGCTAACCCATCGGCCTCCCAATATGTTAGCTCCACCTCTGCGTTGACCACCAACCCATCATCTATTCCAGCTACCCACATACCAACCACTGATCCCTTGGAAGGCATTTTTCAACGCCTCACTCTGGGGGAGTATCACCTATATAGTGTCAACACCTTCCTTACTCCACAAGTGTATGGAAGTCTTCACCAACATCCTCGCTATGATCACCGCATAGAAGAGCGCCTCCTTTATGCTCCTCCTCATCTCCGTACCAGTCTCACCTATGGGGGACTTGATACTACCACTTACACACCCGAACCACCATCACAAACCCACCCATTTTTTGTTGACTTATAGTCTCTCACCAATTGCCATTTCACCCACACCTTCCTGCACCGATGTGTGTGGAAGGGTTTTGGTTTTGGATTTTACAAGCAAGGCTGCCATACTATTATTCCATGTACTACCTGTAAACATAATGAATGTAGTGGTATCAGTTTTCTTGAACCACCTACCAAAAAGGCCCTCATTAAACTCATCAACGACATCAACCCCTCTCCACCTTCTTCACTCGCTCCACCTTCATCACCACCTTCACCGACGGAGTCAATGGATCCTGAACCTATCCCTCCTAACTTTTTTTTTTTCATAAACACCATCTCCTTAGGCCTTTGACTTATCAATTTGATGACGAGGCCCCTTCCTCTCTTCCCTTCCTATACCTTGAAATGATTGATGATGATACACCTTCTATTAATGTCATTCAATGTCAGGATGATGAATCTATACTCACCTACCTTGGTGCAGAAGACTCATATATTCATCGGTTGTTACCCTTTGAGATGCAAACCATGTTGAATGAATTGACTATTGAGATCAACATTCATACTCAGGATGACCCGCACATTCTAAAGATTGGTCAATCTTTAGATGCTGTTGAACAAGAAGCCATTACTTCTTTTCTCAAAGATCATAACAAAACTTTCACTTGGTCTTATGCAGACATGCCTGGTATTGACCCCACCATAGTGGTCCACAATATCGTAACCATTCCTGAAACCAAACCCATCAAACAAAATCTAAGGAAAATGCACCCTCGCATTTCCCTTCTCGTCAAAGAATAACTTCAACACCTTCTTTCCATTTCCTTCATATTACCCATTGATTATCCTCATTGGATTTCTAACATTGTCCCTGTCACTAAGGTGATAGGGGGACTGCCACATTTGCACAAACTTCTATGACCTCAACCTCAGCCTGCCAAAAAGATGACTTCCCTCTACACGGCATTGACCAACTGGTTGACCTTACCACTAGTCATGAGATGATATCACTCATGGATGGCTTCTCGGGTTATAACCAAATCCTGCTTGCCCCAGAGGATCAACACAAAACCACGTTCATCACCCCTTGGGGGACCTTCTGCTATCGAGTCATGCCTTTTGGCCTTAAAAACATTAGTGCCACATATCAGTGGGCTATGACTTATATCTTCCATGATATCATGCATCGTATATTGGAAGATTACGTGGATGACCTCCTCACCAAATCTAAATGCCTGCTCTGAGCACCTTGCTATCCTCAAAACCATTTTTGACCGTCTCATTAAATATTGCATTCACCTTTAGCCCAAGAAGTGTGTCTTTATGGTTCTCTTAGGAAAGCTTTTGGGATTTATTTTTTCCCTTACATGGTATAGAAGTTGACCCTGCTAAATTCAAGGCCATTCTCAAAATGTCTCCACCCACTAACCTTAGACAGCTCCGTAGCCTGCAAGGTAAGTTGCAGTCTATTCACCATTTCATTTCACAATTATCTGATCGGTGTCAACCATTTCATCATCTGCTCAAGAAGGATGTCTCCTTTAAATGGGATGATGATTGCCACAAAGCTTTTGAGGCCTTAAAACAATACCTTCTCCAACCACCCTGTACTCATTCCACCTAAAGACGATAAACCTTTCTACCTATACATCTCAGCTACTGATCATTCCTTGGGAGCCATGCTTGCTCATCACGATGAACAACACAGGGAGCAGGAGGTTTATTACATAAGCTGTACTCTTTTGGACTATGAAACCTGATACACCCATCCCGAATTTTTTTACTTAGCCTTAGTTTTCATTACCAGAAAACTCTACCATTACCTACTTAACCACAAAACCTATGTTGTAACCAACACTGACCCCCTACACTTCATGTATGCCAAACCTTATCAAAATCAGCATGCCGCATGATGGCTTATGCTTTTAGCTGACCTCAACCTCAAATTCATTCATCAAAAGTCCATCAAGGGCCAAGCTATCACCGACCAATTGGCTGACGCACCTATTTCCAAGGATCAACCCTCTAATTTTGACTTTCCAGATGAGTCCATTGCTACCCTTTCCTTGGATGAATCCCCTTACCAAATGACACTCTTCTTCGATGGTTCCAAGTGTCAACGTGGAGGTGGGGCTGGTGTTATCCTCATTCCGCTTGATGGTGAACCCATGCCTTTATTCTTTCAAACTAAATTTTGATTGTACAAACAATATTTCCGAATATGAAGCACTCGTACTAGGTCTCCAAGCCACCTACGCCCTAGATGTCAAATCAATCAACATCTTTGGTGATTCTCAATTGGTTATAAACCAAGTCAATGGTATATACCAATGTTGTAATGAAACACTTCAAAAGTATAAACATCATGTTGACATACTTTTGACCACCTTTGACCGTTATGACCTTTAAACTGTCCCACGTTTAACCAAAAAATTTGCAGATACCATGGCCTGCTTGGCTTCCTCAAATACCCACTTCGCCCACAGATTCTAAAATATTTGTCACCATACAATGACTCCAATCACCTTCTTATTTACCTCACAAAGTTTACTCTATTAGAACCTGCTACCCCTGACCCGAGTGACCTTTGGTATAAACAATACTCTGACTACCTTTCTCTCTCCATCTTACCTTCTGATCTCACCCGTAATGGACAATGCCATTCCTTAAAAAGGTCTCTCATTACGTCATCATGGGAGGCCTCCTCTATAAGCGTGGCTTTGATGGTATTCTCTTATGATGCCTCACAAGTTCTGAAATTCCTTATACCATTAAGGAGGTTCATGATGGCATATGTGGAGGTCACTTCAGTGGCCTTACTGTTGTTAAGCGTATTCTTTTCCTAGGCTATTACTGGCCGACCCTCAACCATGATTGTTATGACTATGTCAAATGTTGTGTAAAATGCCAACAACACACAAACCTTCATCATACACCCAGTCACACCTTACAAGTTTCATGTGACCTTTGGTCCCTTCTCTCAATGGGGTTTGGATCTTGTCAGAGAGATCAACCCCCATTCTTCCCAATGACATCAATGGATCATTACCGCTACCGAATACTACAAAAAATGGGTAGAGGCCATACCACTCATCTCCATGAAAGCCAAGAAAATATGTGAGTTCATCAATCACCACATCATTTGTCACTTTGGTGTTCCTCATCACCTCATCACTTGACAAATGGAAAACAATTCAAAAATAAAACATTACAAAAACTTTGCGACGCCTTCGACATTTAGCTAAGTTTCTCCTCACCTTATTACCCATAGACCAATGGCCAAGCTGAATCCACTAACAAAACCTTAAACAAAATTCTCATGAAAGTGGTTAATGATACTGGGAAGGATTGGCATACACACATTCCTTTTTCCCTATGGGCATACTGCACTAGTATCCATACTTCCACTGTTGTTACACCATTTTCTCTGGTCTATGGTATAGAGGCTGTTCTGCCTCTTGAAGTCTAGATCCCCTCACTCTGCATTTCTCTCCATGACATGCTCAACGATGATGACTTTTTTCAGGATCGTTTAGCACAACTTGAGTTATTAGAAAAACGCCGTCTTAATGCTCTTGATCACCTTCAAGTTTACCAAAAATGTATCAAATGTGCCTATGACAAACGTGTCCATGAATGAACCTTCCAAGTCGGTGACCTTGTCCTGAAAGAAAATCAACATGTAACCAAAGCAGAAAAAAGTAAACGGGGAAAATTTTCTCCTAATTGGCTTGGACCATACATCGTGACCCATACTTATGGATCAGGTGCTTATCATTTATCTTCACTTGATGGTAAACCCGAACCTGAGCCCCTTAATGCCTTGCATCTTTGACCGTTCTACTATTGAATTTTAGTCCTACATCACTTTTTGTCTCCTTCCATGCTCGTCCCTTGAGCGCTCTCCACTTCTTACACCTCACCAGTGATTAAACAAGCATCATGTGCGTCCCATCACTTGTTATCTTCACTTGAATATGTGTACCATGGCACTGCACATAGCATGATTCTCATGGATACTTTTCATCTACCTTTAGATGAGATCCCATGGTCATTTCACCCTAATTTCTGAACAAGAATCCTATTCTTCACCTTGGTCTTGTCCATGACTTCAAAGCCCTCACATGGGACCCAAACTCCTTGAGTCAAAATTCTAATAAAAATATGACTCCCTCAAAAGGACATCTTCCTCTTTGCAATCACTGCTATAAATAGACTGCTCCCTCGAAGGACAGCTATGTAAAGATCTTTCAAAAAAAAAAAAAGAGAAACTGAAGCTTCCCGCATCGATCAGCTTCATGAAGACCTCAAGGAGTTAATTTAATCATCCCATATAGACTTCCCACATCGATCAATCTATCTCAAATACAAGTCAAAATAGAATACTTTTAGTCATGGACTTGCCCATTGTGACCTTGGATCTCTTTCCCAAAGAGCATGCTACCTCATATCATATAAAATTACCCACCTTTCACCCCTCTCACCATTTGCACCCCCATTTTCCTACTGCCTCAAGGGACCTCTTGGAACCAAGACATTTGGTGATCATGTGACTACTCTTTCACCCTTAGAACAATCAATCATGCAATGTCTTTAGGGTCTTACATTCATCACCATTCTCCAAGGTATGACCTACTCAGTATGATCCTAACCAATCAGGTGGCTTTATTGCCCCCTCTTATCTTTTAAAACCATCTTTATTTACGTTTTGATTACCTTATACAGGACTTGGTCCTCGATGTGTACCTTTAGGGTAATCTTCTTCTTTTACCACAATCGACATCACCTATACCATTTTTCCTATAACCCACTCACACCTAATAGACCTAAACCCATCATGCCTAAAACCTACCAACTCATTTTCATACCTCCTCATATTCTTCCCTAGCTTATGGGAGAACTACATCAGCCTGAGGTCCCTTTTCACCGGGACTATGTAGGCAGCACTCTGAGGGCATGGGGCCCTTGGAGGTTAGCTTGGCCACTCTCTACCCTAACCAATTCATCTTTCATTTTCCTTAAATTACATTCTACCCTACTTAGTTTCCTTTTTATATCTAAAACTTGGAAATTAAACCAAACAAATAACAAGTTACTTAACATTTTTATCCTCATCACAACATACATTTATTACGACTTCCATTTCTCTATCATCATCATGCATATATTATAAAAACATCTTCAATATGACCCATATCATTATTCATTGCACAAATTAATGAATCACAACCCCAACCAATTTAAAATAAATCATGCCTAAACCACTCAATCTATGAACCTAACTCGATTCATGCCTAAAAACCTGACTCGATCCATGCCTAAGACTTGACTCGATCCATGCCTAAGACCTGACTAAGAACTGACTTGATCCATGCCTAAGACCTGACTCGATCCATGCCTAAACCAAACCTGACTCGATCCATGCCTAAACCAACCTGACTCCATCATGCCTAACTCATGCCTAACTCACCTAGTTTTCATCCATATCACAAAAAAAATTAAAATTCTCATAAAACACCACCAAATCAAGCATCTCATGTATCTCATCATATAAATAAATATGTGTGTCTCAATACAATATACATGGATATCCCATCATGTCTATCTCAAAAAATTGTAACACGCAGGCCGATACTCAATACAAAATGTCATCGGCACGTAGGCAGGTCTCATATACAATAAAATAATAAAACAATACAAAAATATATTTGGCACATAGGTCAGTATATGCTCAAAATATACAAAAACTCCTCATACATCCTCACTCTCTTCAGCACGTAGGCCGGTATATCTCAAAAAATGACTACAATACATCAAAAATCAGGAGCCATATATCAGGCATCTCGGTGGACATCCTCCATATTTGTATCGCATGTCCCCTTAGCCTCCTCGGCCCCTGTATGGTGACCTACTAACATCTCCCCACCCATCATAGGTGGTGGCTGGGTCCCTGCTGGCACGTCACCTAGAGCTGGTCTCCATGAGCTGGTGGCCTCTCCCTGATTTGGCCTCAGAGCTCGATGGCCCCCTGTGCTCTCTACACTGTGAGTGTGGGATCTCATCCTCTCACTCGATGCCTGTTGTGCCCTGTACTCTCCATAGGATAGAAAGTCTATCCCGAGCCACCATCAGCTAGTCCTGGTAGTATCTGGCCTCACCTAGGGCATCTTGTAACCTAGATATGGGCACATGGTATGTGGTGGCCCCATAGGCCTTGGCCCCTGTACCTATCCTGCGGGACCCTGTCCCACCCCTGCATGTGAACTGGGACCCTGTCTCTGGTGCCTGTGGTGGTGCCATCGGCCCCTGCCCCTATGCATGTATCTGGGCCTGTAAAGCCCTAATTTGTGCCTGTGTTATGGCCAACTGGCCCTGTAACCCTGTCACCTGTGCCTATAGGGTAGCCACCCGACCATCATCCCCATCTCCATCTCCATCCCCACCCCCAGCCATCTGGGCCTGAAGACTGGCCACCTGTACATGTAACTCTACTACCTCCACCTCTGAGCTGGCAAGCTGTGTCTACACCATACCCAACTAGGTAATCAATCATCACCACCTTCCCCTGTAGGGACATCCCTCTGCACCGTGATGGTGGCTAGATCCAGCTGCCCCGGCTTGGGTGGTACTGCTCATAAATGAGCCACCCACCACTGTCTATATCTATCTGTGACCCCGACATCATCAATCCATCGGTCCACTACCTGACTCCTCCTACCCTGTGGGCACTATCGGCTGTGGTAGAGGTAAGGGACTCTCCACGTCATCTCTCCTATACTGTGGGAAGGGCGGAGGTATGTCCTGTAGTAGCCCAAACTGCCACCTCACTTTGTCAACTGGGATCATCTCATGCTCCCCGGCATGGTGACCCTGTATCCATCTCAGTAGCTATAGCTCAACTAGCTACTCATGCATATGCCTATATGATGGGAAGCCCACATAGGGCCTCCAAATGATGTCCACCCCAGACAACCCCTCCAATAGTCACCAAAAATAGGCCACATCATGTGTGGGCCTGTCTGATCTCCACTCTCCAATAATAGGCACCCATCATGTATACCCCACTCATACATAGCCTGGCAGAAAAGACATCAGTTTGAGGGCATGCCCACTAGATGCACACAGACAATGTGCTCATATGCCCAACAGTGAAGTAAAAAGGTACAACACAGGATGAACCTGCGCAACCACCCATATGCCTACATTTCTCTGTATAGCTGCACCAGGAATGCTGGGCACCTAGGAAAATCAGGTCTGGTCTATCATCATGTCGTGTAATACCCCCATTAATGATCAGGGAAACTGCCCCACCCTCTGCATCTGGTAGTGTAAAGCAGCACACTACCTCCATCAATAGAACTACTAGCCTCATCTCCTCTGGATGGGCTAGGTACATCTCTCCATAGTGCACACTGGCGCTATGGAAGGTCAACTTGGCCATCCCCTCTCTAAACACCGTTAGCATCAAATCCTTCGAGGCCTCAGAGGAGATCGAATAAACCTGTGTACCCAATATGGGTAGCCACAGAATCCTGAACACATCCTCCAGGGTGACTGTCATCTCACCCATCAGTAGGTGGAATGTGTTCGGTCGTAGAATCCCATCTATAAATGAGAGTGACCATTAGACTCGGCTATCGGACTACATGCTGGTAGCGTCGAATCCCACTCAGGCCCACCACCTCCACATGCCGTAGCTCCTCAGGGGTCACTGTGCCATGAACTGGTCATAAGTAGGGGTGGAACCCTATCCCACATGCGTAGCTAATCTCTCCCCTGCATCCAATACAAACAAACACATTAATCTACATTTATCACACCCATACTCACCCACTATCATTTTCCCACACCCTATTTTAACCCTACCCATCTCACTCACCCAACCTGTGGCACTTTTGGCCCCTTGCTCTCCAAAGCCTGACCAGTGCCGGTTACCTCTAACCGACCCGATCACCCTTAAACTAGACATCGGTCACCTATTTCATGACCAATACCAGTTTAACCCTACCGATGCTGGCTAAACCTGACTGACGTCGGTCACTGTCGCGGCGAAAACCCACGACCCCCAAACCCTCCCTTCTCAAAAACATTTACTACCCTGACACTTCTACCCACCTAAAATCACCTACACCTCCCCCTCCACCTCATCCCTTCCCCTCTTCTCCAACTTATCTCTCTCCCCACTCCTATTTTACCTAATTTACCCTCCCATTTTACAAATTTTATTTCCCCCCACCCAAAACAAAACCAAAAACCCCATTGGCCAAATCACCTAATCTACCTAACAAAACACTACAAGAGTTAGATGCTTACCTCATCATGCTACCGTCATCATGGTGGCACATTTGGCCACTGCATCTGTTGGCCCGCCCGATCCCTCTCTGGCCTCTGCCATCACCAAATTGCTACCCATGATTCCAACCAATCAAATCACACACACCGATCCCGTGGACCCACCTCTCACCAACCACCCACCCACCGTTCGGCTCAGCTGATTCAACTCTCCATTTGTATCAGGACACTTTTCCTTTTTTTCTCTCTCTCTCTCTTGTGTCATTTTCTCAATTCGTTAAATGACAAATGAATAACAAAAAACATAGATTTTTTGTTTTTATAACAAACCCACCCTAACCGATGTCTAGTTTTACCTTCACCGACATCAGTTACGTGCCCTACCTTACCATGGTTAGTTACACTCTACCGGCGTCGGTTACCCTTGACCGGCATCAGTCACCCTCTCTTGCACATTGCCCTAAATTTTACCCTATTACCCTACCCATCACTCCTTTTTTCCACACCTACCCTTTACCCTGATCATTTACCCCACCCCACCTTTACCCAAAACCATTTACCTCACCCTCCTAACCTCATTATTTACTACCTAATCTCATCCTCCTTTGTGGACTTGTTATTTTACCCATACCTTGGCCCTACCCTTGCTCCTGACCTAGATACTTGGACCTAGAACATTGCTAGTGACCTTTGACCCCATGTGTTCACTATACCTTGTGACACTGTTACCTGTGTTGATTGAACTAATGACCTTACCTTACCTCTTGTCATGACTGTTTATCCTGACCCTACCTTTGGTGTATTGGAACACACCTAAACATTCCTACACCTGACCTGCATGTCATGTTTCCTGACCATATCCTATACCTTGGATATTGGAATCACTTCAACCTTGTTTGGATAAACCTATCGACCTTAGACAATGTAGAGTTTTCCTACTCTTCAACCTGGCATGCTTCAGTTTATACGTGTGCTGTGTTTGACTGTTACTACCTTTGACCCTGACCCATTACCTAGATTACCCGAGTAGAC
This sequence comes from Taxus chinensis, assembly GCA_019776745.2. NCBI lineage: Eukaryota > Viridiplantae > Streptophyta > Pinopsida > Cupressales > Taxaceae > Taxus > Taxus chinensis. Next base: position 812,227,175 of record CM034150.1, read on the forward strand.
CCTTTTTCCCCTGTTACCCACCTTCCTTTTCATCACATTTACCTTTTATCAAACCACTCACCAATTCTACCTTCTACCTTGTCAGTTCCTATTTTGAGGGGATCACCTCCATCCACACATGGGGCAACCACATCTTATTTTTGTCAGCAGTCCGCTTACCAATACAAGCTACGTAACAAAAAGGGGAAAAATGTAGACACCAAAATTAGGTCACACTCCCCTTTGGTCCCTCGACAAATAAACACCTTGAACACATCCACCTAGCCATGGCCCCCTTCACCTCACTATAATATTAATTTAATTATTTAAATTAAATTAATTCATTATCCTCACCATATTTATTATTTAAATATCCTAATTGGGATAATGCCCACATATCCACCTCACCTAGACACCTCATTAAGCCACCTCACCCTAAGACCTATTCTTAGTAAGTTGCCATAACTAACTAAGACTTACCCAAACCCTAAAAATCAATGCCTACATTCCCTCTAACCACATTCCACATGCTTAAAGGAAGATTCTAGTCTAATCCATGAGTTAATGACACGAGATCCTAGAAAATCAAGGGGATCTACCTAGTTTAGTAAACCTAGGAAATCCCACCCTAACCGATGCTCGGTTACCCTTAACCACCACCGGTTAAGCCAGAACCACCGTCAGTCACCTTTTAATCCCTAAAAAAACCTTATTTTTGAGGTTGGAAAAAGGTTGGCAGGCTTTTCCAGAGAGATATCACATCTTTTGAGAACAAGCTTCAGTGAGAACACACATGCAAGGAAGGAGATCAAGCATTTTCTCTTACACAGACATCCAACATTCATCTAACAGTAACCACCCAACATAGATTTGATCCAATCAGGTAGGAAGGAGAGCACATGCAGCCCATGCTATAGAGATCCCCAACATTTGGTGATCCTCTACAGCATTCAACCTCTTATCAACACCTTCATTCCTCACTCACAAATGTCTAGAACTAGGTTCCAAGTAAGTGAAACATTTTACTCCTCTGGTTCATTCATTTAATCATTGTATCTTCATCCTTTGTTCTCCTAGTACCACCCATTGACCTCCTTTCAATACTCACCCCTCCATATCCCCATTAAAACCTCACCAAATCCCATCCAAATGACTTAATACCTCATTTCAACCAGCCTAGTCCTTTGTGCAATCATAAGGGAGATCCAAAGCTCATTATGTGACATTCCCAGTATTCCACAGTAACCGGCACTGGTTCTCCCCAATTGGCATCAGTCACCCTTAACCGGCATCAGTCTCTGTATTTACCAATACAACCCAGAATAATGACCTACCCACTTATTCCTCACATCACCCTTAATCACATGTGACCTGCCTAAGACCTCTGTCAGACCTGCAGAGACCCAGAACTAGTTACTTGACCTTTGGATCTTATTTTAACCTAGCCTGTTAGATTAGATATTTCTTATTGTGTTTTAAATGAGATACCTAAATCATTTTAACTACAATAGGATTTACTTCATTACCAACATTAAATTATTTTAAATAGTGGACTGACAACCATCTAGGAAGTATCACACTTCCCGGATCTAGCACACGCTAGGCAGTTCACTACATATATTGTTTAACTCTTTCTGGTGGTCTTGTGTTCCATTTCAGGTAGTTCCTCCTAGCCAAAAGGAAGCTCTCATGATCAGCTATAGATTCAGAAGGTCATACGTGTGCAAACAACCTATCAACCAACATTCCAACAGGTATTCCTCCTACGCCCGTTACCCTATCTGTTTCGTCACTTTCAAAGAAACATCTAAGACATTAGGTGAAATTCACCTTTCAATCAATATGGACTATTTTTTTTACCTTCCACCCTTATATTAGTTTCTTAAGAAATTGTCCAATTCATCTCAGGTTATGATTAGATCAGGAAGTTGATAACCTATAAGACTGTGTCACTTCTATCCCTCTCTTCATCACACTCTTTAGTGTTCATCACACTTGTAAAATTATTCCCCCCTTCATCGAATCAGTGTGCATATTATTATTCCTGTCATCATTTAACATCTAGTCTCTCAATATCACAGATATCACACATCTTGATAGATTAGTTCATTGTCATTACCCGAAAACATTTTCTTGTGCTAAGGCCTCAACACTTGACTGTTGAGTGCAGTCCTATACACAGTTAGGCCTCACGCACTACATGTTTTTGGCTATAAACATTCTTTCAAATAAATCACACACTTCTCACATATTACCTTCTAAACACTCATAAAAATCCTATGCATTCAGGACAAATTATAACAATATGCAAAGGTCTTCTTTTTAACACTTCAGTAATTTCTTGCGTCAAAGACCTTGGAACATGGTATCCCAAACTGAGAGGGAGGTTTCTTGTTTATTTCATTGTGTTTGAACACATTCACATGTTCAATGATTTACTCTTTCACTTATGTGCTTACACTCCATGCTTTACACTTTTACGATCACATCTTTCTAATACACCCAATTCAAACCATTTCCCGATGACGCACTCTTGCTTTATGGTTCATTCTTGACTACTAAGGGGGCATGTATAAATGAACCTCATATCATACATACACATCCACTCGACGGGAATGCTAATCTTATCATTCACTATGCATTCCATTCTGTCTCATCCATAACATATTGCATATCTTGATCACATTTACTTTTGCTTTCTTATTCTTACATGTACACTTTATTACACATGCTAGATATATATCTTGTATGTAATTATATCTCCATACACACATGCGCATTCGATTTCTCTCTAGTTTTGATCAAATATTTTATAGATTGATACATGGAACATGGATTCTTAGTGCAGTACCTATTACTAGTCCCACAATGAATCCTAGGAGAATCCACTTTCATACACTACAGGTGCTATTGTTTCATTTTTCACAACACACTATTTTATCAGATTATACATGCCTTGGCATATTTTTTATCTTTCTAACATGCTAACAGGTGCTTCATGTGTGACATTTGTATTGTAGGTCTATTTACTTCCATGGTTGTTTATTACATTGTTTGTCATTGTTTTTCATTATTTTCCATTATTTGTGGGCTTTGCCCTTTATCTTGTGTAAACACTTTTCTACTTTTTTCCTAGTCAGCCTTAATCATCTTGTAACATTGTGAGTGATGTGCTATGTTTGAAACCCTCTTTTTGTAGTCTACATCGTCTTCTTGTGTCTTAGCGTACACATTTTCTGCTTGCTTGTTAGCTTATATTCTATCTTCTACATGCATGTTTGTCTTTTCTTGCACTAACACTTTTTTCCTAGCCACTTTATTTGCATGTGCCTTGGTTTCTACCAAGAATACTACCTTCCCATGAAGGGCATCAATTTCAGCACAACAACTGGTCCTCCTTTGGGCCGCATACTCCTCAATGACGTTGGATGCACCCAAAACGAGGGGGAATTAGTCACCCCATATAACAGTTCAATACCGGTATGACATAGTCATCAACATTAGACAGGGATCAGAATCTAACTTGGGTCCTTACTACAACATAGAGACCAATTCCTAGACTCGAATAGTAGCGCCTGGGTGCCTCTGACCCTTCCTAGACTCCTATGACCAGGGGGAGTTACACAACATTATTTAGTGCAACATAGTCTATAACACTTCACACAACGGATTTTATAGGGCATATAATCCTTAAAACTTTTACATTGGATCAGAATTAGATGAGCTAGATCAGATTTTTACACACCATCTGCAGTGGTGTTCTACAATATGAGAAGTAGTTAAAGGATTGAGGATGACATTGGAATTTCCTCCCTAAACTTATTCTATGTCTTGGCATGAGATCGCCTGAAAAAATCGTAGCCAACACAACTGGTGTGAGATCGCCCAAAAAACCTGGTCTTCTAAATCATCTACATGATCCTTTCTACACTCTTTTCCTCATCATGGATTAGGTGCACAAGTTCATTTTCACATTTTTTGTCACATTTACATGCTTTCCTATAAACTTTTTATACATTTTTATCATATACACACATATTTGACTACTTGATCATTCTTCTCTTTTGTAGGCCCATCCTTATGGGAAGTGGTAGTCAACATCATCCAATATCAACAACATGTATAATGATGACATCTACACATGCATTTCTACCCTAGGGTCATCATCATCATCACTTTTTTGCACTTTCTCCTCTCTAGTTTCCACACTTCACATTTTTATCACTCCACGTTTTTTCCTTGTATATTGGCACGCTTTTTCCATCGATCTACATGGTTATTAGATATGCATCTCTTATCTACTTTATGTTATCAAGATTTCACTCAACAACATAAAGTGGGGGAAAATGTAGACATAAAACCATGCACTTTGGGTAATTATCTAGTCCTGATTACATACTAATATTCATATAATTCCTAAGTTAGAAAATAACTAATTAACCCATGTATGTAGCCATCTTTGCTTTCTTTTTGTTGTCACTTTTTTTCTTGAACACCTTCTTTATAAGTCTAACCTCTGACCCTTAAGTTTCTCTAAGTCTGGAAACCAGCACCCAACTAGGACACCAGCGCTAAGTGCCCCCATCCCCTCTGGGCACCCCTAACCTCTTTGTACTTTACTTACATATTTTGTGTCCTTTCTAGATGTTTGAGCATCTTATATTTTTTGGTAGTCGACATTTTAAAGGTTAATTACGAAATTAAATAAAAGGAATCATATAAACATAAAGTTATTTTATCATAATAAAGGACCAAGCATTAAGCATTATCTATCACCACCTAAGGTTATATCCAAAGGCTATTCAAGATCATTCAAACATCCATTATAGCATCCATTCAAGGGAAAGGGACTGCATTATTTTGCATATAATTCATAGGAGAGGAATTTCATTCTATTCCATGCACATATCTACTTACATATTATACATTTAGCTATTTTCTCACTATCAAGTGTGACATGCACAAGAGCCACATAGGGCATGATTCCACACACACACACCTAGAAATACATTAAGTCTAAAATGTAGTGCAATGCTCAATCGTAAGTTCACTTGTTTAACAGCTGAGGAAACTCTAACACCTCATTTGTATTCTTTTATTTTTTGGGATTTGATGCTCTCTTGAGAGTTTTGTAGGTCAATATTTCATGATAGGTTATCAGTGAAATCGGAAATCATTGTGCAACATACAAGTGATAAGAAGTTAAGGAAAAATAACATCTAACGATCCTACGAAGGAGGTTTCCTGTGTAGGTTCCCTTGACCCATTCCAGGAAACCCAGCCTAAGCAGGTCGTCAGTTAACACATTTTTCTAAGTCTCTATGTGATACTTAACCCTCTCTGTTCACCTAATCAAAACTTTTGCACAATCCAAGATAAATTGTGAAACAAATAAGTCTTCTTATCCCTTCTTTGAAACTAGGGTATCATATTCTCTAGCTTAATTTTATTTGGTTAGATTTGTTCTGATTGCACATTCATTTTATTGCTACATTGCAATTAGTATTAGGCATCTATTCATTCCAATATTTTCTTAATCACCTAATTTTGATCCTCTACAGACTTTTAGGAAGCATGCACTATGATTAAGGACTCAGCAGATACTAGGTACACTTCTTTATAGTTAGAGGACACACCACTTTCCTTCTTCACTATAGCTTCAGATTCACCATTCCCTCTTGGAGATATTGATACTTCCTCCTTACTTGTGGACAGTAGTTCCTTAGATAAGAACCATACCATGTAGTTTCACTCACCCTTCCAAGGTGGTTATTTCTCCTTTGCTTCTACTTTTTGTTGACATTCACCCCGAGAGGATTCTTTACAAGATACATGATGGATTTAGGTAATTGAATCTTATAGAGAAGCTAAATGACTCTCTTCTTCTCCTCATCTTCTTTTTGTAGAAAAAATCTTGTTTTTACATGGGTACCTTATCAGGCCTTTTTGTGTTAGACCCCATTTGACACATCTTTCATAGGTTTTTTAGGTGAGTATTTTATCTCTTGTAAGTGGTTTTTTTCCCCTTGTGGAACTCCTCCATTACTTGAGATCTTTATTGTGCATGGGTACCTCATCAGAGCTAGTTGTCAAGACCCATTTTCTCCTCTTCTTCTTTTCTAGACAGATGTTTTTTTGTAAATGGGTACCTTATCATGCCTTTAGTTGTTGATACCCATCAAAACAACTTTCTTAGTTGTCTAGGGGAGTTCTCTTTTTTTGACTTGTCATGACCTCTATCTTAGCTTCGATGAAGGGGGGTGTTGGTGTATGTGACTTGCCTCGTTGTCACTCTATGTATTATCCACCTCACATGATATGTCATCTCACTTAGTGCGATCATAGTTCATTAGGTGTAATCAAGGTTCCATGTGTCATGCACAGGAGTTACACAACACTCATATATATGTACCCTTTCTATTTGAGCTATGAGAATAAGTAGATGTTTTCTTTCATCCTTTATTTTCCTTTGTGTTTGATTTACTATTTCTGTGTACTTGGAGCATTCATGTCACCATTGGAGTGCAACCTTTTGAGGTGCATGAGGTTCCATATTGATCCTTATAGAATAATCTAAAAAATTAATAGAGATATGAATAGATACAATATTAAAGATAAACTTGTCCCCTATATCAGATTTATTGAAAGTAATGAGCAGCGTAGAAGATGATGTGTGGGTGATAGTACCAATTATTACATCCAAGGGGTGATCATAAGAGGGTAGTGGTGGCACCACACAATAAGTATTATGAACTTCAAATGTAGATTTGTCATTATTATGATTACGAAGTGGTTTATTGAATATTTTGATTTTAACATTATCATTGGTTGGCTTAGAAGATTTTTTGGCTTCATCCCATTAAAGAACTTATAATTATATGAGATCTTGAATGATATAGTGAATCTTAATACACCTATCAGTAAAGTGACTGATGCATCGATAATAATCTCAATAAGTAATGGCATCAAAATTCTTACTTTGAGGATTTCTTGTATCAATATCAAACAATGAAGGGAGAGACACAAGACTACACTCAAACAATTGTTTTAATATAATATGTAGAGAAAAAGATAAGTGGGTGAATTGTTGGTGCGAAGTAGGAGTTGCAACTTGGTTGAGAAATAAAATTGGCAGTGTCCTTAGAGGAAACCTTGGCATCATTAGTCTTTCCTTTGAATAGGTTTTTATTGGAAACCTGGCATTAGGTATGGAAATAATTCTAGCAATGTACTTGAGATTATTTTTATGTAATAACTTAGCTTTGCACTCATTGAGTGTATGACATAAATGGAAAAAATATCATAATTTTTTAGATTGGACTTATTCTTACAAAGGTGAAAAAAAGATTTGGGTGAATAAATCTTACAATTTACTATCAACTAAGATATTGCTCATTTTAATGAGCATGGTCTTGTACCATAAGACATAATCGTTGACAAGATTAATGGATCCTTGTCATAATTTAAATAGTTGTGCATAAGAAAATTTATCCCCAATGATAATATAGGATTGTTCCATAAATTGATTTACCAAATCGTTAAAAGAGTGCACAAAATGTGTGGGTAGATCATAGAATGATTGCAGTGTAAAATCCTTAAGACTCCTAGGAAAGATCTCAGTTAGCACGATGTCATGAGAGGCATAATCAAAATAGTCCACATGAAAGGAGATAATATTCTTGGCAAGGTGTCCTTTTCCATCGTAAGTAGGGAGTTTATGAGTAACAAATCTAATGGGTAAAGAGTAAGAAACCACTTTGGGTACACGTGAATTGTGAAGAAGTTGAGTAGAATCCATATATTGATTAAAAGTGGATGCACCTTATTGTAATTTTTGTAAGACTTGATCTTTTAAGCCTTTGAAATATGTTTACACCATTTTAATATTAGGAAAAATATATGTTTGGTTTGCTAATCTAAATTCAAGTTAATGAGGTAAAATTTACACTAAATAGATGTAGGTTAGATATAAACGGATTTTGTGATTAATTAACTTCCAAATTTAATTATACAATATTAAAATAGTATTTTGAAGTATGAAACAAAAGATATGAACTTGAAAAAACAATAAAATGAGTACACTTAGCTTGTTATAGAAGATTACAGGAAATTATGGGATTTTTTAATGTTGAAATAAAGAGAGCTAAACCTAGGAGTGCTTCAAACTGAGACTACAACTACAAAATATCTTATGGAAGGAATGTACCATTATTTAAGGATAGTATAATACAGTCTTGAACTTTCTATATGGTCTTGTACCTACTCTAATTCTACTTCTACAAATTTCTATGGTGGTTGCCTGCTTGGATTTTTTTGTCACTATCGAACCCTAGCTATTGATCATGCAATGAAGCTCTATGAAAATATTAAACATGTTGATCAGTTAGACCCTATCACTTAGTAAAGAAAATATAGAAGGTTCGCGTGGGAGAGAAGAGAACATTTAAAGGCGTGGACGTATCAGAAAAGTTCACGCGCGAAGAACATAAACATGTTCAGAACTTAGCCATTTTCATGACAAGGATCTATTTTTGGAGATAGCATACAAAGCACTCAAACTGATTGGAGACTTGTGCGTCACACATTGGATATTTTTTGGAGATTCAGCTACGAAGTGATTTGCATGGACACAAGCCAGAAATAGATCTACTACTTTCAGTAAACTAACAGAAGTCTATTGGTAGCGTACTTACATGTGTGACTATTTTTTAATGACGCGTGGCTAGTAATAGCATGCGATCTATTTTGGGATTAGATAAGTGGTGAAGGAAAATTCCCCACCCTTATAAGTATGTAGTAAACAATGTAGTAGATACATAGAGATAGGTGTGCATACATAGGGAGATAATGTTGCTAAATATGTTACGTGCATACTACTATTGTTGTAATGAAGCTTTTTTATACTTATTGCATTTAATATAATGGAGGATATTGGCTAAATCTAAGTGTTAGTTATGTGTGGATTTGAATCTAGTATGTTCTTGATCTCATCATGGTTAATATTAATTCTTTACTCCCTTAGGTATAGATCTGGTATGCTCTGTAGAATGATGTGTTAGTAATGGAACTGCATGTGTTAAGTATTTATCACGCTAAAATCCTACAAAAGCAACCCTAAAGAGGGACCTGGTACCTTTGTGCACTTCGGGTGAGTGCTCAGGCTGCGCTGAGTGATGTGCTAGTGTGTTTAGGGTCTTATTGGGCTTGTATTATTGAATTCAAGGCTACATCATTGGTTCCATTGTATGGACCTCTTTTTTAGTTGTTTTTAGGATGGTTCGCAATGAAGACATATTGATTGACCTTAGCAAGTGTTGAAGAGTGGATACATGATTTGGAAGAAGAATACACACAATGGTTCAACACTGGATCTGAGTTTAACACATGCGTATGGGTGGAAAAAAACATGTTTGATAGTTTCTATGAGAGATTCTTCACTATTTTTACAGTAGAATTGTACAAGTGGCTGATTGCTTATACATCTAAGCATAAATAGAGGTATCGCGCACTTGTTTGGACACAAGAAGAATTTCAGGCCCTTTATGATGCTAATTTGATTTGGACTCGAGATGTGGATACGTGGTTATGTGGTGTTTTGAATAGTTATATCTTGGAGTACTCAATTTCCACTTATTAATTTCTAGAGGTAGCTGAATTTAGGTTTTTACGATATCTAAGGGGAACTTACCTGCAAGGAATTCCACTAGTAATCAAGATCTTGATGGTAACTTTGAATTTGGAGAGTAAACCGATGGCTAACTAAACCTCACCATGTGCGGGGGCAGGAGAAGGTTTGTTGAAGGATGGTAGACCTAGCAATAGAAAGAAAGAGAGAGGAAAGACAACTTAAGTATAATGAGGTGTAAGAGAGGGAGATCGAGAAGCAATGGGAGGGTGCAGAGCAAATGGTGTTGTGGAGAAACATAGATCGGGAAGAAGTTGAAGTTCATATAGAATATGTGGAACCAAAGCCTCAGAAACTCCCCCATTTAGGAAAACATGATAGGGAACCCTCCTCGGCATCATGTAGAAGCATGCCAACAAAGACAACCTAGGCCGTGGGAATTGATATGAACCCACTTGACAACCTTACCCTTGTGCTTGGTTTTCCAACATTTAGTACAACAAGTAGTCAACACTCTAATTCCAATAGTGGAAGAGTAGAAGAGAATATTATAAGAGGCATAGTAATGACAACACAAAAAATTTTTTTGTTATATGGGAGTACTTTTTTAGGTGCATCATCAGCACAAGATACAAGTGCACCGATTTTTGGACTAACTTCTGGGAGTAGTAACGCTTCGCAGACTATTAGGGGTATAGTTCAATTCTACTATTGGGATATAGGGAAGTACATCTTCTGGTCCAACCCCAACTATAGGTTCAGGATCATGAGGCATAGGTAGCTCTGGTTCAGGTAGATCTGGAGGTTCTGGAGGTAGGGGAAACACAGGAGGTTCTGGATCAGGTGGGCAAGGTCTGCACCAACCCAAGAATATTTATATGTAAATGTATCTTTATCTTATAGAGTATAGGGGTATAGAAGATGCTATTGAACATGTGCATATGTGTGAAATATTGTGGTGTGTAAAAGGAATCACAACTTCTGAGCGTAGGGAAAGCTAATTTGCTACTACGTTATAAGGGTGAACACACAACTGGTACATAAAGTTTGACCCTAATTAGACTTGCATAGATTATACAGCTTTAAAGGATGCATTCCTTAAAGAGTTTCATATCCTTGAGTTTGAGAAGAAGAGTATAAGTGTGCTCAAGGATATTAAGCAAGAAATTACTAAAATTGTTAGATGGTATGATGCACAGTTTAAAACATTGTTATCAAAGCTTTCTTATGACATAAACACGAGGAAACATGCACAATAGTTTGTTGGGGACTTGATTACCCCTTTTGGGAGGGCATTATCACATAAGACATACGTTGATCCACATGAAGCTCTTGAAGCAACCTTACACGCTGAGGCTATTGGAAGCATAGATACTGGGGTGAGCCCATTTTTAGAAGCACAAATAGCAACTATGACAAAAGAATTAGAGAAACTATCAGAAAATTCAACATATGAGATGCGCACAGGGATTTGGTGCATAGATTGTGAAGTAGAAGGTCACACAAAGTATAGTTTTCCTTGTAGAACAGTACGCTTGTTGCTGATGGATTGTGAAATATTCCATTTAAACCATGATGCTAGCCACTGCCCATTATTACAACATGCGATAAGGAAGAACGTTTCAAGCTACTGTAAAATCTATAGGTCTATGACTCATGACATGGAAGACTACTGACTGATTGGATAGATCCACGATGCTATAGATGTTGGTGTATGACAGACATGAGTTTTGGATAACTCTAAGGGCAAGAATGAGCATCAAGATTGGGATCAAAATCAAGCGCACTATGATCATAATGAAGGGCATTTTGAAGGTAGTTACTGGAAGAGGTCGAGGATACCACGGTGGATTCGAAGGATGAGGTTGTGGTGGTAGAAGAAGTGAGTTCCCATGTAGAACATGTTATACATGCGGATCTCTTAAACACTACAAACACGAATATCCTCAAAATAATATTACATGTTCTTTCTGTGGAAAGAACCATAGCTATGAGGAGTTCTTGGACTTATATGAGCATATGATTAAGCAACATAAACAAGAAAAAAAGGTGCAGGGATGGTTAGGATACAACGCGTTGTTGAAAATCAATGGATGCCTAAGTTGGAGGTAGAATCCAAGGCACTACAAGTAAAGATCATGCCCTGCTTGAGGCAACACGTGCCAGGGAAGCATTGTAGAAGAAACCTACCATCACTAAAGAAGAAGTTCTTCATACATGGTGCCCATATCCTACCTATCAGAAGGAGTTTTATCAGGAAACCATGGAGGTTCTAAGGGATTTTTAGGGTGAGATACAATACTTAAAATAACAATAGCGGAAGATGGTGCAAAAGAAAGTATCGGAGACGGTCTAAACTGATATAGATGACTTAAGGGAAGTGTGTAAAATGTTGTGCCAGGAAAATATCATTCCATTATCAGGGGATTGGTTAAAAGGAAACACACCACACACAAGTATTAAGACTAGATGGCGGATCCTGTATGCGAATCTTCCCCCCCATAGCCTAGATTTTGACAAGGAAATCACTCTAAATTTTGTTGTGGACAGGTGGCTATTGAGTAATGTACTGATTGATATAGGTGTGGAAGTCAATGTTCTTACCTTATATGTATGGGTACAAATGGGAAGACCCCATTAAAGTCATCCTCTAATGTCTTATTCATGGCTAATCGAACTAAGGCCACTCCTGTCAGAGTCTTGAAAGATGTATCCATTACCATACAAGTAGCCAAGTTCACTGGAGACTTTGAATTTTTAGCACTGGCAGAGTCAGATAGCTTCCCAGCTCTATTGGGGAGTCCTTTGTGCTATGCAAATAATGCTGATCTTTGGTTCAACAAGGACTATATTAGTTTTGAAAAAAAAGGAGGAGAGAGTTATTATCCCTTTAACAGATGGAAAATATTTGCCCTATATGGATCCCTTAAGTGAAGAAGATTTGAATAGGATTTATGTACATGTCATCCGAGATCCAGAGATGATTGAACCAACTAAAGAAAGACTAATTCAGTGGGAGGATGCATAGTCTATTAGCGATACTACAAGTTTTGTTTGTGATTATTAGGCTCACAACACTTATGAGTTATTAGGGCACAAAGTAAAAAGCATCTTTCCTTAAGGCACAAAACCATGTTATGTTAGGAGGATAGGGAACAATGTAGTACCTTGTTACACAGGAGAAGGGGATCCCATGGTATTCTTGCACACCATGGAAGAATAGTGGATAGACCCACTGGAAATAAGAAATATGCTAGCATATACACTATGTGGGACAACAGCACGCTAGTGGGTGGTCCAAAAGGATAATCTTATTGGATGGAATGAAATTAGGATTGGTCTTACTACTAGGTTCTTTAGGAGCAATGCACCTACTCAAATAAGTATTTATCACGGTAATCATCCTGTTCAACACCACGTTTAGAAGTGTGAGAGAATCTAGGTAGAAGGGAGTGAAGCTTTACCACCTTTGCTATGGGTGCACAAGTTTTATTCCACTTTACAAGGTTGCGCGCATGCTTGGTATATGTATGTAGAACTAGATAAAGAAACTATAAATTGAAAAAAATTAATTGTAGGAATGGCCTAGATGTTTGAATTCTTCTCTACAAAACCTCTCGTGGGAGAAGCATTGAAATTCATAAAGCACTTAACTATTAGAGATAGCAATAAGGCTGAAGAAATACTTCAGGAGTTATTAGATAAGGAAGAATCAAGAGCGCGTCTTGGTGAAGAATCAGAGGCCGATGTAACATTACTTCAACGCGCTTGCCTTGAGAAAGAGAAAGGAAAAATGGTCTACTTAGTAGACCATGAAGAATTAGATAATCTGGATATAAACCATTCAACAGGGAGGTGTGAGGTACTGGACACTGCAGATAAGATGACACGCACCTATCATGAACCTATGAAGAAAAATTGGGTGAATATTGGAACGGATACTAAGCCTAAGGAAGCCATAATTCGAGACTACTGGTCATACTCTGAAGTGGAAAAAATCATAGAGTTACTAAGGGATTACTAGGACTTATTTCCTAGGGGGTACCATGAACTTAAAGGTGTGCATGAATAGTTAGGGGAAATGAAGATAAATCTTAAAGAGGGTGCACGCCTAGTTAGAAAGAGACCTTACAGAATGAACCCCAACTTGTGCGAAAAGGTCAAAGAAGATATTTATAAAATGATAATGTTTGGGATTATCAGATCCCTTGATGAGTCAGAATGGGTTAATCCAATGGTGATCAATATCAAGAAGGATGGACGGATTAGGATATGTGTGGACTACAGGGAGCTGAATGCTGTATGTGTAACTGATCCATTTCCTATGCCATTCACTGAGGAAATACTAGGAGTTTTAGGGTGTAAAATCTATTCATTTATAGATGGGTTCTCTGGGTATCATCAGGTTTGGATTTGCCCAAGAGGATCAGGAAAATACTATGTTTACTATTGAATTGGGTAGCTTCACCTATACTGTAATGACTTTTGGTCTGAAAAATGCACATATTGTATTTTTGCACATAGTTGTCCAAGCTTTCAAGGAATTTATTCAAAGCTTCTTATATGTATATTTAGATGATTGGATGGTGTATGGATTAGTTAAGGATCACTTTGAAAATCTGTGCTTAATGTTTGAATGGTGTAGGAAATTGAGTATCTCTTTGAAAATCAAGAAGTGTATATTTGCTATACCGTTTGGGATACTTTTATGAAACATAATATGCAAGGAGGGTTTTTTGGTTGATCCAACAAAGGTTGCAGTTATTATAGGCCTAAGGGATCCTACCAGTCAAAGTGAGGTGCGTAGATTTTTGGATCATATAGGATATTATAGAAAACTTATCAAAGGATATGCCAAAGTTTCTGCACCATTGGAAGAGTTACTAAAAGGGAGAGGTACGTTCTACTAGGGAGAACTGCAACAACACACATTCGAGACATTGAAGGAGAAACTTACTACCATTCCTATTCTACATTTTCCTTTATGGGATAAACCATTTCATGTATATGTTGATGCCTTTGGCATGACCATTGGTGTGGTGTTAGCTCAACCTAGAGAAGGTATTATAGATCATCCTATCTATTTTTCTAGTAGGAAGCTGACTCATGAAGAACAAAATTACATAACTACAGAGTGTGAAGCTTTTTCAATGATATATGCACTACATAAATTCCACCAGTACCTACTAGCTACGCCATTTGTCTTTTATAAAGATCATATGGCATTGAAGTATTTTGTAAATAAGCCTATTTTACAAGGGCACATATGTCGATGGGTGCTCTTATTTCAAGAATTTGATTTCATAGTTATGGTAAAACTAGGAAAGAGTAATTTGGGACTAGACCACCTATCAAGAATACAGTCAGGAGAAGAAGAATAGAAAATTGAGGACACCATTCCAAATGCACAGTTATACAAGTTATAATGAGTGCCATCAGAACTAGAGGACACTGTTGTCTTTCTACGAATAGGGATGACACTAGAAGGAATGAAATCCTTGGAGAAGAAACAACTTGTTATACGTGGTGTACCTTATATGTTAATCAGTGGTGACTTGTATAGATTGGGCTGAGATGAGGCATTGTGTCGTTGTATATTAGAACATGAGCACATAGATATTATGGAAGAGGCTCATGGTGGTATTTTAGGTGGCCACTATGTTAGTGATTCCACTACATGCAAGATTCTGCTCGCTGGATTATGGTGGGAGACCTTGTATAAGGATTATAAGGAAATTTGTAAGGCATGTGATCATTGTCAATATCTTGGAAAACCAAGTCAATGAGATGAAATTCCTTTGAGACCTATGACTAACGCAGAGCCATTTGAGAAATGGGCTATAGATTTTATGGGTCCTATTTCACCAGCTGCTTGTAGAAATAGATCACGCTACATCATAACTTGCACAGACTATCAGGAAAGGTGGGTAGAAGTAGCACCCACAAAGGACTGTACACCAACCACATCAACCTGATTTCTCTAGGAAAATATTATTACAAGGTATGGATGTCCTTTAAGTTTAACAAATGATAGGGGCACAAATTTTATGAATGAGAGAATCAAAATTTTATTGGATGAGTTCATGATTGTGCACAATAAGACTACACCCTATCATCCTTAGGAAAATGGAACTGCTGAGGCTTTTAACAAAATTTTGAGCCAGACATTGAAAAAAATATGTGATGTTAGAAGAAAGGATTGGGATGATAAAGTCTCTGTAGTACTTTGGGTGTATCAGAAAACATATAAAAGGTTGAACTAAGCCACACCATTTTAGTTAGTGTTTGACACAGAATCCATTCTTCCTATGGAATTTATGTTACCTTCTTTTTGTATTACATGTGCTAGAGGTCTTGCTGATGCGCAAGTATTAGAAGAGAAGATTGAAAATTTAATTAAGCTAGATGAGCGATGGACCATAGCACGTTAGAGTCAAAAGAAAGAAAAGGCCAGGAAGAAATCTTGGCATGATAGAAACATAAGGGACAAGAAGTTTGATATTGGACAAATGGTGCTTCTCTATGACTCTAATTTCTTACACCATCCAAGAAAACTTAAGGTACATTGGTTGGGGCTGTATGTTATCACTTACATCTTAAAACAGGTGCTTTCTAGTTATAAGAACTTGATGGAACACAGCTACCCGATTACTATAAATAAGTCTTATTGGTATTTGTAATAAGACATTATTGCCATTTAGATTAGGTTTTCAACTCTACGTTCCCTTAATGTGTTTCCTTCTTTGTTTCTATGCTTTGTCAATTTAGCTGGTGTATTGTGTAGTAAGCACATTTAGGTGCTAGAAACTAATTACTATTTGAAGAATTTTTATGCACAGAGGACTGCACATACTTTTAGTGTGGGATGGATTGTTGGTATCCACGTACAAGATTGTTGGGATTAAACAATGGAAGGAATAAGTTATTATGGGTGCTATTCAAGTCAAAGGATTGCTTCTAAAAAGTGACCAAAGATGAAGATGGATGAAGGGACAATATAACACGAGGTAAGCAGAGGCCATAAAAACTACAAGTGGAAGGTGCAGTGACAAGGTATTCAGGGGAAATGAAGCACACTGAAGAGAAGTATGTGTTTAAATGGTAGGAAGGTGCATTAGAAGGTTATAGCTGGGGTGCAAAGATGTACCATGTGGAAAGAACAAATTTGGTCAATAAATGAGAGGACATTGGGTAGGTGAAGGAGCAATAAATGCATCAAAAATTTGAAAATATATATAAGGATGGGATGAAAATTCATTATTATCATTGTGATTAAGAGAATTTGACAACAACCAAGTGTGAAGAGATGAGAAATTGTGTTAAGGTGTGAAGAGTGTGAAACTAGACGTGGAAAGGAGGTTTGTGTGAAGAAGAAGCTTGCGTTCCCATAGGAGGAGGGTTTGAGCAAAGTTGATGTGTTATAACCAAGCTAGGGCAC
The DNA here is from genome assembly GCA_019776745.2 of Taxus chinensis. Classification (NCBI taxonomy): domain Eukaryota; kingdom Viridiplantae; phylum Streptophyta; class Pinopsida; order Cupressales; family Taxaceae; genus Taxus; species Taxus chinensis. The sequence goes on from CM034150.1 coordinate 812,244,217, forward strand.
ACGATTTCGACTAGAGCATGGAGATTTGAGCTAGGGTTTGAGTTCCATATTGTAGAATTCAAAAGATGAGTATTTTCAGAGGATTGTAGGGTAGAGATGGCACCAAAGAAGGCAGTTGCAGCTGGAGATAAGGGAAAGAAGAAGGTGGTCATGGAGGAAGAAGAAATGACCCTTGAGAGTAATTTTTTAGAGATGCAATATCTAGAGGGGGTTCTAGTAGGCCTAGAGTGGGATTTCGACATTCAGAAAAGCAAGATAAGTGAGTATAACCATCGTACCATAGAAAATAAGAAGGATATGTATGCACTGTTTAACATAAAGACAAATAAGCACATGACGGAGGACATGCCAATCTATGACGATGCTGGGGAGAAGTTATTGAAGAAGATTAGAGTATATCAGTTGTACGATATCCCCTACTTCAGAAAATATGAGCCCTTGTACCAATGGCTCATGAGCAGAGTACACAAAGACTTCTTCTACTTTACAAGATGCAAAGTAAGGATTTTAGCCGCACTGATCTCCACAGTGATAGGGTTGAAGGCTACAAGTGAAGACCTCAAGGAGGACTTAACATAAAAGGCTGAAATTCTAGAGACTAGGTGAGAGTTGGGGTACACCAAGGGTCTGCATGGCATGGACATAGACAAGCTGAAAAAGTACCCAGGTGTGTAGCGCATCCGCGCACCTTGTGAGAAAACTAAATGACACAAGAGATGTGGTCACAAGTGAACGCCATGTTGCTGCACATTACTAAAAGGATGTATTTGACGGAGTGATCTATAACATTTCAGGTTTACATTACGGAAACTATCATCGAAGAAGCATGTTCTAGGAGGAAAGATCAATTTTTAGGGTTGTTCTATTGTCTCTAGTATTCATAGGAGATCGAGGTGCTAGATGGATCAAAAGAGAAGGTATGGGAGTATCCTATGGATAACAAGTCACCCTGCAAAACAATTCAAAAAGTACTTGTGTGAAGGATCGATGATCTGAAAAAGTCAAAGCAAAAGGTGCTGAGAAGTGGATACGATAGGCTCCGTGCAACATTCAAAAGAAGAGTGGCACATACTAAAAGGATTTACCATCAGTGTGTGTGTAAAGCAGTTCAGTTTTTCTGTATACCAAAATTTTTGCATCACAGTGTAATTTGTAATGAAGGATAGGAATTGGAGACCATGGTGTAAACTACTGTATGCCTTCACAATAAGGTATTTTTAGGCATTCATTTCACAGGTTTCTTAGACACAACGTGCTGACTAAACATTCATATGCAGACACAGGTAGACTGTGCAACTATGCCACACACACTGAGGAAAAAGTATGTATATCCTAGTACATAATGCATATATTGAAAGGCTCATCTCATATGTGTTGAGCATAAAGCGCAATACAGTTTGGACTATTAGAGATGTTTGGAGCAGCATTAGTGTTACCTCAAAAATGAAGCCTACGATGGAAAAACAACAAGTATGTGGAAGATGATTTCTCACATTCCAAAACCGATGAAGGGTAATCATACCATGGAGAACATTCTAAGTGCCTAATCCCATAGATACAATCAAAGTAGAAGATGAGGAGGAGATGAGTGCAAAGATAGTGTTGGGTTGGAATATAGAGGGTATAAGACATCCTATGAATAAGGATGAAGCTAAGCACGCAACTACACCACCTCAGCCATAAGAGGGGGGTGATGAGGAACTTGGATGTAATCCAAGGAGAGAACTGATTTAAGAGAGTGTTAAAGAGAACAAGGACCCTAAGATAATACTCTGTAAATAGTGCAAAAATCACCCCGAACTCTCTCCATAGAAGGAGATAACTGAGAAAAGTGTGAAGGAAACTAAAATTGAATGATGAAGTGGAAGAGTAAGAGGAAAGCACACCTAATTCTCTCTACACCTCCAGAGAACGTATAAAGGAAAACAAGATGAAGAAATGAAGGAAGGAGAAGAGGAAGAAAAGGGAACATATGAGACAACTAACCTAGACAACTTAGGATATGGAAACATAAGTCCCAAATTTGGAAGCTCAAGTTCTTAAGCATCCCTAGGTCAAGAAGAACAAGTGGGGAGCACATTCCACCAGCCATGGGTTATGCTGAGGACATAGGTTAAAATTTTCCAATGCCCGTTTTCAGAGAATAGTGACACAAAAGGAGTTATATGGCTGGGAACTAATGGATGAAGATATGGCAACAATGTGCATAAGGAAGAAATTATCATGGTTAATGCACACGCACATGGATGAACCAAATTTTGATGTGTGTGAGGAGTTATGTTGTGTTGAGGGGGTTTAAAAAGACACCTCATGCTAGAAACATAACAATAAAGTCTACTGATTATGTTGAGATGAACAGGTGAGAAATGCATTGGCAAAAGTCTCAACAGAGGTGGCAAGGCAGACTATGGACAAAAGCTACCACAATTAGGGCACTAAGGGGAGAGATAAAAACTAAGGATGAGGAGATAACACACCTAACTTAGGAAAGAAACTTAGCACAGAAGAAGAACATTGTCTTTATTAGCCTTACAGAGGAAATTAGTGATAATGTCATGAAGGTTAGACCACAATTAGAGCCAAAGGTACCAAATATGTTTCCTTTCGGAAATACACTATGTAAGTACATTGGTGGACTTAGTGATTGAAGATGAACCTTTTCACATGCTAACAGCCAAAGGATTCCAACACAAGATGTAGAGCAAGAAAAGGCTTTCAGTGATGTGAAATATTGCATCATATGAAGGACTACTACAAGCACTGTGGGAAGAACTAAAGAAGGAAGACCAATCGTTTGAACATCTGTACAGCCCTAGAGGCATTCATCAAAATAAAAAAAATTGCAAGGAGAAAAATGAAGTCTAGAAAGTGATGAGGGATGACACATTGGGCCATGTAGAAATATTAGCAATGGTTAAACAGAAGCACGAGTCCTTGGAAACAACCTAAGAACCACACAAGGATCGGCTAGAGGAGCTTGGGAAACTCATTGCGTAGAAGATGGATTTGTTAGAGGGAAGAATGACTGCGATGTCCAACATTGTGTTGGTCTTACAGAATGAGAAAGGAGAGATTGCAAACGATGAACTGGAGTCCATTGTTGTGGACATTCTAGAAAAATAACAAGGAATCACTCATTGAGTGGTAGACCTTAGAGGCCAGAGATTAAGGAGGAATATCCTGAATTAATTTTTTAGGTTGCAGAAGAAGAAACTGCAGGTTAAAGACCATTCTTTCATTCATCCAAATTATTTCTATTCTTCTATTCTTTGATTTGTTTTTGGAGACAACCATTGCTGGGGAGGAAATATAACTAGTGTGGGGTAATGTTGATTAGTCAGACCCTGGAACTTAGTAAATAAAATATAGAAGGTTTATGTGGGAGAGCAGAGCACATTCAAAGGCATGGACATATCAAAATGGCTCACGTGTGAAGAACATAAATAGGTTTAGGACTTAGCCATTTTCACGACAAGGATCTATTTTTGTAGATAACGTGTGGAGCACTTAAACCGATTGGAGACTTGTGCATCATGCATTGGCTATTTTTGGAGGATCAACTAAGAACTGATTTTCATGGGCACATGCTGGAAATAGATCTACTACTGTCATTCAACTAACATTAGTCTATTGTTAGCACACTTGCATGTGTGGCTATTTTTGTAATGACGCGTGGCTAGTAATAGCATGTGACCTATTTTGGGATTAGATAAGTGGTGAAGGGAAAGTCCCTACCCTTATAAGTATGTAGTAAACTGTGTAGTAGATATATAGAGATAGGTGTGCATACATAGGGAGATTATGCTACTAAATCTGTTACACTCATACTATTATTGTTGTAATGAAGCTTATGTATACTTATTGCATTTAATATAATGGAGGATATTGGCTAAATCTAAGTGTTAGTTCTACGTGTATCTGAATCTAGTATGTTCTTGATCTCATCATGGTTAATACTTAATCGTGTTCTCCCTTAGGTATAGATCTAGTATGCTCTGTAGAATGATGTGTTAGTAATGGAACTACATGTGTTAACTCTTCATCATGCTAACATCCTGTAATAACAACCCTAAAGAGGTACCTAGTACCTTTGTGCACTTTAGGTGAGCGCTCAGTCTAGGCTAAGTGATGTGCCAGTGCGTCTAGGGTCTTATTGGACTTGTATTATTGAATTCTAGGCTGCATCAAAACACCATATCAAACCTTATCCACGGATGAAGATTTATGTAAAACAAACATTATTTGGGTTGTGGTAAACCACCGTGGATCACCAAAGTTAGAAATACTCTAAAGATGTCTCAAACTACATGTTGTTTTCCACCTAACATGTAATATCTAATAGATCAAATAAATTTTGGTAACTTATTTGACAATGCTTGTTTTAACTTTGGATCTTGCTAAAATACTCAAAGGGGGGATGTTTTAGTTCTTGCAAATGAGATAGAATGTTGTCTTGAACTGGTAAGAAGTTTCATACCTGTCACAAACTGATGCCCTAATGATTGTAGATGTATCTATTACAAGTTTTAGGAGTTATGAGTGTATAAGTGCATTGCCATGAGATTTCTAGGTCATCAAATGAGATAGTTTTTTTACTTGCATATATAGGGCTCTATAGATGATTTATTTAAGAAAGGATGACCCATATAAAGTATAATAGGAAAAAAATATACCAATTTGAAATCAAAGTTGGAATACATGTTAATCCAATACATTATAGGTCATCTAGTATCAGATACAACTTCTTGAAAAACTAGACGACTCTGATTGGGGACAAAAAACATGCAAAATGAAGTTTGGAACTTATCAACTAATGTTTTTCTATGGATTTCGTGCATTGCTATTCTTAGATTTTTGTTGACATGTTAGTATGTAAGGATAAATAAGCTAAATACGATACCTCAAAAAGTGCTAAGTGGAAATGGAGATATAATATTTATCATGAAAAGAGTGCATTCTTACAAAGTGTTTTGTCAAAATGCAAATTGCCAAATTTGAGTGTCTAGATTCACCCCCTTTAAGTATGAAATGAAAATTGCATGCTTAAAATAAAATTTTACTTGAGTGTGTAAATAGACTTTTATTTTTCTTGAATATTTATTTTTTAAATATCCACATTGTGTTAAGGTGTTGGCATGATCCATGATGAAACCTACAACACAAAGTGTAATTAATGCCTGTGATAAAGAATTGAACTTTAACTTAAATATAATTTATAATGTGAAACATTTGCATTTGCGTAAAAGTGAAATGAAAATATGTAAACAAGAAAGGGATACATTTTTTTTCTTTGTAGAAGAAGAGAACATTGTGATTTGTTTGTCCTTGGAAATTTAAATTGCTGAACTTTACAGAAGGATTGGGGGTGATCAGTCCCCAATTTATGCTAAGGAGAAACTAGAGTATCAGGTGCATGTAACCCAACATGGAGATGTGAGACAAATAGAAGAAGAAAGAGGTACAAGCGCACCCATATGATGAAAAAATACCGGGTATCAAATTTATTCAATAACTCTAGTATCTTCCCCTTTGAATGTAAGAGGGGAGGAAAATATGCCTTCAAATACCTTAATTGTTGTGATACTTTCCATAACCCCCACATATCAGCCCATTGCAAGCATCTCTAAAATAAATTTTTGTAAATAAGGACATAAAATACAAGAGCTGAAAATGTGTTAAATGCCAATAAAGGAGGGGGGAATCATTCCACCAAGACCCGTTAAATTGTAGTAGAAAATGAAATTCCATGATGACGGAGTGAAGTACTCTATGCCTCCTATATTGATCTAAATTTAGTAAACCAAGACTAAAAAATGTGTCAAAAATGTGAGAATGAAGCTGAACATTTGATACTCTTGATAGAACTAATGTTTTTGCTCCCTGGGTAAAAATGTATGGGAAGGTCATGATTGTACCATACGATCTTGACCTAACTTTTTTGTTCTGAACATATGAATATTTTGTTGAATTTTTGTGTTGGACTATGTTTTTGAGTGCTTATACTCTATTTGTACCTATGTGTGACCCTAAAATTCTATTTGTGCATGCTAAAAATGTAGAAAAGAACCTGGATATATGTCCCCTATTTTGAGGCATGTGTAAAAACCATGTTGAGCATGTAGCTCAAAAGAAATACATGTGTGCTAATGAAGTAGATGTCTGTGAAACTGTAGTAGAGTATAGAGTGCTGAAGCAGTGAACACCTTGAATAACATGTACATGTAAAAAAGGTATTTTTGCATGGTGGAAACCATAACATGTAACATAAGAAATGATAACAATAGATAAAAATCACATATATGATATAAAAAAAATAGTCTAAATGAATGTAAATACAACAATAGTGCACTTAATTGCAATAAATATGTAAACAATGTCATGCAAAAGGCGTAAAGCCTATAAACATGGGACACCCATGGTGTCACAAGACAATCAAGGCCTATAGGACCGTAAACAAAAGTAAATAATTAAAAACAAGATACATAGGATGACAAAAACATTGAACACCCATGGTGTCACAAGACACTCAAGGCACAAAGGTCATAAGAAATGAAGACAAACAAGTAATAATATACACCCACAAATAAGTATGCATGAAATAAAAGTGTTAAAATTTGATACATGATATAGTAGTCAATATAGGTGAAATTTTGAAACAAGAGGTGTCAACACTGCACAAGACACACATGTTAGTCTAAAAAAAGCAATTACACACTATATATAATTGAGAATAAATGAGAAAAGAGAAATGAACTATAACAGATCAATAACACTTGTATGAAATGGAGGGATTGTCCCCAATATAAGAGTGTAAGGAGTAATGTGTGATCTTATAAGCATGTATCAATCTTTGTGCATTGAATCCAAACCAATATACCAAGTGAACACATGTGTGTAAATAAAAAACATGGTATCGATCAAACCAAAGTGATACACAACAAATCTAAGTAAGGTGCTAAGAACTCAACTAAAATGCACATGTATTAGTTTTGTATTTTTACAAATATTTAAATGTTTTTGTATTATTGTAATGCATAATTATGTACAAGAATATGGGTAACACAAACGGTATTGATTTTTTCTTCCAAATATCATCTAGGATATCATTAGTGTTGGGGTTAAACCCAACAGGGGATGGGTATACCATGTTTTGAATATGTATGTAGTGGGAAATGAAGAACAATATGGTATCAAAAAAGTGGTGCAAATCCATAATGTAATCTTCATCATTATAATGTGGGCCTTGGGAATTCATATTATAAGTCCATTATGTCCTATTGAGTTGATAATAATAAGAATGGTCATTATAAATAGTATTCATGCCAGTAAGTAATGGAAATGTAATAATAGTGTTATACGAGGTGAGAGTGCCATATATATGGAACAAACAAGATTGTCTAACAGGTAATAGTGTAGGTTAGGGATTGAGAGATATCCAAACTTTAGTGGTGACAAGGTTGAGGAAAAAAGAAATCAAAATCATAATGTAACCTTGAAAGGTATTAGAAGGTGTTAAAAGGGGTATAATGTCAGAGGGTGTAAGCCCTAAAGTATACAAGGCCCCATAGGTGCAAATATTATTGTTTTTATAAAAATTAAGTGACATATGTGGCCAATAATGACAATGAATGTAAACAATAATAGTAAAGGTGTCAACATATGTTGGCACATTTGAGGTAGGAGAATTGTCAAAAGGTGATTGTGTGGGGGAAGGTATGGTAGTAGGTAATAGTGCGATATGCCCCAATGATTATGTTGGTCAAATATTGAATAACCCAATTATATATAAGTTTTTTTATAACAAATCATATATAATAATATTTCAAAATACTACATAGTAATTTAATAATTACCACAATTAATATATTCTCTCACTAATGTAGTACGGACATGATATTTGTAATAGGATGTTTGAGTGCTTGTATATGACATAGATTGTTGTCTTCACTTCGTAAGAAGCTCCATACCTATAGAGATTATTGCCCTAATTATTTTAGATGAACTATTGTGAGATTTAGGGAGCCTTGGGTGAATTTTGCAAACATAGGAAGTGAGTGTATGAATTTAGTGTCATAGGATTTCCAGGTTATCATATGAGGTACTATATACTTGCTTATATAGGCTCTATAGATTATTTATTGTAGAAAGGAAAAGCCAAACAGAGTAGAAGATTAGAGAAAAGATATTAATTTTAAGGAAAAATTAGATGACATTTCATTCAAAAACCATACAAGTAAGCCAAGAGTGGATATACTATCCTAATCAAACTATGTGGCCTTGAAGAAGGAAGCAAAACATCCAATATGAATTTTATAAGTTGTCAATTGATGTTTGTCTATGGATTTTGTGCATTTTACTCTCATAATTTCAAAACATGTCATTGTGCAAGGATAATAAAGATAGAAAAGAGACCTTAGATTATGCTAAGAGGGAATGGAAAGGTTGTATTTATCTTAGCAAAAATGAATTGTCAAAACTAGGAGTGTCAAAGAGTGAATTTCCAAATTTAAGTGTCTACAGTAAATATTAGCTTAATCCCTAAATTAAGAATTGTGCACCTATTATGAGCCTAATTTTTATATCCTTAGTCCTACTAAAAGACTCGTTCTTCTCATTTCAATGCTCAATTTCTCACAAAAATTCTTGTATCAATCAATAGTAGTCCATTCACCCTAATTTTCATGTACATAACAAAAAATCACACACATTATTATTTTACTATACCACCAAGTATGTTGTTATATGCATGAATCTTAAGCAAGAAAATTATTCACTAGTGAAACACTCCTTATTCCATCCACTTACTTTGGTTGAATCTATTTTCTTTCTCCCTCACATCTATCACTTATGCACCCATTTTTGGTCAGGTCACAAGGATCCTTGTCTGTCGTTATTTATCTCAGGACACCAACTCCCATTCTGGACAATGGCACTTAGGCGCTCTTGTCCATTCTAGGTGCTCCTCCCTCTTTTTTATTGTTTGCATTTTTGACATTTGTGGTTGTCCTTTTTAGTTTTCTTATTCTTATCCCAAGGTCATAATCGGCATGTCCTGTCACTAGTGTTGAAATTCAAACAAGATATCCATATATATACACACAACTAACACACTATTATAAGAGAAGGAAATTATAAAGGGAAATCATATCTCCATACTATCAAAGGGACTACATTTTTGGGCTGCTTACTCTACATAGATTGCATAGGAAGAGGAAGTTCTGAATTCCATCTCAAAAATTTACATTTTATCTAGCCATAGACCGCTATCTTGGCATCATTGGCACGAGGGAAAAATAAGAACACTATTTCACACATAAGCACAAAGAACTAAACAGAGTCTAAAATGTAGTGCATCACTCAGTCATATGTTCATTCTTTAGATGGCCGTTGGGGTTATTCTGACTTCACATTTTGCATTTTTCATTCCAATTTGATGTGTTTGTTAGTTTGTACAAGTAGCTAGGGTTTTTGTTGCAGGTTACAGGTACATAGGTGATCTAAGAGTGAATATCAAGTGATCAATAGGATGTAATAGTGAAACCCTAGCGACATAGGAAAAATTAGATTCCAATCCGCTATATAGTCACTGACGCCTAGAAGAGGTATCTGGAACCCAGGTTCCCTCGCCCTAATGTAGGTACTCGTGTTTAGCTCTACCTAAAATGTATAGAATCAAGCATTTCCAAAACCCTACCTAGCTTGTTCGTCAATCATTCCAGTTTCTGATCTATTCCAGGATAAATGTAAATAAGATAAGTACCCTATATCTCCTATTTGCTTACACGGTTGCATCTTTAAAGTGCTTATCATTTATATCTTGTTGTATATTATAATAGTAGTGACTCTGAAATTATATTTAATATTTAAATTTTATCAAATCATTTGGTGAACCCATCCTTAGTTGGACTCCTTGCCCTAGGATCCCCTAAACCCTCATGTATAAAAATAGATCCTCTTCTCTCAAGCAAGCTTTGGAATATATTAGTATGCAACCCATCCTTGATGATTTTTTAAAATTTGAACTTAGTGATCTTTATCATTATGCTCATTGTGATTACAACATTCTCCAATAGCTTCTTACTCATGAAAGCACCATTCCCACTAGTTTTTAGCACTATAGCATTTTCATAGTCTTTCCTGACCAAAAATTCACTTCATGTTTCACTTGTTCTTCCATAGTCACCCATGTTAATCCACCTTTTGCTACTACTATTATAGCACTTGATAATACTAATATATATTTTATGCTTGGTCTTACTTGTGATACTGTAGATACAAATAATGTTACTTCTAATGTTGAAAATGTACATGTGCGTGATGGTAGTCAGGATGAATGAAAAGTTATATCTCTTACTCTTCCTACATTTGAAAATGACTCCATTGAATGCAATGCTACATCTCTTAATAGTTCTCCTATAACCTCTCTATATGTTGATGACTCTCTTGATGAATTACTTGCATGTGAAAATATCTCTAATAGTGATGTTGATTATATTTTTGATCATGAACATGTTAGTGAGGATGTTACTTCTCTTAAGAACACTGAATGTGAATTTTTCACTCCACTTTATTCCACCTCTGAGGTTGTTTCTAATGTCATTCATGATGATTCTAATAATCCTACTAGTACACCTCTATTATTATTTTGATTCTACTTCTAGCATTTTTCTCAATATTCCATGTTCCTCTTCTCCTCTTCCACCTCTTTCTTCTTCTCTTATAGATGTTATTCATGATGATTATACCATTCCTACTAGTACACCTCTTATTATTTCTTCTCCATCTATAACTAACGTTCCCATAGATCCTTCATCTTATCCTCCCCTCTCCAAATCCTTTTCTTATTCTCACATTCCCATGATCACTCATAATGGCAAGATGCAACCTCTCAATGTCCCTCTCACTTCTTCTACAATCCCTTCACATGATATTTTATCACTCATGCATGTTGTTGGAAATTTGCATTCTAAATTTCACTCTTCCACTCTTGAAAGAAAATCCTATTATGCTTATATTGATAATAATTATCTTCATGGAAATATTATCCCTAAGAAAATTCAAAACTCCACTTTCCCTAAGGATTTCATCATGCCTACATTTACATGTTTTGATGGCACTGGAAACCCCTATTTACATCTCAACATTATCATTTAGCAGTGGCCTCTTATTCTACAGACCTCTTGCTCCTCAAATATTTTATTTTTAGTCTTGTTGATCATGTTCTTAAATGGTACACTCACTTTCGTTATGGATCTATTAGCACTTACTATGTGTAGACACCAAAAAATGCACTTTATACATTATTTAGTGTTGATATCATACTACTATTTAGAAGTTTTTTGAGTGAAGAAAGTACTAATTAACCCCCATCTTTTGACGATCTTGATTTATTTTATTTCTTCATTCTCGACCTCCACCACACATATTCCTAGTCTATTTTATCACTTTCACTTTATTTCAGCCTTGACTGGGGCACCCATGGGCGCCCTGTTCTCACTATGGGCACCCTGATCCTTTTTGAAATTTCCTGCCACTTTTTGGGCTCTTTCTAGACGTTTGAAATCTTTATCTTTTTGGTGGTCAGCCATTTTAGGGTTAATTATGAAATTAGATTAAGAGAACCCTATAAATATAAGGTTATAATACCATAATGAGGAACCAAGCACTAGTCACTACCATCATCCACCTAGAGTTGCATCCATCTATTACATTGGGAGATCATTTACATCCACATAGCTCCATCAAAAGGCACAAGGCTAGGATATCTGCATTACACAATCATAGGGGTAGGATCATATTCTATTCCATCCACCATTTCATCAAATTTCTCTACACATAGTTAGCTCATTACAACACAAAGTGTGAGTGGAACAAGAGCAACCTAGGGCATGTTCACACACACACACACACACACATAAGAACTACATTTGGGTCTGGAATGTAGTGCAACACTATGTTAGTAAGTCCACTATTTCTAGCAGTTGAGGTCAGTCTGACCCTATCATATGCATTTTTATTTTTTATGGATTGATGCATGTTTAGGGTTTTGTAGGTATTCCTTTCATCTCAGATTAATATCGACACCTGACGTAGTACAGTGAATCTGATGTGACATACAACAAGGGTTTCAGACCATCTGCCAAACCTATAAAGATCATCTCTAGAGTTTTTCCACATACCAGGGTATCCATTCTATAAACCAAAGCACTGTAGGCACCCCAGTTCTTCTTTAGGTGCCCTAGTCCAAAGAATTAGTCCAGATATTTCCTTTTTAACACCAATGCATAGTCATTCCTGCTTCTAGATTCTCTAGTCACTTCTGTGACACATTCCTGCAATATCATCAAACCAAATAAGTTCTTTCCTCTTCTCTCTTGCATAATAGGGTTTCTATTTCCATTTGCTTAGTTGTTTGGGTCATCTTTATATTCATTTACAACATCTATTTACTTTATTTACAATTGTTCATAACTTAATTAACTAGTGCAATACATATACATTTTAGTTAATCAGTTTGGTGAACCCTACATTTCAACACTCCCTTTAGTCACATTTTTAGTTTCTTCATTCATTGCTTGTCATCTTAGGGTTTGGTCATCACGAGTATCTCAATAAATGATTATTTACTTGCAAATCCTGATTTATTACATAGAGTCTAATATCTTGTTGCTACTACTTGCGTTCGTGCTGACATGCATCCAAACTTGGTTTATCAAAAATTTGTTGATGCATTCTCTTCACATATAACATCCAAGTCTAATATTCCCATTGATGTTCATTGTTTTGATAATGATCGCCCTCTCCATATCATATTTAGTATTCATAATGTAGGTATTAAGCGCACCTTGGTTGATAATGGGTCTGAAATCAACTTATGTCCCATGTCCTTCCTTGACGCTTTAGGTCTTTTCGCTCATGACGTTAGTCCATCTTCTATTTCATTGCGTGTTTAGGATGATTTTGTTCACCCATGTCTTGGTCATGTTACATTACCTATTACTTTTGGTCCAAAAACTCTTCACACTATGTTTTTCATCATTGATTTTCCAGTTTTCTACAACTATCTACTTGGTAGGCCATGGCTTTATGCCATGCAATTTGTCACCTCTACTATACATATTTGTGTCAAAATATTACATAAAGGCATTGAATACACTATTTTTCATGACTGTGACCACTTCAAGTATTGTGATCACGCTCCTAATACTAGTCTTCATATTCCACACACATATATTATAGACGAGCCCGAACCTATAGAAGAACCACCTCTTGATGGTTTTATTTGTGTGATAGATTCAGTTTCTTCTATGCCACATGCTACTACTAATGTTATGATTCCATATCAGGGGCCTGTCCAGTCTAGGGATGTCTCTCTATCACCCGCATGTTTGTCTACACCACCTACATTATCACACCCACCATTTACTTGCACACTCTTCATGAATAATTCATACTAGGAACATATTCCATTTGACCCTACATGTGATGAAACTATATGTACACATGAGGGTTTGGATTGCTTAGGCTTTTATTTTGAGGACCTCTATCCTACACCATATCTCCTCATCTTTATTATGTGTATGTCACCATCACTACCACTTATGGTCTTAATATATTTCACCTCACGATCATTCTCACACGCACTCCTTGACCTTCACCACTTACATTAGGGAAATTATGGCTTGATTATATTGGGGGAACTCTAAATTCTGATCATATAGACATTTCATTTCCTATTCCCTTTGGATGTGTTTTCTTTCACAATAGATATTTCCTAGGATACACAAAAAAACTCACTCGTTGGTATGCCCATGGTTGTCCACTTCCTTCATTCACTGATGAGGAGTATGCTATGGGCATGTAAACCTTACACCTTAATGGCTAATTGCGCAATCAACCAAACATTATTTCTTATCAAGTCACCAATGCTTATCCATTCGACTATGATTTTGAGAGTGATGATATCCTAGATGACATTACATAATAGCCTCTTTCATCACACATGATTTGGGGGGCATAATATTCACATTCCCCTATTTCATCATCATATAGGAACATTTATTATCTTTTCATTATCATTCATTCACATCCTTACATAGTGCTACATCATACTCCTAACATTCGTACATACCTTCCCTTAGCATCATTATTCATACCTCTCATTGTCATACATTATCATCATCACATACATAGAATAAAAGACCTTTTTTCTTCACTCTCATTGGTTAGTTCATTTCGTTTAGGCAAACTTGGGGGGCATAACACCTAATACACCCCCTCACTCATCATAAAATTTACGCATCTATCATCTTTACATCATCATATAGGCATTTTCATCACACATTTTAGCATTTTCATTTCCCGATGACACACTCTTATACTTCAGTTCACAATTGACTGTTGAGGTATTATTAACATTAACCCCACACACTGCACTATAGGCATTACTAGTTGCATTTCTTCACAGATGGCACACCATACATCATACATTATACATTTAGTCTACATCACTTAGAAATTTTGACATCTACACTTCATACACATTTTATAAATGACACTATTAGATAATTTTCACATCTCATAGTACATATATCATACAAAGTTTTCATAATACATACCCAACACTCTCATGGTCTACAAATCTAGCATGTTATATACTACATCGTGCACATCTTACACTCATTAGTCTACATCCTACATTACATTTTATATATCGTACATTACATCCTACTCTTATTACATATTATACCATACACATTTTGATCATGGCACATCTTCTACATCATACTAGTTTTCATCATGCATCTAACATCATATGTTATTCATCCTACATAATATATTACTATTTTATCTACATACATTACATGTCACATTATACATTACATTTTACATATCATACACATCTTACACAACATAGACACCACATGGTCATCATTTATCATCACGCATATTAAATTTTATTCTACGTGATACACTCACTACCCTATGATGCACTTTAGGTCCTCGGTCCATACTCGACTGTCAAGGGTTTATAAATAAAATATACCTTACATTCATCACACATTTATCATTTTACCTCTCATGTGAAATTTCTAGGTTAGTGACATATGTTATAGGCTAAATGGTCACCTATTCTATCATTTTGCAGTGGTATACAATTTAGGCTACATCACCACTCCCTCTACTCATCTTGTAGTGATATATACTTTAGGCTAACTCATCACTCCTACATTCATTGTGTCTTGATATACACTTTGGATATAAGGGTTCACACACATATCATATTTTCTAGGTCGTATAGCATCACCATTACACACATACGCAATCATCACAATGCATTAATAACAACACACACTACGACCATTTCCTGATGATGCACTCTTGTTTACGGTTTATTCTTGACTACCGAGGGGGAAAAAATGAACCTCATTGCATAAATTTCCATTCATTTGGGGGGCACACGGATCCTATCATTCCATATTGCATTCCATTCCATCCATCCACAACATATTGCATTGTCTTGGGGGAATTTACTCTTGCTTACTAGTGTTTTACATGATCACTTTACTACACATTTTAGGCTGATTTATTATATGTCATTATCTATATTATACACACATGCACGTTCACTTAATTTTTTTACTTATGATTGTAGATATAAATATTTTACACGTAACATGGATGCTTTTCTTCTAGCATTCCTACACTGGTCACTGGGGGCATCAACATTTGTCTCTCACAAGTGCTATTATTTCATTTTGTACTTAGCATTTTACATTTACTTGGTCATTGTTGAGCCCGAGAATATTGGCTAAGGATGAGAAGGTGTGTGGGCACACAGGACCTAGTTGAAGAAGGGTGCGTGGGGTTGAAAACGTGTATGGAAGGGTTCTAGTAGGGTTTTGTAGAAAATATTGTGTGTGCACGTAAGGTAAGACATGTTTTGGACTTATCCACATTCGGCGTCCTAGGTAGCACATGAGAAAAACATGACCCTTGTGGATAAGGTGCTAACCTGATGACTGTGGGATGAAGAAGGGAATATTTCAGGCATGTAATGGAAGGTTCTAGAAGACATCAATACAAAGAGTTGAGAGCTTGGATTTGAGAAGGCATGCTCCCATGGAGGACCACTTTGACACTTAGCAACCGATCTGTAACTTAAGAAAGGCATAGAAATGGTTGCTAAGGTTATAAATATGAGCACCTGATAGAATAAAAGGAGAGAGTCGAAAGAGGTCGAAAGGAGTTGAAGAGAGGTGAAGCTATGCAGAAATATAATGGAGAGTTCTAGGGATTAGGAGAATATAAGAATCATGACACATTTAGAGGGATGGGTTTGCATTCATTTTTGTAATATGATGAACATAGTGTAGTTCTAATGCATGACCTGGCTCTGCATGGTTATATGAAGATCTGTTATGACCTCAAGGGATTTAATGTGGTTATTGAATCTGTTAATATGAATATAACTCTATGTTATAAATCATATATGTGTTCAGGAGAAGAATTTTTAAGTGTTTATATTTTGTATGAACCACTTCCATATGCTTCTTGTTATTTCTCTTTTCTATATGTAATGAGATAACAACTTGTTCTAGGTTCTTAGAATTTTGTATAGTTATTTTCTATTTTTCTGCATTTGATTATCTATCATAAGATGGTGCATTCTCACAAGACTCACATAAAGGAGAGACTCAATGCCTGCGTGTGCCTCAAGTGAGTGCCCAACACCTTTTAGGTGATAGGAAGATGCACATTGGATTATACTATTGGTCCAAGGGTATAAAATATGACTACATCTTAGTTATTTTTCCATGACCTTTTTTCGAAGTTGTTGTTAGAAATGGCATGGATATTTTCCCCTGTGATGCATGATGATAGAGCATCTGACCTTGGAAAGTGTTGAAACATGGTTCAAGAGCATGGAGGACAAGTTTTCTCAAAGATCCAACACTGGACCTGAGTTCGATGCACATAGATGGGTAGAAGAGAACCTGTACCATGATTTGTATGAGATATTCTTTTGTTGTTTTCTAGTAGAAATATATGAATGGCTTTCAACATATGCATCCATATAAATTTGGTACTATAGATCACGTATGTGGACCCAAGATGACTATCAAAGGCTACAGGATGGAGATCTGAATTGGATGTGTGTTGTTGATCACTAGTGGAAGAGATTGCTAACCAGTTATACTCTTGAATACACCATTTCTACGTATTATTGCCTAGAATTTGTTGAGTTTGAGTTTCTAAGGGAGCCCAGAGGATCAGTTTTGCGTGTTATTCCTTTGGCTATGAAGATCTTGGTCATTACCTTGAGTTAAGAAGTATTTGTCATGGCCAGCTAAAGCTTCTCTGAGCACTAGGAGAGGAAGCTAGGGTGGAGGAAGATGGTAGACATTGTGGCTGAAAAGGAAAGGGAGGAGAGATGACTCAAGTATAATGAAGCTTGTGAGAGGGAGATGACTAGACAATGTGAGGTTACAAGTGTGATGGATCTATGGAGGCAGACGTTATGGGAACAAGTTGAGGTTCATGCAGAGGATGTGGAACCTGAGAGATTTGTATTACCCCATCTTGGAAAGCACGGGAGAGAGGTCCCTTTAGCTTCTGATGAGAGTTTTTCACATGGAGAAAGAAGATCTATCGGCATGCATCTGAACCCACCTAGCGACCAACCCATCGTGCTTGGTTTTCCAAAACAAGGGAGAAGTATTGTTAACCTAGTTAGTATTGGTGGGAGTAACTGATTTGCATCTAGGAGATATAATTTCTTGTTTGGAACATCCATGGCTACACAAGCCATTCATGTTTTTGAAGGAATCTTTGGACAAGGTGTGACTATGTAAGGTTTGGGTATCACATCTAGGAGTGGCATGGGACATACAACTGGTAGTGGGACAATATCACAAACCATCAACACACAATTTAGTGGGAAATTAGGAACACTAGGCATGACCACTTTAGGTCCTTTTCCAACTATAGGAGGTGGATCTAGTGGGTTAAAAGGAACATGACTTCGAGGATCCAATGGATCTAGTTTAGGAGGAAACACTAGAGGGAACCAAGGATCTGGATTGGGAGGACAAGGACCCCAGGAACATCCACAAGTATTCTTTGAGATGTCTTTGCACTTATTAAACTATAAGGGTATTGAATATGTTGTAGAGCATGTGCACATGTGTGAATTACTATGGCTTGTGAAAGGGATCACTACCCCAGAGTGGAAGGTAATTCAATTTGCAACAACGTTGTAAGGATACACACATAGTTGGTATAGAAAGTATGACCCCCATGGAACCGTGGTAGACTACACCGCATTGAACAACACCTTCTTAGCATAGTTCCATATCCCTAAGTTCAAGTAGAAGAGCATCAACGCTCAGAAGGAGATCCACCAGAGAATGATAGAGAGTGTGTGGGAGTATGACACATGTTTCAAGACTCTCTTATCTAAACTATCCTATGACATTCATCCTTCTCAACATGCTCAATGGTTTTTTAGAGGATTGATAACACCATTTAGAAGGAATTTGTTGCATAAGACATTCACAGACCTGCGCAAGGCATTGGAAGCTACCCTATGTGCTAAAGATGTTGGGATCAGTTGCAGAAGCTATCTACAAACTCAACACATGAGGTTTGTAGTGGGATTTTGTGTACAAAATATGAAGTAGAGGGACATGAAAAGGAGTGTGTGGAAGAGGTTTTCGTAGAGGATTTCATTTTCACAGTAACCGTAGTGGAGGAAAAAGTGAATTCCCATAAGGAACCTATTATAACAGTGAATCTACAGAGCATTACAAATGTGAGTATCTTGATCTATTACAATGCTCATGGTGTGGAAAGAAACATAAGTATGAAGAATGTTCAGAGCTTTATGAGCATATGAACTAGCAGCACCAGAAGGAAAAAGTTATTGGAATGGTGAACATCAAGAAGTTTGATTCAAAATGGATGTCACAAGTAACATGTGAGTCAGGGATAAAACCTATTTCGGTGATGACATGAGTAGAGGCCATGTGTGCCAGGGAGATGTCAAGGCAAATGACACTAGTTTCAAGAGAGGAAGTGGTACATGGAAATTATTTAGACCCTTCTCATCAGAAGGAGGTGCACTAAGAAACTATGGATGTGATTCAGAGTCTGCAAGGGGAGATCCAATGTCTAAAGGAGAAATCAAAGTAGTTATAGCAAAGGAAGAATGTTGAGGCTCAAAAGGATGAAGTCAGGGAGGTATGTAGTATGTTAAGGAAAGAGTATATTACTCCATTGCTAGGAGAATGGTTGAGGGAGAAGGTACCACACGCCGGAGCAGAGCGTGAAAGGAAGGTGTTGCATGCAAATATTCCTCCTCACAACCTTGACAATGAAAAGGAGATTAATTTGAATGTAGTTGTTGATGGATGGATTCTAAATAACGTCCTTATCAACATAGGATTAGAGGTCAATGTTATTACCTTAGATACTTGGCATCAGATGGGAAGGCCCGCATTACAACCATATTTGAATGTGTTGTATATGGAAAACAAAACTAAGCCAATTCCCATTAGATTCCTGAGGGATGTAGTTATCACCATTCAAGGGACCAAGTTCACTGGAGACTTTGAAGTCTTGGATATTGGTGAGGTAGACAACTTTCCAACATTACTTGGGCACCCATGGTGTTACAAGAACAATGCCGACCTACAGTTTAACAAAGGTTATATCAGATTTGAAAACAAGGAAGAAAGGGTGGTCATCACTTTAATAGATGGGAAGTCAATGCCCTATACTGCACCCTTGGGAGAAGAAGTCCTTAATAGAATCTATGTATGCTACATCAAATATCTTGAGATAATTCATCCCATGGAGGGAGTCATCCAGTTTGAAGATGCTTAGTCCTTGAGTGATACCACTAGTGTGGCATGCAAAAATTGGGTGCATGGGGCCTATGAGTTGATTAGATGATAGTTGAGAGGATATGTAACAAGGGTGATGAAGGCACGCTCAATCAAGTGCCTAGGAGGAAAGAAGTTTCCAAGTTATTCTGGGGGAGCATATCATGAAATTTTCCTACGAGAAATGGAATCTTAGTGCAAAAATGAGGACGGGAGGAAGGGAATGCTCAATTATAACCTACTCAAAACTGTAGCGCATTGGTGGGATACACATTAGGAAAACCTCCTAGAGTGGTGTGAGGTAAGAATCACATTCTCGGTAAGGTTATCAAGGAGAAACACACCCATGGTCATACAAGACTACCATGGTAAAGATATAGCTTCATTTCACATCCAAGCATGTCAGAAGGCCTAGATGGGAAGCACAAAAGTGTTACCACCTTCATTATGGGTGAATAAGTTATATTCCACCTTACAAGTATGAGTGCACACGTGCATGGAAAAAGAAAAAGGGAAAATGGTCTATGTAGTAGACGAAGAAGAAATGGAAACTCTGGATGTTAACCATTTTGAAGGTACATGTGAAGTCATAGATAACACTGATGAGAGAGCATGTTCCTACCATGAGCCTTTGAAAACAAAGAAGGTTAACATTGGTAAAGAGAAGAAACCTAAGGAAGCTATCATCGGGGACTATTGATTAGAAAAATAAGTTTAAAAGTTCATTGATCTACTACGTGAGTTCTAATATTTGTTCCCTTGTGGGTACCATGAAGTCAAAGGAATTCACCATTCCTTAGGGGAGATGAAGATCAAGTTGAAGGAAAGTGTGTGGCCAATTTGGAAGAGGCCTTATCAGATGAATCCAAATTTTTGCATATGGGTCAAGGAAGAAATAGACAAGAATATAGCATTTGGTATCATTGAGGTAGTGGAAGAATTAGAATGGATAAATCTAATGGTCATCAGTATCAAGAAGGATGGAAGGATAAGAATCTATGTTGACTACATGGATTTAGAATGTAATATGTGTCATTGATCTCGTTCCAACCCCCTTTACTAGAATTATTTTAGAGGGATTAGCTGGGTGTGAAGTCTTCTCTTTCATGGATGGGTTATTAGGGTATCACTAAGTCAAGATTACAAAGGAAGACCAGAAAAATACAAATTTTTTCCACTTAATGGGGAAGTTTTTCCTACACAGTTATGCCTTTTAGATTGAAGAATGTGCTTGTTGTGTTCTCATGCATTGTGGTACAAGCATTTCAAGACTTCATCCATAAATTTCTTCAAGTTTACCTGGATGACTGAACTATGTATGGATTGGTGAAAGACCATTGTGACAATTTGAGGCTGATGTTTGAGAATTGTTGACAATTGAGGATATCCCTCAGCATTAAGAAATGTGTCTTTGTTATTCCATTTGAAAACTTGTTAGGACACATTAAATGCAAACAAGGCTTACTAGTAGATCCCACCAAAGTTACAATTATTGTGGGATTAGGGGAGCCTACTAGTCAAAGCGCAGTGTATGGATTCCTTGGACATATGAGGTGTTACTAAAAATTCATTAAGGGGTATGCCAAGATCACCACGCCCTTAAAGGAATTGTTAAAAAAAAAGAGTTCCTTTCATTGGGGGGAAGTGCAACATAAGGCATTTGAAACTTTGAACGATAGGCTTGTCACGACACCCATACTACATTTTCCTTCTTAGGATAAGCCTTTCCATGTGCATTTTAATGCCTGAGGGATAACTATGGGAGCAATAATAGAAAAACTTGTTGAAGGAAATTTTTTATTATCCCTTGTGCTTTATAAGTAGAAAGTTGACACTAGCAAAACAAAATTACACAAATACTGAGCACAAAGCATTATCTATGATCTACGCACTGCATAAGTTTAGAGAATATTTTTTGGAAACACCATTTATATTCTACACAGACCACATGGCATTGAAATAATTAGTCAATAATCTCGTGCTGTAGGGGGTGCATATGTTGTTGGATCCTATTATTCCAAGATGAATTCATAGTGGTCATAAAACTAGGAAAGAGTAATTCAGGACCTGACCACTTATCAAGGATTAACTTAGGGGAGGATGCAAAAAGCATTGAGGATACCATGCTAAACACGTAACTATTTAGGTTGTGGCACGTGCCATCAAACTTGGAATATATCACAGTGTTCTTAAAATTAGGCGTGGTGCCGGAAGGGATAAAGGCTTTGGAGAGAAAGCATATAGCTATACATGATGCACCCCACATGCTAATTAATAGATACTTGTATAAGTTAGGTCGTGATGAGGTTTTGCATTGATGCCTATTGGAGCATGAGCGCATGGCAATTACGGAAGAAGTGCAAGGTGGGATTATAGGAGGACACTATGCAGGAAATGCTACTACATGAAAGATTTAATTAGCAGGGCTTTAGTGGGAAACCATCAACAAGGAATATATTGAGTTTTACAAGGCCTGTGACCATTGCTGCGCATTAGAAAACCTGGAAAGAGAGATGAAATGCCTTTGCGACCAATTACCAATGTTGAACCATTTGAAAAATGGGAAATCAACATTATAGGGCCAATTTCACTAGCTGCACAAGGGACTAGTTCATGGTATATCATTACTTGTACTGATTACTTAACATGGTGGGTAGAGGCAGTGTCTACAAAGGATTGCACCACATTAACAACTGCTAGATTTTATGGGAAAACATAATCAACAAGTATGGTTTTCCTTTAAGTTTAACAAGTGATAGAGCTACACACTTTCTCAATGAAATGGTCAGGATTATGCTAGCATAATTTATGGTGGCCCATCACAAGAATACCCCCTATCACCCTTAGGAAAATGGAACTAATAAGGCATTTAACAAGACATTAAGTCACACATTAACTAATATCTATGACGTTGGAAGACATGATTGGGATGACAAAGTATCAATCGTTCTATGGGAATACAAGGCAACCTACAAAAGGTTGAACAAGGCCACACTATTTGAATTGGTGTTTGGAATGTACACTATTTTTCTAATTGAATTCATGTTACCATTGATGCATATAGCACATGTAGGAGGGTTAGCTGATGAGCAAGCACTGGAAGAAAGGATTGATAAGTTGATGTAGTTAGACGAAAGGTGACCACTTGTTAGATGGAATCAGAAGATAGGAAAATCAAGAAAAAAGTCATGACATGATCGTCATATCAAGATCAATAAGTTTGAGATTGGGAAGATGATGTTGTTGTATGATTATAAGTATATGCACCATCCTGGGAATTTGAAAGTCCATTGGTTGGGACCCTACATCATCTCGTACATTCTTGATTCAAGCACTTGCTAGGTACAAGCACTAGATGGGACAAGATTACCGGGTCATTTCAATGAGACTAGGCTAAATTCCTACTATAAATAATTCTTCTAGGTGTTTGTAATAAGGCAATATTTCCAGTTAGCTTAGAATTTCCCTTTATGCTTTTTCTTTTCTTGTATTTCCCTTTCTCATTGCTTGTTCCTTTTCTTTTCTTTTTTTTTTGTGCCTTGTACATCAGTAACCACATTATTTTCCCAAGGTTATGTATGTGTAGAGGACCACACATCTATTTTAGTGTGGGGTGGAGTGATGCAAAGTATAATTCTGTAATACAAGTTGAATGGCCCAGTAAAAGGAAGTACGTAAGGTTGAGAAAGCATGTGAGGAAACAATGGATGATAAAGTATGGTATCAAGGAGGCTATAACAAAGACCACGTATAAATAATGAACAACATAGGAACAACATGAGGTAGGTGAGGGAAAAAATTAGGTAAAGGATAGAAGAAGTTCCTTTGGTTTTGATGACACGTGCGTAAGAGTCTTCAGTCCGTTTGGATTTTTGTGCTCCAAAAGATTGTAAAGGATTTTTCATGCAGGATGTGGCATGTGGGTAAGGGTGCTTAAAGTTGGCTCAGTGGAAAAATATGCATTTAGTGTCAAGTACAGTGGTAGGTGGTATAGCATTTAATGCTGGAATGAAGGAAAATATATAAATATGAAGTTGGGAACATCATTATTACACCTTTCAATTACAAAGTGAAAGAAGCTCTTGTGAACTAGGGCATCTA
The DNA here is from genome assembly GCA_019776745.2 of Taxus chinensis. Taxonomy (NCBI): domain Eukaryota; kingdom Viridiplantae; phylum Streptophyta; class Pinopsida; order Cupressales; family Taxaceae; genus Taxus; species Taxus chinensis. Next base: position 812,268,204 of record CM034150.1, read on the forward strand.
GAGAGAAATTTTTGTGAAGAAAGAAGAATCTGATAAATCTAAGTGTTCAAGTAGAATAGATCTACAAACCAGAAGGAGTGCACAGGTATGGGGAAGGTTGTGTGAAGAGCATTGTCTTATGGAAGGTTTTCCTTGTTAGGGTTTGGCAACTAGGGAATGCAGAAAGAAGAATTCATTACAGGAGTTGAAGCTTTGCAGTGAGCTTTGGGATTGAGTAGAGTAGTAGAGTAGAGCAAGAGGAAGGAGTTTTAAGTTCAGCTCAACTAGAAGAATGACACCAAAGAAACCAACTATTTCACCAAATAAAACAAAGGGCAAGGGTAAAGGAAAGCAAGCCACTACCATCACAAGCACCAACAAAGAATGATATGTAGAGATGCACTACCCCAAATGAGCTATTACTAGGAAAAGAGTGGGAGTCACACTTGTAAAAGATGATCATGAGAGATTATAACCATCACATGAGCACAACCAAAAATGAAATGACACTATAATTGGTTTGACCAACTAAAAAAATGACACCAGATGGGATTCCCATTTACAATGATGAGATGAATATCAAATTAGAGAAGGTTGTATTATTACAACTATACGAGTTGCCGTACTTTGGCAAAACTGGGGCTCCTTTATCAATGGTTGTTGTCGTGGGTGCATGAGGATCACTTTTATTTTGTAGGGTGCAAGATGTACATCACACCATAACTGATATCCAAGTTCACATGCCTCAATTGAGAAGTAGATAACATAGATGATGATCTGAGTGACAAGGAGGCTATCAAGGAGACTTTAGCTGTGTATGACTACAAGAAGGGGGTCGTGATACTTTGACATCTCCGAGATTCCAGACCTAGTTATGAGGATGACCACGTGCTTGGTTACCAAGCTCAATGATCAGGAACAATGGACATAAGTATCCAGAAGAGGATCCCTCACGCACAAAAAGGTTTGCGAAGTACACTTGTGAAACCATGATGACCGCTCACAAAGGGAACGCTTGGAAAATTGGTACAAGAGAATCTGTGATGCATTCAGAGTAGAATGGAAAATCCCATAATAGTTACCAGTTCTCATGGATGGAGAGGAAAATTTTGTAGTGTACCAACACTTCTTCATTGGCAGATTTACATTGACAAATGGGAATATGAGTCCATGGTGCAAGCTACCCTTCTTCTTCACCACACAATACTTCCAAGCTGGAGTCAATCAGTTCAAAGAGGCCAAGAGACTATGGTTCGACCTTAGTGAGGTAGATATAGACCACCATAAGTTGTGCCAAAAACTCATCTACCCAAAGAAGCATCCATACATGGAGAAATATGTCTCCCACAAAGTACAAATGATGAAGCGTTTAACGCTGCCGATTACAGGGAGGACTGTAGCAAGGGTGTATCTACACATAAGGCCAAAATTTGAAAAGGGTGCTTGATTGGAGAATGATATATCCATTCCTGAAGACCCTACATGAAGGAAGAATACCACACCAAGGAAGAGAGAAAGATAAGAGGTGCAGGAGAAGAAGGCACCAAGTGTTCAAACTGCACAAACAATGAGTGTGTTGGAAGAAAACACTAAACCTAGTACTTATGCAGGAGAAATAAGTATCATGTCAAAGAAAAAACCCTCGAAGAAGAGGCTTTAGAGCATGATGAGAACCTTACTCATTAGGAGTCACCAATGGAGACATCACCTATTAAGGAGAAAGAAAAATAAGAATCTCCTATATTGGAATCCCCATTGAGGAAGAAACAAAAGATGACAGATGAGGAAGACTAAGAAGAAATGGAGATTCTAGATGCCTACATTAGTGATAAGGATGATGATGATGATCATAAAGGAGGTGAATACCATCTAGTTTATGAGGTGCATGATTCTCAAGATGAAGGAGATGAGGAGTATAACAAATAGGATGAGGAGAAGAATGGAGAAGAAGAAGCTGAGGTTCAAGGCAAGGGGATGAGTAGATAACTAAATACAAAGGATCAAAGGACCCCAAGCCTCACAAAGGAATAGATAGAAGAATCCACAGAGAGAGAAGTGGAAAGAAGTATCAAGAAGCTATAGGAACAAGATGTAGAATGCAACGCAGATGAGGTGCTGAAGGAATTTGAGAAGGAAAGTGTAGGAAAAGAATATGGCAGCATGGGGGGAGATCCTAGTTTGGCTATAAGATTTCCAAAAGCCACATGCATAGGGAGGAAGAGCACAAAAGCAACATAAGGTCAAGGAATGAGCTACATCGATGATCTGAACAAGGTGTTGTGTGCATGCTTTCAGAGCACTGTACCAATGAAACAACTCTTGGCCATGACATCATTTGATGAGGAAGGTGCATACCATTGGACGAGGAAAATGCTATCATGGACATTTGAGTCCCACATTGATGAGCCTGAATTCGAATTAAGCCAAGGATCATTGATGAAAGTGCTAGAAACAAAAGGAATAAATCCCTTGGTGAATGCTCAATAATTATAAGATGAGAAAATATGCAACGTGATCAAAAAAAATTTAGTTGAGTTTGAAGCCAGAATCTTCAGAAGAAATGACAGGGTTAAGTTCCTGGAAGAAAAGTTGGAGAAAAAGGAGGAGAAGCTCCTTAAGAAAATCAAGGACCTAAAGTAGGAGGAGCTAATTAGCACTTAGTTAAGGTGTGAGTTAAAAGATGAGAAGGAAAGGGTGCCAGAGGCATACAAGAAAATAGAGATGATCATGGATGCCATTGTCTTGAAGCATCCAAACATAACACCACCCGCATAAAAATATGGATCAGCCTTCAGTGCTTAGAAGATTTGACCCACATACTCACTCTGGAGAGGTGACCACTGTCCTTAGAATCCATATAAGAGGCGTTGGCATGCCAAGAAAAATAAAATAAAATGAAGGTTTTAGAAATGGTTCCGTAGTACAACAAGATCCTCGCCGATGTAAAAGTCATCATGCAAGTTGCTAAGGCTTCCTATGATAACTGCGCGGATAGGGATATAGTGGTAAGTATCTTGGTTGCCAACCATGAAGTGGAACTCAAGGAGTTCTAAGAAAATAATAAGGGGGAATAGGGACGAGCAAGACAAAATCCTAGCCAAAGTGGAAAATAAATCAGAGGCCATTGAGACCTTGTGAGGCTTAATCAAGAACCAAATGAAAGAATTGTACCCCCAAATCACTCAAAGGATGGACGCGCTTGAGGATTTGGGAAAAAAACTAAAGGATATCATGGAGAAAATGAGTGCTAAGGGAGAGGAGCTGAGTTTTGAAGAAGTAAGTTCCCTGGTGGGTGACCTTTATCAGTAAGGTTAGAATGAGGTCGACACTTAGGGAAAGTTAGAAGAAAAAATTAGGGAAGGATTTCCCTCTCCTCCTCCAGAAATAGATAAGCTCCCCATTCTTTCATTATTTTCCCTATTTATTCATTCCATTATTCTTTCTTCCCAACCATTATAAGAATTCAGCATTCTTTATTCTTTGAAGAGTGTTTTCAAGGATGGAGAATAGGCATAGTGTCGGGTGATGTTGGGACCCAGAATATTGGCTAAGGATGAGAAGGCGCGTGGGTGCATGGGACCTAGTTAAATAAGGGCATGTGGGGTTACAGGCACATAGGGAAGGGTTCTAGCAGGGCTTTGTAGAACATATGATGTGCATGTGCAAGGAAGGATAAGTTTTGGACTTAGCCGCAATCAGTGTCCTAGGAAGCACACAAGAAAAGCATGACCCTTGTGGATAAGTTGCCAACCTGGTGATTATGGGATAAAAAAGGGAATATTCTAGGCATGTGATGGAAGGTTCCAGAAGACATAATTACAAAGAGTGGAGAGATTGAATCTAATAAGGCATGCTCCCATGGAGGACCACTTCGACACTTGGCAACTTATCTGTAACTTCAGAAAGGCATGGCGGTGGTTACTAAGTTTATAAATACGAGCACTCGATAGAATAAAAGGAGAGAGTTAGAGAGAGTTGAGGAGATTAAAAAGAGGCCAAAAGGAGTTGAAGAGAGGAAAAGCTCTGCAAAAATATAATGGAGAGTTCTAGGGGTTAGGGATTAGGAGAATATAGGAATCATGACATGTTTAGAGGGGTGGGTCTGTATTCATTTTTCTAATATGATGAACATAGTGTAGTTCTGATGCATGACTTGGCTCTCCATGGTTATATGAGGATTTGTTATGACCTTAAAGGATGTAATGTGGTTATTTAATCTGTTAATATAAATATAAGGCTTTGTTATAAATTATATACGCATTCAGGAGTATAATGTTTATGCATTTCCTTTCTATATGAACCAATTCCATATGCTTCTTGTTATTTCTCTTTTCTAGATGCAATGAGATGACATCTCATTCTAGGTTCTTAGAATTTTGTATAGTTACTTTCTATTTTTCTGCATTTGATTATCTATCATAAGATGGTGCATTCTCACAAGAATCACATAAAGGAGAGACTTAGTGCCCATACATGCCTCAAGTGAGTGCCCAACACCCGCTAGGTGATAGGCTGATGTGTATGGGATTATAATATTGGTCTAAGGGTATAAAATATGACTACAACACACATATGCAATCATCACAACACATTAAACACAACTTGCACTACGACCATTTCCTAATGAAACACTCTTGTTTACAGTTCATTCTTGACTACTGTGGGGGAAAACAAAATGAACCGCATTTCATACATTTCCATTCATTTGGGGGGAATGCGGCTCCTATCATTCCATCTTGCATTCCATTCCATCCATCCACAACATATTGCATTGTCTTGGGGGTATTTACTCTTGTTTACTGGTGTTTTACATGATCACTTTACTACACATGTTAGACTGATTTATTATATGTCGTTATCTATATTATACACACATGCATGTTCACTTCTTTTTTTAGTTATGATCATAGATATAGATATTTTGCATGTAGCATGGATGCTTGCCTTCTAGCCTTCCTACACTGGTCGCTAGGGGCATATACATTCGTCTCTCACAATTGCTATTGTTTCATTTTGTAGTTAGCACTTTACATTTACTTGGTTATACAAACCATTGAAATATTGGTTATTTCTCTAACATGTTAAAATTTGTTTCATGTACAACACTTGTTTTATATAGGAGTATATGCTTTCATGACCACTTCTTTGTTTATCTGTACTTGTTTGCTATTGTTCTCTTCTCATATGCGGTATTTTCCCTATGTTTGGTGTGTACAATTGTTTGTTGTTTTTGGCCATAATGGCCTTACATGTCTTGTGACATCGTAAGTGATGTCCCATATTTATGACCCGATTTGTGTAGATTACTTATCTTCTTGCATGTTTTCATTAATTTTCTCTGTAGCTTATACAATGTTTATATAACTTACACATTGTCTTTATACATGCATATGTTTTTGTATTAACACTTATCTTTGGCTAGCCATCTTCTTTTTACACACCTTGGTTTCTACCAATTGCATTCCCTTCCCCATGTAGGTAATAGTTATAGAGTTCATGTGGTTGGTCCTCTTTTGGGGCCGCATTCTCCTATAGCAGCATCAAATGCACCCCTAAAGTGGGGGCATCATTTGGGGTTTATAGATTCTACACATTGCATTTACATCGGTTTAGTTTAGTGCACTTTCCACCCTTGGCATTGTGGGTTACATACAGTGAGTGAGTTCAGAACAGTCTGACGAACTCCATACAAAATGGATTTTATATAATATGGTTATCCTTAATAGTCAGGGAAGCAGTTACCGGTTGGAGGATACAACCAAATTCCTCCTAATACTTCTTCTACCACTAGCATCAGATCACCTAAAAAACCAGGATGGTATAGAAATATCTTCACACATATTCAGGGAAGTAGTTAAAGGTTAGAGGAGAAAGAGCAATTCCTCCCTATACTTCTTTGGCCTATGGCATCAGATCACTTAAAAACCCCATCAATATAGGATATCATTCTACACTCTCTTTCTCGACATGGATCAGGTGCACATGTTCCACTTACATTCTTCATTTGCGTATTTTACATTTACATACTTTTGCATGTATCTTTTACATTGAATTTTTTCACATACATACATACACATTTTATTACTTGATCATTTTCTCTTTACAGGTCCGGCCATATGAGTGTAGACACTAAAATCAGGTCACACTCCCCTTTCGTACCTCGACCAATAAGCACCCTTTATTAAATTTACCTAGCCATGACCCCCTTCACCCCACTAATATTAATTTAATTAATATAATTAAATTAATTCATTATCCTCACTATATTTATTATTTAAATAATATCCACACATACAGTTCACTTAGACACCTCATCAAACCAACTCAACCTAAACCCCTATTCTTAGCAAGTTGCCATAACTAACTAAGACTTACCCAAACCCTAAAAATCAATGCCTACATTCCCTCTAACCACATTCCCACATGCTCACAAGAAGCTCCCAGTCTAATCCATGGGATAATGACACGAGATCCAAGGAAACCAAGAGGATCTCCCTAGTTTAGTAAACCTAGGAAATCCCACCTTGACCGACGTCGCTTACCCCTAACCGTCACCGGTTAAGCCGGACCGCCATCGGTTACCCCTTTTAACCCCTAAAATACCTTATTCTCAAGGTTGGAAAACATTGAGAGAAGTTTGATGAGAAAGAACACATCTTAGAGAGATAACACATCTTTAGAGAGAAAATTCCAGTGAAAACCCGCATGCAAGGAGATTGAGCATCTTCTCTTGCACAGTCATCCCAGCCATGATCTGATCCATCCAAGAAAAGAGGAGTGTACATGTAGCCCATGCAGAAGCTTTCTTCAGTTGGTGATCACTTGCAACCTTCAAACCCCTCATCAGCACCCCCATCCCTCACACACAGGCATTCAGGAATGGAATCCAAGTAAGTATAACATCATACTTTCCTAGTTTATTTCATTTTATCATCTATTGTTTACTTTGCCCCCTATTGACCTTCTCCAACATTTTCACCTCCATATACCCATTAAAACCTCGTCAAATCCTACTTCAGTCACCCAATACCTCATCTCAACCCACCAAAGTCCTTTGTGGAATCACAAAGGAGACCACAACTTGTTCTGTGATATTTCTAGATCTCACAGTAACTAGTCACCGATTATACCTAATCCTCGTTGGTCACCCCTGACCGACACCGGTCTCTATATTTTCCCACCCAACCTAGAACAGAGACCTACCCACCAAATTTCATCTTACCGTCATTCACCTACAATCTATTTGTGACCTCTATCAAACCTACAGAACCCAGAACCAATCATTTGACCTTTGGATTATATTCTAGCTTAGCCTGTTAGATTAGATCTATTTCTTATTATGTTTTTACGTGAGATACCTAAATCATTTCAAACTAAAATAGGATTTAATTTGTTTACAACATTAAATTGTCTAAAATAGTGGACTGACAGCCATCTAGGAAGTATCACACTTCTCAGGTCTAGCATACGCTAGGCAGCTCACTTCCCATATTGTTTAATTCCTTCTGGTGGTCTTGCTTTGCATTATAGGTAGTTCCTCTTAGCCAAAAGGAAGCTCTCACAATCAGATTTTAGATCTCCTTCTTTGTAGGAAGCCATCCTCACCAAAAAATCTATTTCACAATTCATGTGTCAGCCCCTAAATAGCATAAGCTAAACAAACATAATAGAAAAGGCACTCCTAGGATCACATTTTCTTAGTGTTTTTGCTTGGCTTGCATTTTGAGGTGAGAGATCACGTTCGTCACTTTTTTTTTCATCCTTGCATGCTCTTCATCACAGCTAGTGTATTCCAGCTTCAACTGAGTGTGCCTGGGCCATATCATCATCATTCTTAGAATTTTGGGTCTGATTCTACTTGAAATTTTAATTCACAACCACTTTCTTTCATCACTGTTTCAATTTCACAGTAACCGTCGTCGGTTACCTCTTGACGCCATCGGTTATATCCAACCGACGTCGGTTCCAAGTCCTTTTGCTAACCTACTCAAAAGGACATTTTGCTTCACTTTCTTCCACTTTTCACAGTCCCTGTCACTTGTCATTATTCCCATTGATGTTTTAAACATATTCATATTTGGCATACCTGTCAGATTTTACCTTCTGCCTTGCTTGTTTACTCACTATCATTTTCTACAGTAATCAACAGCAATTACCCCTGACCAATGTTGGTTTTCTGTAACTAGCATCGGTTAGCCTGTTTCACATTCCAAGCCACCATTTGGTACTTAACCCACTTTTTGTCACTAGATTCACCTGTTCTTGTTGTTCTTTGTGTCATTTACAGAGAAGCAACCCTACTTGATCAGTACTGGTTCACATGGTGCTGACCCGAAGACAAGCAAGTGCACTCGTATTTCATGCCAGTTGTCAACCACTCCCACCTAGTCCTTCACCACCTTCTATTTTATCACCAGCCATGGATCCCATCCAGCCTATTACTATCGCTACCGAAGATGAGGAGTTCACATGAACTCCTTGACCAAAACCCTGTCGCCTTGCAGTTTTACCTTTCCCACTCATCCACTCGAGATGCCTCGGGTCAGTTGATATATGGCATGCCCATATCTATCCCCCTGACTCTCGTACCCACTCCTACATCGGCCCCATCTAGCTCCTGTGCTGCCCGCATCCACCTTACCCCCAGTCGTTTCACAGTTAGGTCCTATACCCACTATGACTGCCACATCTGCTACCTCTGTGGCACCCGTTACATCCATCGTACCCTCAACAACTACCCCAAACACAACCTCATCCACCCCTAATGTCTCACACATACCGTAGCTACATTACCACCTCCAGTGTCGGTGACCCCTACCCCATTTCAGAACGTGGTTCTTTCTATTCCACAATCATTAGCCCCTATTTCCACTAGGGTTACCACGACCCTTCCACCCCCATATACATACTATCAACAACCTCCCATTTCATCCATTATACATTCTGAGTATGTACCCCCTGTGTCACTACCTTCTTCTCCACCACCCTACATGGTAGCCCCATACACTGGAGTGCCACCCCCATTATATGCCCAAAACCAACCTCTCACACTACGGGAGGCATCCAATCATCACAACCCACCAATGACCTAATTAAATTGATGTTGGACAAGATGCAGACATTGGAGGCATCAGTTTGTAGCTCCCGCAACACTCTCACCTACGACGAGATTTGCAACGAGCCTATTCACCCATCCATTCCTATCCATTCATACCCTGTGCATTGGGAAATGCCTAAATTTAATCGTTTCAATAGCAAAGAAGACCCACAGCAGCATTTGCAGTTGTTCAAACACGGGTGTTATCTGATCACTCATGATGATGCCTTACTTTTGAGAACCTTTCCCATGTCCCTCACTCGACCTGCATTAGATTGGTATAGCGGGTTACCTAAACACTCTATATTCTCATTCAATCAGGTAGCCCAAGCCTTCTTGGATCATTTCTCTATCAATATCATCAAGAAGGTTACCATGACCGATCTATATTCCACACGTCAGTATGAGGACGAATCTATCATAGATTTTTTCACTCGCTGGCACAGCCTGATCAATCAACTTACCTTCCAACTGCCACAAACAGAACTCATTGAGCTCTTCACACGGGCTTGCGCTAGACATATCTCCCCGACCTTGTAGGTCCAAACCTTTCAAACATTTGATGAGGCATTCACTATGGCATGAAAGTTAGAGATTCAGGCCATCGAAGAGAAGAAAATCTAATTATGTAATAAGAATTCAGCATTCAAGATGAATGATACCTCTTCTTCTTCCAAACCACAAACCAATTATTCAAAAGCCAAGGGCACTGCTAAACCAGTGGTACTCAAGGCCGGCCCAGCTCATCCGTCAAATCAGGCTACACCCTCATCTAATATCTCACCATGTCTAGACTTTTCAATTCAGACGAGACCAAGTGAAAATATACCCCAATTGGGGAACCTTACTCTTCTGTCTTAGAAAATCTTATCAAATTCGGAGCCATCACCCTTCCACCTATAAAACCACACACTGGTTTTGACCCTACTCGCCCCATGCCCGCATGGTATAAAGAACATGAGTTCTGTAACTATCATCGAGTAAAGGGTCATAGTGACGGAAACTGCATCACTTTTAAAAATATTGTCCAAGAAATGCTCGAGAAAGGCGAGTTAACTATGGATAATCCCAATGCCACCCCCAACCAAAATCTACAAATCTTCAAAAAACCATTTCCCAACCATGCCCCTTCATCTAATCAAACCGGTGAGACATCAACTCATGATACCCATACCCGCGAGGTTCACACTATCTTTAATGAGGTACCTGTCACCTCCTAATTACCCCATATTCCTTCCATAGAGGAGATCCTAACCCAAAATCCTCCTTCCACATTGGAACCAACCTCCCTTGTTCCTTCACCAACAGAGGAACACCTTTCATCTCCTTCATCACCAACGGAGGGGTCTTCTGCTAACATTGAGCCCATCTCACCCCTGGCTTCACCACTTAGAGAACCTTTACCCACAGTACCTCCTCCACCCATAAAGGAGCTCCCATTATCTCCTCCACCCAAAGAGGAGCACCCATTGCCTCCTCCACCCACAGAGGAGTGCCCATCTATTCCTCCACTTATAGAGGAGCTCACATCATCTCCTCCACCTATCATAGATCTAGTTGAGATACCTTTTCCTCTTGGCAAGCATTCTCCATCAGCTACCCAGAATCCCGCAGACCTACTTTCGGCTCTCTTACCCACGGAAGCTGAAGCTAGCCAATTCCCCATCTCTAAGACACATTTTACGGGAATTTCCATTAGGTCCTCACCAACTCCACCTACAGACATGTCGTTCTCACATTTGGCCGATCACTTAGATTATGTGGATAGGGCTTTACTATGGGGGTGCCTCTTACTCCCCATCTCAACAAAAATGTAGAGATCCCTCGCTGATACCTCCACTATCTACCCAAACACATTTCGACTAATCAAACCAAATACAACCACCTCTGTCACAACCCCTTCCACGATACCTATTAGCACTCAAACCACACCCTTACCCATAACCCAACCTACATCTAAACCCAAACCCACACCTACAACATTTTCCTCAACTAAACCTATTACCACTTTAGGGGTCACCCCGACCACCAGCCTCACTCATCCACCTATTAAACTAGATTTAGCTACATCCTCCAACGTCAATACCACACCTACTCTGACACCCAAACCAAAGAAACAAACTCATCGACCTCATACCCCAACCGCACCAATCACACCCGCACTTGTCCCGTCTATCTTAAGACCTCAGCTGCCCAACATGGTCAAGTGACCTTCACCCATCCATAAACCAATAACACAACAACCCATTCCTTCCTCACAAACCTCTAACCTACCCAGGCACACAACATGACTTACACCCACACCTGCAGTATTTTTACCACCAATACCTCCAATACTCTCAGCTATTGCTTCACTACCCACTACACTTCAGTCATTTTCCCTCACACCCCAAGTACGACCCGCGTCATCTACCTTCACAGCACCCCCATTATCCCCATGGGTAACTCACCCTCTTCCTCCATCTACTTTTCCTTCTAGACCTCGTACACCCACATCACCTTTACCCAAGAAGGTGCAACCCAAAACAAAACCCTACTACCCCACAATAAGGTAGTCAAAACAACCACACACCCTCCTACCCATTCATCTATTGTACCCCTACCCAAACAAACACGACCGATACCTAAAACCACACCGGCACCTAAAACCATAGCTCGACCCATTCCTACTCTTCCAAAAATAGTTCCTCGAAAATCAACCACACCTACACCCAAACCCACATTCACTTCCCATTGTGATCCACTAGTAGGATCCTATGCCAAAATTTTAACCAACCTCCTTGAGACCTCTGTTATCACATTACCACCACTCCAACCTTACGACCCCCTCAAACCCAAGCCAAAAGGGTTTGACGATACTAAAATTTGTGCATACCATCGTGTGCCAGGGCATGATGTGGAGAACTACAAGGCCTTGAAAACCGTCCTTATCTAATTGTGTCCACCAGAAACCAACTTTGATGACGACGACCTTCTTGACGAGGATCCTTGCTTCACCGACACCCATTCCCACACTGCCCACTCAACAACCACAACCTCCACCCTCACCACCCCTAGAGTCACCCTCAAGATTTGAAATTAACATGGTTCACATCAGAGAGCTTGCCACGCCACCACCCCAATGTCGTTGCACCCAGCTCACCTCACAAGGATTTTCTCCTCCAGTAGGTTTTTTCCCTTCATGTCGTTACACCACTCACCCTACACCTTCTCCATTTGCCAACTCCCCTCAAATCAACATGATACACATCACTACACGTGCGCAGAAGGGAAAAGAAAAGGCAACTAACCTACCAACCAATCCTATACCCAACATACCATCTGCACCCATACCTAAAATAACTATCTGTGGCCCCACGTACCCCATCTCTAATGGCGTCACACATCACACCATGCTCAAACAATTACACCAATCTCCCCTCAAAATGTCCTTATATGACCTCATCCAAACCTCAGAATCCCATCGTCAAGCTCTCATGGAGGTTCTTCAATCTATTGAGGTTTTACCCAATGACCCTACACCCGTAGCCTCCATTATCACACCCCATCATGTAGCCTCTCTCACCAAATTACCACCTTCATCTTCACCCCATCTTGTTCACCAAGTGGCCTCCCTTAGCTTCTCAGAGGAAGAGATCATGCCACACCAAAATGATGACCCGGACCTAGCCCTCTTCATCTCCATCCACATTGATGACATACGGGTACGTCATGTGATGATTGATGGAGGCACTAGCATTAACATCATTTCATCCCATGCATTTTCTCAAATGCGCATACCTGACAATTACATGCATAAACATCCAGTCATGTTGCGTTCATTCAATGATGCTATCACCTCCACACTAGGCATTATCATCCTTCCACGTTTCGCGTGGGCCCCCGTACTATTCCAGAATTATTTTACATTTTGGAGGGGGAATTCCAATATAACTTGTTGCTTGGTAGACCCTGGATCCATGTCATGGGTTGCGTTCCTTCCACTTTGCATCGTTGTGTAAAGTTTGAACATGAAGGACACACTTATACCATTCTGGCTGACCCATCACCTTTCAAAACATGCAACATGCTTTACGACCCAATGATGTGCTCATACCTGTCAAGCCGTCTACCTCCGCAACCAATACCACTTCACCTACACCTCCACCTACCAGTACAGCCACTGCTTTCACCGCACATACCTCCTCCATTCCTACCACTACTATAACCTCCACAGCTGACCCATTAGCTTCCCAATCCGTTAACTCCACCTCCGCATCGACCTCCAACACATCATCCATTCCAGCTACCTACTTACCAACCACTGATCCCTTGGAAGGTGTTTTTCAATGCCTCACTCTGGGGGAGTACCACCTATATAGTGTCAACACATTCCTTACTCTGCAGGAGTATGGAAGCCTTCACCAACACCCTCGCTATGATCACCGTATAGGAGAATGCCTCCTTTATGGTCCTCCTCATCTTCGTACTAGTCTCACCTATGGGGGACTTGATACTACCACTTACACACCTGAACCACCATCACAAACCCACCCATTTTCTACTGACTTCCAATCACTTACCAATCGCCGTTTCACCCACACCTTCCTACACCACTATGTGTGGAAGGGTTTTGGTTTTGGATTTTACGAGCAAGGCCGCCATACCATTATTCCATGTACCACCCTGTAAACATAACGACCGTAGTGGTATCGGCTTCCTCGAACCTCCTACCAAACAGGCCTACATTAAACTCATTGAGGACCCTAGCCCTTCTCCACCTTCATCTTCATCACCACCTTCACCCACTCCACATTCATCACCACCCTCACCGACGGAGTCGATGGATCCTGAATCTATCCCCCCTAAATTTTTTTTTTCATAAACACCATTTCCTTGGGGCCTTTGACTTATCAACGCGAAGGCGAGGCCCCTTCCACTCTTCCATTCCTGTATCCTGAGATGATCGATGATGACACACCTATAATTAACATCGTTCAATGTCAGGATGATGAATCCATACTCACCTACCTTGGTGCAGAAGACTCATATATTCATCGGTCGTTACCCTCTGAGATGCAAACCATGTTGAATGAATCAACTATCGAGATCAACATTCATACTCAGGATGACCTGCACATCCTAAAGATCAGACAATCTTTAGATGTTATTGAATAGGAAGCCATCACTTCTTTCCTCTAAGATCATAACCACGCTTTCACTTGGTCTTACGCAGACATGCCGGTATTGACCCCACCATAGTGGTCCACAATATCGTAACCATTCCTGATGCCAAACCTATCAAACAAAAGATGAGGAAAATGCACCCTCGCATTGCTCTTCTTGTCAAAGAAGAACTTCAGCGCCTTCTTTGCATTTCCTTCATCTTACCCATTGATTATCCTCATTAGATTTCTAACATTGTCCCTATTACTAAAGCAACAGGGGGACTCCACATTTGCACGGACTTCCGTGACCTCAACCTAGCCTGCCCAAAAGATGACTTTCCCTTGCCTGGTATTGATCAACTAGTTGACCTCACCACTGGTCATGAGATGCTCTCACTCATGGATGGCTTCTCGGGTTATAACCAAATTTTTCTTGCCCCAGAAGATCAACAAAAGACTGCATTCATCACCCCTTGGGGAACCTTTTGCTATCAAGTCATGCCTTTTGGCCTTAAAAATGCTGGTGCCACATATCAGCATGCTATGACTTATATCTTCCATGATATCATGCATCACATATTGGAAGATTATGTGGATGATCTCTTGGCCAAATCTAAATGTCTCTCTGAGCACCTCGCCGTCCTCAACACCATCTTTGACCGCCTCATTAAATATTGTGTCTGCCTTCAGCCTAAAAAGTGTGTCTTTGCGGTTCTCTCAGGAAAGCTCCTGGGATTTATTATTTCCCTTTGTGGTATAGAAGTTGACCCTGCTAAAGTCAAGGCCATCCTCGAAATGCCTCTGCCTACTAACCTTCGCCAACTCTGTAGCCTGCAAGGTAAATTGCAGTCCATTCGCCATTTCATTTCACAATTATCTGATCGGTGTCAACCATTTCATCATCTGCTCAGGAAGGATGTCTCCTTTAAATGGGATGATGACTGTCACAAAGCTTTTGAGGCCCTAAAACAATACCTTCTCCAACCACCTGTACTCATTCCACCTAAAGATGATCAACCTTTTTACCTATACATATCCGCTACTGATCATTCCTTAGGAGCCATGCTCGCTCATCGCGATGAACAACACAGGGAGCAAGGTGGTTTATTACATAAGCCGTACTCTTTTGGACTATGAAACCCTGATACAACCATCTAGAAAAACTTTTCTTAGCCTTAGTTTTCATTGCCACCAAACTCTGCCATTACCTACTCAACCACAAAACCTATGTCATGACCAACAACAATCCCTTACACTTCATGTATGCCAAACCTTATCAAAATCAGTGTGTCACATGATGGCTTATGCTTTTAGCTGATCTTGACCTCAAATTCATTCATCAAAAGTCCATCAAGGGCCAAGATATCACCGACCAATTGGCCGACGCACCTATTTCGGGGATCAACCCTCTAATTTTGACTTTCTTGATGAGTCAATTGCTACTCTTTCCCTGGATGAACCCCCTTACCAAATGACACTTTTCTTCGATGGTTCCAAGTGTCAGTGTGGGGGCGGGGCTGGTATTATCCTCATTCCTCTTGGATGGTGAACCCATGCCTTTGTCTTTCAAACTAGACTTTGAATGCACCAACAATATTGTCGAGTACGAAGCACTCGTACTAGGTCTCCAAGCCACATATGCCCTAGATGTCAAATCAATCAGCATCTTTGGTGATTCACAATTGGTCGTAAACCAAGTCAATGGTATGTACCAATGTCGTAACGAGATACTTCAAAAGTATAAACAACATGTAGACATACTTTTGACCACCTTTGATCATTACACCCTTCAAATTATCCCACGTTCAACCAACAAATTTGTAGATACCATGGCCTGCTTAGCTTCCCAAATACCCATTTCCCCCTTGCCGATTCCAAAATCTTTGTCACCGTACAATACCTCCATTCACCTTCTTATTTACCTCACGATGTTTACTCAATCAGAACCGACACCCCTGACCCGAGTGACCTTTGGTATAAACAATACTCTGACTACCTTTCTCTCTCCATCTTACCTCCTGATCTCACTCGTAACAGACAACATGCCTTCCTTAAAAAGGTCTCTCATTTCGTCATTCTAGGGGGGACTCCTCTATAAGCGTGGCTTTGATGGTATTCTCTTACGATGCCTCACAAGTTTTGAAATTCCTTATACCATTAAGGAGGTTCATGATGGCATATGTGGAGGTCACTTTAGTGGCCTTGCTGTTGCTAAGTGTATTCTTTCGCCTAGGCTATTACTGGCCGACCCTTAACCATGATTGTTGTGACTATGTCAAACATTGTGTAAAATGTCAACAACATTCCAACCTTCATCATACACCCAGTCATGCCTTACAGGTCACTCGTGATCTTTGGCCCTTCTCTCAATGGGGTTTGGATCTTGTCGGAGAAATCAATCCCCATTCTTCCCAATGCCATCAATGGATCATAACTGCTACCGAATACTACACAAAATGGGTGGAAGCCATACCACTCATCTCCACGAAAGCTGAGAAAATATGTGAGTTCATTAACCATCACATCATTTTTCGCTTTGGTGTTCCTCATCGCCTCATCACTGACAATGGAAAACAATTCAAAAACAAAACATTGCAAAAACTCTGTGACGCCTTCGGCATTCAGCTTAGTTTCTCATCACCTTATTACCCACAAACCAACGGCCAAGCCAAATCCACTAACAAAACCCTCAACAAAATTCTCATGAAAGTGGTTGATGATACTGGGAAGGATTGGCATATGCACATTCCTTTTGCCCTGTGGGCATACCGCACTAGTATTCACACTTCCACTGCGGCCACACCCTTTTCTCTGGTCTACGGTACAGAGGTTGTTCTGCCTCTCGAAGTCCAGATCCCCTCACTCCACATTTCTCTCCATGACATGCTTACTGATGATGACTTTCGTTCAGGACCGCTTAGCACAACTAGAGTTATTAGATGAACGTCGTCTTAACGCTCTGGATCACCTTCAAGTTTACCAACAACGTATCAAACGTGCTTATGACAAACATGTTCATGAATGAACCTTTCAAGTTGGTGACCTTGTCTTGAAAGAAAATCAACACGTAACCAAAGCAGAAAAAAGTAAACGGGGCAAATTCACTCCTAATTGGCTTGGACCATACATCATAACTCATACCTATGGATCAGGTGCCTATCGTTTATCCTCACTTGATGGTAAACCCAAACCTAAGCCCCTTAACGCATTGCATCTTCGACCATTCTATTGTTGACTCATCATCCTACCTCACCCTTTGTCTCTTTACAGGCTTGTCCCTTGAGTGCTACCCACTCCATACACCTCCCCAATGATTAAACAAGAATCATGTGAGTACCCATCACTTGTTATCTTCTCTTGAATATGTGTACCACGGCATTGCACATAGCATGATTCTCATGGATACTTTTTGTCTACCTTTAGATGAGATCCCATGGTCGTTCCACCTTGCCTTTTGAACAAGAGTCCTATCCTCCACCTTGGTCTTGTCCATGATTTCAAATACCTCACATGGGACCAAACTCCTTGAGTCAAACTTCTAATAAAAATATGACTCCCTCAAAAGGACATCTTCCTCTCAACAAAATTGCTGCTATAAATAGACTGCTCCCTCGAAGGACAGCTATGTAAAGCTTCAAAAAAAAATGAGAAGAAACCGAAGCTTCCCGCATCGATCAGCTTCACGAAGACCTCAAGGAGTACCATATTCATTATCCCATATAGACTTCCCGCATTGATCAGTCTATCAAAACAAAAAACTTTTTAGTCATGGACTTGCCCACTGTGACCTAGGACCCCTTGCCCAAAAGCCCTGTCTACTCAAAACATATAAAATTAACTACCTTTCACCCTCCTTACCATTTCCACTCTCATTTCCTCAATTTCCTCAAGGGACATCTTGGAATTTAGACATTTGGTGATCTTGTGACTACCTTCATCGTAGAAATAGTTAATCGTGCAATGTCTTTCAGATCTTATGTTCATCACCCCCTCCAAGGTATGATCTACTCGGTATGATCCTACCCAATCAGGTGGCTTTATTGCCCCCCTCTTATCTTTTAACCATCTTTGTTTACGTTTTGATTACCTTATACAGGACTTGGTCCTCGACGCTTACCTTTTAGGTAATCCTCCCCTTTCACCATAATCACCTTCACCTACATCCTTTTACCTATAATCTACCCACACCTATTAAACCTAAACCCACAACATGCCCAAAAACCTACCAACTCATTTTCATATTCTTCCCTAGCTCATGGGAGAACTACATCGGCCTGAGGTCCCTTTTTTCACCAGGACTATGTAGGCAGCACTCCGAGGGCATGGGGCCCTTGGAGGTTAGCTTGGCCATTTTCTACCCTAAAAACAATTCATCAACCATGCCTAACTCACCATTTACATCACATTTCACTTAGTTCCCCTTTTATAACAAAATTGGAAATTAAGCCACATACATAACAAGTTGCTTACCACAACATACATTTATTACACCTACCATCTCTCTATCATCACTATGCATAGATTATAGAACATTTCACATATGACCCATAGTATCATTCATTGCCAAAATGCCTATATGACTCGATGAATCATAACTAAACCTACTTTCAACTCAACCATGCCTATAACCTGACTCGATCCATGCCTAACCACATCAACACAACCTAACTCACCGATCCATGCCTATAAATCTCAAAAATGTCAGCACACAGGCTGATATGACCTCCATCGGTCAACCTAAACCTACACTTCCCTTACTTTCCCTTTTACCCCACCCTTTACCTTAATCCTTTACCCCACCTCACCCCACCTTTACCCAACCTATTAGACCTCACCTTTCACCTTTCACTTCCTACCTCCATTTGTCCTCCTTTGGGGACTTGTTATTTTACCCATACCTTGGCCTTACCTGTGTCGTGACCTAGATATTTGGACCTGGACCATCGCTAGTGACCTTTGACCTCATGTGTTCACTATACCTTGTGGCACTGTTACCTGTGTTGATTGACCTAATGACCTTACCTAGCCTATTGTCATGACCATTTATCCTGACCCTACCTTTGGTGTACCGAAACATACCTAAACATTCCTGCACCTAACCTACGTTGTGTTTCCTGACCATATCCTATACCTTGGATACTGGATTCACTTCAACCTTGTTTGGATAAACCTATCGACCTTAGACGATGTAGAGTTTTCCTGCTCTTCAACCCTGGTAGCGTGCTACAGTTTATACGTGTGTGTGCATTTGACTGTTGCTACCTTTGACCCTGGCCTATACCCTAGATTGCCCGAGTAGACCTTTCACCCTTTTCCCCTGTGCCCACTTACCTTTTCCTCACATTTTCCTTTTATCAAACCACTCACCACTTCAGCCTGCTACCTTGTCAGTTCCTGGTTTGAGGGGGATCACCTTCACCCACACATGGGGCAACCACATCTTATTTTTGTTAGCGTCACTTACCAATACAAGCTATGCAACAAAAAGGGGCAAAATGTAGACACTAAAATCAGGTCACACTCCCCTTTCATACCTCGACCAATAAGCACCCTTTATTACATTTACCTAGCCATGACCCCCTTCACCCCACTAATATTAATTTAATTAATCTAATTAAATTAATTCATTATCCTCACTATATTTATTATTTAAATATCTTATTTAAATAATATCCACACATACAGTTCACTTAGACACCTCACCAAGCCAACTCAACCTAAGACCTATTCTTAGCAAGTTGCCATAACTAACTAAGACTTACCCAAACCCTAAAAATCAATGCCTACATTCCCTCTAACCACATTCCCGCATGCTCACAAGAAGCTCCCAGTCTAATCCATGGGATAATGACACGAGATCCAAGGAAATCAGGAGGATCTCCCTAGTTTAGTAAACCTAGGAAATCCCACCTTGACCGATGTCGGTTACCCCTAACCGTCGCCGGTTAAGCCAAACCACCGTCAGTTACCCCTTTTAACCCCTAAACTACCTTATTCTCAAGGTTGGAAAACATTGAGAGAAGGTTGATGAGTAAGAACACATCTCAGAGAGATAATGCATCTTCAGAGAGAAAATTCCAGCAAAAACCCGCATGCAAGGAAGGAGATTGAGCATCTTCTCCTGCACAGCCATCCCAGCCATGATCTGATCTATCCAAGCAAAGAGGAGTGTACATGTAGCCCATGCAGAAGCTTTCTTTCAGTTGGTGATCACTTGCAACCTTCAAACCCCTCATCAGCACCCCCATCCCTCACACACAGGCATTCAGGAATGGAATCCAAGTAAGTATAACATCATACTTTCCTGGTTTATTTCATTTCATCATCATTTTATCATCCATTGTTTATCTTTTCCCCCTATTGACCTTCTCCAACATTTTCACCTCCATATACCCATTAAAACCTCGCCAAAGCCTACTCCAGTCACCCAATACCTCATCTCAACCCACCAAAGTCCTTTGTGCAATCACAAAGGAGACCACAACTTGTTCTGTGACATTTCCAGATCTCACAGTAACCAGCACCGGTTACACCTAACCACCGTTGGTCACCCCTGACCAACACCAGTCTCTGTATTTTCCCACACAGCCTAGAACAGAGACCTACCCACCTAATTTCATCTTACCCTCATTCACCTGTGATCTACCTGAGACCTCTGTCAAACCTGCAGAACCCAGAACCAATCATTTGACCTTTGGATTCTATTCTAGCTTAGCCTGTTAGATTAGATCTATTTCTTATTGTGTTTTTAAGTGAGATACCTAAATCATTTCAAACTACAATAGGATTTACTTTGTTTACAACATTAAATTGTTTAAAACAGTGGACTGACAGCCATCTAGGAAGTATCACACTTCCCGGATCTAGCATACACTAGGCAGTTCACCACCCATATTGTTTAATTCCTTCCGGTGGTCTTACTTTACATTACAGGTAGTTCCTCCTAGCCAAAAGGAAGCTCTCATGATCAGCTGTGGATTTGGAAATCATACACACGCAGTAACCCATCAACCAAAATTTGAATAAGCATTCCTCCTATGCCTGTTACCATATCTATTTCGTCAACGCTTCAAAGAAATGATCTAAGGGTTCACTCTCATCATGTTTTTGTGCATTTTCATCTTTAGTTTCCACACTCCATCTTTTTTATCATTCCATGCTTTTCCTAGTCCTTCGGCACAACTTCTTTGTCACTCTACACTGACATCAAGTACACATCTCTATCTACTTTATGTTACTGAGCTTTCCACTCACCATCATAAAGTGGGGGAAAATGTAGACACAAAATCATGCACTTTAGATATTATTTATTCTTGTTATTTTGGTCATCTCACTTTATTTTACTTCATCATTCTTGACCTATACCACACATATGCCTAGTCTATTCTATCACTTTTTTTTTTATTTCAGCCTTGACTGGGGAACCCAGGATAATACTGGGGTGCCCATGGGCACTTTGGTTCAACCATAGGTGCCTCGATCCTTTTTGAACTTTCGTGCCACTTTTTAGGCTCTTTCTATTTGTTTGAAATCTTATCTTTTTGGTTGTTGGTCGTTTTGGGATTAATTGCAAAATTAGATCAAGAGAACCCTATAAATATACATTTATGAGACCATAATGAGGGACCAAGTGCTAGTCACTAATATCAACCACCTAGAGTTGTATCCATCTTTTACATTGGGTGATCATTTTCATCCACATAGCTCCATCAAAAGGCACAAGGCTAGGATATTTGTATCACACAAGCATAGGGGGAGGATTTTATTATATTCCATCCACTATTCTATTACATTTATCTACACATAGTTGGCCCAGTATAATAAAAATGTGTGACTGACATAAGAGCAACCTAGGGTATGTTCATACACACACAAAACTACATTTGGGTTTGGAATGTAGTGTAACACTCAGTTATTAAGTCCACTATTTGTGGCAGTTGAGGTTAGTCCAGCCCTATCATATGCATTTTTATTTTTTAAGGATTGATGTTTGTTTATGGTTTTACATGTCTTCCTTTCATCTTAGATTACCAGCAAGAGCTAGTGCAGTATAATGAATTTGATGCGACACATAGAGAGGGTTTTAGACCATTTTTTAAACATGTAAAGATCAGTTCTAGATCTTTGGTACATACTAGGGTGTAGATTCTATAGACTAGAGCACTTGTAGGTGCCCCAGTCCTCCTCTAGAAACCCTAGTCTAGAGATTCAGTCTAGATCTGACCTTTTTAGGACGTCTGGATAGTTGTTCCTACTTCCAGTTTCTCCAGGCACTTCTAGAACACATTCCCATAAGATAATCAAACCATCTGAGTTATTTCCTCTCCTCTCTTGCACAATAGGGTTTCCATTGTCATTTTCTTAATTTCTTGGGTCATCTTTATATTCATTTAAAACATCTATTTCCTTTATTTATAGTTATTCATATCTTAAGTTAACTAGTGTGATATATATACATTTTATTTAATCATTGTGATATGGAGGATGCTTTTTTTTAGGAGGTTTATGGTTAGCAATGGTCCTAGAGTTGCATATGATTAGTTTCCTACTATTTCACCATTTTCTTTACATTCTTGGAATGTGACAAAACAGATAAGGTTATGGGCTGAGGAGGAATACTTGTTGTGTTGGTTTTGGAAGTTTATGTGCACGTTCTGACTTCTCGATACGATGCTGACTGTGAGAGCTTCTTTTTAGCAGGGAGGAACTACCTAAAATAGAAAGTAAGACCACCAAAGAAGAGTTAAAAATATATAACAGTGGACTACCTAGTGTATGCTAGATCCGGGAAATGTGATACTTCCTAAAAGGTTGCCAACCCACTGTTTTATAAAACAAATTATGAAGTAACTGAAATGTGTACATAAACAAATCTAGTGTTAGTATTTTTATTTAGGAACCTCAGATCACTATCAACATCGATCTAATTAAATACTAAAAAACTATGTGGTTCATTGTCTTCAGGTCAGGTTATAGGTTGTTCAGGTGGTTTACAGGTGACATAGACATGGTCTTAAGCAAGGTTGGACAAGGTGTTTGAGGTTGTCTTGGTTGGTATGTGGTTAATGGTTTACACAATGTTGGTAAACATAGAGACCAACATCGGTCGAGGTATAACCAATCATGGTTAGGTAGAACCGATGACAGTTATGGGTAACCGGCGTCAGTAGATATGCAAGCTAGATAAGATTCAATAAGATTTGTTAATAGGGTTTGAGTTAAGGTCAGGCTAGAGATGAAAAAGGGCATAATGAGGTATATGGGGATCTTAGGAACACTCAAAAATATGTAGAGGTCAGGTATATGTAGTTTTTTATGGTGTGGGTGGAGGAATGGATAGGTTTATAAAAAAGGGAATAGTAGGGGAAAAGGGAATGCGGGTAGGAAAGTGAGAATAACAATGTGATAGAAACCTTTAAAATAGGGTAAGGCTAGAAATAGACACAGGTACGTATAAAGTGTACTTAATATGGTGTTACAGGTTCAAATGGCTATGATGGTGGTGATGATTGATTGGTGGGATAGATGCTTGGTGCCACAGATGGTGCTTCCTAGAATGTTAACTGTGAGTGCAATACCTCTAGATCTGTCCTGGTGCTGGCTATGGATGTCTGTTATTTACGAAAAGAATTTGGTTCTACTTGTATGTAAGCTCTCTTCTCCTCTCTTTGATCTCAGAATGTACCAACCCAAAAACAAGGTTGCCAAAGTGAATAAATGGTAACTCGAATGACGGTTCCTGTTTAACCAGCGTCAGTTTCAGGGATGATCGGTGTCGGTTAATGTGCATGATTCCCTAAGTTTACTAAAAATGACATATCTTGCATAATCATTTGGGTTAGGTCTGCCCATTTATTCATGGATCAGAATGAGAAGTTATGTTTTTATGAGTAGGAAGGTGGTTAGAGGAATAATAGGCCTTGATTTTTGGGGTTGAACTAATTATTATTCATTTATGGAAACATGTTATGAATAAGTCTATGGTGAGATGTCTAGGTGAGGTGTCCATACATTTAATTAAAGTAATTAAATTAATAATGGGGTGAGGATGGGTATTAATTTAATTATAAATAATTAAATTAATATTAATGTAGGGTATATGGGTAATGGTTCGGTGATTTTTTTTAAGTTAATAATTCAACAAGGGGACCAAGGGGAGTGTGACCCAATTTTGGTGTCTAAATTTTGCCCCTTTTTGTCACATGTAGCTTGTGTTGGTAAGCGACAATGACAAAAATAGGAAATGATTGTGTCAAGTGTAAGTGAGGGTCGTGTTTCCCCAAGCGTGGGTGAAGGTAACCCCCCTCAAAATTGGAACTGATGAGGTGAGAGACGGAAGTAGTGAGTGGTTTGATAAAATGAGGAGGTGGGAAAATTAAGATCAGTGGGTGCATTCAGTAAAGGTAAAAGGTCAAATCGAGGTAAACAGGTAAATGGGCCAGGGTCAAAGGTAGTGGTAGTTGAACAGCACAAACACATTAGGAAACTATGGCACGGTACGAGGTTGATAATCTTTCAAACTCTATGTTAGTCTAAGGTTGATAGGTCTATCCAAATGGGGTTGAAGTGATTCTGGTATCGAAGGTATAGGATATGGTATAAAAACACAACAGAGGTCAGGTGTAGGAACGTTTAGGTATGTTCTAGTACACCAAAGGTTAAGTCAGGATAAACAACATAGAAATAGGAAAGGTAAGGTCGGTAGGCCGAAAAACACGGGTAACCTTGTCACAAGGTACAATAATGAGCATGAGGGGTCAAAGGTCACAAAAATTGGTTCATGTCAAGGTATATAGGTAAATGACATGGGTAACACCAAGGTATAGGTAAAATAACAACTCCTACAGATGTAGCAAAGGTAATGTAGGGGTATGTTGGGTTTATAGGTATGGTTCAATGGGGTGTCTGGGATGGTAAAAAAGGGACGTGGGAATGAATGGTTACAAGAAATTGGAATTTTATAAAAACCAAAAAATTATAAAGTTTGACTCGATGTCGCTTATAGGGTGACCGACATCGGTTGGCTAGGGTACAAATGGGACTAGAGTTGGTCAGGTCAGGTTGGGTTTATAGAACCAAAAAAAATTATATTTTACAGAATCCTCCTTGTGTTTTACCATTGGAGAAAACGATAAAGCCATGGTTGACTTTTGGTGACTTTTTAAGAGGAAAGTATGAGGGGAGTCTACCCAGCTGAGGTGGAGAGATATATGGTTGGTGAGAGGAGCTAGGTAGATGGGTCCACAAGATTTGGAGGACTGAGTTGATTGGTGGAGAGATTCAAGGTAAGATTTTGGCATGGAAGAAGTGGGAGAAGGTTTGGATGGGCCACTAGTACAATGGCCAATCCTGTGCCACCACGCAGATGACACCAAGACGAGGTAAGATTCGATATCATTCTTTGGTGGTTAGGTGAATTTGTTGGGAGAAAGTGGGTTTGGGTAGAAGTTGGTTTAAGGGGAGAGAATTAAATTTAAATTTGGATGAAAATGTGTGAAAGAAGGAAGGGTAGGAAGTGGTACGTCAGGTTAAAAAGGGGTTGGGGATGAATTTAGGTGAGATTGGGGTAGGAATGTGTGGGGTAGTTAGGTAGAAATGATAATTTTTGAGAGAAATAGGGTCAGAGGTTTGTCGGATTATATGTTACAATAGTGACCAAATGATGATTGAGGGTCAGCCAGCATGTCAGTGGGAGCTAGCCGACATTGGTCACAGATGGGGTGACCAATGCCAGTTTTGGGAGATTGGTGTTGGATGAAGAGGAACCGATGCTAGTCAGCATTGAGAGAAAAATGGGCCTAGTAGATGAGTTAAGGGTGGGTGGGTGAGATAGGAAGGTATTCATTGAATGAGAATAGGTAGGGTAACAATTATAGGTGGGGGGTCAAGGGTGAATGTCGGGTATGGTTAAGTTTTAATAATGTGATGGTTTGTTGGATGCAGGCGAGGGACCAGTTGCGGATGCACGATAGGGTTCCACCGCTTATTGCTAGTGGTGCAAGGAAACGTGACCAATGAGGAGTGGAGACATGTGAAAAACCTAGGTTTGATTGGTATCCGATGCTATAGGACTATATTGCATGATTCGAGGTTGATGGTCACTCTCATTGATAGATAGGATTCCATGACCAACACGTTCAATCTTATCACAGGTGACATCATAGTCACCTTAGAGGACGTGTACCAAATCCTGAGATTATCGATAGTGGGATTTCAGGTGTACTTCATTTCATCATAGACCATCGAGGAGATGATGTTGACTATGTTTAGAGAGGGAATGGTTGAGTTGAGATTCCATAGCACCAACATGAGTTATGGAGATATGTACTGGGCACATCCTAACGATATGAGGCTAGTAGTTATGATGATGGAGACAATGTGTTGTTTTTCACTGCCAGATGTGGAGGGTGGGATATTCCCATAGGAATTGATGGGAGTTCTTCATGATATGATGGAGGATATGACTTGGTTTGCATGGGAACCAACCTACCTGGTACAATTATACAGGGAGCTATGGGCCTATGGGAGACTATGGAGGTTAAGCATGTGTTGCACTTTCCTTCTTCACTATTGTGCCTATGATCACATTGTGTGCATATGACTGATTGGTTTCCCTAGCTAGATGCATTTGACCTAGGTATGGTCTTGGTTGGTTATAGGTGTTGGATGTCATTTGATGGTGTTCACTAGTGGGCTAGGGGTGCACATGATATGGCTCACTACATGCGGATAGTAGAAGGGTTTTCTATAGTAGACACTATCTGGAGGTTGTATGTGGTATATCCATCATATAATCACATGGCTGTGGAGTTGGATGAGCTACAATTACTCAGGTAGATAGAGTGGCATTGTGCTAGGGAGCACGAAATGATACCAGTAGATAGAGTCTGACAAAAGTTTTGGCTTCCCTAGGATGTGCCACCAACATTCCCTCAGTACAGGAGAGATGATGTGGAGAGGCCAATGGCTCTACCATAGCCGATAGTACCGACAGGGAAGGAGGAGCAACTGGTGGACCGACAGCTAGATGATGTCGACTGCATAGATGCATATAGATGGTGGTGAGTAGTCTAGCTACGAACAACACCACCCAGACTAGGGCAGCCAGACGTGGCTACCCTCACAGTCTAGAGAGACACATTATAGGATAGGTGGCCACATTATAGGCCCAAATTAATGGTTTATAGGGGTAGTTGATGAGTTCATAGGTAGAGGTGGCCACATTACAGGAACAAGTTATAGGGTTGCAGGGCTAGTTGGTCACTGCATAGGCACAAATTGTGACCCTACAGGCCTAGGTACAGGCATAGAAACCTACACAGGCAAAGTGATAGGGTCCAATTTTATAGACAGGGGTAGAACAGGGTCCCTCAGTATAAGTACATGCATAGGGACATGGTCCCTTATTATAGGTAGTAGTGGGATAGGGTCCCAAGAGATCTGTATAGGGACCGAGACTGATGGAAATTCTCTAGACCGTACCAAAGGCTAGGTTTAGGGACATCTTGGGTGAGGCACAACATTATCAGGACCACTTGATGGCCGAAGGGATAGACATCCCATCTTACACTGAGTATAAATCACAACAGGCTTCAAGTGAGAGGACCCAGTCCCGTACTCATAGTGTATAGAGTACAGGGGGTTGGCGAGCCCCGAGACAAGGTTAGGGTGAGGCTACCAGTGTATGGAGGAAAACTCCAAGTGAGGGGCCATCAAAGGTTATACCGAGGCCTATGGTGGGTGGGGAGATGTGAGTGGGATGCCACATAGGAGTAGAGGAGGAGGAGGAGACATGTGAGATAGGCATGGAGGATATCTGATGGGGAGATACATCATAGTTGTGTGTACCTCCATATTTTTTTGTGTATTTTGACATATGTTGACCTACGTGTCGAAGAGATCAAGGATGTACATGAGAGTTTTTAATATTTTTGATCATATACCAGCCTACGTGCCAAAGATGGGGAGGATGTACATGAGCATTTTTGAGATACTTGCATTTATTTATATCTCAACAACTCTCATGGAACCACATACCTATAGATACAACCCCCAAAACAAACATCGGTTAACCAGGAACTATTTTTGGTTACCATTTATTCACTCTAGCAACCTTATTTTTAGGTTGGAAGATTCTGAGATCAAAGGGAGGAGAAGAGAGTTACATGTAAGCAAAACCAGAGAATTTTCATGCCTAACAGACACCCATAGCTAGCACCAGGACAGATCTAAAGGTATTGCACTCACGATAACATTCTGGAAACACTGTTGTGGTACCAAACATCATTCCTTTGATCAACCGCCATAACCATCCAGCCATTTGAACCTGTACCATAGTAAGTACACTTTTTACCTACATCTATTTCTCCTTCAATCTATTGGATTCTTCTATTGTTATTATCAATTTCCTACTTGCATTCCCTTTTCCCTTACCAATTACTTACCTATAAAACCAACCATTCCTCCACCCACACCAAAAAAACCACCTATACCTAACCTCTACATATTTCTGAGTGTTCCTAAGATCCCCATATACCTTGTTATGGCCTTTTTCATCTCATCCTGAACTCATCTCAAACCCCACTAATAAATCTTATTGAATATTATCATCCTACATCAACCAACGCTGGTTACCCATAACTATCATCAATTCTTCCCAACTGTGATCGGTCATACCTTGACCGACGCCATTCTATGTGTCTAGCAACACTCTGTAAACTAGCAACCACATACCTACCAAAACAACCCCAAACACCTTACCCAACCCTACTAAGGCCCTGTATGTGACCTGCAGACCACCTGAACAACCTGCAACCTGACCTAAAGACCTTGACCTACATACTTTTTAGTATTTAATTACATCGACGTTGATAGTGAACTAAGGTACCCAAATCATAATATTAGCACTAGATTCATTTATGTACGCATTTCAATTACTTCATAATTTATTTTATAAAACATAATGTTCAGGTATGTTCTGTTACACAAAATTTTAGGTCAGGATAAACAACACGACAATAGGAAATATAAGTCTGGTAGGCTGAACAACATGGGTAACCATGTCACAAGGTACAACAAAAAGAGGGTCAAAAGTCACAAAAATTGGTTCAGGTCAAGGTATATAGGTAACGGCATGGGTAAGGCCAAGGTATAATTAAAATAACAACTCCTACGACATAGCAAAGGCAATGTAGGGGTAGGTTGGGTTTGTAGGTATGGTTCAAGGGGTGTTTAGGATGATAAAAAAAGGACGTGGGCAAGAATGGTTACAAGAAAAAGAAAGTTTAACAAGACCAAAAAATTATAAGGGTGGACCAATGTCATTTATAGGGTGACCAATGTTGGTTGGCTAGGGAACAAATAAGACCGGTGTTGGTCAGGTCAGGGTGGGTTTATAAAACCAAAAAATTATGTATTTTTCATAATCATTGTTGTATTGTACTATTGCAGAAAATGACAGAGTTGGTTGACTTTTGGAACTTTTTATGAGGAAAGTATGGGGGAATATACCCAGCTAAGGTGGAGAGATCTAGTTGGTGAGAGGAGCTAGGTAGACAGGTCCACGAGATTGGGTAGACCGAGTTGATTGGTAGAGATATTCAAGGTATATTTCGACATAACAGAGGCAGAAGAAGGTTTAGGTGGGCCACCAGCGCAGTAGCCAGTCATGTCACTTCATAGACGACATCGAGATGAGGTAAGATTCAATCTCATTCTTTGTTGGTTCGCTGAATTTGTTGGCAGAAAGTGGGTTTGGGTAGAAGTGGGTTTTGGGGGAGAAATAAATTTAAATTTGGAAGAAAATGGGTGAAAGAGGAAGGGCAGGAAGTGGTATGTAGGGTAAAAAGGGGTGGGGATGAATGTAGGTGAGATTGGGGTAGGAATGGGTGGGGTAGTTAGGTAGAAATGGTAATTTTTAATAGAAATAGGGCACATTTTCATAGATTATCCCCGCAACAGTGACCGATGTCGATGGGAGGTAGTCGGCATCGGTCATAGATAGGGTGATCGATACCAGTTTTGGGAGACCAGTGCCGGATAAGAAGAATCGAAGCCAGTCGGAATTGAGAGAAGAATGGGCCAAGAGATGGGTAAGGGTGGGTGGGTGAGATAGGAAGGTATTGTTTGAATGAAAGTAGGTAGGGTAATAGTTATAGGTGGGGGGGTAAAGGGTGAGTGTGAGTATGGTCAAGGTTTAATAGTGTTATGGTTTGTTGGATGCAAGTGAGGGACCAGTTGTGGATGTGGGATAGGGTACCACCACTAATACTAGAGGTGTAGGGAGATGTGATTGATGAGGAGTGGAGACATGTAACAAACCTGGGTTTGATTGGTATACAATGTTATAAGCGTATAGTGCATGATTCGATTTTGATGGTCACTCTCATCGATAGATGGGATTCCACAAACAACACATTCCATCTTCCAACTGGTGAGATTATAGTCACCTTAGAGGATGTGTATTGGATCTTGAGATTACTGATAGTGGGAGTTCAGGTGTACTCCATTTCATCAGAGGCCTCTGAGGAGCTAATTTTGAATGTGTTTGGAGAATGGATGGTTGAATTGATATTCCATAGTGCTAGCATGAGTTATGGAGATATGTACCGGACCCATCTTAAGGATATGAGGCTAGTAGTTATGATTATGGAGGCAGTGTGTTGTTTTGCACTACCAGATGCAGAGGATGGGAGATTCCCATGGGAATTGATGGGAGTTCTTCATGATATGATGGAAGACATGAACCATTTTACATGGGCACCAGCCTACCTGGTGTAGTTATGTAGGGAGTTATGGGCCTACGGGAGACTACGGAGGTTTAGCGTGTGCTGCACTTTCCTTCTTCACTCTTTGGCCTATGAGAACATTGTGTGTGTGCAACTGATTGGTTTACCCCTGCTAGATGCATTTGAGCCAGGTATAGTCTGGGTCGATTATAGGCATTGGGTGCTAGTTGGTGTTGTGCGTCGGGGGGCTAGGGCTACCCTTGATATGGCTCACTATAGGTAGTTGTTAGAGGGTTTTTCTAGAGTAGACACTATCTAGAGGCCGTATGTGGTATATCCATCATACAATCACATGGCTGTGGAGTTGGATGGGCTACAACTGCTCAAGTGGATAGAGGGGCATCGTGTTGGGGAGCACGAGATGATACCAGTAGATAGAGTCTAGTAGAAGTTTTGGCTTCCCCAGGATGTGCCACCACCATTCCATCAGTATAGGAGAGACGATGTAGAGATGCCAATGCTTCTACCATAGCTGACAGTGTCGACAAGGCAGGAGAAGTAGTCGGTGCACCGACAGCTAGATGATGTCAGTTGCACATATGCATATAGACGGTGGTGGGTAGTCGAGCTACGAACAACACCACCCAGACTAGGGTAGCTAGACGTGGCTACCCTCACAGTCCAAAGAGGCACATTATAGGGACATGTGACTGAATTATAGGCCTAGATTATTGGTTTACAGGGGTAGCTGATGGGGTCACAGGTAGAGGTGGCCATGTTACAGGCACAGGTTACAGGGATACAAGGCCAGTTGGCCACTACACAAGTAAAAATTGTGACCCTACAAGCCCAGGTATATGCACAAGAATAGGGTCCCATTTCACAGGTAGTAGCGGAACAGGGTCCCGGGAGATCGATACATGGACTGAGACCGATGGCACCTGCATAGACCATACCGATGGCTAGGTTTAGGGACATCCTAGGTGAGGCACAAAATTAGAAAGACCACTTGATGGATGCATGGATAGACATCGCATCTTACATTGAGTATAGAGCACATCAGGCCTTGAGTGAGAGGACCTGGTCCTAAACTCATAGTGTAGAGAGTACACGGGGCTGGCGAGCCTCGAGACAGGGTTAAGGGGAAGCTACCAGTGTACGAAGGCCAGCTCTAGGTGAGGGGCCATTATAGGTTAGACCGATGCCTATGGTGGGTGGGGAGATGCTAGTGGGATGCCACACAGGAGTAGAGGAGGAGGAGACAAGTGAGATTGTCATGGAGGATATCCAATGGGGAGATGCCTGATAGTTATATGTACCTCCATATTTTTTTTATTTTGATTTATGTTGGCCTATGTGTTGAAGAGAGTGAGGATGTACATGATATTTTTTGATATTTTTGATCATATACCGACCTGCATGCCGAAGATGAAGAGGATGTACATGAGTTGATGAGATAGTTGCATTTATTTGTATCTATGTACATATGTATGTATACACAGACTTTTAGATTTATAGATGATGATATTTATAGTATGAATGGTGTATTTGTGTTGCAAAATTTTCATTGTTATATATATGTAGGTGGGAACTAAGTGGATTAGGCATGATGGAATCAAGTTGGTCTAGGCATGATGGAGTCAGGTCAGTTTAGACATGATTGAGTCAGTTTGGTTTAGGCATGATTAAGTCAAGTTCGTTTAGGCATGACGGAGTCAGGCCGGTTTAAGTTTGATCTATCATCTAAGTTGTTGGTAACATGAGAGACAAATGGTGATGTATATGCAGCTTATGGTTTAAATTTCCAAATATGTGCTATGATGGAAATGTGAAAATGATAAATGAATGATTTGATGATGTGGTTAGAATGTGTATTAATTGCTGCTTGTTTGGTTTAATTTCTAATTATTGATATAAAATGGAAATTAACTAAGGTAGAATGTGAATAGGAAAGTGAAAGGGGGAATTGGTTAGGGTAAAGATTTGCCGAGCTAACCTCTAAGGGCCCCATGTCCTCAAAGTGATGCCTACATAGCCCCGGTGAAAAGGGGCCTTAGTCCAATGTAGTTCTCCCATAAGCTAGGGAATATTATGATGAAGTAGATGAATGGGTTGGTAGGTGTTAGGCATGGTTGAATGTAGGTCATAGGTATGGTTGAGTTGTTTTAAATATAGGCATCGATGATCTAGTCCTATATAGGATAATTAATAAGTAATGAAGAAGGTGAATGGTAAGAAGTGGCAACAGAGCCACTTAATTGATAAGAACTCCTAATGAGTCTACCATATCCAAGATGGGTTTATGAATGTAAGACCCTAAAGGCATTGCATAATGGACACTTCAAAGCATGAATAAAGTCACATAATCATGAAATGTCGTGGTTGCAGAAAGTCCCTTGAGTAAAGAGGAAATCAGGATGAAAAGGCAATGAGGTGAGAATGGGTGGTTTAGCGTAACCTACTATACAACACCATGTTTTTCTTATTAAGAAACCTAGGATCAAAAATAGGCAAGTCCATGACGAAAATTTTATCTTTTTCTCCATTTTTCATCATCATTTTTTTGTATTTTTAATACACTGATCAATGCGGGAAGTCTATATGGGATGATTATAATATCTCCTTGATGTCTTCGCAAAGTTGATCGATGTGGGAAGCTTTTGGTAATTTTTATGGTATTTTAAAAATGACTTTATATAGTTGTCCTTCAAGGGAGAGGTCTATTTATAGAGGTGGAAATAGAGTGAAGAGATGTCCCTTTTGAGGGAGTTATCTTTTGTAGGAAGTTTGACTCAAGGATTTGCATCCCTTTTTGTCTTTGGACATTTAAGTCATGGACAAGAATATAGAGGAAGAGTAGGCTCTTGTTCAGAGGTCACAACCATAACACAAAGAGGTTATTTATGAAAGGGGTTGTTTCGAGTTATGAATGACCATGGGATTACACCTTGAAGAAGATGAAAAGTATCCATGAGAATCATGTTATGAGTAGATCCATGGTACTCATATTAAAGATAAGGCTAAAACGTGATGGGTAATCACATGATTCTTGTTTAGTCGTGGATCCTCAAAAACAGGTAATATGGAAGGTGAAAAATGCTCAAGAGACGAGAAATCAACTGACAGAGAGTGATATAAGACTTGATATCAAAAAATAAAATGGTTGAAGATGCAAGGCATTGAGGGGATCAGGCTTAGGTTTACCTTCGAGTGAAGATAAATGATAAGCTCCTGATCCATAGGCATGGGTAACGATATAAGGCCCAAGCCAATTAGGAGAAAATTTTCCCCGCTTACTTTTCTCTTCTTTGGTTGCATGTTGATTTTTTTCAGGATGAGGTCACTGACCGAAAGGTTCATTCATGAACACATTTATCATAGGCACGTTTGATATTTTTTTGGTAGATTTGGAGATGGTCAAGAGCATTGAGATGACACTCATCTAATAACTCAAGTTGTGGAAAATGATCTTGGTGAAAGTCATCATCGTTGAGCATGTCTTGTAGTGAGATGTGGAGAGATGGAATCTAGACTTCGAGAGGTAAGACAACCTTGGTACCATAGACCAGAGAAAAAGGTGTGGCAACAGTCAAAGTTTGAATACTACTCTGATAATCCCACAAGGTGAAAGGAATGTGCATATGCCAATCCTTCCCAGTATGGTTGACTACTTTTATAAGAATTTTTTTCAAGGTTTTATTGGTCAATTCATCTTGGCCATTGGTTTGTAGGTAATAAGGTGAT
This sequence comes from Taxus chinensis, assembly GCA_019776745.2. Taxonomy (NCBI): domain Eukaryota; kingdom Viridiplantae; phylum Streptophyta; class Pinopsida; order Cupressales; family Taxaceae; genus Taxus; species Taxus chinensis. The sequence continues at coordinate 812,302,898 of CM034150.1, forward strand.
GATAAACTAAGTTGGATGCCAAAAGTGTTGCATATCTTACATAGGGTTTTGTTTTTGAATTTTTTTTTGTTATCAGTGATGAGGCGGTGAGGAACACCAAAGCGATAAATGATGTGATGGTTGATGAATTCACATATTTTCTCAATTTTTATATAAATGAGGGGAATGGCCTCTACCCATTTAATGTAAAATTCAGTAGTGGTTATGATCCATTTGTGGCATTGTGAAGAGTGGGGATTGATCTTGCCAACAACATCCAAACCCCATTGAGAGAAAGGCCAAAGGTCTCGTGCGACCTGCAAGGCATTACTAGGTTTGTGATGGAGACTAGCATATTGTTGAAATTTCACACAATTCTTGTCATAGTCACAAAAATCATGGTTTAGGGTTGTCCAATAATATCCAAGGTGAAGAATGCATTTTGTGATAGCTAAATCACTAAAGTGGCCTCCACAAATTACATCATGAGCTTCCTTAATGGTGTACGGAATTTTAGAAATTTTAAGGCATCGTAAGAGAATACCATTGAAGCTGCACTTATAAAGAATACCACCTATGATGACATAACGAGAGACAATTTTAAGAAAGGCCCGTTGTCCATTACAAGTGAGATCAATGGGTAGAATGGAAAGGGAAAGATAGTCTGCACATTACTTATACCAAAGGTCACGTGGGTCAGGTGCAACGTTTCTAACGGAGTAGACCTCACGAGGTAAATAAGAGGGTGATTGTAGCCTTTGTATTATGACAAATATTTTAGAGTTAGTGGGCGAAGTAGGTATCTGAGAAGCCAAGAAGGCCATGGTATCTACAAATTTATTTGTAAAATGTGGGGTGGTTTGAAGTTCGTAACTATCAAAGGTGGTCAAAATTATATCTACGTGGCGTTTATACTTTTTAAGTATCTCATTACAACAATGGTATATACCATTGACTTGGTTTACAACCAGCTGGGAATCACCAAAGATATTGATGGACTTAACATCTAAGGCATAAGCAGCCTAGAGGCCAAATACGAGTGCTTCATATTCAAAAAAATTGTTTGTACAATCAAAATTGAGTTTGAAAGACAAAGGCATAGGTTCACCATCAAGAGAAATGAGGATGGCTCTAGCCCCACCTCCAAGCTGAAATTTGGAGCCATAGAAGATGAGTTTCATTTGGTAATCGAGTTCATCTAAGGAGAGGGTAGCTATGGATTCATCTGGGAAATCGAATTTAGAGGGTGGATTCCCAGAAAGAGGCATATTGGCTAGCTGACCAGCGATAGCTTTGCCCTTGATGGACTTCTAATGAATGAATTCAAGGTTGAGGTCAGCAAGAAGCATAAGCCAACGTGTGACACATTGATGTTGATAGGGTTTGGCATACATATAGTGTAAGGGGTCATTATTAATAATAACGAATATTTTTTGGTTGAGTAGGTTATGGTGGAATTTGGTGGTGAAGAAAACTAAGGCTAGGCAGATTTTTTTAGCATGTGTATATCTAGTTTTGTAGTCTAGAAGGGTATGGCCTATGTAATAAACCACTTGCTCTTTATGTTGCTCGTCATGACGAGTGAGAATGGCACCTAAATAATGGTCAGTGATGGAAATATCTGGGTAAAAGGGCTGGTCATCCTTAGGAGGAATGAGAACTAGTGGTTGAAGGAAACGTCTTTCTTGAGAAGATGATCAAATGGTTGATAATGGTCAAAAAGTTGCGAGATAAAATGATGAATGGAATGCAACTTGCCTTGTAGGCTTCAAAGTTGATGGAGATTAGTAGGAAGAGTCATTTCTAGAATAACCTTAACTTTAGTAGGATTGACTTCTATGACACACAAAGAAATGATGAAATTCAAGAGTTTTCATGAAAGTACCGCAAATAATCATTTCTTTGGTTGATGATGAACACAATACTTAATGAGGCAGTCAAAGATGACCTTAAGGACGGTCAGGTGTTCAGTTCAATGTTTGGATTTGGAAAGAAGATCATCTAAGTAATCTTCCAATATGCGATGCATGATGTCATGGAAGATTTAAGTCATGACTCATTGGTATGTAGCACTATAATTTTTAAGGCCAAAAGGCATGACTCGATAGCAGAAGGTCCCCCAAGGGGTGATGAAGGTGGTCTTGTGTTGATCCTCTAGAGCCAATAATATTTTATTGTAACCCAAGAAACCATCTATGAGCGATAACATTTCATGGCCAACGGTGAGATCAACTAGTTGGTTAATGCCTGGTTGGGGAAAATCATCTTTGGGGCAAGCTAGGTTGAGGTCACGGAATTCTATGCAAATGTAGAGTCCCCCTGTCTCCTTTTTGATAGAAACGATGTTAGAAATCTATTGGGGATTTTCAATGGGTAGGATGAAGGAAACTAAGAGAAGGCGCTGAAAATCTTCTTTGACCAGAAGAGTAATGCAAGGATACATTTTCCACAACTTTTGTTTGATGAGCTTGACATTAGGAATGGTTATGATATTGTGGACCACGATTTTTGGGTCAATATCGGGCATATTGGCATAGGACTAGGCAAAAGTGTTGTTATGGTCCCAAAGGAAAGAGGTAAAAGCTTCTTGTTCAGTAGCATCTAAAGATTGACCTATCTTTAGAATGTGCAGGTCATCCTGAGTGTTAACATTGATTTCAATGGTCAATTTATTAAACATTGTTTACGTATCAGAAGGTAACGAACTAATGAATATAAGAATCTTCCGCACCCAGGTAGGTGAGGATGGGCTCATCGTCCTGACATTGAAACGACATTAATAGAAGGTGTACCGTCATCGATCATATCAGGGTACAAGAATGGGAGAGAAGAGGGAGCCTTGCCATTATGTTGATAGGTCAGAGGTCCCAGGGAGAATTGTGTTTATGAAAAAAAATTTTAGGAGGAATAGATTCGGGATCTATGGACTTCATGGGTGAAGATGGTGACATGGGTGAATGAGGTGGAGAGGTTTTATTCTTGCTTAGTGAGGTCAACATGATAGCTTTCTTAGGAGGTGGTGCGTCAAAACCAATGCCACTACGGTCATTTTTTTTACGAGTGGTACATGAGATGACGGTATGGTGGCCCTACTCATAAAAACTGAAGCCAAAGCCTTTCCATGCACAACGGTGAAGGAAACTATGAGCGAAGTGACAGTTAGTAAGGGAATGTAAGTCAGATGAAAATGGTTGTGTTTGAGATGGAGGTTTGGGTTTATAAGTGGCAATATCAAGTCCCCCATATGTTAGATTAATGCAAAGGTGGGGAGGACCTAAAAGGAAAAACCTCGCCTATGTGGTAGTTATAACCAGGGTGCTGATGTAGGTTTCCATACTCTTACAGAGTGAGGAACGTGTTGATATTTTATCAGGCGATACTCCCCCAGAGAGAGGCATTGAAAAATACCATCTAACGGGTTAGTAGTTGATATGTGGGTAGCTGGGGATAAACGACTCGCTAGATGATGTGGAAGCAAGTGAGTCAATGCGATAGAGGTTGTGGTGGTAGTTGGGATATCAGGGTTAGATGTGGGAGAGGTGGTGGAAGTCTTTGTGAATGGGATTATGGATGAAGGTGAAGTCGGGGTAGTGATAGATGCTTTGACTGGGACAAGTACATCATTGGGATGGTACAACATGTTATAGATCTTAAAAGGTGATGGGTTGGCTGAGGATGGTGTAATTATGTCCTTCATGTTCAAATTTGAGGGCAGCGGTTGTAAAGTCGAAGGGACACAACCCATGGCACGGATCCAAGGTTAACAAAGCAACAAATTATACTAGAACTCTCCCTCATAGGACATGGAAAAGTTCCGGGATAATGTGAGGATGCCCACGCAGACATGAACGAATGACATTACCCAGGGTAGAGGTTATGGCGTCATTGAAGGATTGCAACATAACTGGGTTACCATGTTTGCAATTGGCATGTATGCACATTTGGTTGTACGCATGGGAGGAGATGATGTTAATACTAGCACCACCATCGATCATAACGCATGTCGTATGTGTATATTATCAATAAAGATGGAGATGAATACAGTGCAGGATTAGGGTCGTCAGACTAAAAGGGGGTGATCTCTTCATCCTGAAAAGATGAGGGTGGCTACTTGGCGAGTAGGTGTAGGTGTAGAAGGAAGGTGATGACTTAGTGAGAGAGGCTATGTGATGAGGGGGTAATTATGGAGGATATAGGTATGGGGTCATTGGTTAAAACCTCAATAGATTGAAGGACCTCCATGAGGGCTTGACGATGTGCCACAGAGGTTTGGATGAGTTCATATAAATAAATTTTGAGGGAAGATTAGTGTAATTGATTTAGCATTGTGCGATGTGTGACCCCATCATAAATTGGATACACGGGACCTCGAATGGTAAATTTGGGTGTGGGTGTAGATGGTTTGTTGGGTATAGGGTTGGTTGATGGGCTCGCTACCTTTTCTTTTCCCTTATCTTTCTGAGTGTGGTGACTTTGGGTGTGGGTGTAGATGGTTTTTTGGGTACAGGGTTGGTTGATGTGCTCGCTACCTTTTCTTTTCCCTTATCTTTCTGAGTGCGGGTGATAATATGGACCATGTTAATTTTTAATTTTGGGGGTGGATAAAAGAGTTTCGGGGGGTGGAGATATTGGTCCCTGAGTAGGTAATGGAATAAGATTTGGGGAGATTGGTGAAGGTGGAATTGGGTCCTCATCCAGAAGATCGTCATCGTCGAAATTGTGCTCAGGAGGACAAAGTTGGATAAGAATGGATTTCAGGGCCTTACAATTTTAAACATCATGTCCTAGCACACGATGATAGGCACAAATATTGGTCTCATCAAACCCATTGTGGTTTGGGTTTGAAATGATCGTAGGGTCACAGTGGTTGTAATGTGATGACGGATGTCTCTAAGAGATTGAGTTAAAATATTAGCGTATAACCCTGCTAACGGATCACAATCGGAGGTGAGTGTGGGTTTGGGTACAAGTGTGGCTGATTGTGGAGGAAGAGGATTTACAGGAGGGGGAATGGGTTGGTCCACTAGTTTGGTATGTGGAGTGATCTTAGGTCTTACAGGAATCTGTTTAGAGTAAAGGTGGGGGTAGAATAGCTGGTGATGGAATGATTTGGTTGGTTTGACTACCTTATCGTAGGGTTAGTGGATTATTAGCTTTGGGTTGCACCTTCTTGGGAAAAGGTGACATGGGAGTACGCAGATGTAGAGGGAAAATTAGATGGTGAAAGAGGATGTGTTACCCATGGGGGAAAATGAGTTGCGGTGGAGGTGGTTGGTAGAGGTTGGGTAGAAGGTGTGAGTGGAAGGGAAGAGAGTGTCATGGGTAGTGAAGAAGTTATGGAAGGTAGTGGTGGTGTGGGTGGTAAGAAGGTCACAAGTGACGACGGGGGTTTTGTGGACTTTCTTGGGTATATTAGAAGGCCATGATGAGGAGGTGAGATGTTGTGTTCTTGGTTTACCAATGGAAAAAGGTTGTTTGTCCAGGGTTGAGGGATGAGGTCCTAAGTATGGACAGAAGGGGTGAAGGTGACAATGGTGTGGTAGGCAAGGTTGATGTATGGGGCCTAGAAGGTTGGGTTTTCCTTTTAGGGGTTAGAATTAAGTTTAGAATGCTGGTTTGGGAAGATGTGGCTAAGTCTAATTTGATGGGTGGGTGAGTAAGATTCGATGTCAGCATGACCCCTAAGGTAGTGATGGGTTCTATGTAGGGGAGTCGATATAGGTGTGGGCAGGTGTTTGGGTATAGGTGTGTGTTGGGTCATGGGAAATGACATGGAAGGTATTCCAAAATCGCCATGGTTGTGTTTGGTTTGGTTGATTGAAACACTTTCAAATAGATTGTGGAGGGTGTCGATGAGTGACAACTGCATTTGGATTGAAGAATGGGAAGCAGAAGACATCCCCAAAGTAAGGATCTATCAACATAGTCCAAGTGATTAGACAAGCCTGAAAATGGTACTACTGTAGGTAGGGACCGATTTGGATCGAGTGGTAATCCCTATAAAATGGGTTTGAGAAATAGGGAAATGGCTAGCTTTAGACTCTATGGGTAAGAGAGCTGAAAGTAGATCAACATGATCTTGGGGGTTCTGCTCGATAATGATCATCTAAAGGCAATAGTGAATTTCTACAGGGGTCCTCTATGGGTAGAGGAGATGATGGGACAAATGAGGTGGACTCTTCTTGTGATGGTGTAGGGAGTGGACATGTGTCCCCTATGAGTAGGAGAGGTGTTACTGATGACTGCTCGGTAATTTGAGGGGCCAGAGGTGAAGTGCTAATTATGGGATATTCAACGTATGAAGGAGAAAGTGAAAGGGGTTCCTTTGTGGGTGGAGGAGTAGATGAAATAGGTTCCTATGTAGGTAGGGGGAGCTTGGGCTAAGATTTCATCTATGAAAGGAATAAGAGGCAATTGAGAAGCAACTGGTATGTCATAAAAAATAGCGTGGACCTCATAGACATTACTATCATCGGTTGAAGTGTCACCAGTTTGGTTGGAAGATGGGGCATGATTAGGGAATGGTTTTTAAAATATATGTAAGTTTTGGTTAGCGGGTGCATTTGGGTTATCCAAGACTAGATCTCCATTGTCTAACATTTCTTGGATGATATTCTTGAAGGTGATGTAGTTACCATTGCTATGACCTTTGACATGACATGATAGTTGAAAAAGTTATTGTTCTTTATACCACATAGGTGTGGGGTGATCAAGGAAAAAAATAGTGTGTGGTTTTATAGGTGGAAGGGTAATGGCACCAACCTTTATAAAATTTTCCAAAATAGAAGAATAAGGTTCCCCTATTGAGGCATAATTTCATTGTTCTCATGCTGAACTGGAAAGGTCCTAGATGGGAGAGAGATTATTAGAAGGTTTGGCTTGGTTTGAGGGGGTGAGAGGGTCCAAGCCTTGAGAATCACAACATTGGTAGATGCTTTTGGTTTTGAATAATTGTTCAGGGGTTTTGAAGATGAAGAAGCATCATTTGATTTGAAGGAAGTGTTCTTGTTACATAGCTAAATTTTCTTCTCTTCGATAGCATGAATCTCCAATTTTCATGCCATGGTGAATTCTTTGTCAAAGGTGTGGAAGGTCTGCACCTGCAGGGTTTGTGAGATGTGTCTAGTGTAAGCCTAAGTAAACAACTCTATGAGATCAGTTTGAGGTAATTAAAATTTGAGCTGGTTAATTAGGTTGTGCCAATGAGTGACAAAGTCAGCGATAGACTCGTCCTCATACTCTGGAGTGGAGTAGAGATCAGTCATAGTGACTTTCTTGATAATGTTGATTGAGAAGTGGTCTAAGAAGGCTTGGGCTACTTGATTAAATGAGTAGATAGAATGTATGGGTTAGCCCAATGTACCAGTCTAATGCAGGTCCATAGGAGGTCCATAAGTAAATAGTCATCATGGGCGATCAGGTAACACCCATGTTTAAAATACTACAAATGTTGTTGCGGGTCTTCTTTACTATTAAAGAGGTTGAATTTTGGCATTTCGTAATGTATAGGGTATGGGTGAATAGGAATGGATGGATGAATGGGCTCATTACAGATTTCATCGTAGGTGAGAGAATTGTGTGAGCTGGAAACTAATGCTTCTAGTGTCTACATCCTTTCCATCATTAATTTGATGAGGTCATTGGTAGGTTGTGAGAGAAGGGTGCCTCCTGTGGCATAAGAGGGCTGGTGCTGAACATGTGATGTGGGTGGCATTCTAATGTATGGTGATGTCGAATAGGAGTGTTGAGAATAGGGGACCGACATAAAGGGAATATATCCAGAATGAATGACAAACAAGATAGGGGGTTGTTGATAATATGTATATGTAGGTGGGGAAGTTGCAGTGACTCTAGTAGTGATTGGGGGTAGATACTATGGGATGGAGAGGACAAGATTCTAGAATGGGGTAGGGGTCACCAACACCATGGGTGGTTGTGTTGTAATTGATATATGTGAGATAATGGGTATGGATGGGGTTATTTTTTGGGTGGTTAATGAAGGGACAAAAGATACTATGGGTGTGACTGATATTGAAGATGCAGCCATCATAGCGGGTGTGGGGTATAGCTACAAAACTACTAGGGGTAAAGCAAGTGAAGGTAATTCTGAACTAGTAGGGGCTGATGTAGAAGTGGGTATAAGGGTAGGAGAGATGGATACGGGAATTCCATATATCAATTGACCTGAGGAATCTTGAGTGGAAGAGTGGGAAAGGTAGAATTATAAGGCTGCAGGATTCTGATCGAGGAGTCATGTGAGCTCATCGTCACCTGTAGTAATGGTAGTAGGCAGGGTTAGATCCATGGGTGATAAGATAGAAGGTGGTGAAGGATTAAGTGGGAGTTGTTGATGACTAGAATGGAATATAAGAGCATTATTTTGACTGTGAGTCAACACCATGTGAGTAAGTGTTGACCTAGAAAGACTGTATTCTGTAAATGACACAGAAAACAACAGGAACAGAGGAAAAATGAGGTTGAGAGGGTGAATTTGGTAAAGGTTTGTATTTTGAACACCAAACCAGACACTGACATTGGTCAGGATGATCGGTGACGGTTAATAAGGAACCAATGTCGGTTACAGAAACTGATGCCGGTCACTATAGAAAAACACCAGTTTAGCAAGTTAAATAGGACGGATGAATGTGTAATGGGAAAACTGTGTATGACAAAAATATAAACAGGAGGGAATATGATGATTCCTTGAGGGCCAAAATTAGAATAGGAGTGATGAAGGCTATTATAGAAAAAATAACTAGAAAACCAGAAGCCGACACCAATTAGGTGTAACTGATGATGGTTAGATGTGAACCGATGATGGTCAATAGCACTGACATTGGTTACTGTGAAATGAGAGAGCGATGAAGAACTTAGATTTTGTGAATTTAAATCAAGTGAAGAGTCAAACTAAGGAATCTAAGAATGAAATATGGGGTCCTAGCACACTCAGACAAAGTCAGAATACTCCAACTACGATGGTGGAGTGTGCAAAGAAGAAGAATAATGTAGATTCATAGTCTCACACCTCAAAACACAAGTCAAGAAGAAAACTAAGAAAAACATGATCCTAAGAGTAATTTTCTTATGTTTGTTTAGCTTATTCTATTTAGAACTGACCATGTGAATTCAAAACATAATTTTTGGTTGGGAAGGCGTCCTATGAAGAAAGATATCTAAAAGGTGAGGTTTCAGGTTATGTTATGGTGGGGGGTGCTCTCTGATAGGTGACTAGACAAAGATAACCAGATGGGGAGTACCTGCCAATCCTTTGATCGTGTGATCATTGACAGGCGTTCCCAATAAAGATGTCATTTAATAATATGTGTATATTAAGATTTTGTGTAGTTTGGTAGAAGAAGAAAGAGAGTGCTTTCTACGGTTCTTTGTGTCAATCATCAGCTAGGCATGACTTCCAACATATAGGTTGCCCTCATTTTAATGTGAGCTAAATGCAACATACAAGGATGAAATGCAATTGATTTTAAGCCCAAATCAAAAAATTACGTTTGATGAAGCAAATGGTGAATAGGTAGGAACCATCTCTTTCACTAATGAAATGCAAAAAAAGAAAGAAAAATGTGTTCCTTTTAAAGCACCAAAAATACAAATTGTTTTTAGATAATAAAGAGAGGAAGAATGATTCCAGAGAAGAAAATTTAATGTGTAAGCTTTTTGAAGGGAAACAAACACATAATTTTACATTAGAATGAAGAAAATGCAAGGAACCCCGAGATGGGTCCCACCGGGCGTGCCAAAATGTTTCACCATTTTCTTTAAATTCTTGGAATGTGACGAAACATATAAGGTTATGGGCTGAGGAGGAATATTTGTTGTGTTGGTTTTGGAGGTTGATGCTTGCATTTTGACTTCTCGATCTGATATTGACTGTGAGATATTCCTTTTGGCTGGGAGGAACTACCTGAAATAGAAAGCAAGACCACCAAAGAAGAGTTAAATAATATATAATAGTGGACTACCTAGCATATGCTAGATCCCAAAAGTGTGATACTTCCTAGAAGGCTGAGCGCCCATTGTTTTATAAAACAAATTATGAAGTAACTGAAATGCGTACATAAATGAATCTAGTGCTAGTATTCTGATTTGGGTACCTTAGATCACTATCAACATTGATCCAATTAAATACTAAAAACTATGTAGGTCAAGGTCTTCAGGTCAGGTTACAGGTTGTTCAGGTGGTCTGAAGGTCACAAATAGGGTCTTAGTAGGGTTAGGTAAGGTGTTTTGGGTTGTTTTGGTAGGTATGTGGTTGTTGGTTTACACAGTGTTGGTAGAAACAAAGACCGACATTGGTCGAGGTATGACCAATAACAGTTGGGAAGAACCGACAACGGTTATGGGTAACTGGCATCGATAGATGTAGGCTGATAAGATTCAATAATATTTTTTAGTGGGGTTTGAGCTGAGGTCAGGCAGAGATGAAAGAGGGTATAATGAGGTATATGGGGATCTTAGGAACACTCAAAAATATATAGAGGTTAGGTATAGGTGGTTTTTTTTGGTGTGGGTGGAGGAATGGTTGGGTTTACAGGAAAGTAAATGGTAGGGGAAAAGGGAATGCAAGTAGAAAATTGATAACAACAATAGAAGAACCCAATATAACTAAAGAATAAATAGATGATGTAGGTAAAAAGTGTACTTACTATGGTACAGGTTCAAATGACTAGATGGAGATGGCTATTGATCAGAGGAATGATGTTTGGTACCGCGGCAGTGCTTCTCGAAATGTTATCATGAGTGCAATACCTTTAAATCTGTCCTGGTGCTGGCTATGGATGTTTGTTAGGTACGAAAAGGATCTAGTTTTGCTTGCATGCAGCTCTCTTCTCCTCCCTTCGATCTTAGAATGTGCTAACCCAAAAACAAGGTTGCCAAGGTGAATAAATGGTAACCGACGACGGTTCCTGGTTGACTAGTGTCGGTTTCGGGATGCCTGACGTTGGTTAAGGCGGGATTCCCTAGGTTTACAAAAATGATAGATCTCACAATAATTTGGGCCAGGTCTATCAATTTATTCACGGATAAGAATGGACATTATGTTTTTATGAGTGGGAAGGTGGTTAGAGTAATAATAGGCCTTGATTTTTAGGGTTTAACCAAGTCTTATTCATTTATGGAAACATACTATGAATAGGTCTATGGTGAGAGGTGTTTAGGTGAGGTGTCCATCCATTTAATTAAAGTAATTATATTAATAATGGGGTGAGGATGGGTATTAATTTAATTATAAATAATTAAATTAATATTAATGTAGGGTATAAGGGTCATGGTTAGGTGAATGTGTTTAAGTTGGTTTTTCGACAGGGGACCAAGGAGAGTGTGACCAAATTTTGGTGTCTACACCTACGTTGCATCAAGAAAATAAAGAACCCATTATAGATTAAATTTTACGCTTTAATTATTATATGCATCAATTATTATTCGAGCCAATTGATTTAGAAAAGAAATTTATCTTTTGTCATGGCTTTATTCTTGCATTAAAAGAAAAATTATTATATGACACATGTGAATCTTTTACACTTTTGTGTTATAAAGTTATAGATCTAGAACACAATGTAATTACCACATATGTTATTCCATCTCCTCCTAATTCTACTTCTTCTGCTAATCCATCTCCTACTACTTCATCTCCCCTTCCATCCATTGAGCATCCTTTACGGTTACCATCTCTACCTCCGAGTAAACATTTTTTCTTCTTCTCCACCACATAAATGTCTTTCTTCTTCTCCACCATGTCGGCCTACACCTAATTCTTCTCCATCTCCTCCTCATGAAGCATTCCACTTTCCATATGCTGCCAAGCCTCACGATGTTTTTTTTTACTTTTCTTAATAAGTGCTTAATCCGCTTACCTTCTAATCAACATCATTCTCCTCATCTCTTGCATCAACAGAGCGATCATCCTTATTGTAATTTCCACCATAGAAAATTCCACCTTGATAATGAGTGTTGTTCCCTACACAACAAGTTACAATAATTAGAAGAAAAGGGTTTAATTTTATTTGACTCTTTCTCTTATGAGTGGTCTATTTCTCCCATTCCACATAAGTGTATTGTTGATGTGTAATCACAACAACCCCAAATGAGCTCTAAAAATTCTTCTTTTCTAAGGCAGACTCATTTGGTGTGATTGCATAACATTGAACTTTCCCTAAGGTGTGGGACCTTGAAAAATGGGAAATATCTCCAGATGACGTCTGGTTCCTATTCCTCTATTCAGGTGCATGCATTCATATTGCAGAAGGATCTACTCTGAAACCTACTCTAGCTTGCCCAGGAGACAGGGTTAAGAAGATGCATAAAAATAAAACCTAAAACTAACAAGGTGATGCACTGAAGGAATGTTGAACACATGCTTTGCCTTTAAACACAAACCATAAAACATGTAATACAACCACTAAAATAGATAAACAAAATGCATGAGATATCAGATGGAGATGATGAATACAGAGAGGGTTAAAAATCATCCACATACATGCATTATTTTCTCCAAAAGTTGATACAGTACACTACAATGGCCAAGAGGCACAAACTTTCATTACAGTTTGAATGGGGAGGTTTAAAATCCATAAATTCACCTGCCAAAGAGAAGAAGGGAGGGGCGGAGCCAAAATGTCCAACCCTTAGAAAAATGCCCCTCCATCACAATTTATATAAGAATTGAGAGAAGGAGATAAAATAATTCATAATCCTCCTCTAACCACCTCCCAAATGCATTGAATTCTTCTACAACAGTGATGGCAACCATGACACAACCCATACCTACATGTATTGTTCCTTTTTGGGCAAGGAAGGAAGCCTATTCCTTCATTATGGCAGTAGGTGAGACACCTTGGAAACCCTAAAAAATGGTGAACTATATTTTTCATTTTTAAGAACTTAGTCCCACTCATTTAAAGATTATGGCCATCTGAAGGTCGAAGTGCATTTTACAAAAATGGCGGGCTAGGATTTCTAAAACTTTGAAAGTCTGAAATGCATGCAACCTCTAAAATCCCAAAATTTAGAATTTCGGAAAGTTTTTATTTTAACAAAAATGTTGTTCATCTACCAAAATGCTCTAAGAAAACTGAAAGTCTGAAAGTTTTGGACTTTCGAAATTCGGAATTTTGGACATTTCGTTTGATTTTTTTAACTTTTGCTCCAAATTTTTCTGAAACCCAAAAGTCTAAAAGTTCAGAATTTCAAACTTTTTGGCTCTATTTTTCAACTTTTCGCGCATGAGATTTTCCAAAACCCAAAAACTTGAAAGTCTGAAATTTCAGACTTTTGGACTTCAGAATTTTTGACTTTTTGGCTCTATTTTCCAACCTTGCACCTAATATTTTCTAAAACCTGAAAACCTAAAAAGTCTAAAATTTTAGACTTTTGGACTTTGGAATTTCATATTTTTTTGACTCTTTAACCCTGTGTATTTCCTGAAGAGTTAAAAAATGCAAAAAAAACATAAATTTTAGAGCCTTTTCTCCATTTCTTCTCCTTTGAGCTTTGATCTTCTTGGACATTTCCTTATCCATTCCTTCTCTACAATTGCAATACCATCAGTGAGCTTGATTGCAACTTGGTCTTCAAAATGAATCTTAGTTGATTGATTCGCAGTGTCTACTATGACAACTCTAGGTGCCACACATGTGAAAACACCTATGTATGATGTGCAAGGTAACGTTGATCAACCCTTTGTCCATGATGTGAAAAGGTTTGTGGACAACATGTTAAAGTCCAAATATGTGCATTTCCTATGGTAAAAATAATTCAAAGAGTCATTCATCAGGTAACATCATTAGTTCATCTATATCCTCCATGTAGATCATTTATCCCAGTATCATAACTCACCCTCCTCAATGTGATACTATTTGACCACTTGGATAATCCTAATTAATCGGTTTTTTGTGCTTATCTTAAATCAGCCCCAATCGTCTCTAGCATTGGGAATCATGACTCATATGAACCTGGTTGAGTTTGGATCTTAAACCTCATGCTAGGAGTATGATCCTCAAAGTCTGTTGCTACCATTCCTCGTAGGAATTCTACGATATCTCAGTAGGTGATTTATATAGGAATCACCTCATTACCCAATGAGGTGCTCTTGAAATTTATAGGTGAGTAACATGAGTACATTGAAATATACCTTACAGTAAAGGTTTCTTAGTCATAATTTTGTAGTAATCTCCAATCCATGAGGAAATCTATCTAACCTGAAAAGATATCAAATTGATAAAGTGAGTGTTGGGTAGATGGGTATGAAATCTAATAGTTCTATGGAACAATCTTGATTTCACAGTTTCGTCCCTATATAAATTAGTCTCATTTGTACAAGCAAGTGCGGGGTTCTAAAACTTTTTGGGAAAGGTCTCCTTAGGGCTATGAAACATAAATTATTTTTCTTTGGTGATTTAACAATGACAATGTTGTGAGTGAATGATTATGTCGTTTATGGCGTAGGAGATAAATTCATGTACTGGAATACTGGATTAAGACCATATTAGGCTAAAGGTATATGCGTGACAGTCATAATTTAGGGATTAATGGCCAATATTGTTACATTTCCAAATGATAAACTACCAAATTTAGGTGTCTACATTTTCCTCCCCTATGTAATTATGAAAATGATATTGTGTGTTTAAATGAAAATAAACTTTAGTATTCTGAAAACACTTAAAGTACGTAGGTTCACTCCAGGGTGTTTGATTCTCTTGAGTGCAACATCACGATCTCTCATAAGTGAAACCCACAACACATGGTGCATACGTTAATGTCCAATGGACTCGGGTTACTCTAGACAAATTTAAGATGCATTGTTGTTGCAAAATGTAATTGAAATAACTATAGAATTCTAAAGGTTCCTTCAAAGTAAGATATTTGAAAGAAAGGAGTAAACTTATTTGTTTTACTAACGGATAAGTTCCTTGATGATGTGTTTGAGAGAGACTGGATATGCGACTATATAACTAAAGGATTGGGGGTGATCATACCCCAATTATTTTAGTTGAGATGTCATAGTTACAAGGTAATTAGGTAGTACTCACTTAGACAATATAAGGGTGTCAAATGGATTTATAGTCTCCCCAAAGAACACTTCATCAATTAATAAGGAGTGTCAATTTAAAGGAATATTCACATTCATTGATCATTCAATTAGTGTAAAGGTTCCACTCAACCTTTAAAATATTTAGCACAGAAGGGTGTCATGAAGGATTTGTGGTCACTCCAAGTATCTTCTTTCCCACAAACTCAAACTGCTTATTGATGGATCTCAAGACCAAGTGTACAAAAATCATCAACACAAATGATATAGTAAGGATATGAAATATAATCATGCCCCTATTGCCATGTGATGAACACATGTGTATCAACTATGCAGTGCTAACAATATAGACCATATAGAGTTAGTCCCATTCCCCCATACTATATAGTGTAAAGGTTCTCAAGATGAAACAATATATACAAAATGGATTTAAGAAAACATAATCATGACCCTGCATGTTCAACATACAGAAAATAGTAGTATATAAGCCAAGCTCATTATTAAACATATTTGTTTCATATCGTCCCTAAATCTATATGACATAGCCGAACTTATGAAATGTTTATGTTCTCAGAAAATGTTGAATGGTATCATTGAAAAAATGTAACCAGGATGAAACCATCCATAATTGGATGAGTAAAATTTTCCAATGTATTTCATCAAGAAAATTGTGATAGTTTTGCACCTATATAAGATATTTAAACCTATTCTATTATTTTTCTTATGAAACCCCCCTTATGTATCAGGACATTCTTTTTGTTGATCAGAGATCACATAACATAGTCTGCGTGGGAGAGAAGGCTAGGATCAAGGGTGTAGAGGAACAAGGAAGGACCCACAGTGTGCAGAGAGCAAGTTCAGCATTTTGGTACTTTTCTGATTTTGAGCATGAAGACCTATTTTTTAGAAGATGGCATGCGTAACACACCAACGATGCATAGACGTGCGCATCATGCATTGTCTATCTTTGGAGGATTGGATTGAAGCATTTTTGCATGGAGATGAGCTAAGAATAGGATTAACACTTTAGTTAACTGCAAGAGGTCTATAGATAGCACACTTGCATGTGTGGCTATGTATGTAAATGGCACGTGGCTATTAATAGCATGTGGCCTATTTTTGGAATAGATAAGTGGTGAAGGGAAAGTCCCCACCCTATATATATCTGTTATGAATCATAGAGAGATAAAGAAGAGAGATGGATGTGTGTGTCAGAAATGATATGTGTGGTGTTTGTATGAAGGTATAGAGATATGTGCATATGATTGGATTACTGTATCAGATCCATGTGTGCATCAGTATAGATTTCCATTACTATAAGGAAGCTTCTGTGTTTATTAATAGATGGAAAATATTGGCTGAATACCTAAGTGTCATTCCTGTGTGTAATTGAGTAGTGCATGTTATTGATTCAATCATGATTATTGTTTAAGCTTGTTCTTTCATAGATATGAATATGGCATGCATTGTAGAATGATGGATTAGTTATGGATCTATATGTTTCTTCCTTCATCATGCTAACATCCTACTATAGCAACCCTAAAGAGGGACCTGGTACCTTTGTGTGCTTCAGGTGAGCACTCAGTCTAGGATGAGTGATGTGTCAGTGCAACTAGGGTGTTATCTGGTAAATTCTAGGCTGCATCATTGGTTTTGTTTCCGGGACCTCTTTTTCAGTTGTTTTCAGGATGGTTCACGATGAAGACATATCGGTTAACTCTAGCAAGTATTGAGGATTGGATACATGATCTGGAGGAAGAATATGTACAATGGTTCAGCATTGGATCTAAGTTTAACACACGCAATTGGGTAGAACATAATATGTATGACAACTTATATGAGAGGTTTTCTTCACCATCTTTCCAGTAGAACTATACGAGTGGAAGATTACTTATGCATTTCAGTGGAATTGGAGGTATCACGCACTTGTTTGAACACAGGAAGAATTTTAGGCCCTTTATGATGCTAATCTGATTCTGAACTTGCACTGTGGATACGTGGTTTCATGGTGTTATAAATAGTTATATTCTAGAATATTCAATTTCTACATATTATTTCTCGGAGGTAGCTGAATTCTAGTTTTTACAGTATCCATAGAGGAGCATATCTGTAAGGTATTCCACTAGTGATCAAGATCTTGATGGTAACTTTAAATCTAGAGGGTAAACTGATGGCTAACTAAAACCCCACCTCGCATGAGGGAACCATGAATAGGTTTGGTGAAAGATGGTACCACAACCTACGTGGCAGAAAGGCAGAGAGAGGAAAGGTGATTTAAGTATAATGAGGAACGTGAGAGGGGGATAGAGAAGCAGCGTACCATTACAGAAAGTATGACATGGAGGAGATAGATGGATCATGAAGGATTTGAAGCTCATGTAGAAGACATGGAGCCAGAGCATTAGGAACTGACCCCATCTTGGAAAAGCATGACAGAGATCCCCCCTTGGCTTCACACAGAAGTGATGACTAGTAAAGACTACCTGGGACACGGGTGTGCATCTTAATCCATCTGGTGACCTAGCCCATGTGCTTGGTTTTCCAGTTATATAGTACAACAAGTAACCAATAAGCTAACTTGGGAAGTAGGAGAGCAGGAGTAAGTCAAGGAGCAAGTACATCAATCAACCAGGATAGGACAGGAAATATGTATAACTAGGGCATTCAATGTTATTGGAGGAAGTGGAACTACCTCACAGACTATAGGGGTTTAGTATAGTACTACTATCAGAGCACAAGGGAGTACATCTACATGTCCTATTCTAGTTATAAGTGGAGGATCAGGAGTTACAGTTGGTTCTAGTTCTGGTGGATCTGGTGGTTTTGGAGGCAAAGGAAACACAAGAGGTTCTGGATCAAGTGGTCAAGGCCCACAACAACCATGTATAATATCTATATAGATATGTCTCTTCCTCTCTCAGAATATAGAGGTACATTTTGAGGATGTTTTAAACATGTGCATATGTGTGAAATCTTGTGGCGAGCATAAAGGGATCATGGCTTCTGAGTGCAAGGCAAGTCAATTTTCTACTATGTTACATGGATGTGCACATAGTTGGTATAGGAAGTTTGATCCTGATCAAAATTGTGTGGATTATGTAGCACTCCAAAGGATGCTTTCTTGAAAGAGTTCCATATCCTTGAGTTTGAGTAGAAGAGTATTAGTGCACTCAAGGATATCAAGCAAGGCACTACTGAGAGTGTACAGGAGTATGATGCCCATTTTAAGAGGAACTTATATCTAAGTTGTCTTATGATATTCAAGCTATTCATCATGTATAATGGTTTTTTGGAGGATTGATTACACCATTAAAAAGAGCATTGTCACATAAGACATACATTGATCCATGCAAAGCACTAGAAGCAACTTTACATGCTGAGGCATTTGGGAGTATTGACACTGGCAGTTAGTCCATTCTTAGAGGCATAGATTGTAACTATGGAAAAATTAGTTAGAGAAGCTATCAACAAATTCATCCCATGAAACACGCTCAGGAATTTGGTGTATAGATTGTGAAGTGGAAGGTCACACCAAGGATAGTTGCCCTTGTAGATCTATACACTCATTATTGTTGGATTGTGAAATCTATCATTTGAATCGTGATGTTAGTCACTGTCCTTTGTTACAGTGCACAATAAGGAAGAATATATCCTAATTTTGTAAAATTTGTAGGTCCATTTGACCCATGATACTGAGGATTTTTGATTGATTGGTCAAATCCATGATGCTATAGACATTGGGGTACGATAGACAAGTGTAACAGATAATTCTAAGGGTAATAATGAGCACCATGATCGGGATCATAATCAAATGCATTATGACAGGAATGAGGTGAACATTTGGAAGGGGACGTGGATATCATGGTGGATATGGAGGATGAGGCCATGGTGGGGAAAGAGGTCATATATTCCCTCATGGAACATGTTGTAAGTGTAGATCTCCTGACCACTATAAGCATGAATGTCCTCAGAATATTACATGTTCTTTCTGTGGAAATAACCATAGCTATAAAGAGTGCCTGGACTTATATGAGCATCTGAGTAAGTATACATAAGTAAGAAAACAAAGGCATTGGGATGGTTATAATCTAGCACTTGGTAGAAGATTAGTGGATGCCCAAGATAACACCAGAACCTGAGGCCTTAACTATGAAGATTACTGCTACAAGCTCTAGCTTTTACGCTTATATAGTCATTTATAAACTTAAGGCACTTAGTAATGTAATTATAATCAATTGTAGACACCAAATTTGTGTTTTACGACCCCCCTGTGCCCCGCATCTCATTTCACAACCTAACCTCATCACCTAAACCTTACACAATTATTTATTAATTACCTTATAATTAATAAATCCACATCTCCAAACCTGCCACCACATTTCGCCACCTCATCATGACCTAGCCCTAACCCTAAACTAACCTAATTAAGACCTATAACTTGGTCTACATCCACACCCATGACTAATTACTCCTCACCCGCACCAAAATCAACCTAATAATGACTTGACCAAGCCCACAACTAATTCCTCGGGAGAAAAGGAGGGAAAGTTGGCTACTTTACTAAAATAGTCCACTTTGACTTAACCGATATCGGTTCCTACTCGACCACCGTCGGTTACGTAACCACCATCGGTTCCCTGTAAATGACCTCCCCCAACCAAAAAATAAGGACCGGGAATCTGAAATCGAAAAATTCATTGGAAAGATCAGGAATTCACCTGGCTGAGCAGAGACAAGTGAAGGAAAAAAATGAGTTTGCAGAGAAGGACATCAAGCCCAAGACTGCAACTGAGTAACCAGAGCCCAATGACACTCATCCAAGCATTGGGAGAGAAGATAGCTCATCTTTGATTATCCGATCATCCTACCAAAGCCCTATCTTCGTTATCACAGTCTTTGGACCTATATCTTCATCAAGAACTAGTAAGTAGTATCTTGTATGTTCTTTTGATAACATTTCTTGAACTTCTGAATCACAGCAATTTTTAGTCTATTCCTAGATCTACTACCCGGTAACACCCTACATCTAACTATCATTCCTCTACCCCTACATTGCCCCAAGAACAGCTCTCATACCCTCTGAGCCTTCTCCATCACCCCATTACCTATCCCCAATCATTTACTAGCCTTATAAACACCATAGTCACCTTATAGCCAACCTTCACTAAAAGCCCCTAAACCACTGCCCCTACCGATATCGGTTAAGCAGAAACCTGTACCGGTGACAGTGACCGGCATCAGTCACTGTGATTCAAAACCAAAACTAGCCCTTTCCTCTATTATTTTAACAAGGTAATTAAATTGTAATTTTGCAATAATTTTTGTTAATTCATATTAGCAGGGGAACTGACCACCTTCGAAAGGAAGTTTAATACTTCTTGGGCCCAAGGCAGTTCCCTCATTTATTGTCTAATTAGAATCTGGTGGTCTTTTATTCTTACTTGCAGGTAGTCCTTCCCAGACAAAAAGGAGTTCTTCGCAATCAATCTGATCTCTCTCTACGGTACGCGCACACCCTCCAAACATTCAACAGGTATTCCTCCTAGCCCTAACCCTTATTTGTTTCTCAAAGAGAATGAAAGGATAGAAGAAACTCTATTCTAGGAACTGAGAACCTCCTCTGTGCGAAACATTTTGGCACACCCGGTGGGACCCATTTTGGGTTTCTTTCTTTCTTGCTTGCTTTCATATAGGGAGCACACTTGCTATTTTCTTCTAAAATATTCACAAGATATTTTGTTACCTTTTGGTAAAATAATTTGTCTTGCTTTCACATTTTTGCATTAGTGAAAGTCATCTCCTTTGCTTCATCGAATATCATTTTCGATTTGGGTTTAAAACACGTGCATCACATTCTTGCTTTCCGTTTTTAATTCTAGTGAACATAGATTAAGTAATAGGTCGTACACGTGGGGGTGATATCCATGGTATTGACAAGAAATTAATCTTACTTTCACTACACAACACATACCAAATCACGTCATAATCAACACAACAACTCAATCATCCCCCCTTTTTCCACGGTATTCCTCTGCCCGATTGAGGTAACCTTATAAGCCAAAACAAACTTGACATTTCCCCTAAGTCTTCTGTTTAGGATTGACATCATCTTACGTCTAAGGCATAAGCCTAAAGTGATTAAAACTAATCCTAGGGTTAGTCTGTTAATTTGCTTGTGCATCTTGCTTGTTTTTAGTTTTGTTTCTCTGTCATACACTGTTTTCTGTGATCACTTCAGAACACTTTGGTAGGTATACTAAGCATCATTAACCCCAAATCAGCAACTTCTTACAGCTTCTTGCACCAGTTCTATTATACCGACATTGGTTAACTTACCAATGCCGGCTATAGTCTGACCGACATCGGTTACTTGACCAATATCGGTTACTGCCTTTTGCAGTTCCCAAAACCAGCAACCTACCCATTTCCAACATTTTATTGCTGCTTCTGTTCCTGATAGATTACATCCCTATTGTGTACTCTTGTCCATGGTTGTTATCACTCAGAAACAAGCCGCAACCATGGTTTCACATGCCTATTCCGTGCCTTTGCCTGAATCACCCCCTTCACATCCTGTGGGGAATCCTACGAACACCAGCGAGGTTCCCAAAATTCCTATAGGAGATAAGGAATTTGCAAAAATTTTGGATGCCAATCCTAGCGCTGTACAATACTATTTGTCTCATGCCCCTGATCGTACACCCGACGGTCAACTCCTTGTTGGTATGCCTATTAGTATAGCCGCTCACTTAGCTCCTTCCCCACTTGATAACTCCGCCTTGCCTTCTTCATCCTTAGCCCCGTCTCCCAACTTAGTGGCTTCAGAGGTTCTTACAGCACAGATTGGCTTTCCTTTTGTTAATTTGGGGCCCCACATATCATTACCACCAACTACTCCTTCCTTGCCTCTCTCGCAGTCTGCCCCTTTCATAACTTTCTCTCTGCCACCTATCCACACGAGATTTCCTTCTCAAGCTCCGCCCACCTTTTCATTTCCACACACTTATCCGGTGGCTTCAACACCTTATATAGGACATCCCTATTCGGCCGCCTCAACATATTCATCCTCAATACCTTATTAACATTTAGCCCCTCCATTTTCTAGTGGAGGCCCTTGGCCCAATCCTTCATCTTTTACAACAACTGCACCATCATCTCATCCCACCACTGATTTCATCAAACAAATGATGGACAAAATGCAAAATCTGGAGGCTTATGTTTCAAGAAGCCGTAGCACCCTAACATACGAGAAATTTTTTCAGGAGCCTATTCATCCTTCTGTCCCCCTTCATTCATATCCTCCTCAATGGGAATTACCAAAATTCACTTGTTTTAATAGTAAGGAGGATCCTCAACAACATTTGTGATCATTTAGACATGCCTGCTATCTAATTGCTCATGACGATGCCTTACTACTCTGCACCTTTCCCATGTCCTTATCAAGACCCACCTTGGAGTGGTACAGTGCTTTAACTCAGCACTCAATCTTCTCTTTTAACCAATTAGCCCAATTTTTCTTGGATTATTTCTCCATTAACATTGCCAAGATAGTATCTATCACCGACCTCTATGCCATCCGACAATTTGAAGACGAATCTATCGCAGATTTCATTGGACGATGGCGGGGCCTTATCAACCAACTTACTTATGCCTTGCCTCAGGCTGAACTTATCAAACTTTTTACGTGGGCCTGCACTAAGCACATTTCTCCTACCCTCCAAATTCAAACTTTCCACACATTTGACGAGGCCTTTACTATGGCTCAGAAACTAGAAAGTCGAGCCTTAGAGGAAGAGAAATTTCAGTTGCGCAACAAAAACCCCAATTTCCAAACCCAAGACTCCACCAACAAACCTAACACCACCAATCCTCACGCATCGACTACTTCGAAATCAAAAGGAGCTGTACACGCGGTGATGGTCAAATCTCAAACACCATCTAATACCCCGCCAAAAACCACCTATAAGTCTAAAGCCGAGCCCATCAATTACACTCCCTTAGGAGAAACTTATGGTGTGATATTGGAAAAATTGCTCAAAGTAGGAGCTATTACCTTACCTCCTATTAAACCTCACTCCGGGTTTTATTCCACTCGTGTTATACCTTCTTGGTACAAAGAAAATGACTTATGTAACTTCCACTGCGTGAAGGGACACAGTCATGAAAACTGCAAGATGTTGAAAAATATAGTGCAGGAAATGGTTGATGCAGGGGATATAACCCTCGATAATCCTAACGCCCCTGCTAACCAAAATTTTAAAATCTTCAGCAAACCATTCCCAAACCACTCTTCTAACAGTAACATAAACCAAGATATCTTAGCCGAGGAGAGTGTTCATGAAATCCATGTAGTCTTCAACTCCCAACCAAACACTTCTATAGAGAAAATTCTGAATCAAGCCTCTTCACTAACGCAGGGACCCGAACCCCCTTCACCACCATCAAGACAAGATGAAATCCTTGCCATTCCTTTACCCATAAAGGAATTAACCACCCAGAATTCTCTTCTCACAGATGAGCCTTCTTACACCACATCTCTGCAAGACTATGAGCGAATGTTATCTAACTTATCTATTTCCCAAACATCTCCTTCTACCACTCTTGTTGTACAAAAGGAAGGCTCGCCACTTTTTTCGTCATCCTTAGACGAGAAACCCTTTGAACCGACATCACCAAATTCTTTAATCATGATGGATTCTCTCAAACATGCCCTCCTACCTATTAGTTCTTTATCGCCTAAATATTTTCAGCGACCGGTTGACCTCTTAACGCCCTTTGATACAGTGCCTCATTTACCCCATGTATCACACCCACAGTGGACCGGAATCACAACCCACCTTTCTTCCATACAAAATTTCCTATTCACATGTGAGGATTGTCACCCCTCAGAAGATAGACGGGTCCTATTGGAACGTTTGAGTACACCATATTCTACTCAAATGCAGATGACCGATCCAGATGCCTCTACCATATACCCAAAGTGTTTACAAAATCTTAAAATGCCTATGTCCTCATCTTCACCCCCCTCATCTCTACCAAATACCTCATCCACCTCTATTGACCTAACCAAACCTTCCCCTAGGCTTGGGACCTCACCAATACCCAGTCTAACACACCCACCTAAAAGGTTAGATTTATCCAAAAGTAAAGTTGTCCATCCACCTAGGAGACATACCCAATCTCCTCAAGTCCAATCTATGCCTCTGTCACAACTAAAACCCTCAATGTCACACCTACCTTCTATATTGGGACTCACCCCTCCACCTTGCCTCAATACATCGTACCTCCTGTGTTTTCTTTAAAATGACCTACACCTTCTACATCCATACAGAGATCCTGTCCACCTATCAAACCTAAACAGACTCCATCATCAAAAGATTTGTTTGCTATCACTCCTCTTTCTCTGTGGTCGTTTCCTGATACCCTATCATCTGTGGCCTCATCATCTAACCAGCTAAACATAACTTTTGCACCGCGCTGAAGAAGCCACATTTAGTTAAATCCAATTATCAAAACCCCTTGTCTAAACCACCATCCGTACGAACCAACCATACCCAAACATTACCAAAACCCACCCAAATCAATAGCTTCATCTTCCTCTGACTCTGACCCACTTAAAGGATCTTACGCTAAGATCCTTGATATGTTGGTGGAGAATGCGACCATTTCCCTACCCCCACTCAGACCTTATGATCCATCTAAACCGTGACCTATAGGTTATGATGAGTCTAAAATCTGCGCTTACCACCGCACACCAGGACATGATGTAGAGGGATGTAAAGCTTTGAAAGCCATACTTCGTCAGTAACCTCTCTCGGATAGAAAGGTTAAGAAAGACAACTTACGAAGGGAGAAACCTTTAGCTTCAATCTCCTCTCCTATACTACTTTTCCCCACCTCACCAAGATCGATCATTATTACAACCCCACCTCTTGAAGACCATGACTTATCCCTACCATCTTCCTCCTCTCGTGTTCACGAGATCAATATGATTAGTGTTGCTACTCGAGGTTAGAAAAACAATGGGAAATCCAAAGAAAGCACACCTGCAGCCTCCCTCTGAGTCCGGGAGGGCGAAGCAGGTGATACCTATCATCATCAACACGGCAAGCCATGTCTCATGTCTGTCGGCGCGATACATGTCCGCATAGGCAATGCTCGCACTGTGATAAGTCAATAATGCGGCTGCATCTCCAAATACCTGAAGAATGTTGTCCATAGCCATCTCCGCATCTACCTGGAATACTACCTCCCCTACGATCGACAGTCTCAGGATGCGATACACATCCTCCAAGGTAATAGTCATCTCTCTAGTAGGGAGATGGAAAACATTGGTTGCCGGATCCCATCTCTCGATGAGGGCAACCATAAGGTTGTGGTCCCTATCCACAGCCTTATACCGCTGGACTCCGCCAAGTCCCACCTCGCACATAATGGCCCACTGCGCTGTGGACACATGTGGCCTCATCTGTCTCAATAGCGGGGGCATCCGATCCCACATCGTAAGCTGGTGACATGCCTACAAAAACAACCCACTTCATTAGAACTACCCTTTACAAAAACAACTACTTTAACCCTTTATACCCCCTTTAACCCACCTGACCACACCCCGACTCTATAACACACATCTACACCCACCTATCTTACCCTAAAACATCTACGATATCCCCTTTCCTTATCTCACACCCTACCACCACCCCGATCTACTCTCACCATCTAACTATACCCCTACCAATTTAACACCTCCTAATTCATACTCAACACCTAATCTATCCTAACCGAACCAACCACACAACCACCCCATTTCCCCCCCCCCATCCCAATCACCTTTCCTATCAACTCTACCCCCTCCCTCTTCACCCCAAACAACAACCAAACAACAAAACATAAACACCACCAACAACCAAAACACAAAACACCAACAACAACGAAAAAAAACAAAAATCAACCTACCTAATGACCGGTACCGGTCACCCTTGACCGGCACCGGTCCCCTATAACACATGACATACACCGGCGCCGGTCGACATACAATCGACGCCGGTCTACCAACAACCCACTTTGCCTAAAAATTTGGTGACCGATGCCGGTCGCCTAGTGACCGACATCTCACTGTCCAGGTCCAGAGCCGAACCCGACGCGGCCCCTAAAACTATCTTTTTGCCTTTTTCTACCCTTTTACCCACTGGAAAACCCTACAAACCTACCCACCCTACAATTTTAGCCTAGCTAACCTACCTACCCACTCCATTTTTCAAATTACATCCATTTATTCATTATTTCATTAAATTTTGGTTTCCTACCCAAAACCCAAATCTAAACTTAAAATCATTAAATTCACATAATTAGAGGTTTAGATCCTACTGGTACGATGACACGTCATCGTGGTGGGATAGGTGGTGGTGGTCTAGCTGGTCTAGCACCTCCTGCTCCTCCTGGCTGTGCCATGGCTATAAATCTCTTCAGCTGGGTCCTCCACCAATCAAATTCTGCCTCCTACTTGCGGGGGTCTACCAATCACTCACTCCTCCACTTAACTACTGCCAACTCAGCGTACAAACTCAACAAAATCACTTTTAAACCCAAACAAGCCGTATTGGTTATCAAATTGACAATGTGACAATGACAGGCCGTATTTTTCTTTTTATAGGTTTTTTACCTATAACCGACATCGGTTATATTGTGCCCTAAACCACCGGTATCGGTCATCTAACCGATACTGGTCATAGCTAACTGATATCGGTTTAATACCTTTTTCACCACAATTTCTACCCTTATTCACCAATCTCCCTTTCTCGCCACATCGCCTAAAACCTCCTTTGCTAAATAGCCTTTTTTGACTTCATTGGCCCAATTCAAGGCCGCACGCAACCAACCATTTGGCCCGACCCAAGGCCGCAACCAACCAATCAGGCCCGACCCAAGGCCGCAACCAACCATTTGGCCCAACCCTAGGCCACAACCAACCAATCAGGCTTGACCCAAGGCCACAACCAACCATTTGGCCTGACCCAAGGCCGTAACCAACCAATCAGACCTGACCCAAGGCCGTAACCAACCAATCAGACCCGACCCAAGGCCACAACCAACCAATTGGCCCGACCCAAGGCCACAACCAAGCAATCAGACCTGACCCAAGGCCGCAACCAACCATTTGGCCCGACCCAAGGCCACAACCAACCCTTTGGCCTGACCCAAGGCCGCAACCAATCAATCAGGCCCGACCTAAGGCTGCACCACTTAAATACCTCGTCCAAAACCAACAAATTACAATTGTATCCACCCATCATGTAGCTTTTTGTTTAATCGAGCTCACCTATTCGTGTTTTAGCATGATTAGGGTACTTGACTTGATCCATCGACCAACTTTTCCTAGACCAAGACCGTGACATTTATCTCAACTAAACCAACCATTTGGTACTACCAAACATGCCTAAATGTTCATGTACCTTACCCGTTATATCCCCTGGAGCTACTTCCTATGCCTTGGATACCAGGATTATATCACCCTTGTTTGGATAAACTATCGACCTTGGCCTATGAATTGCTTGTTTGCTCTTCAAATCATGTACCCTGGTCGCACTACTGCATTTCAACGTGCATCTGCTTCCTTGGACCTACCCCACCATCTTACCATCATCTCAACACCATTTACCCTTTATCAACCCTATCCCTGATTTCACGCTACCTCAATCTGTGATAGATTTGAGGGGGATTACCTATACCCTTAACAAGAGTAACCACTTCTTATTATTATCAATGCAGCTTTACAAGACAAGCTACATGACAACAAGGGGCTCATGCAGACACCAAATTTGTGTCTTATGACCCCCCGTGCCCCACATCTCATTTCGCAACCTAGCCTCACCACCTAAACCTTGCACAATTACTTATTAATTACCTTATAATTAATAAATCCACATCTCCAAACCTGCCACCACATTTCGCCACCTCATCATGACCTAGCCCTAACCCTAAACTAACCTAATTAAGACCTATAACTTGGTCTACATCCACACCCATGACTAATTACTCCTCACCCGCACCAAAATCAACCTAATAATGACTTGACCAAGCCCACAACTAATTCCTCGGGAGAAAAGGAGGGAAAGTTGGCTACTTTACTAAAAATAGTCCACTTTGACTTAACCGATATCGGTTCCTACTCGACCACCGTCGGTTACGTAACCACCATCGGTTCCCTGTAAATGACCTCCCCCAACCAAAAAATAAGGACCGGGAATCTGAAATCGAAAAATTCATTGGAAAGATCAGGAATTCACCTGGCTGAGCAGAGACAAGTGAAGGAAAAAAATGAGTTTGCAGAGAAGGACATCAAGCCCAAGACTGCAACTGAGTAACCAGAGCCCAATGACACTCATCCAAGCATTGGGAGAGAAGATAGCTCATCTTTGATTATCCGATCATCCTACCAAAGCCCTATCTTCGTTATCACAGTCTTTGGACCTATATCTTCATCAAGAACTAGTAAGTAGTATCTTGTATGTTCTTTTGATAACATTTCTTGAACTTCTAAATCACAGCAATTTTTAGTCTATTCCTAGATCTACTACCCGGTAACACCCTACATCTAACTATCATTCCTCTACCCCTACATTGCCCCAAGAACAGCTCTCATACCCTCTGAGCCTTCTCCATCACCCCATTACCTATCCCCAATCATTTACTAGCCTTATAAACACCATAGCCACCTTATAGCCAACCTTCACTAAAAGCCCCTAAACCACTGCCCCTACCGATATCGGTTAGCAGAAACCAGTACTGGTGATAGTGACCAGCATCGGTCACTGTGATTCAAAACCAAAACTAGCCCTTTCCTCTATTGTTTTAACAAGGTAATTAAATTGTAATTTTGCAATAATTTGTGTTAATTCATATTAGCAGGGGAACTGACCACCTTCGAAAGGAAGTTTAATACTTCCTGGGCCCAAGGTAGTTCCCTCATTTATTGTCTAATTAGAATCTGGTGGTCTTGTATTCTTACTTGTAGGTAGTCCTTCCCAGACAAAAAGGATTTCTTCGCAATCGATCTAATCTCTCTCTACGGTACACGCACACCCTCCAAACATTCAACAGGTATTACTCCTAGCCCTAACCCTTATCTATTTCTCAAAGAGAATGAAAGGATAGAAGCAACTCTATTCTAGGAATTGAGAACCTCCTCTGTGCAAAACACACCAAGGAGGAGGTTTTGCATGCAAGGTACCCAGATCCTGCTCATCAAAAGGAAGTTTACCAGGATACCATGGAAGTCCTAAGGAATCTTCAGGGTGAGATACAGTACTGAAAAGAGCATAATAAAGCATCATAGATAGTTCAAACCGATATCAGTGATCTAAGAGAATTGTGCAAAATGTTGCACTAAGAGAACATCATTTCACTATTAGGAATATGGTTAAAAGGGAACACTCCATGCGTAAGTATTGAGACTGGACGGAAGATCCTGCATGTAAATCTTCCATCTGATAGCATTGATTATGACAAAGAAATTACTCTGAATGTTGTTGTAGATGGATGGTTGTTGAGAAATATTTTGATTAATATAGGTGTAGAAGTAAATGTGCTTACATTAGATGCATGGGTACAAATGGGGAGGCCTCCATTTCAGCCATCATCTAATGTGTTGTTTATGGCAAACAAGACTAAGGCCACTCCCATAGGAGTTTTGAAGGATACATCTATAACCATACAAGGGGCCAAGTTCACTAGGGATTTTGAGGTATTAGAACTTGCAGAAGGAGAAAAAAGAGGAAAGGGTTGTGATACCTTTGACATATGGGAATTCTACACCATATGTTAAGCCTCTAAGTGAGGAGGACTTAAACCGAATTTATGTACGAGCTATTCAAGACCCTAAGGTGAATGAACCATCAAAGGAGGGCATCCTGTAGTGGGAGGATTCTCATTCTATTAGTGATACTATGAGTATTTCTTGTGACAATTTGGCTCATGATACATATGAACTAGTAGGGTGAGAGGTAAAAAGCTCGATTGCGTGCAAGAATGGACTTCATTTTGTTTGATGGATAATTAGCACAGTACCTTGGTATACAGGGGAAGAAGATCTTATTGTATTTTTGAAATCCATGGAAACACAGTGGATAGATCAAATTAAGAGAAGAGATATGTTAGTGAATACCTTGCGCGAGATAGCAGCATACTGGTGGGTAGTACAAAAAGATAATCTTATAGAATGGGAAGAGAATGGAGTCACCTCATGTATTAGGTTTGTAAGGAACAATGCACCTACACAGATATGCACTTATCATAGTGATCAACCTATTCAACATCACATTCAGCAGTGTGAGAGACTCTAGATAGTAGGACATGAAGTATTACCACCTTCACTTTGGGTGCATAGATTTTAACATACTCTACAAGGATGCGCACATGTTTGGTATATATATGCAGAACTACATCAAAATACCAAAAACTAGAAAAATTTGACTGCAATAATGATCCATACCTTTGACTACTTCTCAACTAAACCTCCAGTGGAAGAAGCATTAAAATTTTTCAAGCAAATAACTATGGAAGATAGTGCAAAGGTAGAAGAGCATATTCTGAAATTATTGGGTGAGATAGAGTCTGGAGCACATTTTGAAAGAGAAGAATAAATAGACTCCATATTACTTGAACATTCTTGCCTTAACAAAGGAAAAGGAAAGATGGTTTACATCATGGATGATGAGGAAGTTGAGAACCTGGATATTGAACAATCAAAAGGGGTGTGTGAGGTCTTGGAAAGTGCAGACAAGGATACACATGCGTATCAAAAACCCATGAAGACAAAGAAGGTGGATATAGGTTCAGAGGCTGAGCCTAAGGAGGCCATCATTAGAGACTACTAATCAAACTCGGAGGTGGCAAAGATCATTGAGTTACTCAAGGTTTATGAGGACTTATTCCCTCGAGGGTATCATGAACTTAAAGGCATGCATAAATCACTTGGGGGAATGAAGATAAAGCTTAAGGATGGTGCATGCCTAGTTAGAAAGTGACCTTATAGAAAGAACCTCAATTTACACAAAAATGTCAATGATAAAATTAATAAAATGTTGAAGTTTTACTATTTAATGGGGTAGTTTTTCCTATACTGTGATTCCCTTTAGATTGAAAAACGTGCCTGTTTTATTCTCATGAATAGTTGTTCAAGCATTCAAATATTTTATTCACAACTTCTTACAAGTCTACCTTGATGATTGGACAATATATGGGCTTGTTAAGGATTGATGTGACAATATGCGCTTAATGTTTGAACGGTGCAAACAATTGAGTATCTATTTGAACATCAAGAAGTACATATTTTCTACACCTTTTGGAATATTGTTAGGACATATAATCTGCAAGGAAGGTTTACTAGTTGATCTAGGTAAGGTTATAGTCATCCTAGGCCTAGAAGCACCTACCAATCAAAGTGAGGTTTGTGAATTTTTAGGTCATATAGGATATTATATAAAATTCATCAAAGGGTATGCCAAATTTGTTACACCCTTGGAAGAGTTACTGAAGGGGAAAGGTATATTTCATTGGGGAGAACCATAGTAGTGCGCATTTGGAACATTGAAAGAGAAACTTACTACCACACCTATCCTGTATTTTCCTTCATGATACAGATCACATGGCATTGAATTACTTTTTAAACAATCCCATTTTACAGGGTGCATATGTAAATGGGTACTCCTATTTCAATATTTTGACTTCACAATTGTGGTGAAGCTAGGGAAAAGTAACTTTGGACCAAACCATTTATCTATCAACTCAGGAGAGGAAGTACAGACAATTGAAGAAACCATGTCAGATGCATAGTTATATAGGTTAAAACACACACCATCATAATTAGAATACATTGTTGTCTTTCTATGGATTGGTGTAGCACCAGAAGGAATGAAGGCATTAGAAAAGAAACAACTTACTATACGCGCGACACCGTTTATATTAATTAGTGGTGACCTCTACAAGTTAGGTAGAGATGATGTATTACATCGTTGTGTATTAGAGCATGAACACAAGGATATTATGGGAGAATCCCATGGTGGTATTACAGTAGGCCATTATGCAGGTGATGCGACTACCTGGAAGATCTTAATTGGTGGATTATGGTGGGAGACATTGTATAAAGATTATAAAGAATATTGTAAGGCGTGTGATCATTGTCAGACCCTAGGAAAACTAGGACAAAGAGATGAAATGCCTTTGAGACCAATTACTAGTGCTGAACCATTTGATAAATGGGACATTGACTTTGTAGGACCTATTGCGCCAGCTGCGTCTAGGACTGGGTCATGATATAACATTACTTACATAGATTATCTCACACGGTGGATAGAAGCAACACCTACAAAGGACTGTATAGAAGCTACAACAGCTAGGTTTCTATGGGAGAATGTTCTTACAAGATATGGATGTCCTATAAGTTTGACAAGTGATAGGGGTGCACAATTTTTAAATGAAACCATAAGGATCTTATTAGTTGAGTTTATGGTTGCCCACCATAATATTACACCTTACCACCCTTAGGAAAAAGGAACTGTTGAGGCTTTAAACAATATTTTGAGCCAGACTTTGAATAAAATTTGTGATGTTGGAAGAAAGGATTGGGATGAAAAAATTCCAGTTGTTCTTTGGGCATATAGAAAAACTTACAAGAAATTGAACAAAGTCACACCATTTCAGTTGGTGTTTTACGCAGAAGCCATTCTCCCTATAGAATTTATGTTACCTTCTTTGCGCATTGCGTGCATTGGATATCTAGATGATGAGCAGATTTTAGAAAAGTGTATTGAGAAGATGATTCAATGGGATGAGTGACGAGCCATAACACGATGGATTCAGAAGTAGGAAAAGGCCAGGAAGAAAGCATGGCATGACAGAAACATAAGGGATAAGAAGTTTGAGATTGGACAAATGGTACTTCTTTATGACTCAAATTTCTTGTGCCATCCAAGCAAGCTCAAAGTGCATTGGTTGGGGTCATATTTCATCACTTACTTACTTGAATCAGGTGCTTTCTAGTTAGAAGCAATTGATGGAATGTGGCTACCTGGTTACTTTAATGGGAGTAGGCTGAATCCATACTATAAATAAGTCTTCTTGTTGTTTGCAATAAGTTAGTATTTCCATTTTGATTAGATTTCCATTTCGATTAGATTTCCATTTTGTCTTTCCTTAATGTATTTCCTTTATTGTCATTATGCTTTGTCAATTTAGTGTTTGTTCTTATTTAATAAGTGTGCTTGTGTACATGAAGCTAATTACTATGTGAAGAATGTTTATGCGCAGAGGACTACATATACCTTTAGTGTGGGGTGGTTGTAGTTATCCAAGTAAAAGAATGTGGGAATTGAAAGGTGAAAGGAATAAGTTGTTATGGATGTGCTTTAATTCAAAAGAAGATTTCTTCTCAAAAGTGAGCAAGGATGGAGATGAATCAAAGGATAGTATAACGTGAGGTAAGTAGAGGCCATGATAACTACCAGGAGAAGGTATAGTGATGAGGTACTCCAGCACAAGGGCACGTGTTGAAGAGAAGTCTATGACCAGAGGGTATGAAGACACGCCAGAAGGTTATAGCTGGGGCGTAAAGATGTACTGCATGGAATGAACAAATTTGGTCAATCAATGAGAGGATATGTGGTAAGTGAAGGAGAAATAAATGCATCAAAATTTGAAAAATTATAGAAGGATGGGATGCGAATTCATTTTTATTGTTGCGACTAAGAGAATTTGAGGAAAGAGCTAAGTATGAAGAGCCAAGTGATTGGGTTAAGGTGCAAAGGGTGTGAAACCAAGCGTGACAAACAGATCTGTGCAAAAATAAGCTTCCGTTCCTAGTGGTGAAGGGTTTGAGCGAAGCAAGGAGATAAAGAGCATTTAGGGCATGAAGTTTCCACCTAGGGAATGATTGAATTGATCTAGGTTTTGCTTCGTAAATTACAGAGTTAAAAAGGAGATGATTGCAAGGTAAAAATGGCATCTAAGAAGGTAGCTGCAGTAGGAGCAAAATGAAATAAGAATGTGGTCATCGAGGAGTAAGAGATGGCACCCAAAAGTTATTTTTTAGAAATGCAATATCCACAAGGAGTCATCATCAGCCAGGAATGGGATTCACCCATCAAAAAGAGAAAAGAGAGCGAATACAATCACATGACCTTCGAGAACAAGAAGGAGCTTGATTCCTTTCTCACTAGAAGGATGAAAAAATGTACGGTAGTTGACATACCAGTTTATGATGATGTAGGTGAGAAGCTTTTGAAGAGAATTGGGGTCTACCAATTATATGAGCTTCCATATTTTGGTAAGTATGAGGCCTTATATCAGTGCCTCATGAGCAAAGTGCATGATGAATTCTTCTACTTTGCAGGATGTAAAGTTAGAATCTCATATGAGCTTATCTCATTAGTTACATGTTTGAAGGCCACATGAGAGGATATAAATAATGATCTCCTAGATAAAGTCGTGATCCTAAAGACCAGACAGGATTTGGGGTACCTGAAAGGTCAACGCGTTATGGATATAAACAAATTGAAGAATTGTCTGGTTGTGCAAGCAGAAACACACCTTGTTACAAAGTTGAACGACCAGGAGTGGTGGTCACAAGTAAATACTATGTGGTTACACATTGTGCGCAAGATGTCAGAAGGAGTAGTCTACAATATTGTAGGCTACATTGTAGATAAAATAGTTGAGGAAGCGGGCACAGGAGGGAAGGTCAGCTTTAGGGTTGTTCTACTATCACTAGTATTCATGGAAATTGGAGTACCAGATGGGCCAAAGGAAAAGGTATGGGAATACCCCATGGAGAATAATTCACTAGCTAAAAGGTTCAGTAAGTACCTATGTAAAGGGGTCATGACATATGACGTAAAGCAAACAATGGAGAAATGGTACGACAGGCTCCGCATGATATTTAGAGAAGAGTGGTGCATCCCAAAGGACCTACCATCAGTAGTAGGGAAACAAGTCTAGTTTGTTGTATATCAACATTTTTTCATCATGTGCTTCCCAATGAGAGATGGAGTCTGGAGCCCTTGGCGTAAATTTCCTTACGCATTCACTGCAAGGTATTTCCATGCATTTTTTCACAGATTCACAGACACGCGCTGACTGGTATTCAATGCAGATAAGGTAGAATGTGACTACCACATGTTGAGGAAGAAGTATGTGTATCCTGGAAGAAGTGCCTATATCAAGAGGATCATTTCAGAGGTGTTGAATATTAAGCCAATAAGTCTGGTTGTAGTAGATGTAAGGGAAACATTAGTTTATCTTCAGCTGAAGCCTAAGATGGAGAATAATAAGTATGTGGAGAATGAATTCACACTCCCAGGGCCATCAAAGGGTAAGCACACAATGGAAAACATACCAGCACAAAGGCCCACATAAAATATTGAAGTAGAGGATGAAGAAGAGGATCGTGAAGAGAATGGAGGCTTGGAGCACAAAAGAAAACAACCTTATGACAGGGAAGAGTCACAGTGTGCGACCACTCTACCTCAGGGACAGGATGAAGTGGAAGATATGGAGGTTGCGCAGGGGGAGTACAGATTTAAGAAATTATTCAGATGCATAAGGACTCAAAGTGGAACCCCACAAACAGTAAGGAAATCATCTCGTCTCTCTGCACACAAGGAGACCACTGAACCAAAGAAGAGAAGAAATTTAAAGTTGGATATAGAGGTAGATGAATCAAGGGAGAGTGAGTGTGCGTCTCCAACCCCGTTCAAGTAAGAAGACGAGCCACATAATGAGGAGTAGTGAAAAGATGAAGAGATGAAGGACAGAGAAGAAAAAGAAAAGTAAACCTTTGGATCTGCACATACAACTACTTAAGATGTAACGAGAGAGGATCCTAACCTTGAAGCTACAATTTCCAAGGGTTCTAGATCAAAGAGGATGAGTGGAGAGCACATTCCACTAGTCATGGGGTATGTAGAGGATACACGTAAACTTGTGTATGTCTACTTCCAAAGCACGATAGCGCAGAAGGATTTATTCGATTGCGAGCTAATGGATGAGGATATGGTGATTATACACACTCAAAAGAAACTATCATGGTCAATACAAACCCACATGGATGAGCCTGAATTTGATGTATGTGAAGAATCATGTGTTTAGAGATGGTTGAAGAAGGCACCCCAAGCTAGACATATGACAGTAAAGCCTATTATCATGTCAGATGAGTAGGTTAGCAATGCATTGGTGAAGGTTTCTACTAAAGTTGCTAGAAGAAACATGGAAAAAACTGTAATAATCAGAGTGTTGTGTAAGGAGCTAAAGACGAAGGATGCGGAGATAGAGTGCATAACACAAGAGAGGGACTTAGTGAAAAATAAGAATGAAGTATTTATCATCTTCGCAGAGGAGATTGGGGACAATGTCATAAGAGCTAGGCCACAGTTGGAGACCAAGGTACTACAAAAGTTTCCCTCAATGATACATTATGTAGGAAATTTGGTCGACCAGGTACTCAAAGATGAACCTCTGCACATACCAGTGCCAAGGAATCTAGAACAAGAGGTAGAATAAGAGAAATCTTTAGTGATGTGAAAGACTGCATTCTATGAGGGGTTGTTGCAAGCACTATAGGAAGGATTGAAGAAAACATACCAGACTTTAAACATCTGCACAGCTCCAGAGGTTCTTATTAGCATAAATATCCTAGAAGAAAACAATGAGGTCCAAAAATTAATGAAGGATGAGACATTGGGCCGTGCAGAAAGATTATCAATGGTTAATTAGAAGCGCGAGGCCTTGGCATCAGCATAAGAGCCACACAAGACTTGGTTGGAAGAGCTTGGGAAGCTCATTATGCAGAAGATGTATCTTCTAGAAGGAATAATGACCTCAAGTTCCAGCGTTGTGTTGGTTCTACAAAATGAAAAAGGGGAGATTGCAAGGGATGAATTGGAGTCCATTGTTGTGGAAATTCTAGAAAAAGTAGAACAATCACTCGCTGAATGGCAGGCCTTAGAGACTGAAATAAAGGAAGAGTATCAAGAGTTGAAACTTCAAACTGATACAGAAGAGGCTACCTCATAAAACTTCTTTATTTATCTACATTCTTTCATTCTTATTCTTTCCATTCTTCTATTCTTTACTTCAATTTTTGGAGATACCCATTGTCTGGGTGAAAATGAGATTAGTGTGGGGTAATGTTGATCAAAGAGCACTTGAAAGAACTCACACAAGAATTCAACACAAAGAAATGGGCCACATTTAAGCACGTGGAGGGTAATTTTAAAATTCAGGATTTAGCTGATTTTGAGCATGAAGACCTATTTTTAGAATATGGCATGTAGAACGCACCAACGATGTAGAGACATGTGAACCACGCATTGTCTATCTTTGGAGGATCAAATCAAATAATTTTTCATGAAGGGGAGCTAAGAATAGATTGTCACTCTAGTTAACTATAAGAGGTCTATAGATAACACACTTGCATGTGTGGATATGACTGTAAACGGCGCGTGGCTATTAATAGAATGCGGCCTATTTCTGAATAGATAAGCGGTGAAGGGAAAGTCCCCACCCTATATATATGATGTGAATCACATAGTAGTAGAGTGTGGTGGAGATATCAATGTATGGATGTATAGATATATGCTCATATGATTGGATTACTGCATCAGATCCATGCATGCATCGGTATAGATTTCCATTACTATAAGAAGCTTCTATGTTTATTAATAGATCGAAGATTATAGATGAACCTAAGTGTCATTGTTGTGTGTAATTGAGTAGTACATGTTCTTGATTCAATCATGATTATTATTTAAGCTTGTTCTTTCATAAATATGAATATGGCATGCATTGTAGAATGATGGATTAGTTATTTATCTATATGTTTCTTCCTTCATCACGCTAACCAACCTACTACATCAACCCTAAAGAGGGACCTGGTACCTTTGCGTGCTTTGGGTGAGCACTCATTCTAGGCTGAGTGATGTGTCAACACATCTAGGGTGTTATCTGGTAAATTTTAGGCTGCATCACCTTCATACTTATACAATATTGGTATTTCTTTGTGACTAATTTTTCCCCCAAAAATTTCAGCGAATATTCTCTCAAATTCTATTAAAATAAATATGATAAGGATATACTTTGCTCAAATGGAAATATCTTATTTTTCTATCACAACTTTAGAATCATTTTGTTTCCCACACTTCTAGGTGGAAAAACCATGGGATAAGTACTTCCAAGTGTGATTTGTATTCTATTGTCTTAGTATGATGAGTGGGGCACCATGTCATCATTATCCCTTTGCTGACATTATTTTATACATTAATTTCATTCTTTTCATTATGAGCAAGTTGAGAAGTTTTTTATGATTATTTTTTATTTTCCAATGTAGCCTAATTTGACACTAACTATTTTCTCCTTTTGGTAATCCATTTCGATATACACACAATCATTATTATTTCCTTTTGTACTGAATATCCTTTTGTGTAATATTTTACATAAAACCAAATGACCTCTTTTTGATTAGTGCCAATCCATTTCACCTTCATCATCTCATGTGAGTATCAAAATTAATCTATCATTTAACTCAGATATGATTTCCTATGCGGTTATTACCAAGCTCCCTTTCTTCTATAAATTTTCACCATTTCCTTCATAATCTCATATATTTTCTTTGAGATTTAGTGTGAAGGGCTTAGTATAAATTCCTTTTTGTAAAATGGGAGAGGTAGAGTTGTCAACTCATCTGAAAGAGCTTTCCTCTAAAACGGTACATTTAATTTGTGACTTATCTGATCTTGATGAAGCATTCGTGAGCATTATTTTTTATATTGTATACATTGAAGAATGTGATGGGCCTTTAGCATCTCGCATTGTTAGGGTAGCATTGATTCAAAGGTTTATCAAGATAAACCCATTTTTCTTGATTTTCAAGTCATGTATTTTCATTTGTTTTGATGGGAGGATAAACAAACTCCAGAATAGCTGAAAAGGTTCTTGCTTCAATGTAGGCCTATCATAGTTAACACAACCATCGATGCATCTCCTCTCTTCTTTAATGAGGAATTATTTGAAAAGTAAATTTATGTGGATGTATTTTTATTTCATGAGTAGGCTTTTGTGGATAACATGTCTTCACTTTCCCGCAGAATGGCTGAACTTGAGCAATGTCTTTATTTTCTGGAGAAAAAACAATCAGAGCCTTTATTTGCAAAGTATTCTTGAGCACCATCATATTTTCTGAAGAAGTGCATAATGAGGAATTATCTGAGAAATAAATTTCTATGGATGCATTCATCTTTCATGAGGAGGCTTTTATGGATAACATGTCTTCACTTTCCCACAAAATGGCTAGACTTTAGCAATGTATTTCTTTTCTGGAGAACAAACAATCAGAGCCTTTATTTACAAAGGATTTTGGAGCACCATCATATTTTTTGAATAAATGTAGAAGAGGTGAATCCATCTCGAAGCATCCAGGACAACCAAATCCATGAATAACGACAACTAATCCTTCATCTCATGCAAGAATTTATCTAATTCCTTCAACCTTAAAAGCCACATGTAAAAAGGCTTGTCTCAAGGGTGGCCTAAATATTTTCGAATGGGTTTCTTCCTGTGAGAACAGGACTGATTTAAATATTGGGAATCCTTGGGGCAATAAAAACTAAGCTCATGGAATTAAATATGTCTCATGATTTTGTAGGAGACATTTTGTTTATTCAAGAATAGGTTTTTGAATTGAATTCCTCCATTCAAGGATGAGTTTATAGATAACAGAATAATAATGTATCTTTTTGTTTTTTTTCATGATATAAAAAATGTATGTAAATATTTCCTAGGCTAGGGCCCTTATAGAATCCCTAATTTTCTTTTCTTGAAAGTTCGAAGGATTCAAAAAATATTACAATGTAGTTCATTTTTGAAATGGAACCAAATTTCTATCAAAAGTAATGAAACTATATTGCAGTACATAATACTACATACATGTTTGGAGTTTATAAATCTAAAGAATATACGATTTCAAAAACATGATAAAGAAATGAAATTTTTGAGGGAACAAGCATAAAATTTTTCAAGCACACTAGGACCAGTTCTAAGTTTTTTATCATCATCCTTTGGTTATATGCATTAAATCGATGAAATATATGGGTAATATATTTGTAGACACCAAATTTGGGTCTTACGACACCCTGTACCCCGTATCTCATCCCGCAACGTAACCATACCTCACAACCTAAAACCTTACACATTGAATTATTTATTAATTACCTTATAATTAATAAATCCACATCTCCAACCCTGCCACCTCACCTTGCCACCTCACTATGACCTAGCCCTAACCCTAAACTAACTAATTAAGACCTATGACTTGGTCCAGACCCACACCCATGACTCGCCACCCCTCACACGCATCAAAATGAGCCGAATAATGACTTGACCAAGCCCACAACTGACCCCTCGGGAGAAAAGGAGGGAAAGTTGGCTATTTTTGGTAAAAATAGCCAACTTTTACTTGACCGACGCCGGTCCCTACTCGACTGCCATTGGTTATGCAACTGCCATCGCTTCCCTATAAATGACCTACCCCAACCAAAATGGAAGGATCCAAATTCATTTGTGAAAAAGAGATAAGTGAGAGAGAGAGAGAGAGGAGGTTGCAGAGAAGAGCATTGAGTCCAAGACTATAAATGATCAACGAGATCACTGTCACACTCATCCAAGCATTGGGAGAGTCGGAGGATAGCTTCATCAGATCACTTTTGATTTTCGGATCATCCCACCTGAGCTTTGCCTTCGTCACCACATTCCTCAGACCTGTATTCTCATCAAAAAGTAGTAAGTAGTATCTTGTATGCTTCTAGACTCTACCCTTCGTAAACTTTTGATTCATAGTAATTATAAGCTCACCCCTTGATCTAACACCCGGCAGCACCCTACACTTAACCTTCATTCATCCATTCCTATATTTCCCAGAAGACAACTTTCTCACTCTCTGAGTCTTCTCCATTGCCTTACTATTCCCCCAAACCATCTACCAACCTTAAAAACCTCGTAACCAACCCTACAATCAACCTTTACACAGAAGCCCCTGGATCACTGCCCCTACCAATATCGGTTATCCCTTACCGGTAGCGGTTTTACAACCACAGTCAGTTATCTGGTGACCAGCATCGGTCACTGTGACTTATACCAAAACCAACCTTTCACCTATTTATTTCCTAACAACCTCAGATCTAGCCTAGTCTATCCCTGTAACTTGATCTGAACGTATCAATAACCAGTGACCAAACAAACAGAATGACATTTTATTATAGGTAGTTTAGTCTCTATTGCTTTTAGTAACGAGGTACCTAAATTGTGATTTCGCAATAGCTTCTTTATTATCATTTGCAATAATTTATATTAAAAGGGAACTGAACACCTTCAAAAGGAAGTTTAGTATTTCCTCGGCCCAAGGTAGTTCCCTTACATATTGTCTAACTAAAATCTAGTGGTCTTGCATTCTTATTTACAGGTAGTCCTTCCCAGACAAAAAGGAGTTCTTCACAATCGGTCTGATCTCTCTATGGTACGCGCACACCTTCCCAACACTCAATAGGTATTCCTCCTAGCCCTAACCCTTATCTGTTTCTCAAGAGAATGAAAAGATATAAGTGACTCTATTCTAGAACGAAATTCTGTGAGGAAACAATATTCTTCATCTGGCCCAACATGGAACATGAGTATCATACATTATCTTCTGATCATTTGATCAAATTATTTTATTGTACT
Source organism: Taxus chinensis (assembly GCA_019776745.2). Classification (NCBI taxonomy): domain Eukaryota; kingdom Viridiplantae; phylum Streptophyta; class Pinopsida; order Cupressales; family Taxaceae; genus Taxus; species Taxus chinensis. The sequence goes on from CM034150.1 coordinate 812,344,677, forward strand.
CTTACTCTTCCTCACCCTTTTTGATTGTTTTCTCATTTGGTGCTCCATATTAACATACCTTTAAATAGTATTATAACTGAAAGGGACTTTTGAGATTTTTTTATCAAAAGCTTGTGTTAGGGAAAATGTCCCTAAGTTTCCATCAGTAATTCTATTTTTCTTAGGTACAATTTTCTCAGGTATACCATCTAGATATTTAATGTATTATATAATTGGGATCTCTCCTATAAATAGTTTCTCTTTGACTTGATTCAGAGTCCTAATTCTAAGTCAAATTGAGTCTATATAAGTATGTTGCATCACACTTTCTTCAAGTGGAAGAATCTCCTCTTTTTCTCCCAGTTGATCATCTAACTCAGTCACTACCTCAAGTTTGGGAAAGATACCCTACTAGTAATACAGTCCATCATTGCATTTTTTTCTAGTTGGTCTTTGACACAATTAATTCTTTCTATTAATTGGGCATAACATCTTAATGTACCTTCTATAATTTTACTTCCTCTTTCAGATAGCTCCTGCTTCGATTCATCCACATCATTAACCTTTTCCCTAGATTTATCAACCTTACTTAAGACCTCTTGGGTTATGGTAGCAATTATTTCCTGCCCCTCATCCGTAGGTTGTATCCATTTTGGTACATATGAGGGAAATGGTTTGGTTTTTTCCTTAAGTTGTTTCTTGGTTACCTTATCCTCATCAATTTTTTTTAGTAGACCTCCAATAGTTACTGTAGTATCCTTCTTTAAGATTTACTTGGTAGGCTTTCCTAATGGGATATGTGTGACAATATAGTCACTTAGTGTAATTTCACCTTTTAATTTATCACCATGTGGGGTGGATATTTCCAAAGTCCTGAATCCTTTTTTATCTACATGAGTTTTAGTCAGGATTCTCACCTTGTTCGGAGCTCTTATAGGCTTTAAGAATACAATACTTTTTATGTCCATCATTTCCTCATGAGTTGTCTAGTTCTTCTTCCTTGAAAGGAGTTCCCCTAACCACCCAATTGTGGGAGTATTTCTCACACTTGCTCCTTGTGATTTGGGTTGTGGAGTTTCAGAGAAAACTACCAATTGTTTGGATGCATCTTGAGGTTCTTTCAATATTAACACATCTACATATTGTTTATCCACTTCCATTGCTTCCTTTTTGGGTTCATCTTTCAGTGCTTTTACCTCTAGCTACTCTTTCTCCTATTTCTCAGTTTGAGATTGAATAGCCTTTTCTTGACCCTAATCATCAACTGATGTTTCTTCCTTATCTTTGCTTTCTAATGGATTGGTATTCATCTCTATAGTTTCTTTTGGAACTTCTTTGACTAGACTTGCAACCTTGGGTGATTCCTCATCCTCTGTATTGTCAGCCTCTTTCAGAAGTTGATATTTTGTGGAAAGATATTCTTGGGATTTTAGAGTAGTGACCTTCTATCTTACCAGTTCTTCCTCTTGTTTTTTCTATGGGTTGGAACCCAATGACTGATTTCTAATCTTTTTCATTAATTGGTACATTATCTGTATCACTAATCTCTCAACTAGTTTAGTAACCTCTTCTATAGTCTCCATCACAAACTCTTTAGCAGGGTTTACATTTTGAGGTAATTCATCACAGTTTGCAATTTTTGATTCCTTCTTAAGTTGATCTCTAATAGAGATAATATCTTTTGTAGATGTTTCACTGTACAATCCTTTAAGTCATTGATTCTTCTTCCCTTGAAGGTATTGTACTCTTAGTTTGAGCACTTTGAGTCTAAACATTTGATTCAACATTTAATGGTTGGGAAGTTTATTTCATGTGTACTTTTTCCTGACGAATAATTTCATCCTCTACTATATGCTTTTCAACTGTTACATCAGTAATGTCAAGTGTACATATTTATTCAAATGCATATATATCTACCACTTCAATTAGTTCTTTCATTTTCTCTTATGGTTGATTGGTCTCAACCATATCTTGATCTTTAAATTGACTAACACCCAACCCTCTCTACCCTTGATTTGGTTATGGTGCTTACTAGGTTGATTATACATACGAAAACTATGAATAATTTCTTCCTTAACTAAGTTAGCTACTACCCCTGTAGGAAATAGAGTTACAGCTGCAGCTTTTTGAGACACTGATGGTGTAATAGGAGCATTTGTTTGGAGTTGTGACAAAACCACCCACTCTACCAATTTTGCAACAAGATCCATTTAGGTCTTAGTCAATGGGGAACCGGGATCAATCACCTCCAATTCCTTGCTCTTATGGGCATGCTTTCTTTGGACAGAGATACTTTCCACATTTGAATCACCAATATATATTACCAATTGAAGTATTACATTTCCCCTCTTAAAAACTCTTTCAAAATATTTGAATTTATTCCCCTCTTTCTCCTTGGCACTCTTTAAAATGAGTTTTTGATAAATGTTTAATATGAACCCTTTCATCCTCTTTCTAGTTCTAGATGATTTTGGCAATGGTTACTGATGGAGTCCTGGGTTTAGATAAATTTCCCCTTTAGCCTATATGGGAACTACTTGAATGATAGGGGCATCCTGCATTATTTTTAGATACACCCCTTTAACCTTTTATGGTTAGAAGAAGACATTGAAGCACTAGTCCTACTCGTGGCAGTTGTCCATTCATCAATAATCCCTGCAATTGGGTATTTTGGTTGGAAGTTGAGAAGGCTTTCCATTCTATGGATCCATATTATCATCTCCCTCCTTCATAACAGGGAGATATCCCTCTAATATTTTTAAATATTTGAATTTATTCAATAATTTTGTATTTTGGAGGGACAAATCCATCCCCTTTCTTTGTAGCCAAGTCATTTTCCTTCTCATCAACATCAAATATTATATCATATGGGCCATATAACTCAAATTTATCCTAGACTATGGGTGCAATTGGTTATGATTCCATCTTGTTGTTAATATAATGTTGACTTACTATTTGTTTGTCATCAGTTAATCTCTAAGGTACAACTGTAATCTTGAAATCAATAATTTGTCTTAGGGTCATTCTAGAGAAATCTATAAGTTTTAACCTCTTCCTCTATCTCCTACAATTCACCTACTAATCCCTAAAGTGAGGCTCATACTCATATGAGTTGGACACCAAGACTGAACCTACAGTCCACTTGATATCATATTTTGATCTGGGCTCAAATTTTATCCATCTCAAATCTTCCACCATATCTTCTTTATAACAAACCTACCTGTTTTGTAATTAATGGGCAAGAGTACTTTCCACTTTTGATAGGGAATTCGATATTGGTTTTGGTGTCTTCCTTACAATTATTTGTATGCACTGGTTCCAACTTCTTTGAAATTTCACAAAGGGCCCACTTATCATCTAGGTATCTAGGAAATTTTCATGGATGTCCTTCAAAACCGCTCACTCGAATATAATTAAAAAAACTTATATTAAATAAAATAACAACTATATTCTTGTATTACCTTCTTAGCTTCATCAAATATCGTATACTAGTCACGATTCTAGCTTGAAGAGACATATTATAGGTGCAAAGAAAGCATCATTGACCTATCTGACATGTCCTTTCCATTTTTCCAGGTTTAGCTAGGGAAAAACATCATATACCCTGTAATATTTAAAGTTTTCTTTTTGTGGGAGGGTGGGAAAAAGATAGTGGCTTGAAATATTGTAAATTAAGCATGACATCATATAAAACTCAATATTGTAAGTGACTCCCATCCTAATTTTTGTAGCCATATCAAATATCTGGGTGTGGATTGATGTGGCTATGAAGGTTTCCCAACAAAGTCTTTCTTTACCTTCTAAAATGACCCTTATATATGGACACATACATTCCTGAAATATGTAGGCCATATCCATACCAACAATTCTACTTAACAAACACAATTATATCCTTAACTTATTACACAAAATGTGAATTGAGAAATTTCTTAGGGATTCTTTTGGTAGATCTTCTATCCATTTAGTATTCATAAGCTTGACATAATCAATTTATTTGGCTTCATAATCACTTGAGGTGGATTTCTACATTAATGGCTATTGGTTTCTTAACTTTTGGTAGCCCTAGAATTAGTCTAAATTATTTTGGTGTTAAGGTTAACACTCTCTCACCACTTCCATCTAAAACTTCCCTTTTTTCATATCATAATTCTAAGCACAGATGATTACTAGTTATGGAAAATGCAATAGAGGGAGGGAAGGAAACGGCTAGGTCAAGTCAACTAGTATTAATGGTCTCTGTGAATTCACTTCTATTAGGATCACAAAATCATTATAGAAAATCAGCTAGATTGACATTTATCAAATTTGTGTCTGTTACTTTATCCAAATCACTGGTGGTATTGGAAGTTACATGAGTTCCTGATTCCATGGTCTTCATTTTTTCTATTAGTGTTTAACTTCCTTTTCCCCTACAAATCATGGATTGTAGACTTTTTTTTTAGGAAAAACAAAAGTACAATGTTTCAATATATGAACACTTAATCATCCTTCACATATTCTCTTCGGGGGGTGGGGGTATACCTACGCTTTGTACCTTATACCATGAATGTTCATTAGAATATTCCTCCATCAGGCCTCAAGAGTTATTTCATAGATTACACACTAATACAAATTTACAAATATTCATACAAGGCCCAATAGCACGAAACCAATCAAGGAATGCCATGTTTGTTGGGTGTCAGGGAAAGAAATGTATTTTGCACAAGGAATTAAAAGAAAGATACATAGAAAAAATTGGCAAGGTATTTACATGACCGGTTTACAAGGTTTATAAGAAATTTACTTTGTATAGACATATTGATGGTTATATGGATTGGGAAGGACATCATACATCTGATTTCATGCATAAGAAAAGTGTTTTTCTTAGTTCAACATTGACTAGTTTCAAAGGTATACTGTTTTTTCACATATCATAGAGCTTTAGCAAAACTAGATAGAAATTTTTTGAAGGCACATTTGAGAATAAGGTGTGAGATCAAAACGAGCACCAATATTAGCTCCGAATTGGGGATAGGCACCCTTTACGGGGTGGCACTAGAGATATAGAGTGAAAAAAGAGATATAGAGAGAGATAGAGATAGAGAGAGAGATACATATATAGATATATATAGAGAGAGAGATACTTATAACAAGAAAAATGTTTGAAAATATAATAGACCAAGTTCCTAGTCCATTAGGGCAAGGAGTCATAAAAAGACACACACATGGCCTTAAGAAGATATGTGCGTAACAGAATACCAACATACCATGAACCCTAGCCACTGTAGACCAAAGCACAAAAACATAAAATGACAAAAAGTATACATTGTACAAAGTCATACCTGAGCATGTAGCTTAATCCAAGAAGTGTTTAAGATTCCTACCATTGACAGGTAATTCCAATAAATTTCCTTCTAGATCTTTCAAAAAGAAAGTATGCTCACCAATTATGATTTTAATAGAATACGGTCCCAGCCATAGGGCATTGAATTTCCCATGTTCACCCTTCTCTTCATGTTTTTATTGCTATAACAAGACCAAATCCCAAAAATTAAATGCCCTAGGAGTGATTAACTAAAAATGGAAATAATGTGATGCTATTTAATATAATCTAAGAGGACATAAAAACATAAAAAAGAAGCATGTAAATGAATTAAGCAACTAATATAATAAAAGCAAAACCCTAATATGTAAGAGGGAAGAGGAAAGAAATCAGCTAAATAAAAGACACTTGTAGGACAGTGTCCCAGAGGTGAATGGAAAATATGGAAGTAGGAAGGAGTGTGTAGAATCTTTGAAAAGGATGGATCTAGAGTATATGGTTGGACGGGAGCACTTGGAGAGGGACTGGAGTGCCCATGGGCACTCTTTTCTTATAAATGGGAGCCCTAGTTTGTGTAAAAGCACCAAAATTTATCTTCACTAGTTTGGTAAATGGTCTGGAACTCTCATTTTCTATCGCATCAGATTCGATGTCCCATACCAACTATCATTAATAATTTAACATAAAAGAAAGACCTGTAAAACCCCAAAACAAACATCAAACCCTAAAAAATAAAAATGCATATGAAGGGGTCATACTGACTTGAACTGCCATGATGGTTGATTTACTAACTGAGTGATGAACTACATCTCAGACCCTATGTAGTTCTATGTGCAAGTGTGCATAAACATGCCCTAGGTTTCTCTTGTGTCATTCACACTTTGTGAAGTAATGAGTACTAAATATATGTAGAAAATGTTAATAGAATGTGTGCATGTAATAGAATATAATCCCTCCCCCTATGAAGTATGATGTAGATTTCCTAGCCTTGTGCCTTGATGATGGAGCTAAGTGGATGTAAGTGATCTCCAATGCAATAGATGGATGATAGTAGTGAATAGTGTTAGGGTCCCCTCATTATTGTCTCATAAATTTATATTTATAGGGTTCTCTTGATCTAAATTTGTAATTAACCCTAAATTGGTCGACCACCAAAAAGATAAGAAGGAGAAACAAATAAAAAGATCCAAAAATATGGTGGGAATTTGCAAAAGGGACTGGAGCGCCCTTAGTAGGACTAGGGCACCCATGGGTGCCCAAGTACTAATCTAGGCATCCCAATCGAGGCTAAAATAATGTCAGATGACAGAAGTCGACTAGGCATATGGGTGTAAGATGTCGGTAATGACGAAATAAAATCAAATAAAATGGCCAAAATATGGGGGTTAATTAGTACTTTCTTTAGTCAAGAACCTTCTAAATAGTAGTATGATACCAGGATAAATAATGTCTAAAGTACATGATTTTTTGACTACATTTTTCCCCCACTTTATGTTGGTGAGCGGAAATCTCGGTAATATAAAGTAGATAGATATACATACCTGATGTCCATGTTGAGTGTAGAAGAAACCTACCAAAGGTCCAGACAAAGTGGTGGAATGACAAAAATATGGAAGATATTGGAAACTAAAGATGAAAATGTGTAAAAAGTGATGTGACTGAACCTAAAGTGGAAATGTGTGTGTAGCTATAGTTGTGTTACATGCATGGTTAATATGCAAGGTGTGCCACTGTGAAGTGTTGTTTTTGACGCCATTGTTATTATTGATGTTGCCCCCAATTTTACTACTTGTTTCTCATACAACCAGACCTGCAAGGAGAAAATGATCAAGTAGTCAAATATATATGTGTGTGTGTGTGTGTGTGTAAGTGTAAAAATACTATGTAAAAAATGCATGTGTATGCATGTAAATGTAAAGTACAAAAAAATGGAAAGTGTAAATAGAACATGTGCACCTGATCCATGTCGAGAGAAAGATTGTAGAAGGATATCCTATACTTCTGGGGTTTTTTGGGTGATTCGATGCCATAGGCCGAAGAAGTATAGGTAGGAAATGCTCTATTTCCTCCAACCTTTAATTACTTCCCTGAAAAGTGTGTGAAGATATCTATGTATTGTCTTGATTTATTGGGTGATCTGACATCAGCGGTAGAATAAGTATTTGAGAAATTCTAATGTATACTTCAACTGTTAACTGCTCCCTTGAATTCTAAGGACACCATGTCCTATAAAATATGTTGTGTATGGAGTTCATATACTGTTCTAAACTCACTCACTTTATGTAGATCCATAATTTTAAGGGTGGAAACTTCACAGAACTAAATTGGTGCAAACGTGCTATATAGATTGATAAACCCCAAATGATGCCCCCCCTCTTTGGGGGCACATGCAACGCCACTAATAGCAGAATGTGGCCTGAAAAGATCACCAACCACATGGATTCTATACCTTGGAGGGTGAAGGCAATGCGCTTGGTAGAAACCAAGGTGCACACAAATAAGGATGGCTAGCCAAAACAAGTTTTAGTGTAAACAAGCATGCATGTAGAAAACAATGTGTAAACTACGCAAATAGTGTAAACGCTACTAAGAAAAGTGGTGTAAATACATAAGAAGACAAGTAAGCCACACAAAGTAGGTCATAAACATGGGACATCACTCACGATGTCACAAGACATGCAAGGCCATCATAGACGCAAACAATAAATAAGTGTGCACACTAAACATAGGGTAAAGCCCACATACAAGAATCAAACAAAGGCAAAGAATGTGACAAACAAGCAAATAAGTAGTCATGGAAACATTATAATATTGCAAAATAATTGTTGCACATGGAACACTCGTTAGCATATTAGAGAAATAAATAATATGTCAATGTTTCACCATTTTCTTTACGTTTTTGAACGATGAAATAGATACGGTTATGGACTAGGAGGAATACCTATTAAATCGATTGGTTGGAGGTTGATGTGCACGTTCTGAATTCTTGACCCAATGCTAGTTTTGAGAGCTTCCTTTTGGATGGGAGGAACTACCTGTAATAGAAAACAAGACCATAAAAGAGAAGTTAAATGATATATGACAGTGGACTGCCTAGCATATGCTAGTTCCGGGAAGTGTGATACTTCCTAGATGGCTGTCAATCCACTGTTTAAAATAAATTAATGCAAAAAATAAGTAAATTACTACTATATTTTATATGATTTAGGTATTTCATTAAAGTAAAATAAGAAAATCCAATCACAAAAGGCTAGGCTATAGTTAGATCTAAAGGATGAGGTGACTGTCAAGGTACTAGGACTATTCAGGGTCCTAATTCTAGGTTGTTTAGGTCAATTGGTAGGAGGTTGTTTGGATATATTCTTCAGTAGGGTATAAAAACATAGAGAGTGGCATCAGTCTAGTATGACCAATGATGGTTTATGTAGAACTGATGACGGTTATGGGTAACTGGCGTTGGTAAGGTCAGGGTGTATGAAACTCAAAGAGATTTGATTACAAGGTTTGATCTGGGATTTGATAGAGATGGTAGGGTGGATAAGGAGGTTTATAGAAGTCTCAGGTGTATTCAAGGATGATCAGTAGGTGAGGATGGGTTATTGGGTTGTGTGGGTAAGGAAATGGTTGTGTTACAGGTTGGTAAGGGATAGGAGAATGAGAACACAAAGTGTAGATTCATAACAGGAGTAACAAAAGCTACTAACTAAAATAAAAATGTTGGTTAGGGATACACTTACTATGATGCAGACTGGATGGTTGAATGGTAATTATAGTTGATTATAAGGATGGTATTTGGGACCATAGTAGTGAATCCCATAATGCTTCTGTGATTGCAATGCTTCTGGATTTTTCCTTGTTTTGGCTATGATTGTCTGGATGCCTGAAAGGATGTTGGTTCTACTTACATGCAACTTTGATCTCTCTCCTCTGGTATAGAATGTGCCAAACTTTCAAACAAGGTTGCTAAGGTGAATAAATGGTAACCAATGATGGTTTTTGTCTTGACTGGCATCGGTTTAGGTTTGACCAGCGTCGGTTAAGGCTGGATTCCCTAGGTTTACTAAAATGGGCAGATCTTTCTAATTTCTTGGGCCAAGTTGGTTTGTTGTCACGGATCAAAAGAGAATCTTTCCTTCTAATGAGCGGGAATGTGGTTAGAGAAATCTTAGGCATGTGCTTTCAGGGTTAGATTAAGTCTTAGCTTATTAAGGCAATTAATACTTAGTTGTAGTTAATTATGGGAACATGCCAAGAATAGGTCTAAAGTGAGATGGGAACTAGGTCAATTAAGATAATTAAATAATAAAAGTTGAGACGATGAGGATTAATTTAATTAAAATAATTAAATTAATATTAATGTGGGGTGAAAGGGGCCATGGTTAGGTTCCCATGTTTAAGTTGGTTATCTGATCAGGGGCTAAGGGGAATGTGACCAAATTTACGTGTCTACATTTTCCCCTTTTTTTCACGTAGCTTGTATTGGTAAGCAATGCTGACAAAAGTAAGAAGTGGGTGCCCTATGTGTGGGTGAAGGTGAGCCCCCTCAAACCAGGAACTGGTGAGGTGGAAGATGGAAGTGGTGATTGGTTTGATAGAAGGTGGATGTGGTGAAAAAGAGTGTAGATGTGGGCAAATGTGGGAAACGGGTAGAGGTCAAAAAGAGGAAAACATGTAAATGGGCTAGGGTCAAAGGTAGTGGCAGTCAAATGCACACACATGTTATAAACCATGACATGGTTCTAGGTTGAAGAGCTTGTAAACTCTACATCATCCAAGGTTGATAGGTTTATCCAAACAATGTTACAGTGATTCTGGTATCCAAGGCATAGGATATGGTGTCAGAAAAATGATGTAGGTTAGGTGCAAGAATGTTTTAGGTATGTTCCGGGTACACTAAAGGTAAGGTCCAGGACAAATGTCATGACAATAGGAAAAGTAAGGTCATTAGGCAAAACAACAAGGAACAACATCACAAAGTATAGCGAGCACAGGGGTTCAAAGGTCATGAATAGTGTTCTGGGTCTAGGTACATAGGTCACGGCACATGGAAGGCCAAGGCATGGTTAAGATAACAAATCCCTAAATGTAAGTAAGGATAGGGTAGGTTATGTGGGTTGGGTAGGTATGTGGCTATAAGGATGGGTAAGGTCAACAAGGGGGTGGGAAGGATAAATGTGAGTCAAAAATGGGTAAAAGATACTAAAAGGAGTCTAACAGGTAACCGATGTCAGTTATGTAATGACTGACGTCGGTTGGCTAGGGCAATGACTTAACCAACATCATTCATGTTGATTTGGGTATAAAAAAAGAAAATTTCGTATAATACGGATTCATTTGTATGGTTTGACTTTTGGGAAAATGACAGAGCGTTGAACGAGTTGTGATTTGCCGAGAGGAAAGGATGAGGGACGATATCCTGTTGAGGTGGAGAGATCCAGTTGGTTAGAGGATCCATGTAGATGGGTCCACAAGATCGGGCAGAGTGAGGTGATTGGTGGAGAGGAGTGAGGTAGAGATTTGACATGGCGGAGGTAGGAGAAGGTTCGGGTGGACCACTAGCATAGCAGCTAGACATGCCACCATGGATGCGATGTCGAGATGAGGTAAGGTTGAATCCCTTTGTTTTTTTGGTTATATGTAGAAAAAGAACATGGGTCGGGGGGGTTTGGGTAGGGTAGATAATTTAAAAAATTGTGGGGGAAAAGGGACGTAATGAGGTATGGAAGGGGACAAGGAAGGGTAAAGAAGATTATAGAGGGATTTAGATTAGGTGTGGGTAGGGGTAGGTGGGTAGGTTGGTAGATTTGAAAGAATTGAGAGAAAGAAAATTGGGGGTTTTCAAATGTGGGGTGCAGTGACAGTGACTAATGTTGGTCAAGGTATGGCTGACATCAGTCTATATATAACGACATCAGTTATATATGGGGGAACCGATGCCGATTATAATGGACCTGTGTCAGGGAGGGGTGACCGTTGCCAGTTAGAGGTAAAGGGATAGAGGTCTAGGAAGGATAAAAGGAGAAGGATGGGTAAAGTGGGTCAAATAGATAGCAGGGGAGGGATCAGTAAGAGGGGAGAGTTAAGTTCAATGTTGAGTAAAATCAAGCTTGAATAATGGTTGTGTTGTGTTGAATGCAGGTCAGAGAGCAGTGACAGATGAGAGATCGAGTACTGCCCATGTTGTTTCAGTACAATCGAGTGTCACTGCCGATGAGTGAAGGCACATGATGGACGTTGGCTTGATAGGATTGAGATGTTATAGGCACATAGTATGGGAGCTGATTTTGATGGTCTCCCTCATCGACAGATGGGACTCAGCGACCAATACCTGCCATCTACCGATAGGTGAGATCATAGTCACCTTGGAGGATGTTGTACAGGATCCTGTGATTACTAATAGTGGGGGACGTAGGTGTATTTTACTTATTTAAAGGCATCTAAGGAGTTGATGTTGATTGTGTTTAGAGAGGGGATGGCAGAGATGAGGTTCCATAGCACGAGTCTGAGCTATGGGGAGATGTATACAACCCATCTTGACGAGATGAGGCTAGTTATTCTTATTATGGAGGCAATGTGTTATTTTACACTACTAGATGCAGAGGGTGGGAGATTCCCAGCGGATGCTGATGGGGGTCTTCCATGACATGATGGAGAAGAGGACCCACTTTTCTTGGGCACCAGCATATTTGGTGTAGATGTACAGGGAGTTGTGGGAATACAAGAGATTACAACAGTTTACCCTAGGTTGCACATTTCTTCTCCACTGTTGGGCATAAGAGCATATTGTATGTGTGAGGCCACCAGGTATGCCCCAGCCTGATGTATTTGACATTGGCTTGGTTCGAGTGGGTTACAGGCGCTGGGGTGCCAGTTGTTGGAGTGCGTAGAGCTATTAGGGCTACACATGATATTGTCTATTGCAGGCACATATTGAAGGGCTTATCTAGAGTAGATATTATTTGGAGGCCATATGTGGGCTTCCCCTCATACAGGAACATAGCGCGTGAAGTTAGATGAACTGCTGTTGGTTCAATGGATAGCGGGGGTGTCACACGGGAGAGCATGAGCTGATACCCATAGAAAGGGTCAGATGACAGTTTGGGATGCTATAGGATGTACCACCTTCTTTCCCATAGTATAAGAGGGATGATGTGGAGAGACCTATGTATCCATCGTAACCTACCATGATGACTAGGAACAAGGAGCCACCAGTGGACTGACAGATTGATGATGTCAGTTGTATAGACAGATATAAACAATGGTGGGTAATGCAGCTGTGAGCAGCACCACTCAGGTCAGGGAAGTCAGACGTGGCAACCCTCATAGTTCAGAGAGACACTTTATACGGACAGGTGGCCACATTACACGCCTAAGTTATAGATCTACAAGGATAGCTGATAGAGTCACAGGTACAGGCAGCCACATTATAGGTGTAGGTGGTGGCCCTTCAAACCCAAATCACAGGTTTACAGGGGTGTGCACCTCCACAGGGTGGAGCCAGAGATGGAGGAAGGCAGCCACCCTATAGATGCAGGTCAGAGGGTTACCGCACTAATTGACCACTACTCAGGCACAGATTGTGGCATTATAGGCTCATATTGTAGCACAGGCACTGGTACAGGCTCAGGCATAGGATCCCATTTTACAGGTATAGACACATAGACTGTTATTAGTAGGGCCTAGCACACAGGTCATAGTGAGACCCATGGCACCTCCTCAGATAATTCCCATGGTGAGATTCACGGATGCCCTAGGTGAGGTGAGGTATTATCAAGATCATTTGGTTCTAGTAGAGATAGATGTCCTTCTATATGCAGAGTACCAAGTATAGCAGACCTCAAGTGAGAGGACCTAATCCCGCACTCACAGTGTGGAGAGCAAAGGAGGTTAGCGAGCCCATAGACAACAGTATGGTGAGGCTACCAGTATACAGAGACCAGCTCTAGGTGAGGGGGCATCTGCAAAAATGGACAATGTGATAATACCCTGAGATTGAAGATTCTTCCATAAAGATTTTGGGGTTATCAAGATAACTTCAAGCTTTGAAAGTCTTTTATGTTATTCCAGAAGGTTTCAGGATCCTCTGGGATTGTTCCTTCTTTTTCATATCTTGGAGGTTCAAATTAGTCTTAGAATAAGAAAATTACCTTTGTAAGGACCCATACTTGTTCAACTCAAACAGGACACAGTTAAAATTGGCATATGTTTTTACAGGTGTCTTGTCATACCCTCATGTCTCATTTGTTCACAAAAAAGTTTAGAATTTTAAGAAAAGACAATGTAAGGCTTGAAAATTTGTCAACACCAATGGGAAAGAGCTGAAAGTGTCTGAGCTTCTCATTGAGTTAGTTGGCATGTATTAGTATGATTTGAATAGAGAGAGCTCTACACCGAACTCATTTTGGTGGTTGAATCTACATTCAGAAATCAGGAAATCAGGACAGTGAGAAATGAAGGTTGTGGAGTCATCGCAGGACTAGAAGCTCGAGAATGAGGCAGGACGAGTTGAATCAAGCTTTCAGAGTTTACTTTCAGGGATTCTTTTTGGACAATTCCATTTTGGAAATTCAGAGATTTTTGGGATTGAAAATGTCAAGCGAGTTGAAAATTTAGAAGCCCGAAACCCTGAAACTCTGAAATTAAAAAAAAAATTGGGAAAAAAATTTGGAGAAATTTTCTAAAAAAAATTAGGAGAAATGTTTGGAGAAATTTTTGGAAATTTTTTTTGGGAGAAATTTTCAGGAAAAAAATTCGGAAAAATTTTTCAAGAAAAATTTTTTGGAGAAATTTTCGGAAAAAAATTTCAAAGAAATTATCAAAAAAAAAATTTAGAGAAAATTTTCAAAAATTTCTGGTTTGGAATTTCGGAACTTTTGACTTCAGAGATTTCTTTCGGAACTTTCCTCTACAGAATTTCAGAGATTTTTCTTTCAAGTTTTTGAAGACTTTATTTTTGGAATTTCTCCAACTTTGGCTTCCGAAACACAGAGCTTAATGCCTACTTCCACATCAAGGGGAAAAGAGAAGATGAAGTAGGTTGTTAAGATATACAGTGAGTTATAGGGTGCAAGAACCACCATTTCTAAATTGGATGAGTCATTTTCTGAAGATAGTAACAACCTGAATTTGAAAACCAGATCAAGTTGAGCAGCCATGAGAGGACTGATTCGAGCTGTGTATCAGTCAAAGTTGCAAGGTTGACTTGATCAAAACCTTTTGCAACAAATTTTCTATTTTCATGGGAGCATGTTCCCTTAATATTAATAACATTTATATTTGTAGTTAAGTGTTAGGTAAGGGCCTAATTGTCATGGCTCATCCTAAAAGGCTTATAAATAGTTGAGTATAAGAAATGAGATAGGAGATAGAACAAAGGATATAGATTGTTTTTTAGAGGAGTTTCTCTTCAAGCTTGGAAGAGTGCTTCTGAGATTCTAAGATACCTTTTAATTATATCCAAAGTTACACCTTGCTATTAAAAATCTACTTTATTGTATGGTTAATCAGTGTTTAATTTTTGAATTTACACTTCCTTAGTGAGAGTAATTATCCTACCTTTATTTCAAAATAATTATTTCATGTTGTGGAGGAATAATACTACTATTTTTTATGTCAGTTGTGGAAATCCTATTTTTCGTCTGCGTTAATTTTATGTCATTAATATCCTTGGTTGTAGAAATCTATGTTTGATATATGCATATGTGGTTTCCTTAGGATGAATTAATTGTGTGTCGAATTTGATTTGATCTACCCTTATGTACACTCAAGTTTAACAAAGGAACGTCTGCATTTTTTGCCCTTTCTAGCTGCAAAAGGTGAAGGTGGTCAGTGATGGAAGCATACCTCCCAAATTAACCCTTCCGAATGTTGAACATCCCTTAATTTGGTGCATCACCACTTCTAGTATGGGTTTTATTTCCTTACAAATATCTTTCCCTAATCCCATGAAATGTTAGCATAGGACTAGATAACCCTTTTATCTTGCATTAGAAGTAGTGTTGTGTTTATTTAGGAAGAGGAAGTCTTCCTTGTCTGGAGGTTCACCTCAAGCCCAAGTCCCACAGCTTGAGAGGTGATCCCATGTGTCTCAATCACACCAAATGTCGTGATTCATTTTTAGTCCATTCAAGGGGTGCATTGATTTAGTGACAACAGTTTTTGGCATGCCCAGTGGGACAAGAAGCAAATCTTTCATAGGTGTGTGTATTGTGTTCATTTTATTTCATTAAGTTGTTGTGCTCTTAGTGAAATTTCAGCCTTAGGGGGTACACCCAAGCACAACTGGAAACTCCATTGTCTAAGTACCCTACTGTTTGTGTTGCAGACTTTCATTTTATCCATTTTCCATCTATTTTTCTTCCATATATTTCCATTTTCTCTCATTCATGAAGTCATGCAATCATGGCTTCATTTCCACAGTGGGACTCCCACTAGCAGCGGTGACGGTTCTTTCCATCTTCAAGGTATTTTAATCCACCTCCAGCTTCATTCTATAATGAGAATCAACAATATGCATATCCCTCTAAGAAAAGTCATGATCATTTTATTTTTCACCTAACTATGCATATTTTCAAGGGGCAAGAACGTGCATATGATGGAGGCTATCCTACAGATGAAGATGTAAGGTTGTAGCTTAAAATACAGAAACTAGAGGCATGTATGGTACAATCTAGAGCCACAACTCAAATGAGAGCATTCAAGAATGGTTTCAAGACACCTTGTCCATGGGTTGACCCTATGCCAAGTTTTTGCAACTTGCAGGAAAAGATTGATTTTATGACGAAAATATTGCCTCAACTTGAGGGTTGGATTGAAGAAATACATGCCTATGAGTTCGATGTAATGCAATCCTAACAATGGGTTGATTCTCCATGTGTGCATATTTTTGTGCTTAAGCTAAGTTAATGAAAAAAGACTAACACCTAGTAGCCTTAATTAACAAAATTAAAGAAAAATACAAAGCACCATCAAGATAAGAATTAAACAAGGTTAGACACTAACATTTATCATATTAAAACTTTGAAACTTAACATGCTAATTGTCTAAATCCTCTATTCTTTTAATTAACAACAAAATTAGATTGAACCTATGTAGGCTCCATGGCAAATCAAAGTGGTTGTTCTTGATATTCCAAGAACCTAGGAATGGGGGCTTATCAAAGTTGGGCTACAAGACCCTTTTGACACCTCCCATATGACCTAAGCACTTTTGGCTAGAAAAGAGGCTTAACTCTCCAAGTGGTGAACTCTCAAGAAAACAAAGGAAATCTTTTAGTCTATTTTGCTATATGCTTTGCTTTTGTCTTCTCAAGAAGTTTAGGTGTAGGTATAAAGGTAGAAGGAGGGCTCCTTATATAGCCCAATGGATAAAGGAAACACTTCATCCCTTTGCATGTGGGATAAAAGGTAAAACAAGATTAGGAATGGATAAGGTTGCTTTATAAAAGGTAACCTTACTTTAGAAGGGTTTAATTTATACTTAGCAAGTCATGGGAGTTGGGGGATGTTTTAATTAATCAAAGGTGATTAATTAATAGGTACATGTAAGCTTATAGAAGCTAATTAGAGGAATATTAGTATGATTTAGGCTATTAGAAGGGGATTAAATCAATTAAATATTGATTTATTGGTTAAATGAAAGGGAAAGCTAATTAATTGATAATAATTAATTAGTCTAGATAGAAGGGGTGATTAATTAACGAAAGGTCGTTAATTAGGGTGTTTGTTGGATAGGTGACTTAATTAATTAGCATGGTGTAATTAATTAATGATGATAAGAGAGAATATGAGTGCTTTTTGATGATATGTCACCAATTTTCGAGAAGGGAGATAATTAGCACAATTTAAGTATTTAAATTGCTCGGGCGTAATTATGGGTGTCTACATTTTCCCCTCTTTGGGGTGGCGTAAGTGACGCCACTTCAAAGATAGTAGATGGATGAAATTTTAAAGGGATAGAAGAAAAATTAGTAGGAGGGAGAGATGCCCCCTCAAGTGTCGATAGGGTGATGAAGGAAGACGATCGATGATCGAAAAAGGTGAGAAATAGATAGAAGAATGGGAAGGGGTAGAATGCCTAGGTGAGACGGAAGATTAGGGGTGAGAGGAAAGTGATGTAGAAGAAATATGGAGAAGTGGAGAGAAGAACTTAGCCTCTAGCCTTTGTATTGGAACAATTTCAGTGTCATCATATTGCCAAAAGATCTATGTCATTGGTCCTTATGAAAAATATAAGCATACGACAAAAGTAGAATGACATGAAAATCCATACTACGAACAATTGTCCATTGCTGAAAATACCAACTCCATGCAACATACAAAATGTAATGCAATATGAGAAAGTAAAAGATGCTTAACTCCATGCAACATACAAAATGCAATGCAATACGAGAAAGTAAACAAGCTAAACTAACAGAGAAACATAATGTAATGTTTTTATTATCAAGCTTCAGTTACGACCTGTGTGAATTAATGACAAGGGTTGATGATGGTGCCCCAAGCAAGGATACATGTGAGGGGAATAACAGAGGACACTTGGGTCCGATGAAAAAGCAATGTGCACTATGAAATAGTACCAGGCAACTCGTTGTGCCCCAGAGTACAGACGAAGTAAGCAGCCTAGCTTTTGTTGATGGAGGTAGATCAAGATGATCCTGCAAGTCACACACATGAACAAGTGAGAACCAAAGAGTGACATTTTGTAGGATGATTTTCAATTTTTAGAAGTTTTCTGAAACATATTTATGTTTTTTGATTTTTCTTTAACATATTTGAATGTTTTTGATGATTTTTCTAACATATTTGAATGTTTTTGATGATTTTGAAAGTTTTCTGAAACTATGTACAGGAAGATGAGGAAGCGTGGATGCCCCTAGCGATAGATGGGATGTACAAGGGCATAAGGCCACATGTGTATGAGAAAGGTGAAGATGCAAAAATTCCCCAATGATTAGGTGGGAGTATTCAAAGGAAAACTCTTCACAGGTAGAAGCGGGACCCAAGGCCATTATGGATAGGTTCAACATGATGGTGAACGTAAACCAATGAAGTGCTGGGAAGAAGCAAGGATGCCCCCAGCGTAAGTTGGCCTAAAAGCACATGATAGAAAGGAAGGAGAAGATTGTTTTTGTGAAAGGGACAAAGGTGTCCAAAAACATGGAAAAAAGTAATCTTATACACATGGATGTTCTGAACGAAGTAGAAGAATGATGTGAATGATATGAATGTAGCTTAGAAGCCTTGTGATGAAGAAGTGATTAGCCAAAGGCACAAATCGTGAGACAAGATATGGACTAGAGTAAGAGTCTGAACAAGGTCCAAAAAAGACACTTGGTAACATACTAATCCTGTTTACTCATAGAGATCCAGTGTGTGCACGTGGAATTTATTACCTCTTGAAGGGAAGATTTAATAGACAACAAGTGAATACACCCTAGCCAATGTGTAGGGATGATTGATTTTGAAAGGTGATTTTGTGAATGGATGGTGGAAGGATAGTGTACATTGCTCCGCTGCCAGCCAGGCGTCCATAGCCCTGATGGAGATGTATTTGATTCTAATCGCAACATTTCTCTACTACCAGTCAGGCATCCATAGCCCCAGATAGAGATTATTGGAAATACCCCAAGAGAGAGTAATATATCAATTTGCTTTTGCTTTTAGCTTTTAGCTTTTGATTTTTGATTGATTTTGATTCTTTTTCTTTCTGAAAACTTATTTCAGCTCTCTTGTTTGACAAGGGGTTAAGAACCACAGATGACTTGATGGAAGGAGGTGGAAGTGATTGTGATGATGACATTGGCTAGTGTCAACAAATATGTCCAAAAGTTCTTCGCAACAAGTTTATTAGATTTGAATGTGATAGGATCTCTAAGAGGTCAGTCGTTCTTTAATTTACCAAGGTGATAAAAGACCAGGGTCAAACAGATACCATAGAGATAAATGTCACAAAATGTGTGTGAATAGGCTAACCAAAATATCACCAAAGGGATGAAAATGGTAGGAAGACTTACAGAAGAATAACAAGGAAGGGAAGAAAGAAACATCCATGTGTACACAATACCTGATTGCAATGTTTGATCTTTGTACCTTTGATTTTTGTTGTGTTTTCTCAATGTTTTTTGTATTTTTGAATTGTTTTTTATTTTTAGATTTTTGATAGTTTTTAAGAGGTTGGGACTAACAAAGTCACTCTGTGTGGTAAGATCCAACAACAATGTTTGCGACTTCCTTGATAAGGGAGACTAGGCGCATTTGTTTATCGAGAGTGATATTATCCCCGATCTCGATGATCGAGGTGAGTTCACACTCAATAAATGACTGTGATTTGTTTCTGAAACATGGATTTTGTATGTGGGAGATTTAATTCCCCATCCAGAGGTTTATGCACTTTACGCCATACTTGATGGTTACGTTGGTGTGCATTCTTGAATCACGCTTGATTTAGAATTTTGAGATTGTTTGATTTGTTGGGAGCTATAGAGCTCTTTGCAGTTTTGATCTGAGCTTGATTAAGAAACTGTTTGGGTTTCTTATAAGCTAATGTGTGACTTGTTATGATCCCAAGAAGGAGAAGAAAGTGAACGTGACGTTTAGAACTGATGTGAGAAATGACCATGGGCTTGCCACAATCTTTGGTAGAAGAATAATGTGATGGATGAAAAGGATACGGTCCAAGGATTGAAGAATATGGGCTACTGGGAGGTGAGCCATAGATAGAAGATGAAGGGCTGCTAGGATGTGGCCCAAGAATAGAAGAAGAAGGGCTACTAGGATGTGACCCATAGATAGAAGATGAAGGGCTACTAGGATGTGGCCCAAGAATAGAAGAAGAAGGGCTACTAGGACATGACCCATAGATGTAAGATGATGGGCTACTAGGATGTGGCCCAAGAATAGAAGATGATGGACTACCCGGGGGTGATCCATACCTAGAAGACAAGGGGCTAGTTGGGCATGCCCCAAGAATAGAAGATAGTGGACTACTTGAAAATGTCCCACAAATAGCAGAGGGAGGGCTACTAGAAGGTGACCCACACCTAGATGAAGATGAAGGGCTACTTGGCATTGACCCCATAAGAGATTGTGATTGAGGAATTATGATAGACAAAGAGTTATTGGGTGATGAGAAGATAGGCCATGGATCAATGCAAGACCAAGGAGTTTCATCACATAATGAAGAATGTGAAGATGGAAGAATAAGAGGAGGATCAAGTTGCATGATCTGAGGCTCTTCCTCCATTTCTTGATAAAAGGAATCAACCTTTTCCTCACAATATGCAGATGCATCAAAGTCTAAAGAGAATCCTTTCTCATAATCTGCTAAAGGAATATCTTCATATGCCCCTATAAATGCCCTGATTGTTTCTTCATTCTGAAAGAGATCAATTGGTATGAGTTGTTGATCGACCACCAGGGGTTGATTGGAAGAAAGAGGTTCACTTGGTGTGGAAGACTTAGAAGATGTTTGATGATGATTGATAGAAGAAGATGATGGGGGGGATGAAGAAGATGTGTAGCTAGATGTCTCAGGAGTAGAAGAAGGTGGTGTGGACCTACCTATATGATGGTATATCATCTGTAAACTAGTAGGATTAAGTCCAAAGTCTGTAGATTGCGATGCATGGGTCGATTCAACATGTTTGACTTGAAGGACTTTGAGTCACATGAATCTTCAAAGAAGGAAGACTTATTGGGGGTGATTGATGAAGAAGGTCCTGTGAAGAAGGGGAGGACCGTGATTCAAGAATCACATTGGATGAATAATAACAAGGGTCCTGCAAAGAAAGAGAGGACCGTGATTCAAGAATTGTATTAGATGTTTGATTGGAGGGATTTGGAGTCGCACGTATCTTCAAAGGAAGAAGACGTCATTGAGGTGACTGATAAAAGGGGTCCTGTGAAGAAAGGGAGGACCGCGATGTAGGAGTCATATTAAATGTATGATGAAGAGGTTCCTGCGAAGATAGGGAGGACCATGACATAGGAGTCACATTAGATGACTTAGGAGTCAAATTAGATGAATGAATAGTAGTTTGGATCCGAATCATCAAAAGAATAGTAGTTTGGATTGGAATCATCAGAAGAGATTAGAGGAAATATTTGGATTGGAATCCTCAGAAGAAGAGGAAATGTTTGGATTAGAATTAGAAGAAGAGTGGGGGGAACTCGAATAATAATTTGGATCAGAAGTGTCCAAATCATACCACCGACTATGAGATGAAGGTGGGGAATGAGTTACCCGTATGGGCTCTCTAGCACGAAGAACCAAATGAGGTTTAGTTGTAATGGGAATATTTTGATTTGAATTGCTAAACCTAGGTTCCGTATTTTTGTAAGTATGGGGAACCACATGCAATAGTCAGTCATTTTTGGCATTGTTTTAAGCACAAATGTCTAGATCTAGATAGTGTGATGGAACTCCTTCAAAGGGAAGGAAGTGACATGTCGATTTTGGTAGCATAAGGACAACCAGCTAGACATTTCGTAAGTATTGATATGCGTGTGTGATTTTCTGAAGAAGGTCTAAGGAAAATAGACATCGTGATGATGCAATATCAATGAGATAAAAAGGGATTGTCCTAGAAAATAAGTTTTTTGAATGAATAATCACAAGGAACAATCATGCAAGTGTGAAACACAAAGCCAATCAACAAGGAAATACACCATGAAAATGTGTGAAAGTGATAGTTCGATGCAAAAATGATCAACACAATGTCAATATTTACGTCAAGCTTGAAATGAACAAGGCATAAATATTAACAAAGGGTAGATGTGAATCCCAATCAAAGGATACCACGACAAGTTCAACAACCAACAAGGCCTAAATGTTAAAGGGTGAGGTTTACAAATGTAAGCTATGTAACCACACCAATTGGACACGTCTATCAAGCTTCGTGGAGAAGTGAGATATTAGTGTCAAAGTGGTATCGAAATGATGCAAACAAAGTAAGCGACACCTTTCAAGATTTGGGACAATGTTTGAAATCAAACTAAGTCAAAGTATACTAAGGATGTGTTAAAACGTGGGCAGCGTAACACCACAATGCAGACACTTAGATCATGTTTACGAGAAACATGACATAAGTATCTTAATTATGTCGAGACAATGCAAACGAGGTAACATGTCAAAGGGAGATAAAATGATGAATCAATCCTAACTATGATGACGATCCTGATGTGGGTATCAAGATCACAAAGGCTACCAATGATATAAATACGTCTCCACACACTTTAGACGTTTAACTAACCCAGCCGCAAACATGGATGGGTGTAAATGGACAAAAAAGTGGCAGAAACAATCGATTGGTAACACAAAGGTAGTCACCCTTCTTTTGATCAACAAAGTGTCAAAAGAATGTGAAGGAAGTAGATCAAAATGGGGATGAAAAATGCTGGCTTCACTTTGGCAGAGTTTCACCTCACCTTAAGGCAAGTGAAAAACTAAGAGAAAGTAACACGTCACACGTTTCGTGATGAAAAGATGGCTCACAACTCAACACTATTTTGAAATGGTCAAAGTGGGCTC
Source organism: Taxus chinensis (assembly GCA_019776745.2). Taxonomy (NCBI): domain Eukaryota; kingdom Viridiplantae; phylum Streptophyta; class Pinopsida; order Cupressales; family Taxaceae; genus Taxus; species Taxus chinensis. The sequence continues at coordinate 812,367,484 of CM034150.1, forward strand.
CTGGCCAAAGAATATTCTTCCTAGGTGGTTCTCTCATCCTAGGTGTTACAAAGTTGTCTTAAGCAAGTGATTTACCCAAAAAGTCCTGACTATCTTGGGAGTATCTTGGCTTTACTTTACCCCCTTCAAGAACAGTAGGAAACTAGTGCATCTATGTGTACTATCACTGGGGTCACCATACAGACAACTGGTAATGCTATCTCACAAAGGAATCACTAGTCAAGTAGGTAGTGCGGAGCACTTCCCATTTCATCCACAAGGTTCCCTCTTGCGTGGACTACTTTGGGGTTCCTGGAACCACCCCCATTGTTGTAGCTTAAGGTGTTATGCCAAAGGGGTTATGTTCTAGTTGAGTGGATAGGGATGTACCCTTTTCTGAAACCTGCAATACAGTGTTTTGAATATGGTGTTTTTTTATCTTTTTAACTTAAATGTGGTTTTAAGTGGCACACCATTTGGCAACCTGCAAGAAACACGTGTATTAGAGGGTTTTGTGTTTTGTTTTTGATGTCTCCTTTCTTTGACAAGTGATTTTGGTCCTACATACCAAGGTTAGTAATTTTCCAAAACGTCATATAAAGGAGATAAGATGTTGTTTTTGATTTCCCAGATCATCCTAAGATGCAAGGAAAGAGCATACGCAACAAGGTATCTCACTCAAATTTGTAATAAATGGAAAATTCCTAAGTACAATGTGAAAATAAGTTCCTTTTAACCAACTTTGAAATATAATTAAACTATTTTGCAAGTATGAAGAAAGTGGTGAAACGTTTCTGATTCCCAAGATCACCTAGAAAGGCGCGAGGGAAGAGCATACACGTTTCAAACCTTCACAAATAAAGATGCAAATGTTTTTTATTAAGTTAGTATAAAGAAACCTAATGTAAAGGAAACCTGTAAACCACTTGTTAGAACCCTGCAAGAGTTAGAAAACCAAGAAAATCAAAAAATTCTAGAAATCCAATTTTTGCACTTTTTAAACAGTTTTTAGTAATTTGCATTTTTGGAGGTCTCCGGGGCATTTTGGGAGTTTTGTGATAGAATTTGGTATACCAAAGGTATCTAACTTTTGGAAGTTCCCTGCAAATTACACTTCATTATCTTTCTGACGCCTATTCAAACTCTGAAAATGGGTTAACGAGTCAAAAGTTATGATCAAAACAAGGAGCACTAAAAATTTGTAACCAAAACCAGATTAAACAGATATACATGTGCCCCCTTTTATGCATGTGCACCCCCCCCAATAGAGACACCTGTGCCACTAGAAAGTGCATGTGCCACCAGAAAGGTGTGTGCACCACTGTGTGTGTGTGCGCCACTGAAATATTAAAACAGTCTCAGATTCTGACAGAGTGCTTGCACCACCAGAAAAGTGCTTACGCTACCATAAAAGTGTGTGCCACCGAAATTAAAATAAGTGACAGAGTGCTTGCCTACCAGAAAATTTCCCGTGCTACGATAAAAGCATGTGCACCACCAGAAAAGCGTGTGCGCCACCGCGAATTAAAACAATATCAGATTCTGATAGAACGCTTGCGCCACCAGAAATGTGCTGTGCCACCAGAGGAATGCATGCACCTGGGTTAGGGTGTATGTGCTGGTCTGACAGGTTTTCATGTTGCAGTGAAGGTATAGTACGAAATGGTGTCTGCGCCTAGGTTAGTGTGCCTGCGCGCTGGTTAGGGCATGTGCCAGGGTTAGTGTATGTGTGCCGGGGTCGAAAAATAGAAATTCAGACTCGACAGTGTGCCTGCACCACCCGAGAGGTGTGTGCACCACCATAAATGTACCTGTGCTCCTGTTAGTGTGCACCTGCGCCACTACTGCAACCAAAAACATGGCAAAAAAGACAAAAAACTCACAATACTTCAAATTTTTAGCAAGTTAGTTTAAAAATGGCAACAACCCATTAAAATGATGGCTATGAACAAGAACCTACACATATAATATTAGCAAAAATTCCAAGAAAATGGACATTAATTACTACATGTGCATATCAAAAGTTAGCCAAAACAATAGAATTTAAACTAAAATGCCAAGGGACTAGGTCCCACCTGGGCATGCCAAATGTGTGCATGATTTGCTTAATTTAAGCTAATGAAAATAAAGACTAACACCTAGTAGTCTTAATTAAAAAAATTAAGCTAAATACAAAGCACCATCAAGATAAGAGAATTAAACAAGGAAATTAAACAAGTTACACTAACATTTATCATATTAAAACTTTGAAACTTAACATGCTAGTTGTCTAAATCCTCTATTCTCTTAATTAACAACAAAATTAAATGGATGAACCTATGTAGGCTCCATGGAAAATCAAAGTGGTTGTTCTTGATATTCCAAGAACCTAGGAATGGGGGCTTATCAAAGTTGGGCTACAAGACCCTTTTGACACCTCCCATATGACCTAAGAACTTTTGGCTAGAAAAGAGGCTTAACTCTCCAAGTGGTGAACTCTCAAGAAAACAAAGGAAAGCTTTTAGTCTATTTTGCTATATGCTTTGCTTTTGTCTTCTCAAGAAGTTTAGGTGTAGGTATAAAGGTAAAAGGAGGGCTCCTTATATAGCCCAATGGATAAAGGAAACACTTCATCCCTTTGCATGTGGGATAAAGGTAAAACAAGATTAGGAATGGATAAGGTTGCTTTATAAAAGGTAACCTTACTTTAGAAGGGTTTAATTTATACTTAGCAAGTCATGGGAGTTGGGGGGTGTTTTAATTAATCAAAGGTGATTAATTAATAGGTAGATGTAAGCTTATAGAAGCTAATTAGAGGAATATTAGTACGATTTAGGCTATTAGAAGGGGATTAAATCAATTAAATATTGATTTATTGGTTAAATGAAAGGGAAAGCTAATTAATTAATAATAATTAATTAGTCTAGATAGAAGGGGTGATTAATTAACGGAAGGTCATTAATTAGGGTGTTTGTTGGATAGGTGACTTAACTAATTAGCATATTGTAATTAATTAACGACGATAAGAGAGAATATGAGCGCTTTTTGATGATATGTCGCCAATTTGTGGGAAAGGGAGATAATTAGTGCAATTTAAGTATTTAAATTACTATCTATGGACTCGGTGGGTGAAGATGGTAATGTGGGTGAATGAGATGGGGAATATTTCCCATTCTAAATGACGGAAACGTGAGCCTTCTTGGAAGGTGGAGCGTCAAAACTAATGCCACTACAGTCATTGTGTTTACGAGAGGTACAGGAAATGATATTATGGAAGCTTTGTTCATAAAATCTAAAGCCAAATCCTTTCCATGCGCACCGGTGGAGGAAAGTGTGAGTGAAGTGACAGTTAGTGAGGGAGTGTAGGTTGGATGAAAATAGTTGGGTTTGGGATGGAGGTTTGGGTTTATAAGTGGCCATATCAATTCCCCCATATGTTAGATTAGTGCTAAGGTGGGGAGGACCATAAGGTAAAACCTCACCTATGTAGATGTCATAACTGGGGTGTTGGCGCATGTTCCCATACTCTTGTGGGGTGAGCAAGGTGTCGATATTGTATAGGTGGTATTCCCCCAAAGTGAGGCATTGAAAAACACCTTCTAAGGGATCAGTAGTCAATATGTGGGTAGTGAGGATGGACGGCTCGCTAGACAATGGGGAAACAGGTGAGTCAACGGTAGAGGCTACAGCTGTAGTGGGGATATCAAGGTTAGATGTAGAAGAGGTGGTGGTAGTCTAGGTGGATGGGCTATTAGGTAAAGGTGAAGTAGGGGTATTAGCAGATGCCTTGACTGGTAGAAGAACATCATTGGGCTGGTATAGCATGTTATAGGTCTTGAAAGGCAACGGGTCAGTAGGGATGGTGTAATTATGTCCCTTGTGTTCAAATTTGAGGCAATAGTGTAAAGTCGAAGGGACACAACCCATGGTGCAGATCCAAGGTTGGCCGAGTAACAAGTTATATTGGAACTCCCCTTCAAGGACATAGAAAATTTTCAGGATAGTTTGGGGACCCACGTGGACATGGAGAACAACGATACCCAGGGTAGAGGTCATGGTGTCATTAAAGGACCACAGCATAACTGGGTTACCATGCATGCAATTGGTAGGTATTCACATTTAGTCGTATGCATGGGAGGAGATGATGTTAATATTAGCACCAACATCAATCATAATGCATTGTATACATATATTATCGATAAAGACTAAGAGGACAAGAGCGGGGTCAGGGTCTTCAAACTGGAAGGGAGTGATCTCTTCATCTGAAATGCTGAGAGTGGCTACTTGGCAAGTAGGTGGAGGCGTAGAGAGAGCTAATGACCTAGTGAGAGAGGCAACGTGGTGAGGGGTAATGATGGAGGCTACGGGTATGGGGTCACTTGGTAAAACCTCAATAGATTATAGGACCTCCATGAGGGCTTGACAATGTGACTCAGAGGTTTGGATCAGGTCATATAAAGACATTTTGAGATGGGATTGATGTAGTTTTTTAAGCATTGTGCAATGTGTGACCCCATCAAAAATAGGATATTCAAGACCTCGAATGGTGAGTTTGGGTATGGGTTTGGATGGTATGTTGGGTACAGGGTTGGTTGATGGGCTAGTTGCCTTTTCTTTACCCTTGTCTTTTTTAGCATGGGTGGTAACATGACCCATGTTAATATGAGGGGAGGTGGAGGAAGAGGGTGTGTCATGAAAGGTATAGTGGCATGAGGGATGAAACCCTAGTGGGGGATATGATCCTTGTGAAATGATTAGGGAGCATTGGCATTTGGGTGGTGGTTTGGCCAACTCTCCTATACAGACCATATTAATCTGGAATCTCGGGGGTGGATCGAAAATTTGTGGGGGTGGAGATATTGGTCATTGAGTAGGTAATGAAAGAGGATCTAGGGAAATTGGTGGAGGTGAAATGGGGTCCTCATCAAGAAGATCGTCATCATCAAAATTTTCTTTGGGAGGACACAATTGGACAAGAGCAGTTTTTAAATCCTTAAAACTCTCTACAACATGTCCTGGCACATGATGGTAGGCACAAATTTTAATCTCGTCAAACCATTTTGGTTTGGGTTTGAGTGGGTTGTAAGGTTTAAGAGGTGGTAATGTGATGACAGAAGTTTCGAGGAGATTGGTTAAGATCTTGGTGTAGGACCATGCTTGTGGATCACAATGGGAGGTAAATGTGGGTTTGGGTACAGGTATGGCTGATTATGGATGAAGAAGATTTACAGGAGGATGAATGGTTTGGTTTACCAGTTTGGTGTGTGGAGTAGTCTTAGGTCTTTCTTGCATTTGCTAGGGTATGGGCATGGTAAAAGAGATAGTGATGGAAGGTTTGGTTGGTTTAACTATCTTATTGGAGGGTAGTAGATTTTTATCTTTAGGTTACCCATTTTTGGGCAAAGGTGACATGGGTGTACGAGATGTGGAAGGAAAATCATATGGTGGAAGAGGAAGGGTTACCCACAGGGGTAACTGAGGTGCTACAGAGGTGGTCGGATAGAGGTTGGGTAGAAGGTGTAAGTGAAAGAGAAGAAGTGTCATGGGTAGTGAATAATTTATGGATGGTAATGGTGGTATGGGTGGTAAGAAGGTTACGGGTGACGACGGAAGTTGTGTGGATCACTTGGGTATATTAGAGGTCGTTGATGAGAGATGGGATGTTGCGCTCTTGGTTTGCTGGTGGAAGATGATAGCTTGTCCAGGGTCGAGGGGTGAGGCCCTAGGATAGACAGAAGAGGCAAAGGTGATAACAGTGTGGTAGGAAAGGTTGGTGTATGAGTCCTAGGAAGTTGGGTCTTATTTTCAGGGGTTGAAATAAATTTAGTTTTATTTTTGGAAGATGTGGCTAAATCTAATTTGATGGGTGGGTGAGTAATACTAGCTGTTGGTATGACCCCTAAGGTAGTAATAAGTTTAGGTAAGGGAGATGATGTAGGTGTGGGTAGGTGTTTGGGTGTAGATGTATGTTGGGTTATGGGTAGAGGTGTGAGTTGGGTCATGGGTGGTGACGTGGAAGGTGTTGCAATAATCATGGTTGTGTTTGTTTTGGTTTCTCAAAACACTTTTGGGTAGATAGTGGAGGTGTCAGTGAGTGACAACTGCATTTGTGTTAATACAAGAAGTAGAAGGTGTCCCCAAAGTAAGGCTCTATTGACATAGTCTAGGCAATTGGCCAAGCGTGAAAATGGTATTTTTGTAATTAGGGCCGACATGGATTGAGTAGCAATTCCTGTAAAAAAAATTGAAGCACAGGGACATGGCTAGCCTCAAACTCTGTGGGTAAGAGAGATGAAAGTATATCAGTGGGATCTTAAAGGTCTGATGGTGAATGGTCATCTAAAGGAAATGGTATTTCTACAGGATCCTATATGGGCGGAGTAGAGGATGGGATGGACGAGGTTGACTCTCCTTGTGCTGGTGTAGGTTGTGGACATGTATCTCCTATGAGTAGGAGAGGTGCAACTGATGACTGCTTGGAAATTTGAGGGCTTAAAGGTGGCGTGTTGATTATAGGATCTTCCATAGGTGAAGGAGAAAATGAAGGGGGTTCCTCTATCGGTGGTGGAGGAGTACATGAAATAGGTTCTTGGTGGAGGTAGGGGAGCTCGAGGATAAGATTTAATCTATGGAAGGAGCATGAGGCAATTGGGAAGCAACTGGTATGTCATCAAAAATAGCATGGACCTTACTGGACATTACTATCTATTGTTTGAAGGTATCACCAACTTGGTTGGAAGATGTGATGCATGATTAGGGAATGGATTCTTGAAGATATAAGTAGGTTTTGGTTAGCAGGTGCATTCGGGATATCAAAGACTAGATCTCTCATTTTCTAAAATTTCGTGGACGATATTCTTGAAGGTGATGTAGTTATTATCACTATGAACTTTGACATGATGATAGTTGCAAAATTCATGTTCCTTATACCGCGTGGGCATGGGTTGCTTAGGATCAAAACCATAGTATGTATTTTTATAGGTGGAAGGGTAATGGCACCAGCCTTAACAAGATTTTCAAAAATAGAAGAATAAGATTCTCCTATTGAAGTGTACTTTCGCTGTTCTTGTCTAAATTAGAAAAATTGGATGGGAGAGAGATTAGAAGGGAGGTTTGGATGGGTTTGATTGATGAGGGGGGCCATACTTGAGAACTATTGCTTTGGTAGATCCTTTGGGATTTTGAATAGTTGTTTTGGGGTTTTGAAGATGAAGAAGCATCGTTTGATTTGTACGTAATGTTATTGTTACGAAGTTGAATTTTCTTCTCTTCGATAGTACAAATTTCCAATTTCCATGCCATGGTGAATGCCTAATCAAAAGTGTGAAAGGTCTGCACCTGCAGGGTTGGTGAGATGTGTCTTACACAAGCTCGAGTAAACAACACTATGAGTTTAATTTTGAGGTAATTGAAATGTGAGATGGTTAATTAGGTTGCGCCAGCAAGTGACAAAGTTAACGATAGACTCATGTCGTACTTTTGTGTGGAATAAAGATCAGTCATGGTAACCTTCTTAACAATGTTGATGGAGAAGTGATCTAAGAAGGTTTGGGCTACTTGATTAAATGAGTAGATGGAGTTTCTTGGTAGCCCACTGTACCAGTCCAATGCAGGTCCTGTCAAGGACATCGGGAAGGTTTGTAGGAGTAAATCATCATCATGGGTGATCAGGTAACACCCATGTTTGAAAGACCACAAATTTTATTGTGGGTCTTCTTTACTATTGAAACGGTTGAATTTTGGATTTCCCAATGTACAAGGTATGGGCAAATAGGGATGGAATGGATGAATGGGCTCATTATAGATTTCATCATAGGTGAGAGAATTGTGAGTCTGGAAACCGATGCTTCCAGTGTCTGCATCCTTTCCATCATCAATTTGATGAGGTCATTGGTAGGTTGTGATGGAAGGGCACCTCCTGTGGCATAAGGGGATGGTATTGAACCTGTGATGTGGATGGAATTCCATTGTATGGTGATGCCGAATAGGGAGGTTGAGAATAGGGGACCGACATAGAGGGCATGTATCTAGAATGGGTGATAGATGAGATAGGGGGTTGTTGATAGTATGTGTATGTAGGTGGGACGGTCGTAGTGACTCTAGTAGTGATTGGGGGAAGTGTTTGTGGGATGGAGAGGACAAGATTCTTGAATGGAGTAGGGGTCACCAACACCATGGGCAAGTTGTGTTGCAATGGGTATTTGTGAGATAATGGGTGTGGACGGGGTTATGGTCTGGTTGGTCAATGAGGGGACAACAGATACTATAGGTGTAATTGATATTACAACATAGCGGTCATAGCAGGTATGGGTCCTAGCTGTGAAACCACTGGGGGTGAAGAAGGTGAAGGTAAAACCACATTATTAGGGGCTGATGTAGAAGTGGGAATAAGGGCAGGAGAGATGGATACAGCATTTCATATATCAAATGATCCGAGGAGTCCCATGGGTGGAAGAGTGGGAAAGGTAGAACTATAAGGCAGTGGGATTCTGATCAAGGAGTCATGCAAATTCCTCATCACCTGTGGCAATGGTGGTAGGTAGGGTTAGATCCATGGGTGATAGGACAGAGGGTGGTGAAGGACTAGGCAGTAGTGGTTGACGACTTGCGTGAAATGTAAGAGTGTTAGCTTGATTGTGAGTCAACACCATGTGAATGAATGTATATCAGGTGATGTTGTATCCTACATTTCCACATACGGAGCAGTGAGAATGAAGAAAATAGGTGTCTATAGGTGGATTTGGGTAATATATCAGTTGATATTTAACACAGGGTAACCAATGCCGGTTAAGGATGACCAATGCCAGTTTAGGGGTAACTGAGGTTGATTACTATGAGACAGGAACAATTTTACCAAATGAGGTAAAGACTAGTGACGGTTAGATGAACAAGTTGTATGATGATGGTTTATCAAAGCCTAGAGAGTATAGAGACTCATAGGAAATCTGACAGCAAAGAAAATGAAATAAGGGTTCTTTAGGCAATTTAACCCAAAAGAATAGAAAACTGATGCCGGTTAAGAGAAACGATACCGGTAAGGGGTAACCAATGTCTAGTTACTATGAAAATTAGAAAATGTAAAAAAATGGATTATTGTGAATTTTAGTGAGATAAATAATCAACCCAAAGGTCTGGAGATGATGCAATGAAGTCCTGACATACTCAGAAGAAGTCAGAATACTCCAACTATGATTGTGGAGTGTGTAAGGAAACAAAATGAAAAAATGGAGAAATGTATCCTCACTCCTCAAAATGCACATCAATCAAACACTAAAAACATGTACCTAACAAGTGATTTTTAATGTGTTGAGCTTATGCTATTTAGAATACTGACTCATGAATTTAGAATAGATTTTTTGGTGAGGAAGGCTTCCTACGAAGAAGGATATCTAAAAGGAGAGGTTTCAGGTATGTTATGGCGTGGGCTGGCCATCTTCTGAGGTAATGAATCAATAGAAGCAATGAGCTGGGGAGTACCTACCTATCAGATCCTAGGTGTTCCCAGGTAAGATGTTGTTTAAGAAAGATATGTATATTTCAATTTTGTGTAGTTTGGTAAGACACAGAGAGAGAGAATGTGCTTTCTACAATTCTTTGTGTCAACCATCAGCTGGGCATGACTTCCAGCATATAGGTTGCCCTCATTTTAATGTGAGCTAAATGTAGCAAATCAAAATGTAATGCAACCAATTTTAAGCCCAAATCAAAAATATTATGTTCGATGAAGCAAATGATGAATAGGAGAGGGTATGCTCTTTCACTAAATGCAGAAAGCAAGAAAGAAGAATGATTCCTTTTAAATGCACCAAGAGAAATGTTTCTTTTAGAGAAATTAGAAAGAAGAGAGGATTACTACGGAAGAAAATTACTGTGTAAACCTTTTAAAGGGAAAAAAACACACAAATTTCACCTAGAAATGAAGAAAATGCAATAGAACCCCTGATGGGTCCCACCAGGTGTGCCAAAATGTTTCACCATTTTCTTTACGTTTTTGAATGAAGAAATAGATAGGGTTATGGGCTAGGAGGAATACCTGTTAAATGGGTTGGTTGGAGGTTGATGCCCACATTCTAACTTCTTGACCCAATGTCGATTGTGAGAGCTTCCTTTTGGCTAGGAGGAACTACCTGAAATAGAAAACAAGACCACAAAAGAGAAGTTAAATGATATATGATAGTGGAATGCCTAGCATATGCTAGCTCTAAGAAGTGTGATACTTCCTAGATGGTTGTTCAATCCACTGTTTAAAACAAATTAATGCGAGAAATAAGTAAATTCCTACTGTAGTTGATATGATTTAGACATCTCATTCAAGTACAATAAGTAAATCCAATCACAATAGGTTAAGCTATAGTTGGATCTAAAGGATGAGGTGACTTTTAAGGTATTGGGACTGGTCAAGGTCTGATTCTAGGTTGTTTAGGTCAATTGGTAGGAGGTTATTTGTCTCTGTTCTTAGGCAGGGTATAAAACACAGAGACCAATGTTGATTCTGGTTATGACCGGTGATGGTTTATGTAGAACTGAGGATGGTTAGGGGTAACCGGTGCTGGTAAGGTCAGGGTGTATGAAACTCAAAAGAGATCTGATTACAAGGTTTGATCTGGGATTTTCTAGAGATGGTAGGGTGGATAAGGAGGTTTATAAAAGTCTCAGGTGTATTCAAGGATGAACAACAAGTGAGGATGGGTGATTTGGTAGTGTGGGTAAGGAAATGGTTGGATTACATGTTGGTAAGGGATAGAATAATGAGCATGCAAGGTGTAGATTAATATTAGGAGTAACAAAAACTACTAACTAAAATAACAATGCTGGTTAGGGATACACTTACTGTGATGCATAATGGATGGCTGAATGGTAATGGTAGTTTATCAGAAGGATGGTATTTGGTACTGTAGTAGTGAATCTCTAGAATGCTTACATGAGTGCAATGCTTCTGGATTTATCCTGGTGCTGGTTGTGAATGTCTGGATGCATGAAAGGATGTTGGTTCTGCTTGCATGCAGCTCTGATTTCTCTCCTACTAGTCTCAGAATGGGTCCAACCCTCAAACAAGGTTCCTAAGGTGAATAAATGGTAACCGATGACAGTTCCATCTTGACTGACATCGATTTAGGTTTGACCGGTGTTGATTAAGGTGGGATTCCCTAGGTTTACTAAAATGGCCAGATCTTTCTAATTTCTTGGGCCAAGTTGGTTTGTTGTCACAGATCAGAATGGAATATCCCCTTCTAATGAGTGGGAATGTGGTTAGAGAAATCTTAGGCATGTGCTTTTAGGGTTAGACCAAATCTTATCTCATTAAGGCAAGTAAGACTTAGTTATAGTTAGTTATGGGAACATGCCAAGAATAGGTCTAGGGTGAGATGGTTGGGTGAGGTGTCTAGGTGAGGTGGGAACTAGGTCAATTAAGATAATTAAATAATGAAAGTTGTGAGGATGAGGATTAATTTAATTAAAATAATTAAATTAATATTAATGTGGGGTGAAAGGGGCCATGGTTAGGTGCCCATGTTTAAGTTGGTTATCCGATCAGGGGATAAGGGGAATGTGACCAAATTTAGGTGTCTACAGTTTTATTGAAAAGAGTTTGTGAGAATCGAATCAAAAACGAGGCACCACGAAGTAGTTGCACTCCAACGGAATCATGATAGCTCTAGTGAATGCAAGAAAGAATTGATCAGTAATGGAAGAACTTGCTCAACAAAAACAAAGTTTTCTCATAGAGGAAAGACAATGGAGTGTCTTGGCATGCTCATAAATGAATAGTAAAGGGGTACACATAGGGTGCTGAGTAACCCTAGTGCATGACACACATGAAACCCTAAACCTAACCCATGTGAGATGACCATCCAATATGAGAGGAGGACACATAGGATAACTCACACTAACACCCCCCCTTCATCGAAGCTGGGGTAGCGGCTGTGATGAGTCAGACGGAAGAGGAAGACACTCCTAAACAACTAAGAAAGATGTGTCAATGGGGCCTAGCAACTAATGGCCTGATAAGGTGCCCATATATAAACACAATCTTCCTAGAAGAAGAAGAAGAAAAATGGGTCCTGGCATAAAGCCTGATGAGGTACCCATGTACAAAAAAAGTCCCAAGAAGCGAAGGAAAACCCAGTGGGAAAAACATCCACCATAAGAGAACAAAAAACTACTCTCTAATCTAAGAAAGATGCCAAAGATGGGTCCTGGCCATAGACTATCCTGTAAAGGTACCCATGTACAAAGGGGCAATCTCTCGAAAAGATGAAAAAGAGAGAAGATGAGGGAGATGAGATGGATGTGGAAGATGCCATGGATGGATCTTAACTCTGTAACTCTAAGACGTCTCCCAAAATAATTTTGATGATGAGATCCTCTGCCTCTGGACTGAAGAAGAGCCATCTACACCGTACTGTGTGTCTACCCTTAGGAAGGACAGAAAAGATGTGTTGGAAATCTGCCCACTCAACGAAGGAAACTGAAGGCAGTAGCATGAAGAACTCTGAGTCTAGTCCACGAAAGTGTGACATAGGTCTAGTAAGCGAGTGCAAAGGAGCTCAAGGGTAATGTCACGAGTTCAGAACTGTCAGAGTATGAAGGGTGAACACTTGTAGAAAGGAATTCCAACTTATGTGAAGGAAATAAAACATCCCCCACGATAGAAAATGGATCCACAAACAAGGGTGGATTAATGAAAGTCTCCGGTAAAGTGGAAGTGGCAAGAGTCCCAGAAGGGGCACTCCCAACAATGGAGATGATGAACTCCTCTGAAATACCTGTAGATGGATGAAGAACATGTATTACATCACAAGTGTACTGTATAGGAGACTTCTCAATATCTAATGAGATGTGGATGTGTCAATGCTCTCTAGAATAGTGAGAGAAGGAGGAGAAGAGTCCTTCATAGTACTCTCAACATAAGAATTGGGTGCATAATCCTCATCATTAGAAGTAGAACCAAGTGAGTCTGTATCAGTGGAACTGTCATCACATGAAAAAATAGAGGAGACAACTGAATTAGAAGCAGAGGCGAAGAAAGAGTGGGGTCCAATGAAATCTGAGCGAGTATGTCTCATATCTGAAGTATCTCCAACTAAATCTCTAGCACTTTGCAAAGTTTTCCTAGCCCAAAGAGGACCAGGAGAATCATGCTCAGAGTCAGAAGATTCTTCACTTGAGTGAGAAGGGACATAGTCCTCATCATCACTACTGTCAGAATCAGAAGACTCAAAAGTATGAGAGTCATGAAGAGGAGCACACTCAACACATCATCATCTGAGGAGTTAGAGTCTGAATCAGAGAGCTAAAGAACCTCAGTAGGTAGAGAAGTAGAATTTGAATCAGAAGTAAAGTGGGAAAAGGTATACAACCATGAACGGTGATCTACCTTCCCTCAGCCACTGTAGTGTCATCGTTAAGCTCACAAATAATCACAGAGTTAGGACCAAATTCCACTCGCATTCCTTCACCAAGGTGAGTAATTTGGTAAACCGATAGGATATTGGTAGAGAGATCAGGAACACTCAACACTTGGTTGAATTTTCCCCCATTTATCTCTACTGATCCACTACCGGAAACTGACACTTTCGTGTTATCACCCAATGTGATTTGGGACATATCACAAGGTTTGATGTTGGAGAACTCAACATGCGAAGAAGCCATGTGGTGCGAGGCACTGGAATCTATAATCATGCGTCAATGAAGGAGCAAATCAAGCTACAAGGGCCTTTCCTTTCTTCTTATCATATTTAGAACCTTTTGTAGTGGAAGACTTGGCCTTCGGAGCATTTTGTTTTATGGATTCAGGAACACTTATTTTATTCTTCTCAAGTAAATGAGATAAGTGATCAATCTATTTCCAAAAACAATGTTTCTCGTCATGACCAGACTTCTTGCAATAGGAACACAAATACCTGTCTTTCTGTGCTCTAGGCTCAGAAGTCGAAGTGTTCGTGTTAATTTTAGTTTTGGTCTTGGTTTCTTTCTTAGGTTGATCCTTTTTCTCTATCTCATTATCAGTCTTCTTTTCCTTACTAGTACTTTCTACAAGGGCATGTGACTTGGACTTGAGAGACCCCATTTGAATGATTTTTTCCTGTTCTCGAATGAGTTGGGATGAAAAAAAGTCAAAGGAGGGAATATTCCAATCCTTTCCCAAGGCAACTTTTGTAGCGTAAAAAGTTGACACAAAGACAGAATATTCAGGACCTAACTTAGAGAGAATCGACAAGATCAGTTGAGAATCTTTCTTCTCTATTTGAAATCCCTTTAACAATGATCTAGCGTGGACAAACTTCAAGAAGAATGTTTGTAGGTTTTCAAAATCACTAGGATTTAACCCTAGTAGTTTGTTTTCCAACTCATGCACTCTCATGTCATCATTTTGTCCAAACATTTCATCTAACGTTTTCCACGTAGACTTAGGTGTTTCAGACGCCTCAATGTGGAAGAGCAAGTCAGGAGAAACAGACATGCAAAGAAGACCTAAAGCTTCATCACTATGGTTTAACCACTTAGATTTTCCAGGTTCATCGTCTGGTTCAGTCTCAGTTCCCATGGTGATGCAGAATAACCCTTTGCCTCTTAGTTTCATTATTATTTTTGATCTCCATTTGAAAAAGTTGAACGGCGTAAGCAAAGGAATTGAAAGTGCATCCATAGTGAGAGAGAGAGAGAGAGAGAGAGAGAGAGAGAGAGAATAGAAAGCAGAAAAGAAACACAACCACCCAGGACAATAACAACCCCCCTACTTTTGGCACTTTATAGTTTAGTGCATTGATTACAATCGGGTGAATGTGCGTGCGGTTTGAAACACTTGGTAACTCGTCTTGCAATTAGCGTAATAATGCGCAAGAGAGGAGACCACAATAGTGTTTCGTGGAGTACAACAAAAAGGACACTATAAACAAGCACAAGCAAAAAACAGAAAGGAGGTGAAAGCCAACCCTGGTGGTGAGAAAAAACATCTCACGTCGTAAAAGGAAACCCCCTTGCTGCAGACTGTGGTGGACGCGCTCACTAGTCGCAAGCAATAATAAGGGTGAAATACAAGGTTTTAAATGAACTTAAGGAGTTCAGAGAATCTTCAAAACACTGGAAAAGAACTTGGAAGGCAAAGAGGTGCATGAAGTGGCACTGCACACTTGAGTGCACGATTAGAAAAAAAATGCCAATAACGCCTAAATTTTACCATTTGAAAACGCCCAATTTTGCTATTTTGAGAGCTATTGGAGTTTTTAAAAAATGATAAAGAGGTGATTTGAAAGATGATTTTTAATATAAATTTAAAAACATAAATAAGATAGGTTAATAATTTGTAATTAATAAAAAATAGATTTAATTAAATTAAATCTAATTAATTACAAAAGCTAATTAAGATCTAAAAAAATAAAGCCTAATGTAAAGATACTTTCCCTTTTTTCTTTTTAAAAAGCAATTAAAAAATAAAACTAATTTTAAAAACATATGAAAAAGCTTTTTTTTAAGATAGAAACTAATTTTGAAAAGATACTTAACTGAATATGTAAATAAACGATATAAGGAAAGTATTTGAAATACTTACAAAAATCACTCCCACCTTTTAAAAGAATTTTTAAAAACTTACCGCGTATTTTAAAATGGGAAAGCTTTTGTGAGATTTGGTTTTAAAAAGGCATAGATTTTTAAAAAGGTGTGTTTTTTAAAACTTACCAAAGAGAACAGTCCAAATTTTAAAAGCTTTTGAAAGTTTAGAAGGAATTTAAAAAAACTTATCAAAGGAAAAACATTGGCCAAAAAAGTGAACCAAAAATGCGTACAAAAAAACTTACCAAAAGACCATGCAGCACAGCGTGAGGAGGAAAGTGCAGTCCGCGGCCTACAAAAAAATGGCAGGGTTTTGTTTATTGTTGTTGGTGTTGCACATGTTGTTGGGAGGGGGCACGTGAAAATTTCTAGGATAAAAAAAATGTAGGTCAAAGTTGTGAGGCCATGGTAGGGAGGGCGACGCACTCAACAAAAATGACACTTGCCTAAAAAATAACTTTTTTGTTTGTTGTTGCTGTTTGTTTTTTGTGTTTTACATAGGAGGCCATGGAAAGAGAGCGTGGCAGGTAGCAAGGGTCCCATGGAGTGAGTTGTGGCAGGTATAAACACCACAACAAATAGAAAAAGATCTCCCACGTTTCAAACACGAACACGAACTCCTCCTCGATCCTTCACACAAAAAAATGAACTCCCAGCCATAGAAAGAAAATTGTATTCTTGAAACCTCCAGGAATACCTGCACAAGTAAAGAAAATAGGCACAAAAATAAACACAACTTTCCAAGAAATCTTGTTAGAGAGATTAGCAAAAATTTCAGAAAATAGTGATAAAAAACTTGCATGTAGAGTAAAAAAATGAAACCAAGAAAGAGTAATCACAACTAAAAAATAACGAGTACACGTTTACCTGATCTCAGCTCTGATGCCATGAAAAGAGTTTGTGAGAATCGAATCAGAAATGAGGAACCACAAAGTAGTTGCACTCCAATGGAATCATGATAGCTTCAACGAATGCAAGAACGAATTGATAAGTAATGGAATAACTTGCTCAACAGAAACAAAGCTTGCTCATAGAGGAAAGATAGCGGAGTGTCTTGGCATGCTCATAAATGAATAGTAAAGGGGTACATATATGGTGTTGAGTAACCATAATGCATGACACACATGAAACTGATAAAAAACCCTAAACCTAACCCATGTGAGATGATCCTCTAATATGAATCAACTCGCATCCTCTTTCTAGTGCATTTATATGAATTCAAGCATGGACAACTAGTGATGATTCAAGTCCTGGGTTTAGATACATTTTCCTCTTTAGCCTGTATGGGGAATCCCTTTAGCCTTTTGTGTTAAAGCAGACATGGAAGTACTAGTCCTACTAGTGGTAGCATTCCACTCATTAATAATCCCTACAGTTGGTCTTTTGGTGGGAAATTGAGGATCCTTTCCATTCAATGGATCCATCTTCTCATCTCCCTCCTTCAAAAGAGGGAGATATCCCTCCAAGAGTTTTGAATCTCTGAATTCATTCAATACTTTTGTATTTTAGAAGGACAAATCCATCCCCTTTCTTTGTAGCCAAGTCAGTGTCTTTCTCATCACATCAACTATTCTATCATATGGGGCATCTTACTACACTTTATCCTAGACTATGGGTATAATTGGTTGTGATTCCATCTTGTTGTCAATATAATGATGTCTTACTATTTTTTTGTCATCAGTTAATCCTTGAGGTATAATTGTAATCTTGAAATCAATAATTTGTTCAAGATTCATTCTAGAAATATCTCTAATTTTGACCTCCTCCTCATATTTACAATTCATCCAGTAATCCTCAAAGTGAGTCTCATGCTCATATGATATTCCCAAGATTGAACCTACAACCCACCTAATATCATATTTTAATCTGGGCTCAAATTTTTCCATCTCAATGTTGGGGTGTAGAGAGTGTTTTTTATGTCTTCTGGAATCAGCATTGAAGTGTTGGAGTTCTAATGGTTAAGTTTGGAGACTTCAAGAGCATTTTGCAGCCATATGATGTTTTCATGTTATGTTTTTTATGCATCTTTTTTGCAAATTGGTGGTAGTTTGGCAGTTATCATAGTGATAGATTTTCTATCCATGGGAAGTTGAAAGGTCAAAACTTTCAAACTTCTAGGGTTGTCCATAGAACTTCCTAGAAGAATTGTAAACTTATAAATAAAGGTGCTAGGGGCGTCCTAATGAATCTTGAGTGATCAAGATATCTTGAGTTTTAGAACATCAAGAGATGATCAAGAGGATCAATGTTGAGCAATTGGGTGTCAATTGTGTCTTAGATGTGGTTTAGCATCTTTGGGAATTTTGTTGTGAGTTCATGAGTGACAGTTGTGTAATTATAATTGAGAGAATACTATGAGAGTTGGTTTTACCCTTGTTGATAATAAAATTTGAGCAAGTTATTGGTGGACATAGCCCACATCTGGTGAACCACATTAAACATTTTCTTGTCTTATTTTGTGCATTGTTTATATATGTTGTTATATTTTTGCAAGTATAATTTGGCTAAACAGTTTCCTACTATTGTGTTTTGAGGAATTTTTTGCACATATTTATTCTCTAATTCCTAACAATTGGTATCATAGCTTTGGTGGTTTTTTACTGAAGTGGTGAGTTGTAGAGAAATTTTAGCTTGAGTGGGAGCTATGGAAGATGAGAGAAGATCGAGGGTTGAGAATTTTAATGGGTAGAACTTTGGTTTTTGGAATATGTAAATGGAGGATTACTTATATTAGAAAGGACCTCCATGTTCCTTTGTCTGGAAAAGAAAAGAAACCTATAGCCATGTCGAATGAGGATTGGGAGTTGTTGGATAGAGAGGCACTCAGGGAAATTCGATTATGTCTTGCATCTTCGGTTACTTTCAAGATATCGCAGGAGAAGACCACAGAAGGTCTCATGAATGCGTTGGGAAAGTTATATGAAAAACCCTCTGCCTCTAATATAATAATTTTTATGAAAAATTTATTTAATATGAAGATGTCTGAGAATGGTTCTGTTGTTGATCATTTGAATGAATTTAATACAGTTTTGAGTATGTTAAACTCGGTGAAAATTGACTTTGATGATGAGGTTAGGGCTTTGTTGATTTTGTGTTCCTTTTCAAATAGCTGGGACAACTTGGTTATGGTTGTAAGTAATTCAGTCTCTAATAAATCAAAGTTGAAGTTTGAAGATGTGATAGGTGTGCTCTTGAGCGAGGAAATGTGAAGGAAGAGCTCTAGGGATTCTTCTACTTTTGGAAACACTTTGATGGTGGAAAGCAAAGGGAGACAAAAGAACAGAGTGAAAGGTAATCATGGGAAGTCTAATGATCATGGAAGTTCAAAGTCCAAGAGTAAGTTGGAATGTTGGTACTATGGGAAGGTTGGTCATGCTAAGAAATATTGTTGGGATCTTCAGGATAAGAAGAACAAGGAGGAAACTAAGGAGGTAAATGTGGCAGCAAGTGATGTATTTCAGGATGCCTTAATTATTTCCTTAGATAATATTGCTTGAGACTTAGGTGTTAAATTTAAGGGTTTCTTTCCATGCCACCCAACATAGACATTACTTTACTGAGTTTGTTCAAGGTGATTTTGGAAATGTATATCTTGGTGATGATGAACCATGCAACATAGTAGGGAAATGTTGTGTTCGGGTGAAAATGCAGAATGGGAACACATGGCTACTTAAGGACATCATACACGTGCCTAAGTTGAGGTGGAACTTGATATCAGTGGGTCAGCTCGGTATTGATTGTTGTATGGTCAATCTTATAGTGTATTCTTGGAAGGTTACCAAGCGATCTATTTTGGTTGTAAGAGGTAAGAAATTTGGTACTTCATATTTAACCAGTGGTGTTGATTATTATAATTTAGTTGTTGCAGATGGAGATTCAACTTTGTGGCACCAGAGACTCAATCATATGAGTCAAAAGGGCACGTAAATTCTACAAGATCGGTTTCCCAGATTAAATGAGTTAGATTTGGACTTCTGTGAGGACTGTGTTTATGGGAAACATAAGTGGGTGAGATTCCTCAAGGTTGGACCTACCAGGAATGAGGGTAAATTGGAGTTGGTGCATACAGATGTATGGGGGCTAGCTAAGGTAAATTGTATTGGTGGTTCATGTTATTATGTCACTTTCATTGATGATGCAAATAGAAAAGTTTGGGTATATGGCATTAGAAATAAATTTGATGTGTTTGAAATTTTCAAAAAATGGAAATCCTTAGTTGAGAATGAAACAGGTCTCAAGATGAAATGTATCAGGTCGGATAATGGAGCAGAGTATTACAGCTATGAATTTCTTGATTACTGTTCGGTAAATGGGATACGCAGGCAAATGACGGTTCCGAAGAATCCATGGGAAAATGGAGTATCAGAGAGAATGAACAAGAATATCATGGAGTTTGTTAAGTGCATGAGGTTACATGTGGGGCTGCCACTCATGTTTTGAGTGGAAGTGGTGAGAACTATTGTTTATTTGATTAACAGAGGACCCTCTATGGCTTTGTATGGAGGTATACCTGAGGAGGCTTAGTTTGGTAAGAAAATTGATTACTCATTTCTTAGAGTATTTAGATGTGAGGTATTTTTTTCACATTGATAAAGATGATAGGACCAAGTTAGAGGCTAAGTATGAGAAATACACCTTTGTTGGATATGGTGAGGATGAATTTGGTTTCCGTGTTTAGAGTCTTAAGGACAAGAAAATATTTTGGTCTAGAGATATTGTCTTTAATGAAAAATTCATGTATAAAGATCATTTGTATGAACAGAAAGAGGAATCAAAGAAATAATACACATTGTTAGAGGAAATTGTGGATGGAAAGGTGTCCAAGGGGGCGGTTCAGGTCCAACATGCTCTGGCATAGCCAATTCAGGAACCTACTCATCATGAAGCCCAAACTCCTAAGGTGAGAAGGTCTTCTAGGGTAAGAAGGGAACCTGAACATTTTACTTTGTCTTTGAATTACTTATTGCTCACTGACAGTGGAGATACTAGAGTGCTTTAAGGAAGTAGTGTAGGTGGATGCCAGGAAGAAGTAGGAGCATGCCATGGATGAAGAGAATAGATATCTTATGGAGAATTGGACTTGGGATCTAGTGGAGATACCCGAAGGTAAGAGAGAATTGCATAATAAGTGGGTGTACATAATCAAAGAAGAAGATGGAGGCAGAAAAAGGTTCAAGGACTGGTTGGTACTTAAGGGATTTACACAAAAGCGAGGTATAGACTTTGATGAAATTTTTTCTACTATTGTTAAAATGACTTCTATTAGGACTATTCTTGGTTTAGTAGCAGTAGAAGACTTGTACTTAGAGTAGTTGGATGTGAAGACTGCATTCCTTCATGGTGATTTGAAGGAGGAATTGTATATGCAGTAGCCATAGGGTTATGAGGTCAAAGGGAAGGAGAGGTTAGTGTGAAAATTGAAGAAGATCTTATATGGCCTGAAACAAGCTCCATGACAGTGGTACAAGAAGTTTGGCAGTTTTATGTAGGAACAGGGTTACTCCAGGTGTCACTCACACCATTGTGTGTACATCAAGAAGTTTCTTGATGGTAGTTATATTATTATATGCTTGTATGTGGATGATATGATTGTTGCAGGGAAGAACATGCAGGAAATAAAGGTACTCAAGAAGTACCTAGTGTTATCCCAATTTCACCCCTCAAGGTAAATTCGATAACTTGCATGATTTCCTAAGACTTGAGCAGGAAGAAATGATGGAAGGACAAAATTTAGATTTTTGGGGGTCCCCTTGGGCTCTTTTCTAGCACCTGCATCCAAGGAAAAAATACAAGAAGATGGAAAAATTTGTAAAAAATTTAAAAAATTTGGCTTCTACTAGTGTATTGCGGCAAAATTGGGTATTTTTGGCCCAAGCCGCACAGGTACATGTGGGACATTTGGGACCCGAAAAGGTGAAATCACCACAAGCAGTTCAAATCAGCAAAATCAGGTATTTTTATTCCATTCATTCCACGAGAGGTCAAGACAACTGGGACCCACATAGCTGAAATCACCATAGATAGAAGGGATCAAGAAAATCAGGTATTTTTACCCGTTACGGTCCATGAGATGTCGCGACAAGAGTTCCCTGCATAGCCGAAATCACCGCACCAAGAGAAAATTGGTGAAGTCAGGTTGAAATGTCCCAGGCCTAACTTAGGATAGTTGGGACACAGAGACACATGGGCTTCTATTTTTCGAAAGAGTAGATTATAAAAGAGATGCGGGTGAAGCGGTGGTCAATGGCCCCTATGGCCAGGTCAACGATGGTATGCGTGGAACATGAGTTCCCCGAAAAGTGACTTACCTGATTTGTAAAGCAGGTCAAGTTTGATTTGGATGAAGCAGATTTTTTTCAGCCCAAGTCACATAAGGGATATCCAGGACACCAGAACCCAGAATACTCTGATATAGCTACATGTAAGGGAAGATAATGCAAATTAAACCCTGAACTTCAAACGGCCATAACTTTTGATCTCGAGCTCTGATTTTCATGAAATTTGACTTTCTGGCATGGGCACAACATCCTCTACACCATAGATACTGGATATATTATTTTATATGAGGGTAGCTATATGAAAATAAAATAAACATCTTCAGCTCCAATAAACTAAATACTCAATTCCGTTAAATGATAAAAATGTTTGGAAGACCCAAAATAGCTTCCCACACTCAGAAGGCCATAACTTTTGCATTTATCAATGAAAATGCACAAAATTGGTACCATTGGACTCATGGTTCTAATCCCAATGGACAAAAATAAAGAAATCTAGAATTTGATGAAGAATCAATGGAGATTTTATAGAAAGCATGTCCAAGCTCATAATAGTGTTTTATTTGGTAGTTGGGATGCATTCAATAAAGCATGGGCTGACATTTCTCACTATTGTAAATCAAGGGATAGTATGGGGAGCCTTTTTAAAGAAACAGAACATAATTTCACTCAATTTACTATATTTTTCAAATGGTTGAAGGATAAATTTTGGGATTTTCATTTTCCCTCTCTCTCTCTCTTCTCAAATCTATATAAATTGGAGTGTTGGACTCATTATAAAGGGAGATAGTTTTGAGTACAAAAACTCTATCAAAAATTTTTTGTGAATCCAATGTGCTACAAGCCCTTGTGATGGACTCTTTACATGGTGATCTAGGCCCTTACCTTGTAATAGATTGGATTGTGCATACTTATGAAAGCAATAGATACAAGTTTTTGGATTTCTCTTCCCCTGTTGTGTTTGTTTGCATTCATCTTGCCCCTTCAACCTCATTGCATATATATTGTGTTTATCTTATTTTGTTGTAAGGATTCATTATCATTGTGTGTATGAAATATTGTTGTAAATGTAGTTATTAGATTGTGGAGAACTGTTATCACCCCTTCTAGTATGCACCTTGCTTCTATTTTTTCACACATTGGATATTATTCTCACACCATCCTTTTATGGTGTATCACCACTTTGGTGTAGGCTTTGTTTTCATGTACTCTCTCTCCCTGGTCCCTTAGAAAGTTAGATTAGGAAAGATAGTTTTTCTTGCATTAGAGTAGATTGTGGCAGGTAGTTTAGGAGCAAGAACCAGCTTTCTCTAGAGGTTTATCTCAAGTAGAAAGTCCCATAACTTGGACATAGTACACATGTTATCCAATTACACCATGAGCTCAAGCACACACACTTGTGAAAACTATAGGGCGTTGTGATTTGGTGATAACATATAGGTGACTCCTTTTCTATGAAACATTTGGGGGCAGCAAAGCAAATCCTTAGTATGAGAATAAGTTGGAACATGAAGGAGAGGAATCTGGTATTATCTCAAGAAGAGTACATAAAGAACGTATTTGAGAGGTTTAGTATGAAGAATGCTAAATTGGTTGGTACTCCTTTGGAAGGTCACTTTAAATTATCAAAGGAACAAAGTCCAAAATCTAGATGTCCAGGGTACCGTACTCATCGGCAATTGGCAAATTGATATATGCTTTGGTATGCACTAGGCTTAATATTTCCCATGCAGTGGGAGAAATGAGAAGGTTTATGAGTGATCCATGTTGAGAGAACTAGTGGGAAGTGAAGTAGATACTTCGGTATTTGAGAGGGACTATGGGAGAAACATTGTGTTTCAGTGGATCAGACACTACATTATGTGGCTATGTATATTCAGCCATGGCAGGAGATTTGGAAAGCAACAAAAGCACGAAAGGTTATGTATTCACAGTTGGTGATACAACTATGAGCTGGATTTCACATTTACAAAAGGTTGTGGCTTTGTCAACCATAGAGGTTGAGTATGTTGTTGTCACAGAGGCAAGCAAGGAGATGATTTGGCTACAATAGTTTCTTGATGAGTTGGGGCATAAGCAGGAAGTTGGGAGACTACACAGTGATATTCAAATTGTTATTCTCTATTCATTTAGCAAAGGACTCCACTTTTCACTCTAGGAAAAATAACATTCAGCTGAGATATCATTTCATTGTGGTATCTTTGGAAGAAGATAAGTTGAAGCTGGAAAAGATTCATACCATTCAGAATCCTGCGGATATGATGACCAAGGCGGTCACAAGGGAGAAGTTGAAGTTTTTTTCAACTTTGTTTGGCCTTCATGGATGATAATGAAGGGTTGAGAACTTTTCTCAGTGGGAACAGTCTCTAAGTGGGAGATTTTTGGGGCATGGAGCCTTTTTTTTTTGGTCTTCTCAAATCAGAATTGAATTGTTGGAGTTCGAAAGGTTAAGTTTGGAGACTTCAGGAGCATTATGTAGTCATGTGTTCTTTTCATGTTGCATGTTTGTTACATATTTTTTGTAAATTACGATGGAATATATATATATGGCCCCAACCCCTATATATATTAGATTAGGGGCTGGTTGGGCATCCCATCCCATATAGATATTGATATCTTACTTAGCGGCCCCCACCCCCACTATTTAGATGTATATAGATCTCCCGAGCATGCATGACTATGAACTATAGTCTATATAGGGTCAGATATTAAGGAAGGATAAGATAAGAGCCCCAACCCAATAGGCTAGTTGATAGGTTGGCCCACCCTAACCAGCTAGTCATTTGAGAATGGGTTAGTTGGCCCTATATCTCTAACTGATATAGGTACGACCGGATAGTCATTTGGGTTTGGTTTGCCCTATTCTCGAGAAGGATAATAGATTCCTGTAGGCTCCCCACTCTACCCCATATCTCTTTATAGAAGCCTATCTATATAGATATCATGTCCTCCCGCCCCCCAGGGAATGGCGGTAGTTTGGCAGTTATCACAATGATATATTTTCTATCCATGGGAAGTTAAAAGGTCATTAATTTCAAACTTCTAAGGTAGGTTATAGAACTTCCTAGAAGGATTGTAATCTTATAAATAAATGTTCTAGGGGCATCCTAATGCATCTTGAGTGATCAAGAGATCTTGATTCTTAGAACATCAAGAGGTGGTCAAGAGTGATCAAGGTTGAGCAATTGGGTGTCAATTGTGTCTTAGATGTGGTTTAGCATCTTTAGGAATTTTTTTGTGAGTTCATGAGTGATATTTATGCAATTGTAACCAAGAGAAGACTGTGAGAGTTGGTTTTACTCTTGTTGATTGTTTCACCTGATCCTTAGAGTGTTTCTTTGAATATTGATGAAACAGATATGGGTAAAAGGGCTAAGAGGAATACCTGTTAAAAGATGGTTGAATTTTATTGCGCGTGTATGACTTCTTAATCCAAATATGATCATGAGAGATTCCTTTTGGCTAGGAAGAACTACTTGAAATAGAAAACAAGACTACCAAATGGAATTTAAACTAGTATATGTAGTGGACTACCTAGCGTATGCTAGTTTTGGGAAGTGCCATACTCCCTAGAAGCCTCTCAATCCATTGTTTAAAACAATTCAATGTTAACAATAAATGAAATCCTACTGTGGTTAAAATGATTTAGGTATATCATTTGACTACAATAAGCAAATTCATTCACAATAAGCTAAGCTATGATTGAATCTAAAGGTCAAGGTCTTTGTCAGAGTACTGGTACTAGTCAGGGTCTAGTTCTGGGATATTTTGGGGAATTTGGTGGGGATTTTAGGCTCTGTTCTTGGTTTAAGGGTGAAACACAGTGAGCGACGTCAATCTGGTATGACCAATGTCGGTTTAAGTGAACCGTCAACGGTTGTGGGTAACTGGCAATGTCGATATGGTCAAGGTAGAGGAAAATTATTAAAATCTCGGTATGAGGAGAGATCTGAGGCCAAATGGAAATGGAGAGGGAAATGATAAGGTCTATGGAGATCTTGGATACACTCAGATATCTTTAAAAGTCGGGTATGGGAAATTTTAATGGTGTGGGTGAAGGAATGATCAAGTTTGCATGAAGGTGAATTATGGGAGAAATGGGAATGCAAGTAGAAACTAGATAACAGTTAGGTAATAGGACTTACTAAAATGAAAGTAGATAAATGTTGGTTAATAAAACACTTACTGTTGTATGAGCTTGATGACTAGGATGGAAATGGTAGTTTATCAGACTGGATGGAGTTTGATGTGGTAATGGTGCTTCCTCAGAATTCTTTTGTGAATGACAAACAACTCTGTGATCACTGTTTTATGTTGGCTGTGAATGATCTGATGTGTGTACGAAGGCTAGTTCTCCTTGCATGCATCTCTGGTTTTCGTCTCTTACTCTCAGAAATGTGTTAACCTTGAAATAAGGTTGTTTTGGGGAATAAATGGTAACTGATGATGGTTCTAGGTTTACCAGAAGTGGTTTGGGGTGGACCGGCATCGGTTAGGGCGGGATTTCTTAGGTTTACTAAAATGGGCAGATCCCCTTCATTTCTTGGATCTTGTTCATTTTTCCCCATGGATTAGAATGGAAGGTTCCTTTCTAACGGGTGGGAATTTGGTTAGAGGGAATGTAGGCTTTAATTTTTAGGGTTTACAGTAGGTCTTAGTTAGTTATGGCAACATACTAAGAATAGGTATTAGGGTGAGGTGGCTAGGTGAGGTGGTGGTGTAGGCATTATCAAAATTAGGATATTTAAATAATATATATTATGAGATCTATGAATTAAATTTAATTAAATTAATATTAGAGTGGGGTGAAAGGGGCCATAGTTAGGTGAGTGTGTTTGAGGAGATTATTTGTCAAGGGACTAAGGGGAGTGTGACCCAATTGTGATGTCTACATTTTGTCCCCTTTTTATTGCATGGCTTGTATTGGTAAGTGGCACTGACAAAAATAAGATTTGGTTACCCCCATGTGTGGGTGAAGGTGATCCCCCTCAACCCTGTAAACTAATGAGGCAGAAGGTATAATCGGTGTGTGGTTTGATAAAAGGTGAATGTGATGAAGAGGAAAGTGGGCCACGGGGGTAAAAAAGGGGTAAAGGTCTAATCAAGTAATCTAGGTAATAGATCAAGGTCAAAGGTAGTAATAGTCAATGCACATGCACACGTATAACTGCATAGCACGGTACCAGGTTGAAGAGCATGCAAACTATACATTGTCCTAGGGTTGATAAGTTTATCCAAACAAGTTTGAGGTGATTTTGGTATCCAAGGTATAGGATATGGTTAGGAAACACAACGTAGGTTAGGTGCAGGAATGTTTAGGTATGTTCCAGTGCACCAAAGGTTGGGTCAAGATAAATGGTCACGGTAAGAGGTAAGGTAAGGTCAGTATATCAATCAACATGGGTAACAGTGCCACAAGGTATAGTGAGCACATGAGGTAACATGTCACTAGCAATGTTTCAAGTCCAAGTAACTAGGTCACAACACGGGTAGGGCTGAGGTATGGGTAAAATAATGAGTCCTCAAATGAGAACGAGGTGAGGTAGTAAATGATGAGGTCAGGACGATAGAGTGAAGTGTCCAAGTAAGGTGTGGGTGAGGTAAAAAGGATTTAGGCTCATAAAATTGGCGGTAGGGGGTAGGAAAAATGACTAAGCAAGGATAACTGGCAATGGTTATAAGGAACCAATGCCAGTCATGATGGACCGGCCATGGTAGGATAGGGCACGGGACCAGATGTCGGTTAAGGTAAAACCATCGTTAATCAAGTCGGGTAGGCTATAGAAAGAAAAAGTGTCATGTTTTTAAAATCATTTTCCATTTACCAAATTGGAGAAAATGACAAGATAGGAAGAACGAGGTTGAAAGTGACCAAATGAAATGGAGAGCTATGAGTTGGCGAGCCACATAGTAGGTGATTAGCATTCGATATGCGGGTCTATGAGATTGTTTTGATCGATTCGGTTGGTTTGAGGTGATTAGGTTGATTAGGTGATGGTAGAGGCAGGGGAGGGATCAGGTGGACCACCATGGTGCAGTGGCTTGACGTGCCACCACAGAGACGGTAGCATGATGAGGTAAGAGTCAATCCCTTTCTGTTGTTTGTGAGGTAGATTGGTTTATTGGTCAGGTAGGGGAAAATGGGATTTGGGGGGAAAGGGAATTTGAATTTGGGGAGGGTAAATTGGGTTAAATAAGAATGGGGAGAGAGGTGGGTGGGTGAATGAGGGGTGGGGAGGGGTTGAGGGGGGATTTAGGTAGGAATGGGTGGGTAGAAGGTTAAATGAGAGAGATTTTTGAAAAAAGGTAGGGTTTGGGTGTCGATGACCGACATTAGTCGAGGGTGGCCGGCGTCCATGGTGCTAAACCGGTATCGGTCACAAAAAGGTGACCAATGCCGGTTTATGGGAGACCGGGGTCGGTTAGAGATAACTGGTACCGGTCATGATTTGGGGAAAAAGGAGCCACAAATGTCCTAGGTTGGGTGGGTGAGATAGGTAGTGGTGATAGAAGATGTTTTGGGGAACGACAGAGCCTAAGTAAGGGTTTGAGATAGGTATGGGTGACTGATAGTGGGTTAGGATTGGGGTGGGTAGATAGAATATCTGAGACGAAGGTAAGTTGGGAGGGAAGAAGAGGTAGGGTAGTAGATATAGGTGAGGTGTTAAGGGTGATTATGGGTATGATGAGGGTGTATTAATGTGATGTGTTGTTGGATGCAAGTGAGGGATCAGTTGTGGATGTGAGATAAGGTGTCACCCCTGCTCTTGAAAGTGTGTGGGGTTGCGACAATCGAGGAGTGGTGACATGTTGCAAATGTGGGCCTGATTGGGGTGAGATGCTACCAATATGTAGTCTGGTAGCTAAGTTTGATGGTCGCCCTCATTCAATAGATGGGATTTGGAGACTAACATGTTCCACCTACCGACAGGGGAGATGATAGTCATCCTAGAGGATGTTTACAAGATCCTGTAGTTACCGATATTAGGGACACAGGTATACTCAATCTCCTCAGAGGCATCTAAGGAGTTGATGCTGATAGTATTCGTTGAGGGATTGGTAGAGATGACATTCCACAGTACCATCATGAGCTACGGAGAGATGTACCTAGCCCATCTAGAGGAGATGAGGCTAGTAGTGTTATTAATGGAGGCAGTCTATTGTTTTGTACTGCCAGATGTAGAGGGTGGGAGATTCCCACGATCACTTATGGTGGATGCTGACATGATATGGTGATGGATAGGACCTATCTTTGCACGGGTGCCAGCATTCCTGGTGTAGTTATATAGAGAGCTATGGGCGTATGGGTAGCTCCACAGGTTCAGCTTATGTTGCACATTTGTTCTTCACTATTGGGCCTATGAGCACATTGTGTGTGCTCATTTGATTGGTATACCCCGGGTGGATGCATTTGAGTTGGATTTTGTTTGGGTGGGGTATAAGAAATGGGTGCCTATTAGTAGAGAGTGTTGAGTAGGTAGGGCTACACATGATGTAGCTTATTACAGGCAGTTACTAGAGAGGTCGTCCGATCATGAACATTATTCAAAGACCATGTGTGGGTTATCCTTCATATAGACAAATGACTGATGAGTTAAACAGATTATAGATACTCAAGTGGATAGAGGGGTGCATCATCTAGGAGAGTACGAGATGATTCTTGTAGATAGGGTCAGGTAAGTAGTTTGGGCTACCGACAGTAAATACCCCCAACCTTCCCATAGTACTGGAGAGATGTTTGTGGAGAGACCACTTGCCACTACCATAGCTGATAGTACCTACAGGGTAGGATGAGTAGGTGAGATACTAGACGGATTGATGATGTTTAGGGTGACTGATAGATATAGAAAGTGGTGGGCAACTCATTTATGAGTAGTACCACCTAGGCTGGGGCAACCAGATTTAGCCACCCTCACTATTCAAAGAGATACCCTATAGGGGTAGGTGGCGACCTTAATTACACAGTTAGGGATGGTATAGGGGCAGATGGAAAAATTCAGAGATGGAGGTGGCTGCTTTGCATGTATAGGTGGCCAATCTACAAGCTCAGATGGCCCAAGGTAGATATGGTGATGAGCTACATGTGGCCATCCTATAGGTGCAGGTTACAGGTTTGTAGGGCCAATTGGCCACTGTACACAGGTGCAGATTGAGGCCTTACAGGCCCAGATATAGGCACAGGGTACGAGGTCAAAGGTACCCACCATACGCATTGGGATAGGGTCCCAGTTTATAGGCAGGGGTGGGACAAGGTCCCATAGGATAGGCACAGGAGAAGAGGCCGATGGGGCCACCACAGATAGTACCCATATCCAGATTGTGGGATGGCCTAGATGAGGCCTGGTATTCTCAAGATCAGTTGATGGCATCGGGGACAGATTTCCTATCCTATATGGAGAGTACATGGCACAGCAAGGCCTCGAGTGAGAGGACCAGATCACGAACCCACAAGCATGGAAAGCACACGGGGCTAGCGAGCCCCCAAGACGAGGTCATGTTGAGGCCACCAGTTCATAGAGATTGGCCCCAGGCAAATGTACAAATAGGGACCCTAGCCATGACCCATGAGAGGTAGTGAGATGTTAGCAAACCATCATACATGGGCCAAGAAGGAGGAGGGGATAGGAGAGACCGATATGTAGGATAACTGGTAAGATGATGTGTGATGTATGTCCCTCCATGTTGATGTAGTTATTCATTTTTTTTATATACCAACCTGACGTGCCAAAGAGAGTGAGGATGTATATGAGAGTTTTTGTTTATTTTTTGATCATATACCAGCCTACATGCTGAAGATGAGTTAGGATGTATATAAGAGTTTTGTTTATTTTTAATCATATACCATCCTGCGTGCTAAAGATGGTGAGGCTGTATATTTTATTTTTTGAGAGATGCATATTATTTGGTATAAGTGTATATTATATGGATACACAGGTTTATATGATGAGATGGATGATTTGGTGATGATGTATCTGTGTTGATAGAATTTGATTGTTATGCATAAATGGATTCATGATAGGTGTGTTAGGTATGTTGGAGTCAGGTCATAGGCATGGTTGATTCAGGTCATAGTTATGGTGGAGTCAGGTCATAGGCATGGATTGAGTCAGGTTTTGGTTTAGACATGGATTGAGTTAAGTTTTGGTTTAAATTGCCAGTAATTGGTGATAAAGTCAACAAATGGTAATGTAGATATACGTGATGATGTAGATTTCCAAATTTTTGTTGTGTGTGGAAATATGAAATCATGAATTGGTGAATGTTATGATGATGTTTGAAACATGGATGGTAGATATGTGTATTATTTATTATATTTTGAGATCTTACTTCTAGTTGTCGATATACAAAAGTAAAAATTGGGTATAATGTGAGTAGGAAAATAGGGAAAAATTAGTGAGGGTAGAGAGTGGCTAAGCTCACTGCACTAAGAGCCCCATGTCCTCAGAGTTCTACCTACATATTCCTGACGAAAAGGGACCTCAGGCCGATGTAATTCTCCCATAAGCTAGGGAAGAATGTGAGGAGGTATGAGAATGAGTTGGTAGGTTATAAGCATGGTTGAGGTGAGGTCATTTTAGGTATGGGTGAATCATGGGCACATTGGTAAGGGTGATTTTTGAGTTGATTATGGTGAAAAGAGGAAAATTACCCTAAGATAAGCGTTGAGGATCTAGTCATGTATAAGATAATCAATATGTAATGAATAAGGTTAAAAGATAAGAGGAGGCAAGAAATCCACCTGATTAGTAAGGATCATAACATGTGGGTCATACCTTAGATAGGCTGATGAACGTAAGACCCTAAAGACATTGCGTGATTGATTATTCTAAAGGGTGAAGAGTAGTCACATGATCACAAAATGTCATGGTTTCAGTAGGTCCCTTGAGGTGGTAGGAAATGAAAGTGTGAATGGTGAGAGGGTGAAAAAGTGGTTAGTTTATATGGTATTTGGTAGCATGCCTTTTGGCAAAAGATCCAAGATCACAATGAGCAAGTCTGTGATGAAAAATTTGTTTATTTTGACTTATAATTGAGATAGAATGACCGATGTTGGAAGTCTATATGGGATGAGGAAATTAACTCCTTCAGGTCTTCGTGAAGCTGATCGATGCGAGAAGCTTTGGATTCTCTTTTCTCTCTTTTTTTTAAAGCAGGTTTTACATAGTTGTCCTTCGAGGGAGAAGTCTATTTATAGCAGCGATGTAGAGAGAAATATGTCTTTTTTGAGGGAGTCATCTTTTTATTTGAAGTTTGAATTAAGGAGTTAGATCCCATGTGAGGGATTTTAAGTCATGGACAAGATGAACGTGAAGAATCAGATTCTTATTTAGAAATCAACGTGAAATTACCATGGGATCTTATTTAAAAGCAAATAAAAAGTATCCATGAGAATCATGCCATGTGCAGCATCGTGGTACACATATTTAAGAGAGGGTAACAGAATGATGGGTACGCACATGATTCTTGTTTAATTGTTGGGTATGGCATAATGAAAGGAGGGAAATGAAAAGTGCTCAAGGGAGAAGCATGAAAAGAGGCAGAAGGTGAGGTAGGACTGAAAGTCAATAGTATAATGGTCGAAGATGCAAGGCATTAAGGGGATCAAGTTTGGATTTAACGTCCAATGAGGATAAATGATAAACACCTGATCCATAAGTATGAGTCACGATGTATGGTCCAAGCCAATTAAGAGCAAATTTGCCTCGTTTACTTTTTTCCACTTTTGTTACATGTTGATTTTCTTTCAGGACAAGGTCACCGACTTGGAAGGTTCATTCATGGACACGTTTGTCATAGGCACACTTGATACATTTTTGGTAAACTTGAAGATGGTCAAGAGCATTAAGACGGAGTTTGTCTAATAACTCAAGTTGTGTTAAATGGTCCTGGAAAAATTCATCATCATTGAGCATGTCATGGAGAGAAATGTGGAGTGAGGGAATCTAGACTTTGAGAGGTAAAATAGCCTATGTACCATAGACTAGAGAAAAAGGTGTGGCAGCAGTGGAAGTGTGAATACTAGTGCGGTACACCCACAGGGTGAAAGGAATGTGCATATGCCAGTCTTTCCCCATATCGCTAACCACTTTCATGAGAATTTTATTCAGGGTTTTATTAGTGGATTCGTCATGTCTGTTGGTTTGTGGGTAATATGGTGACACTAAACTTAGTTGAATACCAAAGGCGTCACAAATTTTCTGCAAGGTTTTATTTTTGAATTGTTTTCCATTATCAGTGATAAGGCGATGTGGGACACCAAAGTGACAGATGATTGATGAACTCACATATTTTCTCATCTTTTATGGAGATGAGAGGTATGGCTTCAACCCATTTTGTGTAATATTCAATAGCGGTGATTATCCATTGATGTCAATGGGAAGAATGGGGATTGATCTCTCTGACAAGATCCAAACCCCATTGAGAGAAGGGCCAAAGGTCACGAGTGACCTGTAAGGCATGACTGGGTGTATGATGAAGGTTGGCATGTTTTTAGAATTTTACACAACACTTAACGTAGTCACAACAATCATGGTTAAGGGTCAGCCAGTAATATCCTAGGCAAAGAATACGCTTAGCCACCGCAAGGCCACTAAAGTGACCTCCACATATGTCTTCATGAACTTCCTTAATGGTATAAGGAATTTTAGAACTTGTAAGGCACCGTAAGAGAATACCATCAAAGCCACACTTATACAGGAGGCCACCCATGATGACATAACGAGAGACCCTTTTAAGAAAGGCACATTGTCCATTACGAGTGAGTTCGGGAGGTAAGATGGAGAGGGAAAGATAGTTTGAGTATTGTTTATACCAAAGGTCACTTAGATTGGGAGTGGTGGTTCCGATAGAGTAAATTTCATGAGGTAAATAAGAGGGTGATTAGAGTCTTTGTACGGTGACAAATATTTTAGAGTCGGCGGGTGAAGTGGGTATCTAGGAAGCCAAGCATGCCATGGTACCTGTAAATTTTTTGGTTGAACGTGGGATGGTTTGAAGGGCGTAATGGTCAAAGGTGGTCAAAAGTATGTCTACATGATGCTTATAATTTTGAATTATCTGATTACAACATTGGTATATACCATTGACTTAGTTTACAACCAATTGAGAATCGCCAAAGATGTTGATGGACTTGACATCTAAGGCATAAGTATCATGGAGACCCAATACGAGTGCTTCATATTCAGCAATATTTTTTGTACAATCAAAATCGAATTTGAAAGACAAAGGCATGGGTTCACCATCAAGTGGAATGAGAATAACACCAACCCCACCCCCACACTGACACTTGGAACCATCGAAGAAGAGTGTCATTTGGTATGTAGGTTTGTCCAAGGAAAAGGTAGCAATAGACTCATCTGGAAAGTAAAAGTTAGAGGGTTGGTCCCCAGAAATAGGTGCGTCGACTAATTGGTCAGCGATAGCCTGGCATTTGATGGAATTTTGATGGGTGAATTTAAGGTCAAGGTCAGCCAGAAGCATAAGCCAGAGTGCATCTCATTGATTTTGGTAATGTTTGGCATATACGAAGTGTAAGGGATTGGTGTTGGTCATAACATAGGTTTTGTGGTTAAGTAGATAATGGTGGGGTTTGGTGGTAACAAAAACTAAGGCTAAGAAAATTTTTTCTACATGGGTGTATCGGGTTTCGTACTAAAAAAGAGTATGGCTTATGTCATAAACCGCACTTGCTACCTGTGTTATTCATCGCGATGAACGAGCATGGCCCCAAAGGAGTGATCGGTAGCTGAGATGTATAGGTAGAAGGGTTGGTCGTCTTTAGGTGGAATGAGTACGGGTGGTCGAAGAAGGTATTGTTTTAAGGTTTCAAAAGTTGTATGGTAGTCCTCATCCCATTTAAAGGAAGCATACTTTTTGAGAAGGTGATGAAATGGTTGATACCGATCGAACAGCTGCAAAATGAAACGATAGATAGATTGTAACTTACCTTACAGGCTACAGAGCTGCCGCAGATTAGTGGGTGGAGGCATTTTGAGAATGGCCTTGACTTTAGCAGGGTCAACCTCTATACCACATAAGGAGACAATAAATCCGAGGAGCTTTCCTGAGAGAACTGTTGTTGCAAATCAGCAGCACCCCTAGATGTTGATCATATTTCTAGTTTGATCATTTTAGACATCCAGTGTGATTGCACAACATTGAATCCTTTCCCCAAGTGTGGGACTTGCAAAATGAGAAATGAATCTCCAGTTTAGAGGTTGGTTCCTCAAGTTCCTCTGGTCAGATTTATCACTTACAAGTTGCAGAGGTCTATATTCCTAACCCTACCCTAAATTCCAAAGGAGACAGAGATAGAGAATGTAAAAAAGCTAAAACTAATGCTAATAGGTGATGCACCAAAGGAGTGGTGAGCATTTTTTACTTCTGTAGATTGACACAGTCCATAAAAATGCAACAAAGAACCTCATGCACAAACTGATAATTGTAATGAAGGATCATAAATTAACCAAACAACACAGGCAGAGGATGAAAACTAATCACAGAGGCTGTATTGTTATTTTAATCATCAAAATCACTTGCATTACAACACCTGAGAGGAAAAATAAAGTTGCAGCTCTTAGAAAAGGTCTGATATTCCACCAAAATCACTTCCAAGGTGAGAAAGGGGACCTGCAATACACAAAAAATGTTCAACCCTTTGAAAATGAGCCAAATCTGGCTTTTACAGTGCAAGGGACGAGCCCAGGAGAGAGAAACACGGGAAAACATGGAAGGGATTCAACCATTGACCAAAACACATTCAAAACAGCATGGGCATCCTTACAGACCCATCCCCTAACATTTTTAGCCATGCTGGGAGAGAATGCGAGCCATTCTTCATTAAAAATGGTGGTTGAAACGTCATTTCTGTCCATGACCACGTGCCAGAGGTGTTTTTCAATTTTCTCTCTCCAAAATCCATCAAAATGCAAAAATGACCCCATAATCTTGTAGATAATTTCACCAGCTTTCCATTGATATAAAGAACATGAAAAACCGAGCTCTGGATCGAAAGATATGGCCATTTGAAGTTTTAGGGCAAAACAGGGCCAAATCGGGTTGGCGGGCAAAAATTTGAATTTTTGCACCTTTTTGGTCATTTGGAAAATTTTCCAAAATTTCCCCACACTCCACCACTCTAGGTGCCACGTGGCAGCATCTCATTGGCCGCGGGCCTTTCAGGGGAAAATTTTTCCAAAAAAACTCTGCCGAGCCATAACTTCAAAAATACATGGAGTTAGGAGGAAAACTTTACCTTTCTGGAAAGCTGAGAAAGAGCTCTATCCAATGGTGTCATTTCTAGAAGGTTTTGAGTGCCTAAAAAGTAAAATATTATGACTGAGGCACAAGAGAGGAAAAAATGAGAGGAGTTAGCCACAAAAAATGAGCAGGGGCACATTTTGGATAACAATTTTGGCGACTCAGAGGGGTCATCTGCCTGCTGGATGAAGTTACCAGTTGCCTGAAGCAATCCATTGGGTATGGAGTCATTGAATTCTCTATGTTTGATACCCCAACTGACTAGAACACTACAAGGAGGAAGATGGAATATCACCTGATGGAGCAAGGCCTGCAAACACATCTCCAGGAACAGCAAGCTTGTGCCAAAGCACTTAGGGAAAGAAAAACTAATCTACAGCAAAACAATGTGCACAAGCACTTGGAGGAATGAAAAACCTAAACTAATATGTACAGGGTGAAGCATTTCCTTCAGTAGCAATGCTTCAGATGGATTCCATTGACTAGAATCTACAGTTCTTCGCCATCCAATGAAGACAACTGGAAAGCATTGATGTCCTTACACTTTGTGACCATGTATGGGCCACTCCAAATGGCATCAAATTTTGAATGCCTTCCCGGTTTTGCTCTATCTGCATCCCATTTTAACACTAGATCTCCAACTTGGAAGGATCTGTTCTTGGCCTTTCTATCAAAGGTCTTCTTTATCAAAGCTTGATCCTTCTCCATTGCTTGGGATGCCTGATTTCTGATTTCTTGGAGCTCCATCAATTCTACATATCTGACTTCCATGGGCTCAAACTCCAACAACTCCAACTATTTCATGAGTTCCAATGTTGGCAACTCAAGTGATATGGGAAAAATTGCCTCTCTTCCATAAACAAGCTTGAATGGAGAGTTACCTGTAGATCTTTTAGGAGTTATCCTATCAGCCCATAAGGCTGATTTCAATTTGGTATGCCAAGACCTCTGATTCTCATCAAGAGTCCTCCTAATGATCCTCAACAAGTTCTTGTTTGTAGATTCAGCCTGGCCATTACCCTGGGGGTAATAGTTTGATGAAGTACTTAGGTAGATCCTGTTCTTGACAGCCCATTCAGTCACCTTGGATCCAATGAATGCCAATGCATTATCTGATATTATTGTAGCTGGTATGCCAAATCTGGTTACTATTCCCTCATAGAAGTCTAGGATGCTAGATTCATTTGCTTCCTTGAGTGCTACTGCTTCAGTCCATTTGGTGAAGTAATCTGTGGCTGTTAAAATCCACTTGTGCCCTTGGCTCGAATTGGGATTAATAACTCCAATGAAGTCTAAACCCCATTGCATGAATGGCTGGTCAACTGAAATTGGATGCAATGGGAGGGCAGCTAGCCTCTCTTTACCTGTGAAAAATGCACAATTCTTGCACCTCTTGATCCATGCATAACAATCATTGAAAATCTTGGGCCAATAATAACCAGCCCTCATGATCTTTAGAGCTGTCACTCTTGGTGCAAAATGACCACTAGCTGGTCCACCATGGAACTCTTCCAACACCTTATGAATCTGATTTGTACCAATGCATCTCAGCAGTACTCCATTCACATCTCTTTTGAATAAAACACCATCAACAAGGGCATATGGGACAGCCTGCAATCTGAAGTGTCTTCTTTGGTCTTGTTCATCTCTGGAGGACATAGGCCTGTGCTTAGGAAGTGCATTATACCTTGGGTCCAGCAAGGAGTGGGGACACCATTATTTTCCTCTTGAGTGCTTCCTTGCTCATGGTTGTCTTGCAACACCAAAACAGCCTCCTTCTCGTTGCATGATTCCTCTTGTTTGCTCAAGATCAGCTGCTCACACAATCCTTTTCCTCTTACCAACTTGGTGACTTTGATCTCAATGTCATACTCCATGACACGAGTAATCCAACCTACCCTTTTTTCATTCAAGTCTTTGTTGAGGAGGAAGTCTTTAACCCCCGCATGAGAAACCAGCAATTGGACCTTATTGTTTGAAACTAGATGCTTGAATTTCTTCAAGCTCCTGATTACTGCAAGAACATGCTTCTCAATGAAAGAATATCTCACCTCATAGTCCTCCAGGCTTTGGCTGAAGAAAGCAATTGGCTACTCATCATTGTCTTTATTCTGCTGTACCAAAATTGCAGAAATAGTATCATCACCTCCAAATGCATAGAGGATGAAATCCTTGGAGAAATCCGGGTTGATGAGAGTTGGGGCTTGAGAGATGGCTTCTTTGATTGCTTCAAAACTTTCCTTTCCTTCTGCTGTCCATTTGAAAGCCATGATTTTCTTTAGCATCTTGGTGATAGGTCTGACAAGGGCTGCAAAATTTGGGACAAACCTCCGAACAAAATTTATTCTTCCCAAGAAACTTTGAAGGGCCTTCTTGTGGCTTGGCAATGGCAGTGCTCTTATGGCTTCGACTCTTTCTGGATCAATTGCTAATCCTTCTTTGGAGACAATGTGGCCAAGGAGCTTTCCTTCATGGGCTAGAAAAACACACTTTTTAGGATTCAAGGAGACTCCAAATCTTCTACACCTTTGGAACACTTGTCTCAAATGAAAGAGGTGGTCTGCTGTATTTTTTGAAAAAACAGTGATATCATCAAGATATATCAGTACAATGTTGTTAATCAAACCTTTGAACGCCATGTCCATTGCTCTTTGGAAGGTAGCTCCAGCGTTGGACAGCCCAAATGGCATTTTCCTGTATGCATAAGTTCCCCATTTAGTTGTAAAGGATGTCTTGAACTGATCTTCTTCCTTCACCATAATCTGATTATACCCTGAATAGCCATCAAGTAGTGAAAACCTCTCGGAGCCAGCAACAACTTGTAAAATCTACTCCATGGAAGGAAGTGGATAATGATCCTTGAGAGATGCTCTATTCAAATCTCTGAAGTCAACACACAATCTGATTTCCCCACTCTTCTTTCTGACTGGAACCAAGTTGGCAACCCAACTAGAATGCTTGATAGGGAATATGATTCTTGATTCTATCAACTTATTCAATTCTTTTCTCATGAGAGGCTCCATGTGGGGGTTGACTGGCCTTTGTTTCTGCCTGATGGGCTTAGTATTTGGATCCAATTCAATGGTGTGTTGAGATAACTCGGGATTGAAACCTTTCAAATCTTCATAGCTCCAAGCAAACACATTAGGGAATTCTTGACAAAGTTGTATGAACTCATACCTTTCTTGCTCAGTTGTCATCTTACCAATTTGGAGTGATTTGCCTCTTTCTACTAAGATGGACACTAAATCTTCTCCCTTCACTTGGATGTTTTCTTTCTCCTTCCTAAACTGATCATTAGGATTGAAAATGGACTCCAAAGTAATAAGTCCCTTTGGTAGTTTGTTGGTTCTCAGCTGCACCACTTGGTCACCATACTGTTGCTCTAACTTTTCCTGATTTTTGGCTGAGAATTCAGCCTCTTCTTGCAAGAAATGGATGATTTGCTGATCATTTTCAAACACTTGCCAACTTACATTGTTATCTGGCACTGAAGGCCTCACAATCACATGGATGTTTGGCTATACCTTGTCTTTTTGAATGCTCTCCACAACGTCAAAGGCTGCCCCAACTGCTGCAAGCCTGTCAGTGGCTTGGTTCTCTTTCCTAGGAATGGATTTGATGCCAAAACCCTCAAAATCTTCAATGAGGTCCCACACCCTATTCTTGTAGCACTTGAGTAGATCATTCTTGACAGCATGCTGCCCCTTGACTTGGTTGACAATCAACTCACTAATCACCAAAGACTTGCAAGTTCTTTATTCCTCTCTTGATTGCCCAATGCAGTCCTTGCACCAAGGCTTCATATTCAGCAGTGTTATTAGAGCATGCAAACTAAAATCTAAAAGCTGAATAATACTTAACTCCTTGAGGTGAAACCAGCATGGATCCCCCTCCTGCACCTTGTCTACTCCTTGATCCATCAAAAAACAACTGCCATACCTCATTGTCATCTTTGTGGTTTGGCTTGGTGATGCTAGGAATAGGCTGATTTTCTTCATGTATGCAATAGACTCCCAGCTCAGATTCTTCTATTTCTTGATAAGGATCAAAAGCATGCACCTTGCTTGCCCATTCATCAAGAGTTAGATCTGGGATGCTTCCTACCTTGGTGTCAGCTTCATCAGTGCTTGGATAATCCTCTTGATCAAACGCTGAACAATTGGCATTAATCTGACTTGGAGTGTAAGGCTCAATGTGAAAGTTTGCAATAGGTTCAGACCTGATTGTGGCTTTGGTTCCATATCTTGTTCTGAACAGCATGTGTGACCAATCAGTAGACAAGTAACCTCCAATCTTAGCTGTGAAATCCCTTGACAAACATAGGGCAAAGAGTGGTGGAAGGTCTATTACTGAGACATCTTGCAAAACAACCACGTTGGGACAGGCATGTAAAGTAAGACTCAAGTTTTTAATCACCCCGACTGTTGTTACTGCTGTCCCATCCAACTGCACCACCCCTTTGGATATGGTTTCATACTGAATTCCCAACTGATCAGCTATTTGCTTGGGCATTACTGAACTACTTGCCCCGGAATCAATCATGCAATTGTGTACTAATTGGTTCCCAATGATCAATGAAACATAGAATGGAGGGGGCTTCAATATTTTACCTTGTTGTCCTCCATGATTCCCCTCAGGCTGGGCAGCATTTGTGAGCACCTTCTCTTGCATTTGGACTTGCTGATTTGAAGTTGACCAGTCCTTCATGGCAGCTTGTAGCAAATCTCTTTGGCCTGGGATAGATAGTGATTCCCACATTGATATGTTTACATTTGTCTTCTTCATCTGATCAATGATACTGAATGGAGATGAAGTATCCCTCTACTGTCCCTTGGCCTGCACATTCATTCCTTGCACATGGGCAGCAACAACTAGCATTTGGGTTGGCCTAGGGGCTGTTTTAGGCAATCCTTGCGTGCTTGGGATTGCATTTTGTTTGCCAATAGTTTGTGGAGTGACAGAAGGTCATGAATTACTTGGGGCCAATGGCTGTTCTTCACCCAAATTTCTTCTCTTTGACCTTGTGTTGGCTGCAACACTTTGGGAAATCATTTGATTCATGCCACAAAAATCTTCTACCTGCCAGTTTACAAGTGTGGTATCATTTGGAGCTGATTACTGCTGGAATGTTTCTTGTTGCTGGTTATTTCCTTGACTACCTTCACCCTCCACACCAGTTGCTGTCACCATTAATGCTTGATTCAAGGCACCATTGAAGCACATGGACTGGTTATGAGGTTCATTGCATGGGAAACACCAATCATACTCTTGAGCTATATTGTTTTGTACTGGCACTAATGCTTTAGATGCAGATGTAGCATTGGGATTATAGGGCTGAAATGGTCTGTTGGCAGGAGGCCTTGCTTGATTTAGATTTGCAGCTGGATTGGGTGGTCTATGAGGTTGATATGGCTGCCTGTTAGGATGAGCTTGAGGCTGGAAGGAAGGTCTAAAACCTTGAGCTTGCTGCCTTTTGAGTGTAACCAGCTCATTACCTAGATTTTGCAATTGCTTCATGACTTCTTGAAGTTCATTTGAGGCACTAGAAGATGAAGTGGAAGCTTCACTTGAATTCTGATTTCTAGGAGTGGGAATAGAAGCTAAATTAGGCACTTGGCTAGTACTTGGGCTCTCTAAACTTGGAAATAATGGCATTGGAGGCCTAGGAGCCAGCTTTCCAGCTTGAATCAAACAATTTTCAGCTCTAATGGCAATGCTATAAGCAATGGGGATAGTTGTGCCTCCCATGGACTGAATTAACATAGAAATATCAGAATTTAAAGCTTTAAGGTAATAAAGAAAAGCACCTTCTGTTGTTGGCCTGACTGCCACTGGAATTCTCTCCCAAGTCCTTTGAAATCTAAAATTAAAATCAGTCAGCTACTCATTGGGAGCTCTTTTAATAGTTGTCAGCTACTTCCAAAAGGGACAAGTTGTCTCCCTTTTCCCCAAACTACTCATGGAGGGCTATACATAGCTGATTCTAATTTTGAATAGAACCTGAGGCAAGATTCCTGAACCATTGCAAAGCTTTCCCTTTGAATGAAGATGCCAGTAGTTTGACAGCAACTTGCATCTCATTGATCTCATGGATTGCACAAATGTTAGCAATATCCTTAACATGATCACCAGGTGAGGTCTGATTTTCTCCAGTGAAGTATGGAATGTTCTTCAATGCTACAACTAGGATTGGATTTTGTGCATTGAGAGCAAGTGGGCTGCTACCAGTGAAATTGACATAGGGGTTGTTTTGTGCCATTCTGATTGGCCTTAGAACCCTTGTTGATTGAATGAAAGGCCTACCAGGTGGAGGAGTTGAGAGAGTTCTGTTTGGTGGAGATGGAGACCTTTGGATTCTCCTCCCACTTTGCCTTATTCTTGGAGATAACTACAGATATTCAAATAGCACCTCTTCCTCTCCAGCTCTTGACCTTATGTTGATTCTTCTCATGAGTTTTCAGGTCTGCACTGCTAAAACTAGGTGATTCTTCTTCCTTGGAGTCGCCAGATGTGTAATTTATAGCTCTTTTAAAGCAAGAAACTTACAACAAATGCACATCAATTTTGTTGCAATGAAGATGAAGACCTCTAAGGTCCCACCTAGGGCGTGCCAAAACTGTTGTTGCAAATTAGCAGCACCCCCTGGATGTTGATCAGATTTCTAGTTTGATCATACTAGCATCCAGTGTGATTGCACAACATTGAATCCTTTCCCCAAGTGTGGGACTTGCAAAATGAGAAAGGAATCTCTAGTTTAGAGGCTGGTTCCTTAATTCCTCTGGTCAGATTTATCACTTACAAGTTGCAGAGGTCTATATTCCTAACCCTACCCTAAATTCCAAAGGAGACAGAGATAGAGAATGCAAAAAAACTAAAACTAATGCTAATAGGTGATGCACCAAAGGAGTGGTGAGCATTTTTTACTTCTGCAGATTGACACAGTCCATAAAAATGCAACAAAGAACCTCATGCACAAACTGATAATTGTAATGAAGGATCATAAATTAACCAAACAACACAGGCAGAGGATGAAAACTAATCACAGAGGCTATATTGTAATTTTAATCATCAAAATCACTTGCATTACAACACATGAGAGGTAAAATAAAAGTTTAGCTCTTAGAAAAGGTCTAATATTCCACAAAAATCACTTGCAAGGTGAGAAATGGGATCTACAATACACAAAAAATGTTCAAACCCTTTGAAAATGAGCCAAATCTAGCTTTTACAGTGTAAGGGACGATCCTAGGAGAGAGAAACATGTGGAAAACATGGAAGGGATTCAACCATTGACCAAAAACTCATTCAAAATAGCATGGGCATCATTACAGAACCATCCCCTGACATTTTTAGCCTTGCTGGGAGAGAATGTGAGCCATTCTTCATTAAAAAACGGTGGTTGAAATGTCATTTCTATCCATAACCACGTGCTAGAGGAATTTTTTAAAATTTATCTCTTTAAAATACATGAAAATGTAAAAATTACCTTGGAATCTTGTAGATAATTTCACCAGAGCTTTCCATTGATATAAAGAACGTGCAAAAAACCAAGCTCTAGATCGAAAGATATGGCCATTTGAAGTTTTAGGGCAAAACAAGGCCAAATCAGGTTGGCGGGAAAAAATTCAAAATTTTGCACCTTTTTTGTCATTTGGAAAATTTTCCAAAATTTCCTCGCATGCTCCACCACTCTAGGTACCACATGGGCAGCATCTCATTAGCCACGGGCCTTTCAGGGGAAACTTTTTCCAAAAAAACCTTCGTCGAGCCATAACTTCAAAAATACATGGGAGTTAGGAGGAAAACTTTAACCTTTCTGGAAAGCTGAGAAAGAGATCTAT
Source organism: Taxus chinensis (assembly GCA_019776745.2). Lineage (NCBI taxonomy): Eukaryota > Viridiplantae > Streptophyta > Pinopsida > Cupressales > Taxaceae > Taxus > Taxus chinensis. Next base: position 812,411,375 of record CM034150.1, read on the forward strand.
CCAATGGTGTCATTTCCAGAAGGTTTTGAGTGCCTAAAAAGCAAAATATTATGACTGAGGAACAATAGAGAAAAAAATGATAGGAGTTAGCCACAAAAAATGAGCAGAAGAGGAAGCCTCACCCTCACGTTGATAAGTTAGAGGCCCCAAGGAAATGGTGTTTATGCAAAAAAAAGTTAGGAGGAATGGATTCTGGATCCAGAAACCATCCATTAGTGATAGCATCTCGTGACCAATGGTAAGGTCAACTAGTTGGTCAATACCGGGTAGAGGAAAGTCATCTTTCGAGCAAGCTAGGTTGAGCTCATGGAAATCTATGCAAATTCGAAGTCCCCCTGTCACCTTAGTGATAGGGAAAATGTTAGAAATCCATCGAGGATAATCAATGGGTAAGATAAGGAAATGGAAAGAAGGCGATAAAGTTCTTCTTTGACCAAAAGAGCAATGTGAGGGTGCATTTTCCTCAGCTTTTGTTTTATGGGTTTGGCATCAGGAATGGTTACGATATTGTGGACCACTATGGTGGGGTCAATACTGGGCATGTCTACGTAATACCAAGTAAAAGCATGGATATGATCTTTGAGAAAAGAAGTGATGGCTTCCTGCTCAGTAGTATCTAAAGATTGACCAATCTTTAGAATGTGTGGGTTGTCCTGAGTATGAATGTTTATTTCGATAGTCGATTCGTTCAACATGGTTTACGTCTAAGATGGTAACGACCGATGAATATATGAGTCTTATACACCAAGGTAGGTGAGTATAGATTCATCATCCTAACATTGAAAAACATTAATAGAAGGTGTATCGTCATCGATCATTTCAGGATACAGGAAGGGAAGAGAAGAGGAAGCCTCACCCTCGCGTTGATAAGTTAGAGGCCCCAAGGGAATGGTGTTTATGAAAAAAAAAATTAGGAGGAATGGATTATGAATCCATCGACTCTATTGGTGAGGGTGGTGATGGTGCTTCCTGGAATGCTTCCGTGAATACAAATGGCTCTGTGATCACTTTTGATGTTGGATGTGAATGCTCTTATGCATGTACGAATTCTAGTTCTGCTTGCATGCAGCTCTAGTTTTTGTCGCTTGCTCTCATAAATGTGCCAACCTCGAAATAATGTTATTTTGGGTAATAAATGGTAACTGACGATGGTTCTAGGTTTACTGGCAGCAGTTTAGGGTGACCGGCATCGGTTAGGGCAGGATTTCCTAGGTTTACTAAGATGGGAAAATCCCCTTGATTTCTTGGATCTTGTTTGTTTTTCCCCGCGGATTAGAATGGAAGCTTCCTTTCTATTAGATGGGAATGTGGTTAGAGGGAATGTAGGCTTTGATTTTTAGGGTTTAGGTAGGTCTTAGTTAGTTATGGCAACATACTAAGAATAGGTCTTAGGGTGAGGTGGCTAGGTGAGGTGGTGGTGTAGGCATTATCTCAATTAGAATATTTAAATAATAGATATTATGAGATCATGAATTAAATTAATTAAATTAATATTAGAGTGGGGTGAAAGGGGCCATGGTTAGGTGAGTGTGTTTGAGGTGATTATTTGACAAGGGACCAAGGGGAGTGTGACCCAATTTTGGTGTCTACATTGATATTTAAATATTAGCAAGTTCTTGGTGGACGTAGCCCACATTGGGTGAACCACATTAAATCTTGTCTTGTCTTCTTTTGTGCATTGTTTATATATGATGTTATATTTCTACAAGTATGATTCTGCTAAATAGTTTCCTACGGTTGTGATTTGAGGAATTGTTTCCACATATTTGTTCTCTAATTCCTAACACTCATATCTTACCATCTCTTCTTCTAACAGCCTAGATTTTGCAATTGATGGGTAAGATTACTTTCCAATTTTGATATGGAATTTGATGTTGGTTTTGTGTTTTTGTGCAATCAGTTTATACATTGGTGCCAACTGCCTTGAAAGTTCACAAAGGGCTTTCTTATCATCTAGGCATCTAGAAATTTTGCATGGATGTTCTTCAAAACCACTTAATCGAATATACGTAATAAACCTATACTGAAGAAAAGAACATCCATATTCTTGTATTAACTTCTTAGCTTCATTAAAGATCCTATACTTCTCCCATTTTGGCTTGAAGAGACATATTGCATGTGCAAAGAATGTATCATTGACATGTCTAACATTTCCTTTCCATTTTCCCAAGTTTAGTTTGGGATAAACATCATATACCCTGAGATCTTTGAAGTTTTCCTTTTGTGGGAGGTCGGGAAAAAGCTTGTGGCTTGCAATATTGAAAATTAAGTATGACATCATATAAAACTCAATATTGTTAGTGATGTCCATCCTAATTTTTTGTAGCCATCTCAAAGAGATAAGTGTGGATTGATGTGGCTATTAAGTTTTCCCAACAAATTCTTTCTTTACCTTCCAAAAATAATCTGTATATATGCGCACATCCATTCCTGAAATACATAGGCCATATCCATACTAGAAATTCTACTTAACAACATAATTATATCTTCAACTTCTTCCATAATATGTGACTTGAGAAATTTCTTAGGGATTATTTTGGAAGATCTTTTTTTTGTCAGCAACCATTTAGTATTCATAAGCTTGGCATAATCACTCTATTTAGCTTCATAATCACTTAAGGGATGATTCTACATTAATGGCTACTGGTTTCTTAACTTTTGGTATCCCTAGCATTCGTCTAAATGCTTTTTGTGTTAAAGTTAAAAACTCTCTTACCACTTCCATCTAAAACTTCCTTTTTTCCAGATCATAATTCTCAGCACAAATCCTTACTATTTTTGGAAAATACATAGAGGGGGGGGAAGGCAAAGGATAGGGAAATTTGACTGGCATCAATGGCCTCCATGAATTCACTTCTATTAGGATCATGGAGTCATTGCAGAAAAATCAGCCAAGTCGACATTTATCAAATTTGTGTCTGTTGTTTTATCCAAATCATTGGTGATATTGGAAGTTACATGAGTTCTTGATTCCATGGTCTTCATTTTTTATATCACTGTTTAACTTCCTTTTTCCTCCCAAAAAATCGTGGGATTGCAAACTTTTTTTAGGAAAAATAGAAGTACAATTGTTTCAATATACGAACACTTACCCATTCGTCACAAATTCCCAGGATTTCTACCTTGCACTCATAATTTCAAATTTCTAGATTTGAACATATTCCTTCACGATTGATATCTATTGATTATAACATGAGTTCTCAGAGCTAGGACTTTTCTAATTCTTTCACATGAAAATGTGAAGATTTGAAATAATCCTTGAAACTTTTAGAAAAACCTTGCCTAGATCCGTGTGAAATGCAATTAATGGCAAAAAATATAAATGATTTGAACCTTATCCATTTGATTTACCTTCCCCCTTTCTAAATTTGGTCCATCCACGTGCTTTTATCTAAATAAAAATGGGGCTTAGGATTTTTCTTGCACCATTTTCTCATGTTTCAAAGGGGTGCAAAACATGCAGTGTTGACCCACTTACCTGATGTTGACTTTACTTGGAGAAGGGACATGTGTCCCATGTCATGTTTTGGACTTGTGATTTTACTTTGCACTTCATTGTGATTGAAATGAAAAAGTAAAATAAGATTGCCACTGCTGCACTCTAATAACTTTTTTACAAATTTTCTCTTCAAGGAGTGGGGGTATACCTACGCTTTGTAACCTTATACCATGAATATTCCTTGCAATATTCCTCCATCGGGCCTCGGAAGTTCTTTCACACATTACACACTTATACAAAATTTGTAAATATTCATACAAGGGCCCGATAGCATGAAACCAATTTCATAAGGAATGCCATGTTTTTCGGGGTGTCAAGGAAGGAAATGTATTTTGCACAAGGAATGAAAAGAACAATACATAGAAAAAAAATGGGAAGGGATTTACACATTTGGTTTACAAGGTTTATAAGAAATTTACTTTGTATAGACATATTGATGGTTCTCTGGATTGGGAAGGACATCATAAATTTGATTTCATGCATAAGCACAGTGCTTTTCTCAGTTCAACATTGACTACTTTCACGGGGTATATAGTTTTTTCACATATCACAGAGATTTGGAAATCTAGATAGAATTTTTTTGAAGGAAAATTTGAGAACAAGGTGTGAAATCAAAACAAGCACCAACACTAAAAATATGTTGGGGGCATCTCTCTTCCCCCCTCCCCCCATTCACCATACTTACACGTGATTACAGACATCATTCTCATCCTACAACTAGTAAGGTATCAATCTTATACTATTGCATATCATCTCAATCACATTGTTATCCCACATTACGATCACATACATATAATCTTATTCATCATATATTCTATGCTTTATTATCATTTAACTTTCACACATTACTTACCTATCCATTTCAAATAAAAACAACCATTCACACATTGCATATATAAATTTACAAATCACAATACAATCATCACATCATACATCAATGCACATCAAACACTACACAATTATACTAATAATCCATCTATATATATCTCATCATAATTCATAATTTCAAAATACACTCACTAGGGGTCAAGCCCCCATGCATCACTACATCCATATACATCATACAACATCCTCACTATCACTATATCCAATCACGGGAGCTCTAGAACAAGATGCTCGCTCAATAGTACAATACATGTGGCTTCCGCTATAGCCACTAGCTCAAACAATTTTTTTCATGCTCACCTGTAATAGCATCTACTTGCTCTAGCATCCCACCTCCCATGAGCACATCTAGAGGCACATTTTGTGCCAACGTGTGAATCGATGAATCAAGAAATCAATGACCAATAAGCATCACCTATAACCATCCAACACCACATTCATTATTACACACATTTACCAATACATAACAACAAAATAACAATCAAAAAACATCAATGAACAATACTTACGATTAGCTAGTGTCACTATTAGGAAAATCTCCATAAGGGGCAGGGTGTCTATCTCTCTACTCCTCCCACTAGTGGTCCACCCACTACATCTATGACAACTGGAAATAATAACATCCATCGTTGTGTTTACCCACCACTCGTTATAGTTCTGGGTACATCCCATATCATCCACCTCTATCGGCTCTATGGTCGGATCTGTCTCATCTAGACCAGGAATGCACTAGTTTTTCTCCTGCCATGCATGGCCTCGCTCTTGGCCACCTCGGCACTCTAGTAGATATCACCTATACTTATGGATCTGGGGGAACATCCTGGGCCATACCAAACTACCTCAACATATGTTCCACCTGAAATAACTTTTCCACTCCATGAAACCAGTCCTCCAACCACATGGTGTATCAAACGCACCATAACTCTACTCCATTATCTAACCAACCATCATAGCCTCCTATATGGCCTCCATATGATAACACCTGGACCCATCCGATCAAACATCGATCTATAAGTGCTTTGTGTCCAGTCTCCTACTTTCAGGTACCTACCCACCTCACTGCAAATATATCAGGTCTCCCTGAGCGGTCTCAATATAGCAATGTGCTTGTATGCCCATACATGTAACAAAGTCATAGCTCCTAGGCTACCCCCATGATCCACCTATGTGAATCTATTTATATCTATGTATAAATGGTCCAACACACATTCATGCCCATATAAATATCTTGTCATGATCCTCTATGCACTGACAAATATCATGCATCTCATAAAATATACCCATTTCACCACCCTCTACTACTATTGATGAAGCTATAACCACTGCAATAAACTTCTATGACCATGGAACACATGTTCTCAATATAACATTTAGAATAATATGGGGTCTCTATTTGTACTCATGTCCCAATAAAGTACCATCTCATTGCTCTCATCTGCCTCTGAGCAGGCCACTACCATCATCACTTGTACTCTGTTGCCAATAATCAACAATCGTAATATCCAATATACATCCTCCAAGGTCACCGTCATCTTACCAGTAGGCAACCAATAGGTACATGTATCGGCACACCATCTTTCACACAATGCATTCACCATAGGTATAATATGGGGAACCTCCCCCAATTTTCACTATGTGCCACAGGCCAGCACAGTCTAGTATGTCCCACTCTGCATCAAATAGCCCCAAAGTCAAAGAATTTTCTCAAATTTCAACCCACGCGGAACTCTCTCGAGTGTATATATCTCTACACAACACAAACACCAATAAAATTATGACATTAGAACTTCATACATATTCAAAACCAGCTAATCATAGTCCAAAAATTAATCAAAATACCAATATTTCACATTGCACTATAAAAGCCCTCTCCTAGGTTGCCAGTAACAAGGAGCAGGTCATGGTTGCCTCGTAATAGGTCACTAGCACTTGGAACTAGGTGGTAGTGTCCCAAAAGACATCAACACCCTGGACGCTCCCACCCAGGTCAGAAGTGCACAAAAATACAAAAGTGCAAAGTTTACAAAAAATGACAAAAACAGGCACATTTCACCGCATTTTTTAAAAATACCCTTTCTCACCAACTCATCGGTCATTTGTGAATCCATGTCCGTCACTACTCTCTCGAACCTAGTCAAACTAGTTGCTCTAACATGCGGCATTCTCACAAGCTCAAAGCTCTAATTCTCACTCGATCAAGGTACAAATGAAATTACTATTCACTTTTCACTATTACTATATATAGCCATTTTTATGTATGAGGGGCATATCAAGATAATAATCTGAGACATATCCATCTGGAATCCCCTCATTAAAAGAGTGAACAAAAAGCTATTTACATGGAAGGAATCTTTGTTATCTCAGGCTAGTAAGATTCAACTTCTCCAAAGATATTTGCAAGGAATCCCAATGTATGACATGTCCCTTTTCAAGCTCCCTACTAAAATCATTGCCTCCCTAGAAAGGATTCATAAACATTTTCTATGGTAAGATGTGAAGGAACATTTTAAATACCCTTTACTTGGAACAAAGTTACTAGACCAAAAAATTGTGGTGGATTAGGGTTAAAATATATCAAATTAATAAATGAGGCCCTCCTGGCTAAAACTAGGTGGAGTATCACTAAAGAAGAAGGCCTATGGGTTGACATTCTAAAGAGGAAATATTTGCAGAATATTGATAGACTGGAAACATTTTTTTTGAAATATGATCTCCTTATGGGATCGATATTTTAGAAATCCTTTTTGGATTCTAAAGTTATCTTAGACTAGGGTATTAAATGGATTATTGGGAAGGGCACCATAATTAATTTTTGGCACGATTGTTGGCTTGGGGACAAACCGCATGCTTTGGAGGACCCTTGGAATTTTGTTTACCACTATTTTGAAGAGACATGCAAAAAGATGATTCAATATTTTTGGATTAGAACTAGTGAGTTCCTCAAATGTACCCCTAGTGATCCTCCTAATTTTATATGGTCTACTCAGCCTTTCATGGAGCTCAACTTAAAAATCTAAAATTTCCATATTCCCAGGTTTCAATTTCAAGAAGATATTGTCATTTGGAGAGAGGAGGAGTCATGGCATTTCTTTATTGAATCTACTTATCTTTTAAATTTCAAATCTCTTGAACAAAAATATTATTGGAATACTTTGTGGGTTAAGGATCTAATTCCTAAAGTAAATATTTTTTACTGGCTTACTACTCAAAATAAGATCCTTACCTTGGAGAATCAAAGGAAAAGAGGTATGATTATCCCCAGAAGATGCATTATATGTGGTAAGCAGGAGGAGAATGCTAACCACTTGTTCATACATTGTTCTTTCTCTTTGGATATTTTTTCTTCAGTTCTAGATCTCTTTAATCTCTAATTTTTGCTTCCCAATTTTATGGAAGAGTTCTGCTTACAATGGAGTTGCCCCTTTAAATACCCAGTTCTAGTGACTTCCTAGAGGATGGATCTCCCCCATTTCTTATGGAGTTTTTGGAAGGGACAGAATTATAGAATTTTTAGAGATCAATATACTACTGTTAAGAAGGTTAGTGACCGTTTGTGCTCATCCCTTAAGGAGAATGTCAGGATTTTCAAGGGAAATATTAAGGCTCCCTATTCTAAGGTAGAGGCTCTAGTTCTTAAATAGTTCCCTTTTAGTCCTCCCAACTTCAAAGCTCCTTAGGATACAATAAAATGGCCCAAACCTGATGTGAATAGATTTAAGCTGAAATTTGATGGGGCCTCAAAGGGTAACTCTGGTCCTCCAAGAGGAGGAATTCTTAGGAATCACAAAGGCAATTGGATGCTTGTTTATGCAAGTCCTTTGGGGATCCAGAGAGACAATGTTTTTGAGGCTATGACTCTTCTTTGGGGTGTTAATCTGGCGAAGGATAAGGGCTTTAAAATTATTGTAATAGAGGGGGACTATACGCTTATTATTAATGCCTTAAGAAAAATTAGAACTATAGTTGGATTCTTAGAAATATTCTTTCTGAAATTAAGGAGCTTCTTAAGGCCTTTGATAAAATCAATTTCCTTCACACTCCACGTAGTGGCAAAAAATGTTCTGATTAATTGGCTAGTGTGGGTAGTGACTAGTAATAATTTCAGAATTTTGGGCAAAGGGGATGAAGGTCCCAATTACAATTAATAACATCCTTATTCATGACATGTAATAATTCGAAGGCCTTCTCCCAAGTGAGGGAAGTTATCATTAATAATTTTATGATTGGCAAGACTGGTCGCATGTGTGAGATCCTTGATGAGATTTTTTATTTACAACAAACTTAAAGGGGGTAATATCTATTTCTTTTCTAATTGTAAATTCCTCTTAAGAAGGAAAAATATGGGAGGTAGTAGACTGTGAGTGGAACCCTCTAGCCATGGAGTGATTCAAAACAACCCCTCTATGTGGCGTATCTCAAAATTGGGGGCTTTAGGAAGTTTATATCCAAACTCAAATGGTTAGATCCTTCTTTTGCCCTCGATTTTGGGCGTGCTTGGGATAAGGAGACGGTTTATGGTTTGAGGAGTAGAAGTATGGGTCTTCAAGCTATCCATTGTAGAGGCCACTGGTATGGGACACGGCAGGATTGAAAATCTTCAAGGACCAAACAAGTAGAAAATCATGAAATCCAAACCTTCTTCCAAGGTACAGAAAAAGTGTATTTTCTTATTGATGGAATCACGAGGAACTTTATCCCTAGTATATGGAACACAGTCTGTCTTCACATTATGTGTTACATTAATTTAGAGGGTGAGTACAAGAATATCTAGACACATCATCTATCCATCTTAAACTTGTTCAAACACAAAATTGCCATGATCATTCCCTTTTATTTGTATATGTTGATCTCTCCATCGATTAAGGATTTCTAGCAGGGTAATGTGGATTCTCTCCTACACCATGGGCTTATCCTCCTTTACCAAAATGATAAAACCCTTATTCCCAATGAGGTTAAACCAACTGAGGTGGATCTTGATGATGCTCTCACTTTGGCTGAGTGTATGAAAAATATTAGGAGATGGAAGGGAAATCATAATAATGGCAAGGCAAAGGATTGTTAGAGGGCGGTGGTGTCATTGGAAAATATGAAGGTCGAAGCTTCCAAAGGCAAGTAAAAACATCACTTGGAGTGGGAAGAGAAAATTGACAAACTCACTCTTAGGATTAAGTAGCTAGAAAGGGATATGGACTCCATGGGTGAAATTTTTAAGGATTTGAGGGACAGTATGTATGACTGTATAGAGGATTCCAAAAATATTTGTATATCTCAATGCTCCATGAGAGAGGATTTTGGCAGGGATCAAAAATGTGGTTAAGGACCTACAGGATAGGATGGATAATATGGAAAATGGTCGAAGGTATAAGAGGCTTCAACTCCACCTGAGTAGGTCTAATGAAGAAGACGAGGGGAAGGAGGACTTCCATATGGACATTGATGAAATTCATATGATGCAAGGTTAAACTAGCACCTAGGGTGGCCTCCTCAAACTCCCCAAGAATAATTAGTAGCTATGTTGGCTTCTGGCCTTTTGGCATACTGTTAGTGAACTGTTTGTTTCTTGAAGCAGATTGTTGTCTCTTTTTGTTTTGTTTCTAAGCAGGCCTGGTGTTCTCTAGGTTAAGTTGTTTTAACTCTATTTGTGGACTTGTTTCTCTTTTTACTATTGTTATGCTATAATCACAATGTATCTTTGGATGTAATGCTTCTGGGAGCCATAATCCTTGTTTTATTACCTTATCAAATAAAAAACAATATATATCCATTTCAAATTTTCATTTACTATAGTTACCATTTGCACTCATTTTTCCCATTAATACACGACACATGGTTTCACTCATATATTTAAGCCTCATTACTCTATTTTCTTCCCCGTTTTTGCCATTCGGCTCAAAAAATTTCCTACCATCATATTATACACATTTCACAATACTATATTTATATCTAGCACACATAATAATCAACATACACTTAGTCTTGCAATATCTTTTATGCTACCTCTTGTTCATTATTACATCTTTTCACCTCAACTTTCAGCTCAGTGATCATTATCTCCACCCCTCATCTGTTCACCAAAAAGGGGAGCATAAAATTGGGATCATCTTATGACTCCTCTCAAGTTTCAACATAATCAAATGATACTTTTAACACATCACTATTTCAATCATTCTCTAATTCTATTCAAACGAAGGAAAAAATCAATCTATTCAACATTCAAATACTTTCTATTATTCCCCCTAATGACCTAATCTGGGGGCAAAGAAAAATAATTTCCATGAGTAACCCTACTTCATACATATTACTTCAAACAATCTTCTATCATTCAAATCAAACCAATCAATCGGTACAACGAGCATACTTTACTATCACTCTTAGATGACCTAACTTGGGAGTCACTATACATTTATATCACTTCCAGATGACCTAACATGGAAGCCACCTAGCATTATACAAATTGGGACACCTGTGAGAGTGGGGGAAATGAGACATCATTTCCTTTCCTATATTGATCTTAAATGGGTTCTTCAATACAAAACATTACGGTACAACACATAATTAAACACATAACTAAATTTGATCTTTATCCGTCTACAGCGGTTGGACCTTTTGGGGATGTAGTCATGGATGGAGAGTAAAACTAGACCTCTCTCTCCAACACTCTTCCTCTAGCAGTAGGACGCCCAAATCCTTCCATTTACAAACAAATCAGGTTGGGAATTTATCACTCCCTACCTCTTCAATCTCCATTGACAACAATCACAATCTCTAAAATATACAAATCATCTCAATGTTTATCCAAGATCTCCTCACAAAGGGTTTTTTATCTCTATTTATGCCACATGGGTCGACACGTTGACCCGTAGTTCACCACACTACAATTTCTTACATTCTACGTGTACTTATGTGACAGTGCTTCTTTGAAATTCTCACTGGTATGTTCCTTTTTTCCTTTACACTACTTGTATTTCATTCAAATAGCATAAGGGGGGAAATGCAGACACAAAATCATGCACATATTACTATTTTACTATATCACCAAGTATGTTGTTATATGTATGGATCTTAAGTAAGAAATGTATTCACTGGTGAGACACTCCCTAGGTTGTCCACTTGTTTTGGTTATTTCTATTGTATTTCTCCCTCACATCTGTCACTTATGTACCTAGTTCTGGTCAGGTCACAGGGATCTATGTCTGTCTACCTTTTCATATCTATTTTTATCTATACCAAGACACCAGTGCCCATTCTAGACACTAGAGCACAGGCACTCTTGTCCATTCTGGGTGCTTGTGACCTCTTTGTTCTTGTTTACATTTTTTACATTTGTGGTTGGCATTTTTGATTTTATTATTCTTATCCCGAGGTCCTAGTCGGAATGTCATTTCACTAGTGTCGAAATTCAAACAAGAGATCCATATATATGCATAACATATATACTATTATAAGGGCAGGAAATTATAAAGGGAAATCATATCTACATACTATCAAAGGGACTACATTTTTGGGTTGCTTACTCTGCATACACTACATAAGAAGGGGAAGTTCTGAATTCCATCTCACACATTTTCATTTTATCTAGCTATAGTCTGCAATCTTGGCATCGTTGGCATAAGGGAAAACTTAGAAAACTATTTCACACACAAGCACAAAGAACTACATGGAGTCTGGAATGTTTTGCAACGCTCAGTCATAAGTTCATCCTTTAGATGACTATTGGGGTTAGTTTGACTTCACATATTGTAGTTATCATTCAAATTAGATGTGTTGGTAAGCTTGTGCAAGTAGCTAGGGTTTTTGTTGTGGGTTATAGGTACCTCGGCAATCTAAGTGCAAATATCAGGAATCAGTAGGAAGTGATAGCAAAACCTAATGACACAAGAAAAATTAGATTCTGACCTGCTGCATAGCCACCAATGCCCAAACGAGGTCTCTGGCGCCCAGGCGCCCTCACCCTAACCCAATTGCATGTGTTCAGCTCTGTCCACAAGTTCCATAATTAATATCAAACATTTTTGACACCCTTCCCAGCTTGTTCATCAGTCATTCTAGTTTCTTATCTATTCCAGGATAAGCGTAAATAAGATAAGTACCCTATCTCTCCTATTTTATTACACGGTTGCATCTTTAGAGTACTTAGCATTTGTATTATATTGTAGATTATCTTAGTAGTGACTCTAAAATTAGATTTAATATTCAAATTTTGTTGAATCACTTTGACGTGTCTTTGATAAAAAGAAAATTTATTTTTATGGATATATTTTGGTGAAGACATTGTTAGCTTGTTTTCTTATGTGTTTGAGTAGTGGGATTCTTTCACCCATATAGGTTTTTTCAAACACTCCACCTAGCTAGAATTATGGAGGGGTGTAGGGTGTGAAAATATTGCTTATTTGGGTGTTGTGTTCCTTGGTAACCCCTTAGAGCCTATAACATCTACTTTCGACAATTGATCACATTTATACTTTCAATACCTCATTCAAAATATTGATAGTCTTCTTGTATGGAGATATTCTAGTGAATATATTATCATCTTGTCTTTGTCAGTGATAGATTAGTGGAACCACATCACTCTTACATAATTGAGTTCATTAGTGGGGTTTAACTCACCAAACACTATATTTAACATTGTGTTCAAGTATTGCATTGTTTTGCTTCGTAGGATGCCTGGCAACATATCTCAACACCGCCATACACTTTTTTTATTCAAATTTAAAAAAAAAACTTCCATTGACTCATTTTACTTAGTTTTTAAAGACTGATAGGAATTCTATATAGTTTGTAGTGTGAACATTTAAATAATGTAAAATATATTATCATGGGAATAATATATATAGGTAAAGTGTAATATTATTAATGATGAGTTAATATAACTCATATTAATAATATAATATTAATAGTTGTTATATTAAACTATAACTAATATTGTTTATACGTGAGATTTGGTTAAACAACCAACTCACGAATATAGGAGTTTGTGGAGAGAGTTATGGGGAGAGTTGTTAGACAGCCTTCGTGAAAATAGGAGTACTCTCTACTATAAATATGTGTTGTTGTAATAACGTGAATAGATTGAATATAATACAAATATTATTATTATTCGGCGTTATTACTAGTTTAACCTATTCCATACCTTATCAGTGGTATCAAAGTAGGTTTCTTTTACCAGAGCGAGGTTGTCCATTGTTTGTTATGATGAGAGTCCTATGATTTTATTTTTGAGAGAAATTTAGGTTCTTATGTGCAAAGAACGAAGTGGTGTTAACCAAGTATTGAGATTTGTATCAGATCTGCACGCAACACACATTTAGTGACAAATATGGTGGAAGGCATATAAATTGGTTGTTGAATGATACAATACTATGGTGAATCTGAGTCATCAAACGCTTTGGGCATACTACCTACTAAACGTCACTCAAAGACTCTAATCAAACGTTTTGCATCTATATCTTTTGGGTACATTTTCGTATCCATTGCTATGCACACATTCATTGATATCACTATCTAATTAGCGACCTGGTCATTTTCATCGATTGAAGACTCATGTATGCATTGTATTTCAATACTACCAATATATATTGGCATTAATCAAAGGTTTCAAATATTGAAACCTTCCTCTTTGGTGACTGCGTAATGTATCAAGTTTTTTGAACAATGGTGTACATATCTCTTTCCTCCATGTTGAATGGTGCATGAGAGTGGGTAGGGAGGACTGCAAATCCTTATCAATACAGATAGGAATATTTGTGCACTCCTTTATAGTGAATGGAAAATCAAATCTTTGCATGATTGATATGTCATAGGGGTGGGTAAATTCTTATGGTTTGCTATAAATGTTTTTAGTTCGATAAACATGTTTAGAGTTTCATATATTTTTTAATATTCTCAAAGGTTAGCTCATGTTTTATAATAGTCAAATATTATTTGTCAAATTATTGAACTTAGTTTTTCATTGTTGTTCCCATTGTTTCGATTATAATTTTGTAATTATAATCTTTTCTCATTTATGTCAGTTCGTATGGTTAGTCTTGAGTTATTATGAGTTAATAGTTTATAAAGGTGTCATCATAGTCATTTGTTGTCATCAAATTAATAGTCTCCATCTAAAAGTGTCGTCATTTTTTGTCTATGTCATTTGTCAAGTCATCAAAAGTGTCAAAAAAAAAAGAGAGAAAAAGTTGTTATTGTAAAAGTCTAATAGGTGATTTTAGGTGTTTGGTATTGTGGTATCAAGAGTCAATGTTAAAATATTGTAAAAAAAAATAAAAAATTGCCTCACTTTTATCGGGATGCATTTTCAGTGGAATCTGACGTCCAAGTTAAACTTTAGGGGGAGCATTCTCAAATGAGTTCCATGATCAAAATCAATTGAGTTAAGCACCACATATGATGGAGGATGGAGGAAATAGGAGGTTGGAGGCCAATCAATGACCTCTCGTCAGTCACCAACAATGGGGCCGCACACTGATCTGGTGACATGTGTGCAGTGTGGTTTCTATTTTTTAGTGCATTTAAGTATTCATATTTGCAGTGTGATGGTTTTCTGAATAAAGCCCTTTCCAGAATTTTGGGGAAGATTCATGTTTTCAGAAGACTCGCTTTTGGGGAGCATGAGAAGGTTTTAAGGTAGAATCAAGGGATGGTTATCTAGCTAGTGCCAAGATTGTGGATCTTGGAGATTCAAAATTCGAGTGCCCATGGAGGAAGGGAAAGTCCCACATGAACCCAAAGAGGAAGGGAGAATTCCTGCATACTTCGGCTTGACACTATGCCTTTACGAGGGTAAAGAGAGAATCTATGAAGTTTGTACCTGGTCTAAGCAGTGCTTTCAAGAGATGGTTCAACTTCTTTGAAATGTGGTTCTTCCTCGTGTTCACATTAAGGGGGTGAAGTCAGAGATTAATAATGTTAACACTAAGGGGTGAATGTTAGGAATTCTATATAGTTTGTAGTGTGAACATTTAAATAATGTAAAATATATCATCATGGGGATAATATATATGGGTAAATTGTAATATTGTTAATGATGAGTTAATATAACTCATATTAATAATATAGGATTAATAGTTATTATATTAAACAACTATAACTAATATTGTTTATACATGAGATTTGGATAAACAACCAACTCATGAATATAGGATTTTGTGGAGAGATTTATGGGGAGAGTTATTGGACAGCCTTTGTGAAAATAGGAGTAGTCTCTCCTATAAATATGTGTTGTTGTAATAACGTGGAAATATTGAATATAATACAAAGATTATTATTATTTGGTGTTATTAATGGTTTAATCTCTTCCATACCTTATCAAATACCATTGTTTCTTTTGAGTGATTATCACACAAAACACCAATTCCTATTTTGACTTGGTTATTACCTCGACTTGGCATTTATATATTATGGTATGATGGATTGACATCTGTAATGACCGTTAATATTACATTATATTATACACGGGTACCTAATCAAGCCTAGTTGTTGGGACCTATATCTGAGTACCCATCTCTTTTCTTTTCTTTTTTCTCTCTCCCATATTTTTTACTTGAGGGATGGTTTTGGTGTGTTCACACTAGCCTTGAAGCTAGTTTTAGCTATCTAACCCAATTGTGTCTAAATTAACATTAGAATAAGGATATTATTATTTTAGGGAGATTTTTTAGTTGTTTTGAGTGACAATTCAGTATGTGCACAAGTAATTTGTGCCTACACATATGTGAGAGTGTGGGACAAGATTTAGCACTGATAAAATACAAATGCACAAAGAGAGTAAAGTTATGAGAGAGATTCCAACCAAACATGAGCCAAAAGATAATTTGTATTTGAATGCATAAGAAAATAGACTTACAAGACATGTATAAATAAGAAGTGGGGAAGTGTAACCACCACCTTAAAAGGTGGAGAAGTATAACTCCCATCTATCCTGCCAACACCTAATTAGGCTAAATACATGTAAAGAAAAAAACCTTACCATAGAATAAAGATTGTGCAATGGAATAAAAAACCTACAATAACACCCACCTTAAGTGTAGCTTAGGTGGGTAGAAGAAATGGATCCCAAAAACAAGGCCTATGAGGTACCCAAGAACATAGTGAATCCCTTATAAAGTGGAGAAAATGAGAAAACCTATAGGAAAAAATCCTTCCCAAAAGAGAGAAGAGAAGTGTATAGAAAATATTTCTTAGAAGTTGAGCCTCCCATAAGAACATGGAGAAAGCCTCCCATAAATAGAGAGAATAAAAGAGAAGAGGAGAGGAATAAC
Source organism: Taxus chinensis (assembly GCA_019776745.2). Taxonomy (NCBI): domain Eukaryota; kingdom Viridiplantae; phylum Streptophyta; class Pinopsida; order Cupressales; family Taxaceae; genus Taxus; species Taxus chinensis. Next base: position 812,428,016 of record CM034150.1, read on the forward strand.
AAGTGCCCTTAGAAGATAAAGCCTTGTGAACTCCCAATAAATGCCATAGATGATGAAGTCTAGTGCCAGTAAAGAAATCAGTGAAGACTACATCCCAATAAGAAATTCCTGATGTTAAACTAAAATATTGTAGAGGCAATGAAGAATATCTCTATATGTTGCTTAACAAAGAAAATGCTCAACTATGACAAGTGTTGATGAATCAAATTGGGTACTAAATAGGACTTAGAATGGTTCCCAACATGGATATGAGAAGTGTACCAAGAACCAAGTACTCCTACATAAAGTTTCAGCATGAACGGAGACAAAGGTGAATCGTCAAATTTAGGAAATGCAGATGATGTCACCATGTAAACATGTTGTGGTCGATAAAATCCTTCGAGAGAAGTAGAAGAAGAAACTCTATTAGAGTTGACATAAAAAAAGATGAAAAATATCCTCAACAATGTCATCAAGATTTGAAAGATGAAAGTCCACAAATATATATGAAATCTCTAGTAAGTAGACCTCCTAATGAAGTGGATCATGCAGACATGGAGAACCTTTTTATAGATAGTCACTAGAAGCCCTAAAGGAAGCAACTCTAAAATCTGATGAAACAACAGGTGATGGAAGTATGTCTTGTTGTAGAGAATCACACAAAACCATCAAGGAAGCAACTATAGACTCTGATGAATCAATAGATGATGGGGGAAATTCCTGAAATAGGAGAGCAATGTCCTCAATGGTGTCATCTATATTTGAAATGTGGAACTCTACAAATAACGAAGTAATGTTTGGTAGTTATGTGTCCCAATAAGGTGAATCCAGAAGACATGATCCTATTACAAAGAACCACTAGAAGCTCTTGAAGAAATGATTCTTGACTCTAAAGTGGAAAAAAGTATAGGGTGAATGACATTATTTTATTGTGATTAATCACTTAAATATATCACAGAAGAAACTCTCAACTCTAAAGTAGTAACAAGAGGAATGTCATGATCTTTCTATAAAGAATCATTGGAAGTTCTCAAAGAAGTGACTCTTGACTTTCAAGTAACAATAGGTATAAGAGGAATTCCATGATCCTATTGTAAATAATCACAAAAAGATATCAAATAAGTGACTCTCGACTCCTAAGTAGTAATAGGTATCAAAGGAATGTCATGATCTTGCTACAAAGAATCACTGGAAGCTAAAAAAGAAGTGACTCTGGACTCTGAAGTAGAAAAAAAATTGTCCTCAACTATAGATGAGGTGTTAGTAGTAGAAGGAGGATCGATAATAGTTTCATTATTATCACACATGACTGGTTTTATAAGGAAGCATCAATTTCATATGGAGAATCATGGTCTCCATACAATTCCCAAATGAATGTCCAAGCAATGAAAGGGCACTCAGTGTAACCAAGGTAATGTTGAATATCCTCATGAACAATGAGACATATTATTCCGTACATCATGTTATTTATGTTCAACCACTTCGTATTATTCTTACAGTCATTACACTTAGGAACAAGTCCAAAAAGATAGGGCGTTAGATCAAGCAATATGCAGTGATCATGTATCCCTTGTTTCTAGGACAAATAGTTCTAAAAATTTATCCAGACAACATAATGATGTAAATTAATACCAAAACCTGTGATGAAACCCCCAAAATTGAACTTTGTTTTAGTTTGTTATTACATACCCAAAGATAACACTTTATAATCCAATGTGAACACATTTATTCAAGGCCTAAAATATGTTTGATAAATCCCAAAGGAGGAATTGATAGTACCCACCATTGTAAATAGCTCAACAAATATACACTTTAAACAATGCCACCTTAAATAGAGTTTCCAACTAAAAGTTATGGATTTTACAAGTTCCTCACGCTTGCAAATTTCAACATTTCATCCTATGCCTTAGAAAAAATTGCATCCTTTTACCTCTTACAACTTTGAACACATGCTTGAGTGCTTCTATTTTTTTTTCGTCACATGAGTTAAGCCCCCTTGGGCAGGGAGTGACCAAGGGCTAAAAATCCATGTAGCTAGAGGATAAAACTCCATGTGGCAAGGGGCTAAGACTAGGAAAAGTGACGATGTGACCTTCCTCAAATTTGTAAACTCATGCACAAATGATGTCACCTTTGGGGGGGAAGTGCACACTTCCTTATCAGTCTGCATGATAAGTTATCATGCATGTTTATCAAAACCAATGCGGCTATAATTAAGGTTAGGCCGCCTTAATAGAACAATGAGCCGCCATCCAACACAGTTTCACTAACTCGAACTATGTGCTGCAAATATGGTCATGTAAAAATAATCGTTGTATGGACACCTTCGTGAGAAATAACACATAGGGGAGAGGGGCCAATAGGTGAACAAGGTCCAATAGTTGATATGACTATTGATCACACAATACCCAATAGTTGTCATAGTACTATGTAGTAGTAATTTATTTTTGACATAATAATTATGTAGAGTAGCCAATCACATCATGACATGTAAGACCTTTCACCCATGTACAAGTACAAAAAAATCAATGTTCAAGCAATTTCACCTATATTCAAGTATTGGTTTCCACCATGGTTGTAGCATTTTCACATATATTATTTTAAAACAATTCAAAATATGGTTTTCCCTCCAATTGAACATTCCAAACAAAAAATATAAGTTAACACAAATCTAAACTACATATTAGTGAAAAAATCACAATCCCATATCATAAACAATTGATTTTGTGGACCCCTTAACTTAGGGTGTACCACTACTGGCCCCTCTCCCCTACACGCAAGTGTATTCTTTGCCTCAACACCAAACAAGATATAGGTGTAGTACGGGTCAGATCTTCCACCACACAACAAGTACATTGTTCAACAAAAGGTTGATATGGTCATCAAGACAGGTACTACCACACTTAGAAAAATTCAATGACCTGCCTAAAAAATGAATGCATCCATTGAATCTTACAAATTGAAAATCGCCTATTGTTTTTTTGGAAAAACTTAGAAAATTTGAAGTTTGGCGCAATACAAAATTCCACTGAATAGCCAAGAGATGACCATAAAACCCCAAAAAAACCCAGATCTAGCCTGCTTTAAAGCATATTCAAGTTTAGTTTCGATCATAGGGTTTTGGTAGGATCCATACTCAATGAAGTAGTCTATTACTATAAATAATGGACAAAATGAAAAATGTCATGAAAATCAACCTATTTCCTTCACTTTGTTCTAATTCTCCAGATCATCCAAAGACATAAGAGAAAAACATACTTAAAGATCAAAAGATGTGCAATAAGAAACTTGAAAAACTCAATATTTCGAAAAAATAAACACAACAAAACTATGTCATTCAATGATCAGAACGAGCTCTAATACTATGTGAGAATGTTGGCCAAGATCGAGCATTGATAAAATCTGAAGGCACAAAGAGAGTAAAGTTATCAGAGAGAGGAACCAAACATGAGCCAAAAGATAGCTTGTATTTGAATGCATGAGAAAACAACTTTACAATAGGTGTATAAATAGGAAGTCAACAAGTGTAACCACCTTAAAAGGTGGACAAGTGTAACTCCTATCTATCTTGCCAATAAGGAAGCTAAATACATGTGTAGGAAAACCATGTCATGAAATAAACACCATGCAATGGAATGAAAAACATATACTTACAATATCTAGTCACTCTAATAATAGTTTGTTCACAACAACAATTTGTTGTTGTAAAACAAACTATCTAGGTTATTTAGACATAGAGTCCCTATTATAAAATATCATATCACATGAGAAATACACATTATATAGAGACAAAAATATTTGTTGTGTACGTCTTTACACTATGGTAATGGCATGTAGAAGTGATCCTGGATGTGTGAGTGTTCTTCACTTTTATATTTAAGACATGTATATTTATGTCATATTTATGATGATTTAAAGACACATTTACAAAACCTGGTGACACATCAAAATATTATGATGCACTCAAGCATATTAAATGTGACGTAAATGAAAATATAAATTTTAAAAAATGAAAATAATTTAAAATTCATCTTAAATTTGATACAATTTTGACTTACAAGTCATTGTGAACATGAGTTAAAATACACAAAATGTATTAGTATATATTAAGGACTCTTGTTTTGCAATAAATTAGTATTCTAATGAATAACATAGTTGAGATGCGAGCGGGCAAGCAAGGATCATTAATTGCAAAAGGCATGTATAATGTTGTAATTGTTAATATGGACTCTAAAGTTGATCTTAGCAAGATCCTAAAACAAAAGTAGAACACCAATCCTTAAGAAATCAATGAACGAATTCATAGATGTTAAATTATTGTATGTGGTACTCCTTGAAACAAAACAATGTAGTTGAATATATTGGTCATGGTTAATGTTGCTCTTCACTTGCAAAAATGGAGATGACATCATTTGCATGGGGCTGAGCTCGATGTTTCACAACTTCTCATGCTTGAATTCGTCAATTATTCATTATGACGACATCACTACAACTTGTTTGAAAGTATTTGAGTGAATTTCTATATGGCAAGAAACAATGGAGACACCAACTATTGAGCATGGATTAGGCTTACAATGAGCACCACCAATGTTTATACTCTTGGAGATAACATGAGTTGCCAAGGCAATAAGATTCCATGTCATAGTGGATTATGGATTTCATGATAATGCTCTTGAGAAAGGAGCAGGGTATACACAACTTCTTGTCATCTGAATAACGTGGAACTTGGATATCTTTTGATGTGCACTCTTTAATGGTGTCACTATTTTTTGTAAATATGTTAGGATAATTGTAGTTTCTCTAGTGGTTCTTCCTTGGTTTCTCTATATATTTATTGAGCTTGTGCCCATGTCTATGAATTTGGTAACTCCAAATAAATTTTTTATTGATATAATTCTTATTCCAGACACTCTTCCATGTGATACTTTGGCTTTAGAATGGTGATGGTTAAGTTCAACGACAACATCATAAGTATTTATGACTTTCTTTGGCCATTTTTGCAACTTGCATTCAAATGTCACTTGAGAGAAAATTCAAAGGAGAACATAGCAGCATGGCAATCCTTACCTAAAAATATTTCCTAAAGAATGCATATGTCACATGTAGAAAGGTATGATTGGGGTAATGCATTGGAGCTCTGTGCCCATGTCTATGAATTTGGTAACTCTCAGAATAAATTTTTTATTGATATAATTCTTATTCCAGACACTCTTCCATGTGATACTTTGGCTTTAGTACATGGTAGAAACATATACTAAACACATGTTGGTTAAGTTGTGCGACCAACGACAACATCATAAGTATTTATGACTTTCTTTGGCCATTTTTGCAACTTGCATTCCAAATGTCACTTGAGAGAAAATTAGCAGCAGAATCAATGTCTGTACAGATTTCAACCTTGCAAACAAAGCCCTCAGAAAAAACGAGGCGGCCACGTAGGCACGAGCGAATAAGCGTCGAAATACACGGCAGGAACCTCGTCAACCTTGTGCGCCCCGTCAGCATGGTGAGCAGACGCCACGTCGGAAAACGGGATCTCCATTCCGTTCCACGTCGTCTCGCCGAACAAGAAGAGGTCGTTCTGCGGACTCAGCGGCGGCAGACTCAGATCAAAGGGGTTCTGCGCGCACACATCAGATTCCAATAATGACGTGGTCGTGGCCTTCTCCTTTTGCTCCACGTCGGCATCAACTACGATATCAGTATCGTCCCCTTTGCTGGACGATGTTCCGCAGTTGATTTTCTGGTGTTGCGGGGATTCAATCCCGAGCTGACGAGACTCCAGAGAAGAAGCATTGCCTGGCAAGTTGAGCTTAGCGGAGGCCCCGTAGTGGATCTTAGCGGCGTGGTCATATGCGCGAGCGGCTTCCTCGGCCGTAGAAAAGGTGCCGAGCCAGAGGCGGGCACCACGGTTGGGCTCCCTAATCTCTGCAACCCATTTGCCCCAAGTCCTCTGCCTAACCCCTCTGTAATTCCACAGACCATTCTCAGGCCCGCCTCTTCCCTTCTTAGCCCCCTTTCGAGCCCCCTTGCGGGGGGCCAATAAATCCATAGGCGTATTATTATTATTAACAGTGTTATGATTATTATAATAAATATTGTTGGTTCTCATCATCAAATCCAGAATCTGTGCGGTGCAGAGGAAGGGCGAGGCGAAGGCGTTTAAATGGGATTGTGTGATGGCGTTGAGAAGATCTAACATTTGTTTGTCTCTTTACCAAAACGGGGTATTATGGTTTTTATGGTTTTTTCAAAACGCCAGCCACGCCAAATCATTAGGCAGTTCTGCGGGAATGAGAATTTTCCGCTAAAATTGTGGGAGAGTGTGTAACGTTGCATGAGTGCCGCTAATTTGGCGCCACTTGGACGTTCGTTTGTCTAAAGGAGGACCTTATAAATTAAGAAAAAGGTTTATATTTTATTGTCCCGCTTGGACGCTGCTCGCCAATGGCCAGTTTTTTTGTTTCAACTTATTTGCAGTGTCACCACGCCAAATTAACACTCTGTATTTAGATCTATTTACATCAATATTTTCCCCGGATTGGTTAACTCAGCCTCTATCACTGATTTAGGGGAGAGAACCCAGTCCCTAACAATTGAAAATTAAAATTCCAAAATCAAATGAGAAGTTATGAGTGTCAATATATAAATTTATCATTTCTATGCAACTCGAGGACCCCTATTGTTACATTATATAATCTCAAATTTTAAAAAAGTGACTTCCAACAATATAAATACTAAAGAATAGATGTTATCTAAAATATGTAAGACATATTTATATAGGCATAAATGTAGAACCAACATGTCAACATCATTTCAATCACTAGAGATATTATTAAAATTGAAAAACTCATTTACAAGTTTGAAAAGATCAAATCAGCGTTATCAAAGGTACTTGCATTAACATAAATAGAAGATTTGTTTTTAAATATTAAGTACAAAATCTACTGCAATAGAAGCATAAATTAATTATTTTTAAATACATATCCCCAAACAAGCATCCCCCTTGTAGCCACTTTCCATCCCAACTGCTGTAATAACTACACATTGACAAAAAAAAAAACATACCCTTGTAAGGCTCAAAAAACTGATTAAAAATGCATTTAATGGAAAACACATATTCAAATTTAGCCGTTGGATTTAAAATCTCATGATTCAAAATACAATTTGACCCTTGGATTGAAAATCTCAAAATTCAATCCACAACTAGCCATCTCAACCAATCACAAATAAGCACCAAAAAACACTTCAAACTTTCTTATAAATTCATTTCATCAATCCAAATTTCACATTTTATTTCTTTGCTTGAATTTGTTGCTGAATGGAAATCTCTACAAATATTGTTCAACTCAACACTACAAATATTTGTTTCTGAACCGAAGTCTCTGCAAGTACTTTTTCAACTCAACACTGCAAGTATTTGCTACTGAACTAAAATTTCTGCAAGTATTTTTCAATTTGCAAATTGAAAGTTTTGTTATTATTATATTTATTTTAAAGTTATGTATATACACACACTGTCAGTCTCCAAGTATGCACAATATACATATATGAAGTGGGTTTACTTTGAGAATGTCAATATGTATATACACACAGAAACATTATAAAAGTATACTCAGTATTCAGCCATGAAGTGGGTTTACTTTGAGAATGTTAGTGTATGTGTGTGTGTATGTGTGTGAATACACATAAAGACACTAACATTATGAAAGTAAACTCACTTCATATTTGTATACTAATATTTACAGAGCACCATTTATCACTTGCATGTTTGATTTATGTAATGTAAAATTCAAACTACTAACCATTATAAACTCAATAACATCTTTTCGTATGCTAATAGATGTAGAAGTGAAGTACATAGAGGGCTGTAAAGTAAATATGTTTGTAAATAAAACATGTTATTGAGCTCTTATTTAAGACACTATACATTTACAGCCTGCACCTCAACTATCACCTGAAAACCCTCACCTTTGAAGTAAGCATAGAGTGGATCATGTACATTTTCATCAAATGGTTTTACTTTCTAGTAGAATGGAACGTATAATCAAGAGATGGTGGAATATTATTGAAATATCAAATTTCCATTGCATTGTGTTAAACATACTATATTCCAATGTTATTTATACAAGTTTTATTGATTTGACTCAATTCTTCATGTAAATTTATAGGTTGCAGTTTCCATCATGAGGAGAAACCCACTTAAGAGAGCAAGGCCTGCAAGTTCTAAAAAAAGGGGAGCAATATTTCCACCAAGCAAAGCAGAAGAAGATGTCATTTCTATCCCAACACCTCAAGCTCCAAATGTCCAAGTTATGGGAGGGGCTTTGACCAAAAAAATCAGAATAAGAAGAGATTGGGATGAATCCACCATGAAGAATGCTATGAAGGATGTTGAAGAAAATGGATCCTTCGTAAATGCAACTGCTATTAAGTGGGGTTTATCAACAAGCACACTTGCTTCTTGGATTATGGGTACCACCACCACCAAGAGAAGGGGCCACCAACAATTCTTACTCAAGAGGAAGAGTTTGAGTTGGTGCAATGGTGTTATGAAATGGCTAACTTGGGTTATGGAGTAGAAATCATACAACTTAAAGCATATGTGGCTTCAATTTGTGAAACTAGGTCCACCCCTTTCACAGATGGCATGCCTGGTAAGTCATGGTGCGTTGGTTTCAAAAAAAGGCACCCACAAATCAAATTGAGAACAACAGAAAGCCTTGACAGGGATAGAGCGTTATGTCTAAGGCCCATAATTGTCAATTCTTTTTACTTGAATTTGTCTAATATTTATAAAGCTAACACATATGGCCCAAGTAGAATATGGAATTGTGATGAAACAGGGTTACAAGCAAGAAGGAATTGTGGTATGAGAGTGCTTGCTAGAAGGGGTAGTAGAAGTGTCTCATACATCATCCCAAAGAGTAGGGAGTGGATTACCATATTGTGTTGTGTGAATGTTGCTGGACAAAGCATTTCTGGTTTCTATCTTTTCAAGGGGAAGAAACAATTACAAAATTACATTGTAGGTTGTGAACCTGGAGCTTGCATGGCAGCACAACCTCATGCATGGATGACTAAGGAGTTGTTCATGAAATGGCTACATCACTTTGCAACATCTATACCTGTCGATGTCTCTCCAAGCAATAGGCATTTACTTATATTTGATGGTCATGGTTCTCATGTCGCTTTAGGAACAATTCAAGAGGCAAGGAGTTTGGGGATAGATTTGTTGACATTACCGGCACACACTTCTCATAAATTGCAACCATTGGATGTGAGTGTATTTGCTCCATTCAAAACTTACTTCAAAGAGGAGAGGCGCAAATGGACATTGCAAAAACATGGGATAGACGTCAACAGAGCAAAATTAGCTACATTGGGGAGTAAGGCATTCCGAAGGGCCCTTTCCCCTGAAAACATTAAAGTGGGATTCAAGAGAACAGGGATATGGCCTCTAAATCCACATGCCTTGGATGAAGACATGGGACCTAGTAGAGCATTTGACACATCTGTTCATGATGAATCTTATGCAGCAGAAAACATGATGAGCCTATCTAGATCTAATTTGGAGGTGCCAAGTAATGAGAAGGAAAATATAGATGATGAGATTGTGTTTAACACACAACCAAATCAAGAATTAGATGATCAACATATTCAAATTAACCCCAGTGCCTCTGTTCATCAACAATCGACCATTGAAATTGGAGAGAGCCAATCTGATGAGTCATTAACTTTGCCAACCCAAGATAGCCCCCCCTGATTGGATGAAAGAAGCTGCTCTTAATCTTGGTGTCAACATAAACTGTAGTGATGAAGATGTCAGCCTGTCTATGCCCTCAGAACCAACACTACTAAATGAGTCTAAATTGGTCCACTACTATGTGAACACTCAAGCTAACAAAGAGAATGATGCAACACTAGAGACAGATGAAGTGAAGGTTATAGGTGAACTTCATGATGAAGCTTTTGAGAGAAACAAAGATCAAATGACTCTTTCGAAATTTTTGAAACTCACAATGGAAAGGGTCAAGCAGTCATCAAGGTCAATTTCTGATGATGTAGTAAGATTGAGTAGGGAATCTCAGCGCATCACTATTGATCAGTACATGGAGTTACTCATGGAGAAAGAGAAAAGGAAGAAAGAAATTGCATGATTGAAGGAAAGAAAAAGGGAACAAATACTAGAGAGAGCAGTAGAGAGAATTGTTGAAAGAGAATGAAAAGATAAGGAAAAGCTAGAAAAAGAAATCCTAAAGCAAACAAAAGAGCAACAAAGGTTGAAGCAGCGACAAGAAATGGAGATAAAGAAAGAGCAAGCAAGGATCCACAAGGACCAAGAAAGAAAGGAAAAAGAGTTTCAGAAGGCAAAAAGGGAGTTGGAAAGGCAGATGAGACTGAGCACTTAATTTTTTGCCTGAACAACACCCATTGCTAAGGGATTTGTTGGGTATCCATTGTCCTCAATATGTTTCAATCAATAATGTTCCAACCAGGGTAAATGATTCTCCTAATACCAATCTATTTTCAACAACAGTTGTGCAGGATGTCAACGTGAGCCAACAACTATCAACATGCATCAAGCCCACTTCTAGTTTCACCATTGAGTCATCAACACTCTTTCTTGGATTTTTGTAGTAGAAGACACTATGTCTTTGGACCATAGAACAACAATATTTTTTTGATATTTATATGGTTCAAGGATGTTCCTGACATATACCAAATATATTGGCTTTAATATGTTTTGCAGTAATGTATGACCTATGCTCTTATATGGAAACTTGTTTCAGTTATGTAAAGACTCTTTAGAAGTTAACTACAAAGTAAGTAATGGTTTGTGCTTTGAACTCGTGCTCTTCCTGCATGTTATTTTCTTGTTTATGACAGTAACATGAGGTAATGAAACTAATAGACATTACAGTCTAAGTGGCAATTTAATTCAAATAGAATTAAAACTAACATAATTGATAAAGGCAGAAGTATTAATCAAATACAATGTTTCTTTCATTGCCTTAGTGAGGAAAGTAACCTCACCTTAAAGCTAGATTTTGTTCATATCCACATCCCTGTAAATGTAATAAAAAAATATGGCAAACTACAAAAGTTAAACTTTCAATACTAGAATTGAGTTGTAAGAGACAAATTTTCCAGCAACAAATTGATGTGTTGATAAACACAATAAAGCTAGCATTGCCATGTGCCATTACCCATTTGCACTGTCAATGAGAAATTGCATCCAACAAATTCTAGATTGCACTTTCTCCTCCATCGTCTACTCAAGAATATGCAAATAAAACGAACAACAGTACATTGAAACCAGACAAACCAACAACGGGCATTCTACCATGCAAAAATCGGTTCATTGAAGCCAGTCTCAAAGTTTCTTTCATTGCCTTAGGGAGGTAACTAACCTCACCTTCAATTTCCGATTTCATTTGTGTCCAGATCCCTGCAAATGCAATAAAAAATAATGTTGAAATAAATATTAAAAAAACTGAAATTCGGAATTGAGTTATCAGGGACAAATTTTCTAGCAACAAAATGATGTGTTGATAAACACAATGGAGTTAACATTGTTGTGTGCTATTACCCATCTGCTCTGTGACTAAGAAATTGCACCCAACAAATCGTAGATCCGCCTTTCTCCTCCATCGTCCATACTTGCACATGCTGCAGAAAATTAAATGAAATTTTAATGAAACCACACAATCCAATGACTAGCACTCTACTATGTAAAACTCCGTATAATGTTAAAGGCAATTGAATGCCATATGTTTAACTTTTTAGGCTGCTGTGTGTTTGAATAGTTGTAGGTACCATTATGACTGCCCCAGAAAATCTCATGTAATCGCACAGTTGTATGTATTAAATGGTATTTGAATGCACATCTATTGGCGGAGGCATGTATGTCAGTGGAGTAGGTGGTCACTAAGATTAGATTGAATTATTTTCCTTCATAATAAAAAAACCAATTAAAAGTCTCGCTGTTGAATGTCAGTCTGTGAATATAAACCATCCAAAGAAGATTGGTGACATGGCGCAGCTGCATAAGTGTAAAGGGAAATTTTATTTTAATGAAAATCTTGTTACGTGGATTTAGGCACCCGTTCCTTTGAGTCAACAGGGACTGGGTCCTCTCCCCTAGGTTGTTTACTCATCTTTTGTCATGTTTTAGGTGGTTTAGGTTGTGGGATCAAATCCCACGATTTATCCACAACATATATTGAGGGTTCAGTGTATGTTGCTTCATATGAGGCTGATCAGTGGTGCTTGCCTTGTGTTAGAGCTTCAATTTACCCAAAAAATAATAATACTTCAATTACGAATTAAATTAATTAAAGAATATTTATTGTTATTTTGGTTCTTAGTTTTTCAATACATTTGTAATTAGTTTGATTTTTTATTAGAACACGTCTTATATTAAAGAAAAAGATAGACAGCTATATGAAAAGGGTGGTTCGGAAAGAATCGATGGATCCAACACCAAGCAAGGACAACCCAATGGAAAACCAAAGGAACCAGAGCCTCAAGAGACAAAAGAAAGAAACAATATTTTTCAAAAGAACACAAACAATGCCTATAAGTACAATTCTCAATAGGAATTGAAGGGGCACCTTGAGGAGCAAAACAAAAGCCCTTGGGATCACCTTGAAACTCGTTGCTACTAGGAGCCAAACCTGGACCAAAAAACTGATGCTCTTGCGTTACAGGAGTAAACATTAAAGGAAGCTCAGGTGTTTTTTCAGTTTCTTTGTTTCTAGTCTTACTTTTTTTCTCCTTATTTTTGACCGTAGACCAATCACCAAGGGGAGGACTCGCAACAACCAATGGTATGTCAGAGTTGCGAAGATCAACTGAAGATTGTTCCTTATCAAACTCAAAGTTTTCATATTCATGGGCTCTCTTCATTCCTCCAACTAGAATTGCATTTACACTTATCTCTCGCGAGCAAAGATCAACCATTTCCTCTTTAGGAACCTCCAAAGAAAGATTGGTATCTTCCTTCTCAACTGCGTTTTGGGCTTTGGTTCTTGAAGAAGGCGGATTTGGCGGCTTCCAAGATTTGGGCTTGTAAGGTTGACCCATTTTCCTTTGAGGATGTTAGCGGGCTCTAGGGAAAGAATCTTGAAGATGCCTTGTTTGATGACAAAGGTCGGCATCTAAAAGTCATATTTCATAATCCAGACTCTTGAGTCCATTGAAAACCTTCCCGTATGAAGATCATCTTTTAAGGAATACCTTTGCTAAGGTCAATCTCCACACAAATGCGAGCATAAGTGAGAATATGTTGTAGAAATTGCTCGTCATTAGACTTTAGGAATTTGCCCAACGAGTTTCTAAAATCTCAAAGGACTAGGGGATGCCAATATGGGAGAAGCAAATTCGGGTGTCGGACCCAGACTGACATTTTGGAGACAAACGTAGTGGAGGGGTCGAAATCCATAAACTAAGGAGTAATGTAGCGCCCTGAGTTACCCCAAAACCAAGGCTCTTTTTCAAATATTTTTTGATAATCAACATCTATGAAAAAATGAACTATAACGAACCTTTTAGAACACAAATGAACATCATAGCAATTAGCCTAGTTAGAGTGAATCCATTGATGGAGTTCTGTTGACTTTGGCCAAAACCCATTAAACCGACAAATACACCCCCAACTCTAAGAGAAGAAGAGAAGTCATTTACCTTTGAATATTTGATCTCCATAAAAGGCACTATTATCCAAATCCCCCCCCCCCCCCCCCCTTTTGCATTTTAAAGGGCAAAAGACGTTCAAAACACCTATCAATTTAACTGCTCCAAACATCCAAAAAAACCCGCCAACAGTCTACCATTTAAACATTTGAAAAAAGGTTGTGTGACATTCATTTGGCCATCAAATTCAATGTCAGACATCCAAGAAGGGCCACGTGGCAGCATTTTAGGCTTCCTCATGGTTTTTGGGCTATAGCAGACTTAAGCCTGTGGAATGAGACACAATTCTTAAGGCGTCGAGTTTGGATGACAAGTTGGCAGGATCAAAAGGTCAGCGGGTGAAACAGAGTGAACACGAGTCTGAATCAGAACCGAAAACGTGGCAGAAGATCAACATTCCATGGCAGAGACACACATCACCATTCCAACTCTCCTCAACTCTTTCGAGCTCTACAGACGTCGAACCCACAAAATCAACCGCGTTATATAAACTTTTGGGTCCACGCGAGTCAAGGCCAAGTCAAAGGTGTAACATGCATAAAGATGGCGCAACCAAAAGGTGACACATGGCACAATCGAGCGGCAGAAAAAGGATACGTGTCGACATCCTTGGTGTCCCAAGGGAAAATATGTCCGGCAGACATTAGGCCCGCGAGGTGAGCCGAATTTGATGAATCTTTGGGATCCGCGAGGGTTAAAAACAAAAGGGCATGTGCACGGTCAACGTGCAACATGCAAGTCATCTCCCAACCCCTGCAACCAATGAAAAACAAACACGTAGCAGAGGGAAAGGAAATGCACACGTAGGCAGAGGTAATCACAACGGCCAATTAGAAGCTGCTACGTGTCACATTCTTGTGCATCACGACCTGCCAAACTTCAAATTGCCATAACTTCCTCCACAGAGCTCAAAATTTGGTAAAATTGGTCTCATTGGAGAGATCTCCCCGGACCCTTTAATTTATTATAATCAGATTTGGGAGTTGATCGCGTCTGGTAGGTGAAAATAAAGAAAAATAGTTCGGGCCATTAATGCGAATACAGACAGCTCAACCACTCGCTTTTAATGAAGTATGGGGCTCTTTCCCCCTGCAAGATAGTTAACATCAATGAATGTTTTTGCAGAGGTGCCATGCTTGGTTTCAATGTTTGAATGCTTAATTGTTAGTGGTTGGACAAGAAAAGTTGTGCCCTTCTCTGTTTCCCTTCTTTTTTCTCTTCCTCCTATAAATTATAAAATCTGATCATATCAAAGGATGGACATTCCAATTTGCAATGGCACCATGTCAAAATGTTTGCAGGAACAAATATGAGTTACAAGCCTTCATTTTGGGCTTTTGTAAATTGTTTTTGCCTTCCTCCTTCGTTGTAATAGACTGTGCATCATTAGACATCTCATCAAAGAAGATAAGATCATGATTCCCTACCCTATGTTAGGGGTTTACCTTCCCTGTGAAACAATGCCCACCTCGTGTCATTTTACTAAGTCCTCAATTTTGGATGTCCTTGGTTAAGGTCAACTATTATATGTAATTATATATTTGAAGATGATAAGATTGTGGTAGTAAGTTAGTGTTGTAGATGTAAGCATTGGTCTGTAAGTTCGTGAAGACTATGCTCGATACGAACTCACAAGATGAGTTGTTGCTGATCCAATGAATTGCTACTGAAATCCAACTTACAAGGTTAAAATTTAGATATGAGATATTAGTTATCATGTAGATCTGATATAAGGAACT
The DNA here is from genome assembly GCA_019776745.2 of Taxus chinensis. Taxonomy (NCBI): domain Eukaryota; kingdom Viridiplantae; phylum Streptophyta; class Pinopsida; order Cupressales; family Taxaceae; genus Taxus; species Taxus chinensis. The sequence continues at coordinate 812,443,432 of CM034150.1, forward strand.
AGAATGTGCAAATGTGCAAACGTCCTCTGCACACCCATATGAATCACAATTACAACCATTATTTTAAGTACAAATGCTTAAAGTGTTGTTTCATTCCTAGAGACCATTCATTCCATTGTAATTACCATGAACAACATCGAGGAAATGAGTTCAAATGCACACACACACACAAGGATGCTCACAATACAAGAATTTACCCTAGAGAAACTCATTGGTGGAAAACTCCATCATGGAAACGGAGACCTCTTGGGCTTGGTATTGAGCTCAATACAATAGCAAAGTGATCCCAGCTCCACTGGAGCAAGATATGTGTGCAACTCCTTTATGGAATCACCCTGTTTATAATACAACTGCAACACTTCCCTAGGATGGCATTTCTATCCAATGCTTCTCTCCCAGCCCTTACAAGTGTTTCCTTTATGTTTTGACCTTGATGGCTGGCCATTGAAACTGAACAGACGCCTCTTGCTCTTCGTTTTCAGTAGATAACAGTTCCGCACTTCGAGTTTAGTGAAGCTGTATCATTTTTTTTCTTCCGTTTTTTTTTTTTGTGTTTTATTCTTGTTTTTCACTGACCTTGGAGATTTAAACTACCCTGATCTTTTTCCTGGGTGGACAACCATTATGTTTAAATAAAGTGACAATGGGTATACAAAAAACATTCAACAGTCATTCTCACAAGTTTGTGCCAAGTAGTGAAATAGGATGTGGATGCATAGGTATATTATTGATAAAACTACCAGATCAGATCAAGATTACCGAAGTGCAAGATGCTCTCTATGGAAGTTTGCTGAAGTCTTTTCAATCATGGTGCACCTGGAATCGATTCTAATGCGTCCTGAAATCATAGGAGTTTTCTAATCAGCGAGCCTTTGATCTTTAAATTAATTGTTTTTTAATTTTATTTGGTTTCTCTTCTGCGAGTTCTACGACTTCTTCAGCTTTTGTTGCTATTCCAAAATTTCGTTTTTTCGTAGAGCTGAAGTATTTCTTGCAATACAACTTGTCTACACATGGCTTCTAAGAAAATATGTCCTTTTTTGTAGGTACCATCTTCTGACTATCCAGTTGTGTTGCTTGCACAGGTTGGCCCCCGTGTGGGAAAAAAGGTATGATTGATCTTTGCGTAGTATTTTATGGTGTTTGAAAATGACCTTTGTCGCAATGACTTATAAGAAAATATGTTCGAAATTGCAGTTTCCGCCCTTCAACTATCCATTGTCGTTGCTTGCACCTACCAGCTCCCATTTGCAAAGACGAAGGTATGTGTTACAGTTCAACACTGAGACTTTGAATATCCAATACTGTAATTTCCATGTTGTTCCTGCCTTAAAAAATGGGTTGGAAATGCATATGTATGATGTGCTTTGACAAAACGAATACCTAATGAAATTGTTGCTTAGTACAAGGCTTGTGTTATATACATACAATTTTATGCAACATCTCGACTGGTTTACCTTGCCTTCAACATACATTTGCTGAATTTTGATGTTTACTTCATGTTATAGATGGGCTTGGAATTGTCTGAGAATGCCATTGAAAATCTCCTAGGAGGTGCTACGGACCTTGCCCTTGGTCTGCAAGTTATGTCCTTGGACCCTATTCCCCACTTAGAACGTTCGGCCTTGAAGTATCGGGTGTGCCTCTCTAATGGGGTTTACTCTCCGAATGGTCTCCTCTCATCTAAATTTAATGAGAACATTCGAACAGGGCAACTGCAACAAGGTACGGTTGTGAAATTGACTTCGTACACTTACAGACCTGTGAAATTTGGCAACTAACAACATTCCCCACAAATAATCATGGAAAATATGCGTAGAGAAACCTCAGGTGGCCTCAACATTCCATCTTTAAATGATACTACTAATGGTGTGTCCTACTAATGGTGTGTCGAACTGTATACCATTGCTGCCCATGGTTCATGAGAGTACACCACCTATTCGTCCCTGCTGTACATATTCAACAAAGATTGTCAAACCTTCAAAGGCTATTTCTCTTCATCGAATATCCCTGAATAAGTTTTTTATCGATCCATTTTCAAAATAGATTGTTTGTTCTTGAAGAGTATTTGACTGACTATTCTTGGAGGATATTTGTCTTTATCTAATATCTCAGATTACAATATCCACTTGAAAAATCCTGACTAATAGAAAGTTTAGTTGACATCTATTTAGTTAAAGATTTTGTAAGTTTAACGATTTTACCTATACAATTCTGCAAAATTGAAAAAAAAGTCTAAGATCTTTGTGATAACTTCATTACCATCCCCTTCATTTTAATTCGACTGTTATGTATTTCCTTCAAATGGAAATACATTTCCTTGAAATGAGTGAATTAAAACATATGACACAGACTGAGAGAGTTGTATTTGCTGATTTTTTAAAGTTGTCTTGAAAAACATACAACAGTTTGGTGTTGACCTTTGAATTTATTAGTGCACTCAATAATATAAAAAAAAATCCAGCTTGTCAACATTTATTCCAGCTAATCAACAATACTCGCACATTTTCTGTTTCTGCTCTCTGCTTCAGCTGTCCGTTTTCTAATGCTTGCATTCCTCGTCTACTCCTATTGGCGTGTCCATTGCACCTTGGGGTGCAATTGCTAGTAATAATATACTAAGTGTCTTTTTCACAAGTTATAACTAAAGGTACCTTTTTGGACAACTTAAGGAATTATTATTCTATAATTTCCCATTTTAATCCCCCTTTGGCCTACCAAAAAAAATAGGCTTCCCGTCCTCTCATTTAATTAATTTTAGAAAGAAAAATGAAAGCCTATTTTTATCAAAAGAAAAATGAAAGCCTCTTGACGGTGGCTGTACAGTATGCAAAACTGGAAAATATGGCTTCAAGCGACAGCTAAATGCAGGGCCTAATTGAAGTGGTCATTGAATAACATCACAGGAAAACTGAACATTCTAGTCTCCTTCATCTGCTGTAAACTTCTTGTGTAGACAATTTAACCAAGTAGCTAACCCATAAATTAGCAAAACAAAACATGGAGCGACTTTTTCTAATGCTACTCCAAATCTTTTACAACTTTGCAAATTACATAGTGGGAGGTTTGCCAACCAGAGTATAAAAAGTACAGATGCATATCGTTTTGTTGTGTAGTTAAGGCTGTAATACTGTAAACGTTGTTGGGTCAATGTACACAAGATTCCTGTAGAAAAAGACAATTTTTCATTACACTGGCTGAGACCTTGTGCCAGAGGGAAAAGACCTGCCTGATATCCTATTGTTCCTGTTTTTTGTTTCCTAGGCTTCTCTTTTACCTAGTGTGAATCTAACATAGTGTGCTTGGATACCGCCAACCTTTTTTTTTTGGGAATAGTCTGTAATTATTTTTTTATGTGCTTTTAAGTAAAATAGCTATATTTCATCAAAAAATAGCAAGCACAAAGTATGAAAGAGGATATCAATGCAATGGTCAAGATTCCTAGAAAATAGCTGTACTTTCATTAAACACAGAAGAGTAAAGCAAGAGCGTATGAATGCAAAACAAAATTCTAGGATTCCATTTACCTAAAGCATAAAAACAAAAAGAAAACATAACGAGGAAGTGTGTAC